>JAUJYP020000285.1:8552717-9774534 GCA_030674075.2 Linum usitatissimum | reverse complement strand
GATAGCCGCATGGTCGGTGCGAAAACCACGTGTATGAGAGAGCACTAGGTAGATCGGAACTTGTCGACCGCGAAAACCACGGCTAACGAGTTCTTTCTCGGTGGTGGTGTAGTTCTTCTGAGCATCGTTTAATGATTTGCTTGCATAATAGATAGGGTGGAAACGGTTACCCTTTCTGTCCTAAGACGGCTCCCAAGCAAAATTGCTGGCGTCGCACATCGGCTCGAAACGGGGGTGACCAATCGAGCGAAGTGAGAATCGGTGAACTGGTGAGCTTTTCCTTGGAGTAGTTCAAAAGAACATGCACTCATCGAGGAGATGGTGAATGCAGCATCCTTCTCCGAGAAGGCGGTTCAAAGGGTGTTGCTATCTTCGAGAAATCCTCGAGGAAACGGCGATAGAATCCCGCATGGCCCAAGGCACTTAGCACCCTTTGACGGACGAGAGGAGGGCACGACTGCTTCGTCTACATGGCTTCGCTTTATCACTTTGATCCCTTTTCCGGACACGCTTGTGCCCAGTACGATTCCCTGGCGTACCGTGAGTGGCATTTCTCCCGACTCAAAGCTAAATTGGTTTCTTCGCATTTGCGCAAAACTCGCTTCGGGTCTGCAAGCAATGGTCAGAAAGAATCCCAATACACCGAGAAATTGTCCATATAAACTTCAATAATATCTTCCACCAAATCAACAAATATCGCAAGCATACCGCTGGAAAGTGGCGGGGGCGTTACACAATCCAAACGGCATCCTTCGAATGCGAAGGTGCGAAAGGACAAGTGAACGTCGTCTTCTCTGGTCCTGCGGAGCTATTGGGATCTGAAAATATCCAGGCATCCCATCCGAGAAGCGGGAAATAGTCATGTCCGGCGAGGCGTTCGAGCATACGAACCGCTGAACCGGGGAGCGAAAAATGATCCTTCCTTGTGGCGTCGTTCGGCCTCACATGACCAATACGGACTCTCACCCATAACGATGCGGGTGGAGATGAGTTCCTTCTTCTCATTTTCAACCACCGTGAACCCTCCTTTCTTCGGGACCACATGGACGGACTAACCCACTCAGCATGCGAGATGGGGTAGATAATGCCCGCATCCATCGATTTCACCACTTCCTTCTTCACCACCTCTTGCAACTTCGGATTGTCTCCGTTGAGGGTGAACCACCGGGTGGAAATTCTCTTCCATCGAGAGAATTTTGTATGCAAAAGAAGAGGCTAATGCCACTTGATGTCGAGATCTGCCACGTAATTGCCTCTTTGTGATGTCGGAGAAGATTCATAATCTGTTTTTTGATCCGGTGTAAGAGATGAGTTTATGATAACCGGAAGTTTGGAGCCTTCTACGAAATGCATACTCCAAATGAGGTAGGAAGCGGTTTCGTTCGAGCTCGGGCAGCTCTCTGAAGCGATGTCCGCTTGGCGTGGAGACTCTGTAAAGCGCGAGGGACTTAGTTTGGTCTTCTCGTATTCTACACTCGGAAACCATAGTCGTCGTGTCATTCAGAGCAATTATTACTCAAAGACGAATCCAACGCATCTAGATCAAACGAACCATTAACTTAGCAGAAAAAAGAAGCGATGACATCCATACATCCATAGAATTCAACCTCATCAAAATCTATATCATCACACGAGCAGCAGAAAAGTGCGTACTCTAGGTCAAATTAAAAGTAACATAGTTCATTATCAACACGCAAGGTAAGAGTTCGCTTCAAATACATCTATAATAGCTTTAGAGTTATAGGGGAAAGTCTCTACCTAAAATAAGAGACAGAGTCGTATCTCCGGTATCGACCACCACGAAATCAGCAGGGGAACACAAAATTTCCAATCAGAACATAGACATCTTCTACCACTCACCTAGGATATTTCAGTAAATCGTCATAAGCTAAATTCTCATCTTAGTCGGTTTCAATGCATTTTCGGTCTAGTGCTCCATACACCATGTAGCGCATCGCATTAATGCTAGCACCTAAATCGGTGACTAAACCTTTCTCAATGTCTAGTTCACCAGATTCTACAACGGATATGCAAACTACTGAGATCCTTGGAGTTTGTTCGAATTGGATGTGGTGACTATGGGGAACATTGCTCGTTGAGGGTGGACATTAGCCGCTTCGTGGCTTCCTCTTGTCGGTGAAGATCTCTCTTCAAAAATCACGCATGCGCTGGCATCCTTGCTTAGTGGCCTCGGTGAAGGAAGGGTTAGGCGGACCGTCCCTTAGCATCTCTGCAAATTGGGCAAAACTCTTTGCTCGGGAATCCTCATCGGCTTTGTTAGGATATGGGGCTCATGAAAGCTTCTAAGGCGCCAGGTGGTTTTTGAGCTGAGCTAACTCCATGGATCTTTGCTACTTTTAGCACCACGGGATGCGAGCATTTCTCCCTCGGCCCTCATTTGCTCCATCTTCGCCAACATTAGGTGACTCATCCCCACGATAACTTCTTCATCTTCATCAACCAACTTTGGGGGATCCGCTGGGAGGCTTCACTATCGTGGGAATAGGATTTGCTTGTTTCCCACTCCTAGTCAGTGATGTGTCTTCCAATTCAGCATAATCACCCTTGGGATTCTCCTCGATGGTATTTCCGAGTAAAGTACACAGTTTGTCGAATGGAAAGGAGGAGTTCCATTTGAGCTTCGACTTGTTGATTGAAGATTGTTGATTTTGAATGAATATTTATTGGTTACGAAGGAGTTGAAGCAACATGGCATTGTTGCTACTGTCGGAGGTGACGCGGGGAAGAGGATCCAACTTGAGTTGCGGATGATGGTGAAAATCCGGGAGACGCTTCTTGCTTTAAAATACGGGGTATCCTCGTGGTGGTACCACCTTTGATTATCTGACGGTATGCACTGATTACCTTGAAACCCCTGGTTGTACTGGGAATTTGATTGTCGTGGAGGTCTTTGTCACGAGGAGGCTGTTTGAGGGGGTTAGAAACTTGCCGCTTGGTCTAGGACCTTGTTGGTAATTCGGTAGCCTTGATTGTTCCTTGGATAGTTGTAATATCCACCTTGGTTGGATCGGAAGTTATTTTGATAACCTCCTTGATTGTACCCAACTTTGTTGACCACCTTGAACATAATCTACTGCTCAAAGTTTTCCATCTCTTCTTCGGGAGCAGATTCTTCGCAAAGGTTGACATGTCGACACATCATGTCCTTCATGTCCACATCCCTCGCAATAGTACACCATCACCGCCTTAGAGGTTGAGGTTTGGAGGCGGTGCTACCTCTTTGACGGTGCCTTGGACAAGGCCATATTGTTCGTCGATGCACCGATGCATCGACTTTGGAATGGAGAAGATGCGAAGATTGGTCGGAGTTATCCTCGAGGGCTTGCTTGGGCGTGCTTGAGGATGGTGGAGCATGGCCCGGGTGCTGTAAGATTCCTCGGTGCACGTTGGCGCGCCCGACTGCTGGAGTCAGACGGCCATTTCCCGAATGGTGCAAACACTCGTTGGAGTGAGCAACTTTAGATCAGCATGCGGCTTGGTTGATCATCCTTATGTTCTCATGACCGAGCACGCGCGAAAATGTTAGCCACTAAAGTCCTCCTCCATGTTGTAATGAGGGTAGGAGTACAACAATGCTGAAACGAACTGAGACTCGTGATAAAGCTCCCATTACCTCTTGCTAGAAGTTCCCGATTTGCCCTAATTGCGTATGTCTTGTAGGGCGGAAAGAACTCCTCCAAGAATGCTCTAGCCAATGCATCCCACGTCTGAATGAGTTGATTGGTTGGTTGTCCAACCAAGCCTTAGCCTTCCCTTTGGAGCGAGAAGGGGAACAACCTCATGGGAACCACATGCGTGGACCCCGTTGAACTTCATTAGCTCGACGATTTTGGTGAAGTTCCTCGGATGTTGACTCCGGCACTCGTGATCGTTGCCGAATAAGGTCGGCTCTTTGCACCATACGGACATATGGTGTCTTCACCTCAAAATTCCGGTTGTCAACGAGGAGGAGGAACTATGCTCGAGCCGGTGCCTGCAAGTGTAGGCTTAGCATAGTCCCCGAGTGTGCGTGCTGCATCTCCCATTATGATGGGTTCCTCAAAATCCGCTTCTTCGCTTGAAGAGTTGTACTTGGAAGATACCGTTGGTGATGAGGATGCCGGTGAAGGTGGTGAATGGGGTGGTGAAGGTGCTGGTAGTACAATCTCTAAGTTGCGGATGGGTTGTTGTGGAGGAGAAAACAAAAGCCGAGGTGGTGTGAGAGTGCCTTGCAGATTCCGAAGTCGTCGCTCACGGATCGGCTGATTGTCTCATAAAGCGCACCTAAACCCGCACATCCAAAAACAACACACCAAAGTGAAACCCAAACAAACAACAAAAAGACAGGAAAACAAAACTAAACTGGAGTCGAATGCCTAAATCGGCGCCGACTAAGTCCTTTCAAAGGAACGAGAGAAGTCCCCGGCAACGGCGCCAAAAACTTGATAGCCCAAATAACTGTGTAGTTATTCCGATAACACAAGTGTCGTTTGTGTCCGAAGGTCCCTCTCGCTATGCTTCTACTCGAATTCGTCAATACGGTTTAGGCTAAAAGATTTGGTTTTTAATACGAATTATTCAAATGACTAAATTAAACTAAAAGACTTTAAGTTGATTCACAGGAGAAACTGAGTTCTTGGAAAAGACGAGTCACTAAGCTCGACCGCTAGAATGCTTTCAAAACAAACGCATGTGGACCTGAATGGAATGAGAAGAATCCTCCTAACACTCGTATGAATCCGCGACACGATTATACTAGCGGATTTCCACTACTAGCTTCCCAACTAAGGTAGAAATCCCCTTAATCGGGCTAACTAGTAATGAACTCCAAGGAGTTCTACAAAGTGAAAGGGTGCTTTACCGGAATCAAAAGAACCCATGAGTAATTGGAAATAGCGTTAACTTGGTCCATCAACACCTAAGCTACTGATAACTACACCCAACTTGGTCCATTGGGTGCAAACCAGAGCGCCCGCCAATTACAAAATGGCTTTCACTTAAGACCGGGAAAAACACAAAAGGTAGAATTAGGTTATCGGTTTACCCCACCAATAACCTAATTCTATCCTCGATTTCCAACCTAATGAATTTCTAAGCCTATCACAAGCAAAGGATTTCAAACATTTGACCTAATTCTAGCCATAACAAGAATTAGGTTGAACACCCAAACAATCAAGACAATCTTTCATTCCAAATCAAACATCCACAAACGTTGTTCTTAAGCATCCAAGACAGGTTTCGTAGCTCAATTCCTACATCTCATCCAAGAATCCCAAAGGATTTAGCTACTCATCATTCTAGAAGGAAGCAATTGAAAATAAAACCTAACCATCTTCTTACAAAGAAATAACGGCTTGTTCTTCTTCCAATTGATGCTCTTGATCTTCTATCTTCAATCCTAGCTTCAATCCTTCAATAGGAGCTCCTTTGGATCTTCAATTTGGCTTCTAATGGAGTTTTTGTGCTGGTATTTGCAAGAAAAGCTCGGGAAAAATTGGGGAAAATCGAGTTGGGGAAGAATAGTTTCTCTTTCCTCCAACTTCCCTTTTTATAGTAGCAGCCGGATTTTGAGGGTGCACACCGTGCAGGTGTGCACGCCGTGCACCTTCCAAAGTTGTCCGTTCCACGAACTAAAAGAAAGGGAACGGCGTGCAGAGGTGCACGCTGTGCTGCTTCAATTCTTCATAATTCTTCGACGCTAAAAGTAAGGAACGGCGTGCAGTGGTGCACGCCGTGCGCCTGTGTTGAAGCCGTGCCTTTGGAATAATTTATGGACTACACGGCGTGCAGCCTTGCACGGCGTGCAGTCCCTCTGCTACGCCAACTCCAACCTCGACTTCCTTTCTCGAACTCCAAATGCTCTACACACCACGCCCCTTGGCTTTATGGTCAGATCACCTATCTCCATAATACATGTAGGTAACAAACACTACAAAGAAAACATCAAATGGACCGAAACGGTCCAAATGAACGGATCTATACCTAATACGCCAAAACACGAAATTTTAGAGAAATGAAGTGCGAACATGCTAATAACCACTCAAATGCGTGTAGAAAAAGGGTAGATAACTGCTACAAATTCTAGCCCTATCAAAATACAATGCTCGCTTCTCAACGATAAAATTAATTAGGCAATTATTAGGCCATTTTGGCAAAACAGTACACATAAGGAGGCAATAGCCATATCAACTTTGTTTAAATCAAACGATTGTTTATGAACAAAGCAAATAGTTTATTTGGGGTTGATTACATAACGAAGGCAATGAATTTGGGACTTCTAACCATCTCATCACTGAACTTTAATAGATATACATATAATAACTGAAGTTTCAAACAATAATCCTATAGCCACATTTTTCTACGACGTTCACCAATCTCTATTTTTTTCACCGACTTAACCGGATGATACAAATATGTTACGATCTATGTAAAAATAGTTACATTGTTTCAACCGTTAAAAATAGTTAAAAATTTGGAAGGCGCGCAATCTGGTTGTGTCAAACATCGCCAACTCCAACTTGCGGTCATTCTTCGCCAGGTTCCTCCGGCAGATTGTTGAGGTCGCCCTTTTACTGTCGACCTCAGAACCTCATATAGGGTGTCATCCCCCTAGGCCTTCTGCGTCTTGGGTCCCTCCACCCGCCCCCGCATCAAGATCAATGTAGATGGTGCAGTGGCTGATCCAACTCGTAGTGTGGTGAGTTTGGTGGTTTGGAATGCGAGGGGGAGGTGTTGCAGGGGGTAGGCGGACGTATCCAAGACTCCTTGATCCCTATGTCAAAGAGCTCCTCGTCGTTCTTGCTTGGTGTTTTCAGCAGGACGTTTGACTGGTTGACACTGAGGGGGACGCATAGCTGGTCGTTTCACGACATAGCACAAAGTCTACGGCTGGTGGAGCCGTTATCGTGGAGATCTTAAATTTCTTGGCAGCATGCCCTCGTATGCAGGTGTAGATGGTCTGACGCGCTGCCAACTGAACTGCCCATAAAATGGTGAGAAAGGCACTTTCATATCTGTCGTGAACGTTTCCGTCCGTGGCATCTTCCAGGGTCTTGTCGCTCAGCCGGTCGGCCATTTTTGTTACATTTCGCTTAGGCTTGGAGTCGCCACCAATCTCTTTGAACCGGATTGGACGCTTTCGATATAACCCAAATCCTTCTGGACACGAATTAGATCAGGTCTGCGAAACAGAGATCTTGGATTCGGGAGGCGGTTATGTGCGCGGAAGGATTAGCACCCTGCAACGTCTGGTAAACCGGTACTACGAAATTCGATAAGTTACATTTTATTTTCTTAGTTTACTGGCTCAATTATGTTTGAGTTTGAATATAGAAGATTATGTAAATTTTTAGAATATATGACATTTATTAATTGAAAGATTTTACGAATTTCCACTCTTGCAGATATTTCGTTTTATATTGGTAAATAATGTTTTTAAAGGAATATTTTTAATTAATTGTTTGGACTCGAGTCTTATGACTGCCTACGTATCCAATCTTTTGGGATCAAAGTCCATGTAGTTCGCATGGAAAAGTTATCAAGGACTTCACGTAATTTTTATTATTGTAAAAACTACGTTACCATGCTTGTTTTTTTATAATATTTAAAAGATGTTTATTTGATTTTTTGATGATATGATTTTAGGGGGAGTACCCTCGTATTTCGGTATTCTGAAGTTGATGGTACTGATTTGAGGACATGTTGATTGAGGAAGAGGGAATACACGTTTGAACGTATTTACGAACCTCTTTATTGGTAATTAGATTATTGTTATTTATAAAGTTAGAAAAATTATTAAGAATTAGTAAGGGTTTATGATTTGAGAAATTGTTGGTTGAAAACTGATAGTCGATAATTTTTGTAGAAGAACAACTACTCTTTCAATGGGATGAATCCATCAAGGTTCCAACCAAAAAATGTTGGTTGGCGGATGGAAGTTAACCGAATTGATTTTTTTACCATCCGAATGGTCCATGCAAATAATGGTATTTAAACACATACGTGATTTGTAAATCTGAAATCTCCAGCCAAAAAATGGGAATACTACACTTGCTATTATCCTTTCTTTCCCTTGTTGTTTTCTCATAGCATTGGGTAGTTACAAACATGAAATCGCCCGTCTATGATTGGCCATTGTTGAGGATGCTTCCTAGTCTCCTTTGGAACAAATCAAACCTCAACGATTTCTTCGCCCAAGCACTCAGACGAACTGGCGGAACCTTCTTGCTCAAGGGTCCGTCTTTCATCACTGCCGACTACATCGTCACAAGTGATGCCATGAACTGCCACCACATCTTCAGCCGCAACTCGGCCAACTACGACAAGTGCCAAGACTTCAAGCTCATAATGGAGGCTCTCGGAGAAGGAATCTTCAACGTCGATGGAGATTCATGGAAGTACCGAAGACAGCTCTTGCATTCCCTCCTGAACAACTACGCGTTGGAGTCCCGCATGAAGAGGACCCTCGCGTGCACGCTGTTCCGAGTCTTGGATGATGCATCCATGCTCGGAACGTTGGTCGACATGTAGGATGTGTCCAAGAGGTTCATGTTCGACAACATCTGCTTGCTCGTGATGGGATTCGACCCTTGTTATCTCTCCGTTGTCAATGGGATCTCTAGTACCATGTTTGGTAACGCATTCGATGAGCTGGCGGAAGCGGCCATACATCGTCATGTGGTGCCCATACCGTTGTGGAAGTTACAAAGCCGGTTTGATATTCGGGAGGAGAGGAAGGCGAGGAGAAGTTGGAAGATCATGGATCGATATCTATATGGGAACATCAAGAGGGTCAAAGAAGCCTTGTCAGTTGTTACAACAAACAAGGCACAAAAGCTCGACTTGTTGACGCAAATCTTGATCAGGAAAGAAGAACCCGAAATGTTCTTGAGGGACACCTTGGTGACCTTACTTGCCGCCGGGAGATACACGATAGCCGCCGGCCTTACATGGTTGCTTTGGCTAGTTTCCAAACACCCGGAGGTGGAGAAAAAATTGTTGGAAGAGATCAACAAAGTAATCGCTTCCCGGCCGTTGCCACGTGGTGAGGGAGTTGAAAATGGGTGTTTGAGCAAATACGAGCTGAAAAAACTTGTGTATCTCCATGCAGTTGTTTGTGAAACGTTCCGACTGTACCCACCGGTGCTGATCGAGCACAAGTGCACGGTGGAGAGAGATGTGCTGCCTAGCGGTCATGTGGTCGAAGGAGGTACGAGGATCTAGCTCTCAATATACTCGATGGGGAGGATGGAAGAGATGTGGGGGAAAGATTGCATGGAGTTCAAGCCTGAGAGATGGATTTCGGAGAAGGGAGCGATAATACATGTGCCGTCTTACAAGTTCATGACGTTTCTGGCCGGTGCAAGGACTTGTTTGGGCAAGAACATGGCTTTCATGGAAGTGAAGGCTTTGGCTAGTGCACTTCTCTATAACTACAGGTTTCATCTGGTGGAGGATGATCATCATCAAGGGCATCGACGTCAAATTACTTCGATGGTAATCACCATGAAAGATGGATTGAAGACTAGGGTTTCCAAGAGGGATCATCACCATCTATAAAAAAAATGGACGTGGTTTGTGCAATGCATGGTTAATATCTGGCCTGTCGTACATTGTTGTTATAATATGTATGGTTGTGGACTTGTGGTCGTGGATCGTTTTGTCTTTGATTGTTTGTTTGTTTTTGTTGGGTGAGTCTCTACGTAATTACTGTTTGTTTGTTTGGCCGCCTTCTCGGCTAGTAGTCCTTGTTTGCTGTTGCTACTATATATTTCAGTGTAACTCCAATAAACTTAAGTCACTTGAAGTTTAGTTATATACAGTCTCTAGACTTTAACAGAGTTATAAAATTAGCCGTTCATGAATATAAAAACCTGAGATTATTCGTTACTCAAAAACAATTATTTGTCATCTTCTGTTTTTTTCCTCTCTAAGGTTTCCGCCGCTTCTTTCGATCGCCGGTTAGAATTTAATATTCTTCCTGTTGAGAATTTTTTGGTAATATAATTGATCGTTTCTCCTTGTTGTTCCATCATAGTATCCTTCAGCGGGCTTTCCTTCTGTGCGAAAACGCTAGATCTTTTGAAGCAAAAACCAACTTGGGTTTTTGTAAGTAAAAGACGATTAGGGTTTTGGTTACTTCTCTCTGCAACGAACCAGCAATGTTGATGGTTTCATTGGGAAAAGAGGATGGTTTGGTGGATAGATGCGTTGACGCGGTGCGTTTGGGCAAAGAAGAATAGACACGACGGTCAATTGCGGGTATCCAGAAACATCCTAAAAACTTGGCGCCGGCCGGCCTAGCTTCAAGGTCCTGCGACAAGGAGTGATCGATAAGAACTCACTCAAGGTATCGGCTTCTTCGAGTGTTTAAAGTTTTGTGTGTCCCCAATTCGGGCTCCACCGATCGTTTACTACTTCCTTAGTTTTGGATGTTTCTTTTTGTTTCAACATTTATATATTGCTATTAGGTAGATATTAGCGCCTGGCTTGTCAGCTTCTATTCATGATTTTTTGTTGTGGTGATGATTGGAAGTACGAATGCAGTAACTCATATTATATAATAGTATGGGATTCATTTAATAAAAGTGGCAATCCTCTCTTGGGATCGATTAATAGATTGAACATCTTTTGGCCAAGAGCTTATGTTCACACCAAAAATTAGTTTTAATACTACATGACTAATTTTATAGTTTTTAAACCACTTTATTAAAGCCAAATTAAGTATATTATTTAAATTAAACTTAAAGTAGGCCATCGGTTTTTTGGGCTTGGACCAATATCATCCTAAGTGGCCGGCAGACATCCAAACCACGGTCAAACATCCAAATTACTGCCAGATGCCATCCCAAATTACCGGTAGCCTAAGTTACTGATCATCACAAATCGTCCATGGCAATATCGGCTCAGTCTCGGGCAGACATCCGAGGTACTGGCTGACATCATCTCAAGATGCGGACATCAACCAGATTCATACTCCTCTACCCTACCCACCATCACCAAGACCATCAAGTCACCCTCTCATCAAGTCGGTCAACACTCTCGTCAATATGTCGCCAAAGCAGTTAAGAAGGAAACCACTATGCCCACATTGCTAGCAAGGAGGGGGCAGTTTTCTTCAAGCAAGTTACCATTGATGACTATAAATACTAGATTACGTGGATAGAAGCTGGGGTTCACAAAACATCACAACTCCAACACCACTTGTCAAGTTATCTTTCAGTCTCAGCAACTTTAGCTATAGTCATAATTCTTGGAGCTCTCACTGAACCTCCATAGAGTAGGTGATAAAGTGATAACGCTAGAATATTTAGCATTTATCTACCCTTTTTCTACATGCATTTGAGAGGTTATTAGCATGTTCGCACTTCATTTCTCTATAATTTCGTGTTTTCAAGTATTGTGTATAGATCCGTTCATTTGGACCGTTTCGGTCCATTTGATGTTTTCTTTGTAGTATTTGTTACCTAGAGGTACTATGGAGATAGGTGATCTGACCATGAAGCCAAGGGCGTGGTGTGGAGAGCGATTGGAGTTCGAGAAACGAAGTCGAGATTGGAGTTGGCGCAGCAGAGGGAATGCACGCCGTGCAGTCCATAAAATCACTCCAGAGCACGGCCTCAAAACAACAGCACGGCGTGCACAACTACACGCCGTTCCTCCTTTTTGGCGTCGCAGAATCATGAAGAATGGAAGTAGCACGACGTGCACCACTGCACGCCGTTCCTCCCTTTTGGCGTCGCAGGATGGAGAAGAATTGAAGCAGCACGGCGTGCACCACTGCACGCCGTTCCCCATCTTTTGGTACGCGGAATGGACACCTTAGGAAGGTGCGCGGCATGCACCCTCCAAATCCGGCTGCTACTATAAAAAGGGAAGTTGGAGGAAAGATAAACCATTCTTCCCCACACTCGATTTCCACGATTTTTCCTGAGCTTTTCCTGCAAAACCAGCACAAAACCTCCATTAGAAGCCAAATTGAAGATCCAAAGGAGCCCCTCTTGAAGGATTGAAGCTAGGATTGAAGATAGAAGATCAAGAGCATCGATTGGAAGAAGAACAAGCCAATATTTCTTTGTAAGAAGATGGTTAGGTTTTCTTTTCAATTGCTTTCTTTTAGAACCATGAGTAGCTAATTTCTTAGAGATTCTTGGATGAGATGTAGGGGTTAAGCTATAAAACCTGTCTTGGATGTTTAAGAACAATGTTTGTGGATGTTTGATTTGGAATGAAAGTTTGTCTTGATTGTTTGTGTGTTCAACCTAATTCTTGTTATGGCTAGAATTAGGTCAAATTCTTGAAATCCTTTACTTGTGAAAGACTTAGGAATTCATTAGTTCGACAATCGAGGATAGAATTGGGTTATTGGTGGGGTAAACCGATAACCTAATTCTACCTTTTGTGTTTCTCCCGGTTTTAAGTGAAAGCCATCTAGTAATTGGCGGGCGCTCTGGTTTGCACCCAATGGACCAAGTTGGGTGTAGTTATCAGTAGCTCAGGCGTTGATGGACCAAGTTAACGCTATTTCCAATTACTCATGGGTTCTTTTAATTCCGGGAAAATACCCTTTCACTTTGTAGAACTTCTTGGAGTTCGTTACTAGTTAGCCCGATTAAGGGGTTTTCTACCTTAGTTAGGAGGCTAGTAGTGGCAATCCGCGTGCATGATCGTGCCGCTGATTCATACGAGTGTTAGGAGGATTCTTTTCTTTCAATTCAGATCCACATTCGTTCGTTTTGAATACATTCTAGCGGTTGAGCTTAATAACTCGTCTCTTCCAAGAACTCGCTTTCTCCTTTGAATCAACTTATAATGTTTTAGTTTAATTTACTCACTAGAATAGTTAGAATCAAAAACAAAATCTTTTAGTCTAAACCGTGTTGACGAATTCGAGTAGAGGCATAACGAGAGGGACCTTCGGACACAAACGACACTTGTGTTGTCGGAATAACTTCACAGTTATTTGGGCGATCAAGTTTTTGGCGCCGTTGCCGGGGACTTCTCTCGTTCCTTCGAAAGGACTTAGTCGGCGCCGATTTAGGCATTCGACTCCGAGCTTAGTTTTGTTTTCCCGTCTTTTTGTTGTTTGTTTCGGTTTCACTTTGGTGTGTTGTTTTTGGATGTGCGGGAGTTTAGGTGCGCTTTATGAGACGATCCTAGCCGGATCCGTGAGCGACGACTTCGGAATCTGCAAAGCACTCTCACACCACCTCGGCTTTTGTTTTCTCCTCAACAACAACCCATCCTCAACTTAGAGATTGTGCTACCAGCACCTTCGCCACCCCATTCACTACCCTCATCGGCATCCTCATCACCAACGGTTTCTTCTAACTACAAGTCTTAAAGCGAAGAAGCGGATTTTGAGGAACCCATCATAATGGGAGATGCAACACGCACACTTGGGGACTATGCTAAGCCTACACTCGCAGGCATCGGCTCGAGCATAGTCCCTCCTCCGGTTGACAACTGAAATTTTGAGGTGAAGACACCATATGTCCAGATGGTGCAGCAACAACCTTATTCGGGCAACGATCATGAGTGCCCGAGTCAACATCTGAGAAACTTCACCGAGATCGTTGAGTTAATGAAGTTCAACGGGGTCCACGCGGATGTGGTTCCCATGAGGCTATTCTCCTTCTCGCTCCAAGGGAAGGCTAAAGCTTGGTTGGAAAACCAACCAATCAACTTATTCAGGACGTGGGATGCTTTGGCTAGAGCATTCCTAGAGGAGTTCTTTCCGCCCTACAAAACATATGCAATCAGGAGCCAAATCAGTAATTTTCAGCAGAGGTATGGGGAGCTCTATCACGAGACTTAGGACTGTTTCCAAGCATTGTTGTACTCCTGCCCTCATCATAACATGGAGGAGTGGACTCTATCGGATATTTTCGCGCGTGCTCTCGATTATGAGAACACAAGGATGATCAACCAAGCTGCTGATGGTGATCTTAAGTCACTTACTCCAACCAGGTGTTTGCAGCTATTCAGGGAAATGGCTGTCAAGACTAAGAGTTGGGCGCGCCAACAGGCGCCGAGGAGCTTACAGGCACCAGTTGCTCCACCATCATCAAGCACACCCAAGCAAGCCCTCGAGGATAACTCTGACCAATCTCTGCATCTCCTCCATTCCAAAGTTGATGCATTGGTGCATCAGATGAACAACATGGCCTTGTCCAAGGCACCTGTCAAAGAGGTAGCACCACCTCCCAAACCTCAACCTCGGAAGGCGGTGATGGTGTATTATTGCGAGGGTTGTGGACATGAAGGACATAATGTGTCGACATGTCAACTCTTTTCAGATGTGGAAAACTTTGAGCAGGTAGATTATGTCCAAGGTGGTCAAAATCAATAGGTTGGGTACAACCAAGGAGGGTATCAAAATAAATTCCGATCCAACCAAGGTGGATATTACAACTATCCAAGGAACAATTAAGGCTACCGGAATTACCAACAAGGTCCGGGACCTCAAGGGCAAGTTTCTAACCCGCCTCAAACAGCTCCTCAAGGACAAAGACCTCCACGACAATTAAATTCCGGGTACAACCAAGGGTTCCAAGGAAATCAAGGCTACCGAGGGGTTACCCACCACAGGGACAATCACAAGGTTTCAAGCAACAACCATCTCCTCCAGGGTTTCCACAATCAGCTGCACCTCAAGTTGGATCCTCTTCCTCAGCAGCACCTCCGACAGACAACAATGCCATGTTGCTTCAACTCCTTCAGAACCAACAAACGTTCATTCAGAATCAATAATCTTCAATCAACAAGTTGGAAGCTCAAATGGAACGCCTTCTTTCCATTCGACAACCAGGTACTTTACTTGGAAATACTGAGGAGAATCCCAAGGGTGATTATGCTGAATTGAAGACCATCACTACTAGGAGTGGGAAACAAGTAAATCCTATTCCCGCGGTAGTGAAGCCTCCCGTAGCGGTTCCCCCAAAGTTGGTCGATGAAGATGAAGAAGTCATTGGGGATGAGTCACCTAATGTTGGTGAAGATGGAGCAAATGGGGCTGAGGAAGAAATGCTCTCGCATCCTGTGGAAAAAAGGGTAGCAAAGACTAATGGAGCTAGCTCTAGCTTAAAACCAATTTTGGCGCCTTACAAGCCAAGAGCGCCATATCCTAACAGGCTTGATGAGGATTCTCGAGCAAGGAGTTTTGCCCAATTTGTTGAGATGCTAAGGGGAGTACGCCTCACCCTTTCCTTCACTGAGGCCATTGCTAAGATTCCTATGTATGCGAGATTTTTGAAGGAGATCTTCACCGACAAGAGGAAGCTCACGGAAGCGGCTAATGTCACCCTCAACGAGCAATGTTCAGCCATAGTCTCCAATTCATTCCGACCAAACTCAAGGATCCGGGTAGTTTCCATATCCCTTGTAGAATTGGTGAACTAGACATTGAGAAAGGTTTAGCTGATTTAGGTGCTAGCATTAATGTAATGCCATATTCTGTGTATAGAGCACTAGACCTAAATGAACTGAAACCGACTAGGATGAGAATTCAGTTAGCTGACAAATCATTGAAATATCCTAGGGGAGTGGTAGAAGATGTCTATGTTCGGATTGGAAATTTTATGTTCTTGGTTGATTTTGTGGTGGTCGATACCGGAGATACGGACTTATCTCTTATTTTAGGTAGACCTTTCCTTAATACATCTAAAGCGATTATAGATGTATTTGAGGGGACTCTTACCTTGCGTGTTGACAAGGAACAAGCCACTTTTAATTTGACTAAGAGTATGCAATTTTCTCATGCTCAAGATGATATAGATTTTGATGAGGTTGAATTTGAGGATGTAGATGTTATCGCTTTGGTTTTTCAAGTTAATGGTTTGTTTGATCTAGATACCTTGGATTCGTCCTTGAGTAATCAATTGCTGCAAGAATCACAAGACGAACAGGGTTTGAACATAGAGCAGCCTGAAGATCAAACAGAAGTTACTCCGCTCAAGGGAATCTTTACAGTCAAGCGGACATTGTAAGAGGAGCCGCCCGAGCTCGAACTGAAACCGCTTCCAGCTCATTTGGAGTATGCGTTCCTCGCAGAAGGCTCCAAACTTCCGGTTATCATCAACTCATCTCTTACACCGGATCAAAAACAGAGATTGGTAAATCTTCTCCGACATCATAAGGAGGCGATCGCGTGGCAGATCTCAGATATCAAGGGCATCAGCACCACTTTTTGCACGCATAAAATTATGATGGAAGAGAACTTCCGCCCGGTGGTTCAGGCTCAACGGAGACAGAATATGAAGTTGCAAGAGGTGGTGAAGAAGGAAGTTGTGAAATTGATGGATGCAGGCATTATCTACCCCATCTCAAACAATGAATGGGTTAGTCCGGTCCACGTGGTCCCGAAGAAAGGAGGCTTCACAGTGGTTGAAAATGAGAAGAAGGAACTCATCTCCACCTGTATTGTTACTGGGTGGAGAGTCTGTATTGATTACAGGAGGTTGAACGATGCCACCAGGAAGGACCATTTTCGTCTCCCGTTCATGGATCAGATGCTTGAACGTCTCGCTGGTCATGACTATTTCTGCTTCTTGGATGGGATGTCGGGATACTTTCAGATCCCAATAGCACCAGAGGATCAGGAGAAAACGACGTTCACTTGTCCTTTCGGCACCTTTGCATACAGAAGGATGCCGTTTGGATTGTGTAACGCCCCCGCCACTTTTCAGCGGTGTATGCTTGCAATATTTGCTGATTTGGTTGAAGATATTATGGAAGTCTATATGGAAGATTTCTCGGTGTATGGGGATTCTTTCGACCATTGCTTGCAGAACCTGAGGCGAGTTTTACAACGATGTGAAGAAACCAACTTAGCTTTGAGTTGGGAAAAATGCCACTTCATGGTACGTGAGGGAATCGTACTTGGGTATAAGGTGTCTGACAAGGGGATTGAAGTAGATAAAGCGAAGCTCGAGACGATAGCAAGTCTTCCACTTCCTTCTTCTGTCAAAGGGGTGCGGAGTTTCTTAGGCCATGCGGGGTTCTATCGCAGATTTATCAAGGACTTCTCCAAGATAGCGACACCCTTGAACCGCCTTTTGGAGAAGGATGCTGCATTCATCATCACTGATGAGTGCAGACGTTCATTTCAGCTACGCACGGAAAAGCTTACAAGTGCGCCGATCCTCACTTCACCTGATTGGTCTCTTCCGTTTGAGTTGATATGCGACGCCAGTGATTTTGCTTTAGGAGTTGTTTTGGGACAGAGAAAGGGTAACCGTTTCCACCCTATCTACTATGCAAGCAAATCATTGAATGATGCTCAAAAGAACTACACCACCACAGAGAAGGAATTGCTAGTTGTGGTATTCGCGGTTGACAAGTTCCGATCTTACCTGGTGCTCTCTCACACAGTGGTTTTCACTGACCACGCGGCTATCAGGTATTTGATGAGCAAACCAGATGCTAAGCCACGCCTTCTCCAGTGGATCTTATTGTTGCAAGAGTTTGATTTGGAGATTGAGGACAAGAAGGGGTCCGAGAACGTTGCTGCGGACCACCTCTCTCGTTTGATGGAAGAAGAGGTACGGAAGCCGGATGGGATTTCCATTCAAGAATGCTTCCCAGATGAGAGACTCTTCATGGTCGTTGCCCAGGTTGTGGAAGGACCATGGTTTTCTGACATAGCAAACTACCTTGCTACTGGATCCTTCCCCATGAAGAACTACTTCTAGGATGATCCATACCTTTTTCGCAGGGGTGCGGATCGGATGATTCGACGTTGTGTGCCATACAATGAGACTCCTTCCATCCTCAAGCACTGCCATGCCGGCCCAGCCAGAGGACATCTCGGTGAGGACCGCACCGCCCGTAAGGTATTTGACTATGGTTTTTATTGGCCTGATGTTTATAAGGATAGTTTCGACTATGTGAAAGCATGTGATCAATGTCAAAGAACTGGGAATATTTCTAACCGAGATGAGATGCCTGAAAAGAATAATCTTGTATGTGAAGTATTTGATGTTTGGGGGATAGACTTCATGGGGCCATTCCCGCCGTTTAATGGCCTCAAGTATATCCTTGTTGCAGTTGACTATGTTTCCAAGTGGGCAGAGGCCGTGGCTTTTCCCACTAATGATGGTAGAACTGTAGGGAAATTTTTGGTTAAGTTGTTTTCTCGGTTTGGAATACCTCGTGCAATTATAAGTGATAGGGGAACCCACTTTCAGGGTCAGTTCGACCGGGTGTGCTAGCGTTTTGGTGTCACACACCGGTTTTCTACTGCCTATCACCCTCAAACTAGTGGGCAAGCCGAGGTTCCAAACCGAGAACTCAAACGAATTCTTCAAAAGTCCATCGACCAATCGAATAAAGATTGGTCGAGTAAGCTTGATGACGCTCTATGGGCCTACCGTACCGCGTATAAGACACCTATCGGGACCACTCCCTATAGGCTAGTCTATGGTAAATGTTGCCATCTACCGGTCGAACTTGAGCATCGAGCTTACTGGGCTTTAAAGTTTCTCAACATGGATGCTTGTGCTGTAGGTGAACATCGTACGTTTCAGATACACGAGTTGAAGGAACTCCGTCATCATGCCTATAAGAGTTCTAGGAGCGGACTAAAAAGTACCACGATTCCCGCTTACGGACTATTAAGGAGTTCAAGGAGGGCGACCTTGTCCTTCTCTTCAACTTGAGGCTCAAGTTGTTTCCCGGGAAATTGCAATCCCGATGGAGTGGACCATTCACTATGACGAAAGTCTTCCCTTATGGGACAATTGAGGTAACCGCATCCCCCTCCTCTGAACCGTTCAAAGTGAACGGTCATCGTTTGAAACTCTATCGAGTTGGTGACACCGTAAGTGTTATCGACGAGGTGGATTGTTTCCCTTTTTGAATTGTTCATTGGAGGGCGTCTAGCTAAAGACGATAAAGAAGCGCTCTTGGGAGGCACCCCTTGCGTATCCATTGATAGAATAGTGAACAAAGACCTTAGTTGATTAATAGTGAGTCATTTGATGTGTGTTTTGTTTGCATCTTGTGTTTGAGTCGAGTCTTGAGTCATTGATCATGTTCTAGGTGCTTATTTGATGATAATTGAACTCTAGGAGAGCTAAACTTGTTAAATATTGAGTGTTGAAATTGCTGGAATTGATAGAGAATGTTGCTGAGAAAGTAGCCAGCACGCCGTGCACACCAGCACGCCGTGCAGGGTCAGGTTTTTCCAAAATCGCGGCCATTAAGTTGAGGAACGGCGTGCACACCTGCACGCCGTGCTTTGAAAAACAGCCAGTAACCAACCAAAACCTTCGAGCCCCAAATCAAGGAACGACGTGCACACATGCACGCCGTGCTAAGGAAAATAGCCTGTAAACAACCAAAGCCCTCGAGCCCCTAATCAAGGAACGGCGTGCACCCCTACACGCTGTGCTTCCCAATTCAACCCGCAACCCTCATGAACCAAAACAGGGAACGACGTGAACCCCTGCACGCCATGCACCCTGTTTCAGACCCGCCCCTTACCCCTTTCTCTCTCCACGGGTTTTCCCCTTTTCCCCTCCTTTCTCCCTTCTGCCTCCTCCTTCCCTTATCCCTTTCCTCTCCAACTTCCCCTCCCCTCCTCCCCTTCCTTCTTCCCCTCCTTTCCTCCCCTCTTCCCCCTCCTTCCCTTCCTTCCTCCTTCCTCCCCTTCCCTCCTTCCTCCTCCTTTCCCCCACCCGCGCCGCCCCCCTGTCCTTCCTCTTCTCCCGCCGCCGCCGCCGCCCCCCTCTCCTTCCTCTTCTCCCGTCGCCGCCGCCGCCCCATTCCCTCCCTTCTTCCCAAACCGCCACCTCCTTTCTCCTCCTTTCCCCCACCCGCCGCCGCCACCCTTCCCCCTCCCTCCCCCACTCCTCCCCTCCCTTTCCCCTTCCCCCAACCCCCATCTTCCTCTCCAACCAAATCATTACCCACCACCACCACCACCCACAAACTTCAATTCACCTTCAATTCGGACGATTTTCGAGTTCTCATTGGTCTTCCTCAACTCAGTGGCTGCCTAATTTCGATCTCCAACACTCAATTTCAATTTCCCCCAATTTCGGTTAGTGTTCAATTTTTTAGGTCAAACTGTGATTTCTCTGCAATTGGGTTATTTGGGTAGATGCTATGTGCACATTGTGATGTAGGTAGTGATCTAGACTGATTAGGATGATGTTTATACCATGTTACTTGTGTTTGCTTGAAATTTCGGATTTTCAATAACGGTTGAATTTTCGAGTTCTACCCTAATTTTGAAATTCTGAAATTTCGAGTGGTCCTTGTTTTCATTGTGTTTGCTATGCCTTGCTGAGGACTTTCTATGCCTATGTCATGCCCGTTTGTCCCGTTTGTGTTGCTATGGTTGTTCGTGGATATTGCTCTTCGATAGGTCACTTCAATTCCTTTGGTTTTTATATTGCATACTTGGATTTGGAAATGTGTCACACCTCGTGTTGAATGTTATGGATCAAATTGTGGAAACTTTCGATTGTGGATTCTCGTTGTGCTTCCCAATGTGCTATGTCATGCCTTATTTTTCATTTCACGAGGACGTGAACATTTTAAGTGTGGGGGTGTATTATTATATTTGGGGATGTTGGGATATTAACCAATATGCAACCTTGTGCGATTTTTGTTTGTTATTATCAGTGTTGCAGGATGCATTGAAAGAAGACTCCCGCCATAGGGTTAGGAAAAGTTACCGGCACTTCAAAAATGCCGCGAACATCCACTTCCATAGAGCCTTCATCTGCTGGGGGTAGTCCACCACCATCTCCACCTCGGGGTTCTGTTTCCACCCGTCCACAGCGGAGTGGAGCTTCATCGTCGGCTAACCCTCGCCGCTCAAAGGGGGCTTCTCAGAAAGAGACACCGTCGGACCCCATTCCGGCTGCTGCTACTGCTCTACCGACTCCAGAGGTGGAGCAGTTGATCTTCGACTTCGAGCCTGGAAGTGAGTTCGCCCGCCGATACGGAGTGTATCGGACTTGGGCGACGGCAACTCAAGGATACCTCGACTTCCAGAGCTTCATGGAGGAGGGGTGGAGCACATGGCTGATGCCATATTGCCAGAGAGCGGGCATCTGGCCGCTCGTTCGACTTGATGATCAGGAGCTCCCGCATGCCACCAGGGAGTTCTACTCCACTTTGAAGATATCGAGGTACACCTCGACTCAGGAGGCGGGAGGCATCAAATTCTAACTTGGAAGTCAGATGTTCTCATTCTCAGCAGATGAGCTGGCGGAGACCATGGGTTTCTATACCCCGGATCAGGTGGCCAACCTGGAGGTGATGTCGTTGGCCACGATTGATAGGAGACCGGTTCCGAACCCGAGGGAGTTCTGGAAGGACATTGCGTGGGACAATGTTCCTTACTCCGCTCGATCCTCGAAGGCGAAGCAGATGAAGATTCCGAGGATGAGGCTCCTTCACCTCCTCTTTCGGCGGACCATCACTGCTAGGAAGCAGTCTAGCAGCGGCGGAGTAGTGAACACCATGGACTTGTGGCTTTTCTACTGCCTCGAGAATGAGTTGAAGGTCCATCTAGGGGACTTGGTGGTGAGCTTGTTTAGACACATCTCCGAGCAGAAGGGAGTTAGAGCTCTGTTTGGGAGAGGCTACATCGCACGACTGGTGCGAAGGCTTGGAGTGATGGACTCCTTCGGAGCGGATCCGCTATTTGAGCGCGGTTTCCCCATCACAGTTCGGACCCTCAAGGAGCATGGGGTCCCGAACCTGCTGGCTAAGATAGTGGACGAGGGGCCAAATGTCAGAGAGGGGGAAGGAGCAGACTTCCCCCCATATACTATGGAGACTCTGGCAGCACAGATTGGAGGGCTGCAAAACAGGATTTTCACCGGTTTGCCGGTCATAGTAGATCTGCTTGGGAGAACCTGGACCAGAGGACCGAGAGGATTGAGAGCAAGGTGCGAGGACTCCGCCAGGATTTTCAGGAGTATGTCACCGAGAGCAGGGAGGCGAAGACGCGACAGGAGCGCCGAGACGAGCGGTTGATGGAGGCTTAGGCTCAGCAAGGCTAGTGGATCCAGCAGCAGGGACAGCAAATCACTTACATCCACGAGCAGCAGCATTGGCAGAGTGGACACATGTCTTACCATCAGGACACTTACTTCACAGGAGCTACCTACCCAACTCCGTAGCCAGCTTATCAACCACCACCATAGTGGCCAGAGTACGACCCTTACCCTCAGTTCCCGGGATATCCGTATCCTCCGCCGGATCAGTGATCGCTTGGGACGTATCATGACTCAGACTTTTGTGTGTTTGTTTTAATTTCAAGACTTTGTCATTTTTCTTTCTTTTTATTAATTTTTCTCTTTGGCTTGTATAACGGATGACAACTTCGGTTGTATCTATCATTAGTACTTTGTGTGTGTTATGGTTGGCAGGTCCCGAACAAAGCTTTTATCCAGTCTCACCATCAATCTTCGTTTCATCGGTATCACCCTTCTGGCTCTCTAGTGTGACTTCTTTTGTGGAATGTGCTGAAAATTATAGGATGAATTAGGATGCTAGTTTTCCACTTGATTGCTTAATTGAATCTTTGTCATTCAAATACTTGAAATTCCCTCTTAAACTCAAAATTTTGGTTGAAATTGGAACACATGTTTAGCGTAGTAATGCTGCTTGAGGATGAATAGGATGCATGATAGATTATTTTCAGGCCACCTCCCTTTTTCTCGAAACGAGTTTAGAATGGATTTATGCACTTGGTTATTCGATCTTAATGTTTACCGACTTGTGTACAATTAATTCCCCTTTCGAGTCGCTCTAGTGGTTTAAAGTCATATTTGACTAGATGGTCCAAATAAGGTGCAAAAGAGGCCAATGTGCCCAAATTGTCATGGGGGTACGGTTGCGACTCAACACACTAGCGACTTTAGGTCTGCCGCCTGTAAGCTAGTCCCTTCAGGCTTCTTTTCTCACCTCTTCCTAGTTGTGGGTCGGGGTTTTTCAAGTAAACTCGGTCTATGTGGATGAGAGCCTTCGCCCGATCTGGGTCGCAGCTACCCCCATTTGGAAAGATACCCTCTAAACTATACTTAAAATTTTGAAAAGTGAGCTTGCAATTAATTGAGTAACTCAATTGACTCACATGTGTTTAATATGTCATGTATAGTTAAATTGTAAAAGAAGAGGGGAGTGCTTTTGATCAAAACACATTATTTAAAGTAAGCACTCCCTCCCTTAGGACGGGAAAAATACCCGGCCAAGACCATCTGTTTTGAGCATAGGTGATAGGGGAAATATTTCTTGTCGGTGGCTGTCGAGTGCTATTAACCATATGCATAAGTTTGATCTTAATTTGGATTAGAGAACTCGGTAATTGTAACTGCGTTGTTTGGTGATCTAAAGTGCATTCTTGGCATCGTGAAGTAGGTTTGAACTCTTAGCATGTTGTATCGATCTCTCCATGTTTAGAGTTTGTATAGAGTGTGAAAAGTAAAGTTACTTGAGGACAAGCAAGGTTCAAGTGTGGGGGGATTTGATAGGGCTAGAATTTGTAGCAGTTATCTACCATTTTTCTACATGGATTTGAGTGGTTATTAGTATGTTCGCACTTCATTTCTCTACAATTTTGTGTTTTTGCGTATTGTGTATAGATCCGTCCATTTGATGTTTTCTTTGTAGTATTTGTTACCTACGGGTACTATGGAGATAGGTGATCTGACCATGAAGCCAAGGGCGTGGTGTGGAGAGCGATTGGAGTTCGAGAAACAAAGTCGAGATTGGAGTTGGCGCAGCAGAGGGACTGCACGTCGTGCAGTCCATAAAATCACTCCAGAGCACGGCCTCAAAACAACAGCACGGCGTGCACAACTGCGCGTCGTTCCTCCCTTTTGGCGTCGCAGAATCATGAAGAATGGAAGCAGCACGGCGTGCACCACTGCACGCCGTTCCTCCCTTTTGGCGTCGCAGGATGGAGAAGAATTGAAGCAGCATGGCGTGCACCACTGCACGCTGTTCCCCATCTTTTGGTACGCGGAACGGACACCTTAGGAAGGTGCACGGCGTGCACCCTCCAAATCCGGCTGCTACTATAAAAAGGGAAGTTGGAGGAAAGAGAAACCATTCTTCCCCAAACTCGATTTCTATGATTTTTCCCGAGCTTTTCATGTAAAAACCAGGACAAAACCTCCATTAGAAGCCAAAATGAAGATCCAAAGGAGCCCCTCTTGAAGGATTGAAGCTAGGATTGAAGATAGAAGATCAAGAGCATCGATTGGAAGAAGAACAAGCAAATATTTCTTTGTAAGAAGATGGTTAGGTTTTCTTTTCAATTGCCTTCTTCTAGAACCATGAGTAGCTAATTTCTTAGAGATTCTTGGATGAGATGTAGGGGTTAAGCTATGAAACCTGTCTTGGATGTTTAAGAACAATGTTTGTGGATGTTTGATTTGGAATGAAAGTTTGTCTTGATTGTTTGTGTGTTCAACCTAATTCTTGTTATGGCTAGAATTAGGTCAAATTCTTGAAATTCTTTACTTGTGAAAGACTTAGGAATTCATTAGTTCAACAATCGAGGATAGAATTGGGTTATTGGTGGGGTAAACCGATAACCTAATTCTACCTTTTGTGTTTCTCCCGGTTTTAAGTGAAAGCCATCTAGTAATTGGCGGGCGCTCTGGTTTGCACCCAATGGACCAAGTTGGGTGTAGTTATCAGTAGCTTAGGCGTTGATGGACCAAGTTAACGCTATTTCCAATTACTCGTGGGTTCTTTTAATTCCGGGAAAATACCCTTTTACTTTGTAGAACTTCTTGGAGTTCGTTACTAGTTAGCCCGATTAAGGGGTTTTCTACCTTAGTTAGGAGGCTAGTAGTGGAAATCCGCGTGCATGATCATGCTGTGGATTCATACAAGTGTTAGGAGGATTCTTTTCTTTCAATTCAGATCCACATTCGTTCGTTTTAAATACATTCTAGCGGTTGAGCTTAATAACTCGTCTCTTCCAAGAACTCGCTTTCTCTTTTGAATCAACTTATAATCTTTTAGTTTAATTTACTCACTAGAATAGTTAGAATCAAAAACAAAATCTTTTAGTCTAAACCGTGTTGACGAATTCGAGTAGAGGCATAACGAGAGGGACCTTCGGACACAAACGACACTTGTGTTGTCAGAATAATTTCATAGTTATTCGGGCGATCATAAAGCTAGAATTTTTAGCATTTATCTATCCTTATATGCATGCTTTTTGTGTGATTATTAGTTTGTTCGAGCTTCTCGTGTGATTTCATGTTTTGGCATTATGTGCCTAGACCCGTTCATTTGGACCATTTCGGTCCATTTGATGTGTTTCTTTTTAGTATTTGTTGTCCACATGTACTCTAGAGAGAGGTGGTCTGGACGTGAAGTATAACACGGTTGGAACTCGAACGGAAGATCGAGAAATGAAATGGAGGAGCTGAGGGGTTGCACGTCGTGCACCTATGCACACCGTGCAGCCCTAGGATGGTGTAAAATCACGGCCCTTAAGCAAGGGAAGGTCGTGTACCCCTGCACCGCGTACCTCCCATTCAAATACGCAAAATTTTGGAAAAAAGGAGGTGCACGCCGTGCACCCCCCCAGTTTAAACAGCTTCCTATAAAAGGGCTGATTTTGAGGAAAGTGGGAGATTCTTCCCCACCTTCGTTTTTCCCGATTTTTCCTGAGTTTCTTCTGCAAAATCCAGCACCAAACCTTCTCTAGAAGCACAATTGAAGATTAAAAGGACTTCCTTTCAAGGATTGAAGATAGGATTGAAGATAGAAGACCAAAAGCAACGATTGGAAGAAGAACAAGCCGCTATCTCTCCGATAAGATGATGGTTAGGGTTTCTTTTGATTTGTTTTCTTCTAGCATCATGAGTAGCTAATTCCTTAGAAATTCTTGGTTGAGATGTAGGAATTAAGCCATGATACCTATTTGAATGTTTAAGAACGACGTGGATGTTTGGATTGTAGGAATTGCCTCGTTTGATTGGTTTTCAACCTAATTCTTGTTAGGGCTAGAATTAGGTCAAATTTATGGAATCCTTTGTTCATGATAGACTTAGGAATTCGTAAGAGTTTCAATCGAGGATAGAATTAAGTTATCGGTGGGGTAAGCCGATAACCTAATTCTACCTTTTGTGTTTTTTTTCTAGTTTTAAACGATATTTCATCTTGTAATTGGCGAGCGCTCTGGTTTGCACCCAATGGACCAAGTTGGGTGTAGTTATCAGTAGCTTAGGCGTTGATAGACTAAGTTAACGCTATTTCCAGTTACTCGTGATTTCTTTTAATTTCGGAAGAAAACCTTATCACTTTGTAGAACTTATCGGTGTTCATTTCCGGCTAGCCTGATTAAGGTTATTTCTACCTTATTCGGGAAGCTAGTAGTGGTAATCCGCATGCATGATCGTGCCGCGGATTCATACGAGTGATAGGAGGATTCGTTTTATTCAATTCAAGTCCATATTCGGTCGTTTTGAACGCATTTAAGAAGTTGAGCTTGATGACTCATCTCTTCCAAGAACTCGGTTTCTCTATTTGAATCAACCTTTAATTTGTAGTTTAATTTAATCATTAGAATTATTAAAATAAAAAACCAATTATTTCAGTCTAAACCGTGTTTACGAATTCGAGTAGAGACATAACGAGAGGAACCTTCTGACACAAACGACACTTGTGTTGTCGGAATAACTTCACAGTTATTTCGGCGATCAGTAGGGATACTCTAATTTAGTTTGTACCGCTAGAAATCAAACACCCTTATTTGAACATTGGTCAAAGAAGTATTAGCCGTGAATTTAATCCTCGTTCATTATATTAAAAATCAAAGCGCATTCAATTCGAGTCAATGTAGGTTTTCTCACCATAAAATAATTTAATAATATAAGTAGATCATTTTCGAAGAAAAAATCAATTATTTGTAACGTAACAACTAAAATCAAACATATATAGGTAAAATTTAAAATGCCATACAAGAGTAAATGGCTTACAAATTAAACCGTAAAACAAAAAGGACTAGTACATGTATCAAACAGATTATTAATAGCAATCCGATATTTATTTACGTACGTAGTACCCACTCTGCGTCTCTGCCGGACAGACTGCCATGCCATGCATGCATACCAAACAGATTGCTTGGAGTTAAGACCATACAATGATGGTAGCTAGCTGGTAAAAAGAAAACAATAAACCAGCTGCTATCTGCCAATCTTCCAACTTGCCATATTTAATTTATTACTTCGTTGGATGTACGTATTTTGAACTATCTGACAAAGTGATAACTACCAATTTTGGAAGCAATATTTGTAATTTCATAAAATTCAACTATATTTGTACACGTAACATGATTATATATGCTTCTATATGTAGGTTACTTTCGTTATGTAAAGTTTATGTACTTCATAACTATCTTTTGTAACAATTGTATATGCATAACTGATATTTTATCTTACGCTCAATTTTACCGGTTATGTAAGCAATAATACATAAGGAATAATTTGTATTATGTAAAGCTTATGTAAGTAATATTTGGTCTTATGTATGTAACAAGTTTAATTCACATACGTAAGAATAACGGTTGTAATGACATTTTGCCTTTTAATTAATTTGACATGGGAGTAAGAAAGAACCGTCATTACATACTTACGTCTTAAAATCTACGTAAGAAACCACTTTAGTCGCATAAGCTTTAATTATATAATAACAGCCTGCCTTCACGTTGTTACAAAGGTCATTACATAAACTGTCTTAGGTAAAGTTTAAATAATGCTAGTTGTGACGTTTTGTAAACCTTCCAAAAACAACATTTAATTGGGCCATATGTAACTAGAAAGAAACAACTAGTTTGAGTCTCGTCAGTGGGACGGCAAGGGAGGTGGCAGATGCTATTAAATTAAAAATATGTACATTTAATACGTAGGCCATTGTAAGGACTTATTTATGTGGTAGTTTTGGCTCAAAGGCAATCGCAGTTAATTGGCGTAGGCCATTGTAATCTTTAACACATGCATGCATATCTACTGCATACACGTATTTGAAATTTGTGACAGCTGTGTGAAAATTAAATACCTTCAATTCTTACTTCTTGTACCAAAATAATGTAATCAATAAAGTTCTCTTGTGTATATATTAATTTACGTATTGATATCTTGAACTCTAATTACGCTAAATTAAATAGAGTTGGGAATCAGTGTGCGTGGTTTAATTTCATTACCTAACCAGCTAAATCTAGTGGCACACTACAATTTTGGTTATGTGCAAAATGCAGTTATTAGTGGTTACTCACTCAGATAAATACAAACTAACCAATAGTTGAGGTATCAAAATTTCATGGCATTGTAGTTCAAGGGACAAAACTTGTTGTGTATGACACAAACCTCCTAATCTGGATAAGGAGGCGCCGAAGCTTACTAATCCACGCTGAGTGACGAGTGTCATCACTCGAGTCGTTGTGAACAAAAGAGGCCATAACTACCTCCCCGATTTCACTACAAGAAATTGCTTCAACTGAGATCAGAAAAGGGTCCTTAAAAAAATGAAAAATGGTCTCGCTAAGTACTTAAACGGCCTCCAATGGGTTTCACAGATTTAAAGACCGTTTTATTTTACGATCTACGATGGAATAATTAGAGACCAAATCGGGGGTCTCAATAGGGGAAATAATTGCAATTAGGGACCAAACATTGATCGTCTCAAAAAATGAACAGGGACCATTAATTTTGTTGTGCAGCTAAACAATTAGAGATTGTTTTATTGGTCCCAAATAGCATATTGCTTTTCATTCCCCAACAAAATTACAATAGGCTTTAAAAATTTCTACAGTATGAGTAGAGATAAAAAAAGACATAACCTCTTAATTCAATCAAAATCATTCTACATATCCATAATACAACTTTCACGTGAACCTATAAGTTCTGAATAAAAAACAACCCAACTACGAAGAACAAGAAACCAAAACGACAAATACCCCAAATAGCAAAGAGCTGTCACACCCCCAACAGCAAACCAAACAAGGGCACTCATGAACTATGTGACAAAGACACTATACTGCTATACAATCAGCACAACAAGTCACACAACAATAAGCATACTTGAGATCGTAACAGTCCAGAATCTTAGGTACTTATGGAGCTAAATGATATAGATAGAAAACATGCCCTATGGAGTATCAAGTTCTACCATGTTGTTCTTGCAACTCTTTTTGACACAATGTATACACCGTGGTCTTCAATTCTTCCATTTCATTCTCTCTTTTTTCATTTGCAGCTTTCACCTCTTCCATCTCCCTTTCCCTCCTTTTTATTTGCAAGAGCAGCATCCTCTAGTCTGAGTTATGTTTACTTTACCATTATATCCACTTTACGAATCTACTATGCTACTGTTATGCTCATTTTACGAGTTTGTCTATATTATAAGCATGTTATATCACTATTATATCATTATCACGTAGTTATCCATGGTGTTGAAAATTCTTTGGAACAAGAAAATCCGTGGTGGTGAAAATCGACAATGACAAATTAGCCTGATGGCGTAAATTTGGCATCTATCACATATGTAATTTTACTGTGGGCTTTAGGATACCACTGTAGTTTAAACCACTGCAAAGAAAGCCCGCCACTATGGACCGATAGGCCCATAACGAGTCCAGGTTTTCTGCATCCTCCTCGTTCTTCCTTCCCAACGAGCAGAGCATTCGTTTGCAGTAGTAGTGGGAGGGTTTTAGAAGACAGCGGGAGGAGCTATCAGCTATGAACGAAGCAAAGAACAGAAAACGCAAAAGAAGAGGAGGAAAGCATGCCAACAAACAGAAGAATAACGAAATCACCTTCCCAAAACAATCTCCAAGTTCACAAGTTGATGCTCCTCCTAAGCGGCCCAAACCGTCGTCGTCGTCTTCTTTCCTCGACAAGGTTCCCTCTCTTTCTCTCTCAATAATTGCTTCTGGTAATTCAATTTCTGGGTTATTGAACTTTCACGTTGGCCTTTTTGTATATTTGCAGATGAAAGCCAGATTGTCTGGGGGCCATTTCAGAATGCTTAACGAAAAGCTCTACACTTGCACGTAATTTCCGATTCCTCTTCCTTTTGGGGTTCTTCTCTCTGTTTATAACTTGTTTCTATAATAATTAGCTTCTACTTAGCATTTGTTAGTTAACAGTGAAGAGGAGTTATTCCACCCCATAACTTCAATGTTTTGCTATTCCTTTTCAATTCTTTTTCCCAGTGGAGGAGAGGCTTTTAACTACTTCAAAGAAGATCCGTCCTTGTTTAATATGGTAATCCTTATTTCAGTTCTTTTCATTCCGCGTCACTATAACTTTTGCTGAGTCTTCAAATTTTTCTTTTATGCTCTATCAAGGTATTCATCAGCTATAGCTTCTGATGATCTCGAGTTTAAGTTACGATTTCTGATGAGACATGCACCCTGTATTTCTGGTTTGACATGATCTTATCTGGCAGTATCATACCGGGTATCAAGAACAAATGTCACACTGGCCTGAGCAGCCTGTAAAAGTAATCATAAATTGGCTAAAAAGTCACAGCCCTTCTTTTGTCGTTGCAGATTTCGGTTGTGGTGAGTGCCTTGATCGAATTCTATAGTTTCTTAATCTTGCTAGTTTGTTGCCAGTGGGAATCAGGAGAGGGATGTTATATAAACATTTCTTGATGGGTTCATTCTCTTCCACCTTGTTTCAATTTTCAGGAGATGCACGCCTAGCGAGAAATGTGAAGAATAAGGTGTTCTCTTTCGATCTCGTGTCCAATGATCCTTCGGTGATTGCGTGTGATATGTCAAAAGTATGAAAGTCGGCATCAAATGTCTTGTTTTGTATCCTACGCAAAAGGTTTTCTAAGAACTCATTGCTCCAAACTTCCTGGCAGCTACCCCTTGATTCCTGCGCTGTAGATGTAGCTGTATTTTGTCTTTCACTGATGGGGACTGATTATCCGAGTTACCTCAAGGAAGCACACCGGGTGCTCAAGCAAAGGTTGGTTGTGATTTTTAAGATTATGGATCATTGATGTTATTAGCTCTGTGTGTGCGTGTGCCCAGTCCAACCCATGTTCATTCCTCGCAGTGGTTGGCTTTTGATAGCAGAGGTGAAGAGTAGGTTTGATCCAACTACTGGAGGGGCAGACCCAAATAAGTTCTTAAAGGCCATTTCTGAGTTGGGATTTACATCTGTGCTAAAGGTTTGCTATATCAGTCAGAAAACTCCCAATCTCGTTTAACTTTGACTTGTGAATCATAGCTAATCCCTGATTTGACTTGATGACCAAACAGGATTTCTCAAACAAAATGTTCTTCCTGTTCCATTTCCAGAAGAAGGTTAGTTCCCTGTGATCTTATGATTTATAGCAAAGTAGCATCTGGATACAAACTTGTTAAAGTGTTGACGGTTGGTGTGGATACTCGAATTGTTTTCGTAGGAGAAGCGGCAGAGCTCCAAGGGTAAAGAAATTGAGTGGCCAGAACTGAAGCCTTGCTTGTACAAGCGCCGGTGAAAGCATACGAGTCCTGGAAATATAGAGATCGGTGCAGGTTGGCGTGAGCTGTTGTTTGCATTTCCTAAGATACATGCATGTGTATACCAATGAATGAATGCATACAGTAGAGAACTTCCCAGCTTGCTGAAGTGTTATGTATTTGTAGTTAGATTGTGTTCATCTGTTTGTTAAAGAGAATGATGGCTTCAATTGGATAGGGCTGTAGAGAAGTAACTGGGCATCTAAAGCTGGCGACTGGCAGGATAATGTCAAATTTTCAGTGGGTTCTATGATTATGGTGCAAACTATTGGCTAAAACTATATTTAGATGTGATGAGTACGTAATGTTCTGTTTTTTTCTTTTCTCATTTCCTGTATTGCGATTTGTTTTGGCTTGATAGTCGTTGGTAATTAAATGAGTAAAAATATGAGCCGGTATGATAGAGATCTGAGAGAGAATGAGTATGGTTGAAGATTAGTGTTGTCTGTAATTAAGCTAAGTAGGTAGTGGATTAAAAGGTAAGTAAAGTGAAGTAAATATATTAGTTAGTGTCTGTAATATCTTAGTTTGGTGAGTACAGCAATATATAACTGGTTTTCTCAATGCGACACTAGCTAGCTAGTACAAAGGCGGCAGCTAATGGATTAGCTACGAAATGTGTTGTGTTTGCCTCATGAATGACATTATTGAACATTATTACTCTCAACACGGATGGCTCGGTCCTTCAACCGAGTGGATGTGTGGCAGGAGGAGGGATCCTCCAAACTCAATTGGAGTTACGGGCAGCCATGCATGTATGGTCTTTATCTAGCGCGGGATCTAGGATACAGGAAAATCAACTGACAAGTTGATTCCGCAGCCATCATCTATCTCCCTGTTGAAGTATCCAGTTCTGGGAGATTTGCGACACTGGGCTTGCGTCTAGGAGTTATGACAACTCCTTGATCATAACTGGACGGTTCATGTAACACATACTTGTTAAGAAGGAAACCGAGTGACAGTCCTCCTCGCTCACCATGGATACTCCCTCCCGTTATAGAAATGTGTAAAGAGAAAAGTAAGGCTGTCGCACTTGGCCTCATTGTTACTGCGAAAAAAAAAGAAAAGAGAAAGACGAAAGCAAAATGCCTTATCCAATTGAATGATAAACCTTTCCGCCATGGATGTACACACCAGCACTGTACACTGTTAGACTTGAGGATAGAATAATTGAGTTATTGAAGCACGATTGAAGATGCAGTAAGCACTGATGAAGATGTATGCACATGGGCAAAATATATTACAACATGACGATCGAGGAGTTCAAATTTGGTGTATGTATTGGTTTTGGTTCGGAGTTGAATAAAAAAAGGGAAGGTGGCACGTGGTTGATCTATCTTGTGTTCTTCCCATGCATCTTATTATTATTATTATTATTATTATTATTATTGGGTATTCATTCCCATCTTTGGATCACGAGACGGTCACAGAGAGCAGCAGCAGTTAGTTAGTTAGTTAGTTAGTTAGTGGGCAGTCCATATCTAATACCTATATCCAGAATTTTAATAATATAATCCTTTTTAATTAAAAATACTATAATAGTTATATATATATATATATAATGCGGTTTAATGTATTGAATTATTTTGAAATTTGCATTATTTGTATAGTGAGTTATGAAGTTTGATGAACGGAACATTTATGAGTAATTGTATCAAACTCAAGGTGTTTGGAGATCCAACCTAATGAAAAGTTTGGATGGGTCTAAGGAATGGTAGGACCCAACTGTCTTTTTAAGACTTAATATTAATATAATCTATATTGTAATAACATAGTAATCGATACATTTGATTTGATAGTGTTACACTTCACGTGAAAAAAGTAACAAACCACGTATATAAATCAATAAATCCAAGGCAGGTACCTCTAGTCAACTGGTAGATAGAGTTGGGCACATTATCCCTCATGTTCCCAGGCAGACTTATCTCTGTTGGAAATATGAACCTACAGTTTGAACTTGGTGTGATGGCAGCTCCATGGACTTGACCTTCGTGATGTACCGGTGTTGGTACGATCCATGGACTCACGGGAAACCTTGCATTAGTTCAAAGCAAGTAGGAACTAGCTAGCATCAGCTCCTCTATGAGCTAGGTGATGCTAGAGACTGACACTGAAGCTCATGCAGCTCAACTTGAGCTGGATACTAGTGTTACTAGTTGTGATGCTGAGCTAAGCTACAGTGAAGGTGGGGAGCTAGGTGGTTGGGGGTGGTTACTCCTTCTCCTAGGACGTATTGGTTCACACCTCTTCATGAGATTCAAACTCAAAATCTGAGTTGTTTTCCTTCCAAACCCGTAGGGATAACTGCCTTCTTGCATATCCATAGAGATACTGACACCTCTTGGTGCATACATTCATACCCCTTCGGTCATGAACCCCTTTCCTATATAAAGAAGGCAGTTGTGTGGGAAAACACACAGAGAAGCATCTATCCTAGCCTACGGAATTCTAAATGACTCTAGTTTTTAAAACCTAAGAACTCGAGTGTAGACGGTCTTATCCTTGGAAGGGATATCCTGATACCCAAGGCTTGTAGGGTGGAAATACTCTTTTCGAAAAGTGGTGCCCACGATTTCGTCTTGATCCTAGATCTCTTAACTCATCATAGCTCAAAGCATTACTACTTAGAACCTCTTGATTTAACATTCGAAAAGAGTAATTCCCATGTCCAGGGTTGCAGCAATCAAGGAGATGACAACATCATTTTGCAAGCTTGAGAAGTTTGAAGGTGTGGATTTTCGTCGGTGGCAGAAGAAGATGCACTTCCTTCTCACCACTTTGAAGGTTGTGTATGTACTCTCCACACCATATCCTCAAGAGGCTGAGGAGGAGACAGACGAGAAGTAGGAGGAAAGGATACGAAAGCAACTGAAGTGGGATAATGATGATTACATATGTCGTGGCTATATTCTAAATGGCACGACGGATTGATTGTTTGATATTTATCAAACTTATGATTCGGCCCACAAGTTGTGGGATGCGCTGGAGTCAAAGTATTTGGCTGAGGGTGCTTCAAGCATGAAATTCTTGGTTAGTAATTACTTAAATTATAAGATGGTCGAGACGAGACCGATCATGGAGCAATACAATGAGATGCTTTGAATTTTGCGACATTTTGGCCAACATGACATGAAGATGGACGAGGCCATGTCGATGTCGTGTATAATCGACAAGCTTCCTCATTCATGGAAGGACTTTAAGCACATGCTTAAGCATGGAAAGGAGGAACTATCCCTGATCCAACTTGGAAGCCACTTGCGGATAGAGGAGTCTCTATGGGTGTAAGAAGGTGAGCCATATGCTCAACGGAAGGGGAAGAAGCGCCCCTAGAACAACACCAAAGGAGACCCGAACAAGAAAATGAAAGTTTCTTGTCGGACGTGTGGGAAAGCTGGTCACTTCAAACATGACTGACCCACCAAGAAGAGTCGGAATCACAACAACAAGCAGCCTCAGAAGCCTAGATCGAAAGATCAAGGTGCTTCCACTTCTAAAGGTCGGTTCTTGAACCTTGATTTAGATATTGATGTGATTCTATTTCACTAATATCGAAAGCATTCTATGTGCATCATGATAAAGTGGCATGATGGATTGACTCCGGTGCCAACTGACATGTATGCAAGAATCACCACTGGTTCAAAACATACGTGGCCTCGGATGATGATGATGTTCTTCACATGGGTAATGAGTCAACGACCCCTATTGTTGGACGTGGATCGGTGGTGTTGGAGCTTAGTTGTAGAAAATTCCTAGAGCTTAGAGATGTACTTCACGTCTCTAAGATTAGGAAAAACTTAGTTTCTGGTAGTATGCTTAATAGATATGGCTACAAACAAGTGTATGAATCTAATAGATATGTATTATCTAAGGGTGGTGTGTTAGTAGGCTTCAGCCACTATAAAAATGGCATGTTTATGCTGAATAGTAATACTACTACTATTAATGGTTATGCTTTCAAGTTGGGTTCCTCGGACTTTTTATGGCATGCTCGGTTAGGACATGTTAACTATAAACGTCTAACAGATATGTCAAAAAAGGGCATCTGCCCTCTTTTGATGTTAATGTTGAACGATGTAAAACTTGTATGCTCACTAAGATTACACGTCAGCCTTTCACTAATATCCAACAAAAATTAATGATGCTTAAGTTGACACACAATGATCTGTGTGACTTGCATAGCACTCCGACCATCGGGGGAAAGAAGTATGTCATCAACTTCATTGATGATTCCTCTCGGTTTTGCTATACTTACTTGTTGCATTCAAATGATGAAACCCTTGAGAAATTTTGTGTGTTCAAAACTGAAGTTGAATTGCAACAAGGTGTCTAGATCAAAGTATTCCGAACTGATCAAGGAGGGGAGTTCTATGATCCAACGTACTTCCAAAGTGTGGGAATCATTCATGAAACCACAACTCTATACACCCCACAACAGATTGGTGTGGCTGAGAGGAAGAAAACTTCTAAGGAGATGGTAAATGCAACACCCATACTGCTAACATATTCGTTTTAAAATAAAACAACGAAGCAAGAATAGGGTGCTACGCTACTTATACCGTATACATAATTTAATGTTTACACCCATCCGATTAATTTCTTCATCATAATCTAGGATTGTGCTTATATGTACTCAAATAATTAATTCGTCAATACAAAACTGCTCAAGATGTCATATATGACTTATTGACTTTTCACAATATCATACACTATACCAAAAGTCCAACAGGACGCATATACATATAGAACAGAAGTCTCGAGCTTCACAGGCTCGGACCAGAGTAACCATATACTTGCCCTCTCGGCCACTATATTTTACAAAACCATATCTCACATTGTACTAGTACACAACCACTCATAACATATGCACATGATGGAAGTAAGAGTCTCAAACAAACTTTAAATACAAAACGAGGATCAAGACACAATCTTCGATATCTACCTGGCGTCGTCACCATGATGACCGACCCCTGAGCTCGATGATACCATGTTGCAGTGTGTGACCCAGTAAAACCTACCGTCGCTCTGAAATGGAAAGTAAGGGTCAGTGCTAATCACTGAGTGAGGATCTACGTCCTAATCACTCGATGGTACAAATATTCATAGAGGAGGTATACAACATATAACACATAAGGCTAATTCTATAATCTAATTTATATCCATATTTTATTTGGGATCCCGGCTAACATATGCTGACGACCCACGTAGAGTTAGTGGCACTAAATGGCCCACGTAGAGTTAGTGTGGTGCTTATCAAAGCCCACGACATTAGTTAGTTGTGGCGCTTACCAAGGCCCACCGCGTAACAGAAGTGCAATAAGCACAATCGCCAAGATACGGGCCCTAACTAGGGGATCAATCAATTACCGGCATTTATTCAATAATCAGCAACGACTACTGCTCATATTAACACATATGCTAAATTAAATATATCGGCAAAGTAACAGAACATGTATCATATTAAGTAATAAATATGGTAAAGAAGCATATAAAATCTTAAGATTAAATGGACATTACCCTATCATGCATATAGCCTTAATAATAATAAACTCATAGAACGTCTAACCCGGTCGGATACGCAGAAGACCCTCACCAGAAATAATTCTTGAGAATACCAATATAAGCTTCTGAGTCGATAACGTAATTCCAAAGATCTTTGATGATACGAAGTGAGTACCCGTGCTATATTTCTCTTAAGTATCAAGGCTATAAGCTACACTGTGTCTGTGCCTTTTACAAAATGGGTGTCTGCCCCCCTTTTATACTCTTTCATTTTGTTCTTTTATTCACAAAGAATGCTTATCCTAAAAAAATGCTACGGTTCATTTCTCTAAGAATGAAAGAAAAAGACAAGTAGGGATGAAGAGGTGGGAATAAGACAATTGAAATTGTTGTCATGAAGTGAGGTAATATGTGCATGCATGCACGTGAGTTCCTCTTCCCATGATAATTATCCTTATCTTCTTGCCAACTCATGTTTCTAACATTATATATAAAACTTGTGTTGTTCCATACCAAGATGATGAGAACACATCATTTACATTTTATCCTGAATATGTACATTACCATGTACTAAGTTAATTTAACGGGTCTTTTCGATACGATCGGGCAGAATGTTACAGTAAACTCGATGTTGTCATACTCAGGTTTGAGTAACATGTTTTAGGGCGAAGCCATGCTTACGGCTTGTTATCTATTAAATCGAGTTCCTAACAGGAGGAACAAGACTACCCCATATCAATTATGGTATAAGCATAAACCAAACTTGAGTTACCTTTGAGTTTGGGGTTGTAGGGATGTAGTGAAGCTCACTAATCCTAAACAAAAGACGTTAGGTGAAAGAGGCATTGATTGCATCTTTGTTGGATATGTCGAGAATTCAAAGGCATATAGGTTCTATATTATAGAACCTAACGATGCACAATTGGTGCATTTAGTAATTGAGTCTAGGGATGCCATTTTTTATGAAAATTGATTTTCGTTGATCCAAAGACAAAAGGATTTGATGTCAACATCAGATTTGATAGCATCATCAAATGAGCATGTGTCTGTCCTTATGGACGAGCAGACTTTGCCTCGTAGGAGCAAGAGGCTGGCCTTGAAGAGTCCGTTGAATGCCAACTTCAACGTATATCAGATCGAGGGATACATGATGAAACTAGGATCGCAATACTTGTACTGCTACAATATTGACGATGCCCCTAGTATATATGAAGAGGCTATGCGGTCGCAAGACGCCGCCTTTTGGAAAGAAGCAATCGATGAGGAAAAGGATTCCATCTTGGGAAACAACACTTGGATATTAACGGATCCCCCATTGGGATGTAAAAACCATTAGGAAGTAAGTGAATCTTCAAAAAGAAGATGAAAGTTGACGGTTCTATCGATAAGTTTAAAGCTCGGTTGGTGATTCAGGGTTTTAAACAACGACATGGGATTGATTACTCCGATACCTATGCTCTGGTGGCTCGGACCTCAACTATTAGGTTATTAATAGCTCTAGCATCTATCCATGATCTAGTAATTCATCAAATGGATTCCAAGACAACATTCTTGAATGGAGATCTCAATGAGGAGGTGTACATGGAACAACTGAAAGGTTTTGTTATGCCTGGGAATGAGCATAAGGTGTGCAAGCTAATCAAATCCTTGTATGGGTTTAAGCAAGCACCAAAACAGTGGTATGAGAAGTTTGATGATGTTGTCTTGTCAAATGGTTTTCGTTTAAATCAGGCAGACAAGTGTATATATACGACATTTGATAAATTCGGTAAAGGAGTCATCATCTGTTTGTATGTGGATGACATGCTCATGTTTGAAACCGATCAATAACATACCAAGGATTTCCTATCATCAAAGTTTTTCCATGAAAGACATGGGGGAGGCAGAAGTGATTCTTGGTATTAGAATCAAATGAAATGGGAAGGAAATTTCGTTGAGTCAATGTCACTATATTGAGAAGGTGCTTTCTAAGTTTGGTAGTAAGCGATGTAGAGAATTGAGAACTCCATTTGACCCTAGTGTGAAGTTGATGCTCAACACAGGGATGGTTGTATCTCAACTCGAATACTCACAGGTGCTTGGCTGTTTTATGTATGCCATGACAAGCACAAGGCCTGACATCTCTTATGCGGTAAGCAAGTTGAGTAGATATACAAGTAATCCTAGTACTCATCATTGGCATGCAATAAGGCGAGTACTTGGTTATCTTAAAGGAACCGTGGATTACGGTTTAACATATAATGAGTGTCCGTCGGTTATTGAAGGGTACTCGAATGCAAGTTGGATTTCCAATATTGAGGATCACACCTCTACTACTGGATGGGTATTCTTACTTAGAGAAGGAGCGATATTGTGGGTTTCCAAGAAGCAAACTTGCATCAAAACTTCAAAAATGGAATATGAGTTCATAGCATTAGCAACTGCTGGTAAGAAGGCAGAATGGCTAAGGGACTTGGTCTATGAGATTCCATTGTGGCCGAGACCTATCTCACCGATTTCTATCTTATGTGATAGCAATGCTACCTTGGCGAGGACATATATTCAGGTCTATAATGGCAAGTCTCGTCATTTAGGGGTGAGGCATAGTGTTTTCTGTGAACTGATCACTCACGGGACAATCACTATGCAATAGGTTCGGTCTAAACAAAATCTAGCTGATCACTTGACAAAGGGATTAACTAGAGATTTGGTTGCCAACTCGGCAAGAGGGGTGGGACTTAAGTCTGTCTAGCTCTCCAAATATAGGACACCCAATTCCCTTCTAATACAATGTTAGAGGCTGAATTCAATGCGGAAAGCCTATGGATGGAAACTGAAGCACAAGGTTTGAACCATCCCGAAGGTATGTGCTCAGGAACCCGCGAGTCGTAGAGGTTGAAGATTAACTTCTTAATTGATTCCTTGAAAAAGTGTATACGGAGGTACATGAGAAATGAATTAACCTATGCGAGCATGGAGTGTAATCGCTTCAAGAAACTTGGACTTGGTTTCGTGTGCGCTCGCGAAAGGTTTGGGACACATGACGGTCAATAGTGTCAGGATATCTTAGAATAGATAGAATAAAATCTTGTGTATTTTATCTTCAGATACTCAAATGAGTAGACGGGTTCAATCCGTAGTGACACCCTTATATTCGAGTAATTTGGAATGTGTAATATACTAGATGGAAATTCAATCTTCGTGACATTTTCATTGATGCAAGATTTTTCGGTTGGATATTTGTTGTAATTTTAGTGAATTCACAGACTTCACTAAAATGGGGGAGGAATGTTGGAAATATGCGCCTAGGGTTTGAACATAATGTGATGGCAGCTCCATGGACTTGACCTTGGTGTTGTGCTGGTGTTGGTACGGATGCATGGACTCACATGAAACCTCACGTTAGCTCAGAGCAAGTAGGAACTAGCTAGCATCAGCGCCTCTATGAGCTAGGTGATGCTAGGGACTGACACTGAAGCTCATGCAGCTCAACTTAAGCTGGATACTAATGTCACTAGCTGCGATGTGAGCTGAGCTACAGTGAAGGTGGGGAGCTAGGTGGTTGGGGTGGTTACTCCTTCTCCTAGGACGGATTGGTTCACACCTCTTTGTGAGATTCAAACTCAAAATTTGAGTTGTTTTCCCTCCAAACCCGTAGGGCTAACTTTCTTCTTGCCTATCCATAGAGATACTGACACCTCTTACTGCATACATTCGTACCCCTTCGGTCCTGGACCCCTTGCCTATATAAAGAAGGCAGATGTGTGGGAAAACACACAGAGAAACATCTATCCTAGCCTACAAAATTCTAAATGACTCTAGTTTCTAAAGTCTAAGAACTCGAGTGTAGACGGTCTTATCCTCAGAAGGGATTTCCTGATACCCAAGGCTTGTAGGGTGGAAATACTCTTTTCGAAAAGTGGTGCCCATGATTCCGTCTTGATCCTAAATCTCTTAACTCATCATAGCTCGAAGCATTACTGCTTAGAACCTCTTGATTTAACAATCTCCTCCTCAACCCAACGACCGGATGATATGATACCAACTCCCAATTTATAATTTTCGTTAGGACTACAACTTCTATGCTCCGAACACATCAATAATGTATCATATAAAATAAATGGGCAAATACCTAAAATCTTCTCGTGCTTAATGTAGTAAGATAGAAAAATTATACTGATGAGATAGAGTAGGCCATGGTCTTAAATAATTAGATGCTGAATTACGTTTAAGTAATTAATAAGTGTTTAACTTTGTCGTTGATTAATGTGTTCATATATTTACCTACCTAGCTGCCTAAAATTCATCCCAAAATAATAATAATAATGATAATAATATCTCCACAGTACTACCCAATCGACCCCACATCACAGTAAACCCTGAAAACCACCACTTGATATGCACATGGGATGTTGTTTGTACCCATTAAATTTTAATTTTACATACATATATGTGACAACATTACGTTTTCACCTCATTTGTTATAAGCTCAAAACTCAATGTTATTAAATGGGCAGAAAAAACACAAGGCATAATTTCTCTTTTGCAAACAGTGATGCATGTTAAGAAGGAAAAAAGACTTGAAGGGAAACATGTCCTTCAATTTTGTTAATTGTTTTTGTGTGTGTGTTGTTGTGGTGGGTTGGCTTCTATTAAAGGAAATCTGAAGATTCATTTGCAGGAATGACTGAATGAGAGAGGTGGCTTCATTCCCAATCAGACATACACCAAAACAAAAAGAAGAAAGAGGCTGACGACTTTAAAGCCATTCCATTCATTCCTTCCAAAGTTTGCTTCTCTGTGAAACAATGGATGCCCACAAAAGGTTAACATCACATCCTCAAGCAACCAACCAATGCCATTGTTTCCTCATCCTTTTCATCATTTAAGAAACTCATAATTTCCCCACTCACTCTGACATTGAAGGCTACCTCTATATTCTCTTCTTCTTTTCCCTCTTTGTTAATGCTGGTGGCACCCTGACGCAAACACAATATGGAGGATTATGTGTTGCAGACTCTGTTCCATGGAGGAAGAGATGCTCAAATTGAGGCTGCTACCCAGGTTGGAAAGCTCAGCACTAAGTCTAGGAGGACATTGTTTGAGAATGGAGTCATTCTTCCTTTGATCTCCATGCTTCAGTCTCAGGATTATGAGCCCATTGAAGCTTCCCTTTTCGCCTTGCTCAGCATTGCCTTTGGCAGTGAAAGGTAACCCCTTTGATTTTATGATCCCGTTTTTTCACCAGCAAAAAATGTTACAAACCCAGCAACAAAGTGACATCCTTTTTTGTTGCAGGAACAAGAGAGGAATGGTGAAATCAGGGGTGGTGGAGGTGTTACTTCAGCTTCTCCAATGGCAGAACGAGTCGTTAACAGAGCTCACAGTGGCAGCCTTACTCATCCTATCCTCTTGTGCACCAAACAAGCCATTGATCATAACCTCAGGAGCAATCAACCACCTTGTTCAATTACTAACCACCAACACAACAGTCCAAACAAAGATGGATGCTTTAACCACACTCCACAACCTCTCAACCTGCAGCCAAGCAATCCCACCAATTGTTTCATCAGGGCTAGTCTTCACACTGCTCCAACTAACCACGACAACCCACCAAACACTGGTGGAGAAGGCAACGGCACTGCTGGAAGCTGTTGCGATTTTGTCAGAGACGGCAGTGGTCCAGGCGTCCGGAGGGATCCAGGCGTTGGTGGAGATGATTGAGGAAGGGTCGTCCCGACAGTTGAAAGAGCATGCAGTTGGGGTACTGCTGCTGATATGCCAGAGCTGCAGGGATAAGTACAGAGAGATGATATTGAGAGAAGGAGCCATGCCTGGGCTGCTGCAGCTGAGTGTGGATGGGACATGGAGGGCTAGGAATCTGGCTCAGGAGCTGCTGCTTCTTCTGAGGGATTGTGAGGGTTATGGGTCCAGAGGGAAGCAGTGGAAACATGAGATGGTTGAACGGATAATGCAAGAGATCGACGCACAAGGGGATGATGATGATGATGATAATCATAATGAGCAAGTTATAGGGAGTAGAAGTAGTAGTAGCAGTACAAGTAGAACTACACTGAGATTAGTGGAAGAGATGATTGCCAAACTTACTACCTGATATTATTAGATCTTCATTTCAGTCCAGTTGGATGGTGACGACGTTAGCGAATTGGGATTCAGGATTTTGTACAGAGATCATCAGAATTGGTCTTCTTTTTTCTTAACTTTTTTCTTTTCAACGGTAACATTACTGTGAGATATAGAACCAGTATTTTTCCAGACAACATACCATCTGTCTTTGGTTATCCAGAGTCCTGTTCCATTTCACGTTCATTAACACAAATATAAGTTAATAAACTATCAACTATATGACAACTTCCATACCAAATATTATTAGACAGAGCCATTCACGATGAGAGCACATGAGTTTCGACAGAGGCCATCAGGGAACAAAACTGAAAACCCAAGTGAGAATCTGATTTTTCGCTCGCCCAAGGGGATTTCAGTGTCAGCCTGGCTCAGCAAAGATGCATTCATTACTGCATTGCCAAGACCCCCAAGACCTCAAAATGGTAAAACAAAAACCAAAGCACTACAATCACAGCAGCATTAACATCACTCTAAATATTCTGGAGACCTTTGTAGAAAGAAAATAAGCACAGTAAACGATGCTGTTCTTTAAATCTTTTGTGGGGGAAGTACATTCCCCTACTTGATTTGACAAAAATATCATATATATTGTTGTTCTCTTCAAACTACCTTATAAGGTCTATGGATCTTTATTCTAATCGGTCGGTTCGCAGTTTCACCTGATCCTCGTCACTCTCACAATATCGACCATTAGTGAAACTCGGGTACATGTTTCAGGCAGACTTTCGGTAGAAGCTATAAGCTACCGCAATGGTTGCTACTGCTCCCACCACAGCAACTCCAGCAAGCACATCACTCTGATCCAATGATCCTACCCAGCTTGACAATTTCCCACCGCACCCCTTCTTTCCTGACTTCTCCTTCTTACTTTCTTCACTCACTTCTCTGCAACATGAAACTCCATTCACACCTTCCTGGCAACACCCAACGAAACTATCCGTCTTCACCACCTCACTCGTCTTCTCTTCTTCTTGGTTCTTCACTTCTTTTGCGGCTTCTCCATTAGGAACCTTCTGTTCTGGAAAGCTTTCAACTTCAACGGGTTCCCCAAGTTGGCCCCTGCATTTCATGTGCAATTCCCCCATCTATTATGCTTTTGCAAAATGCTTTTGCCTTGAATAGGCGAGTTAAACAAAAAAAACAAAAGACAAGTAACATGCTAATGAAAATTGACATCTCAGCACATGGGAATTGGGAAATATCAAGCATCCAACGACGAATATCAGGCACCACCTAGTATGAAAGATGGTCCCATCAAAGTTAAGTGCGATATATGATATCCCTAATCAATTTCTACTGGCCCCTCATTTTTTATTGGGTAGGCTCAAGGTACAAGTATTGTTTAAGAAATTTCAAAGAGAATGTGACCAGATAATGATGTTTAGGTTATGAAACATCTCCGGTACAAGTACAAAGTTAATGAGCTCAAATTTTAAACATATGGCTTAAACCAGTTTCATTCAACAAAAAAGCTGGCAAGAAGTGAATTAAGTAGAACCAGTATGAAGGCACATCAAAGGTTGTAAAAGACTCGAAGCTGATGGTTTTTGTGATTGTGACTCCATAATTGTGCTATTGGATACAAGTAAAAAGTTACTAAGCTTGGAATTTAAAGAAGCGATACAATTCAAACCATTTCGGCATTTCCATTCAACGAAAACCTGGAAAAGAAGTCCTCCTAACTAACTGTTCAACCAAGCAGAACCAGTATGAAACATAGCTCAAGAGGTTTAACTTACAACTATGGCAGCAAGGCCATTCCAGGCATTAATCAGTGTAAAGACTTGGGAGCCTAAAACCTTCAGATTAATAGTAGAGAGAAAAATGAAAGCACACACACGCATATGGACAAGATCACAAACCTCCAAAGACGTTCGATCACCTCCCCTTTCCCAATATGCTCATCCAGAATCTCAGGCACATCCTCAGGAGTAACATAGCCAAACCTGAAACAATATATTATGTTAGAATGGCATCTAGGATCTCTACAACACGTCAAAGAGAAAATGGAGGTTGCAATCCTAAGACATACCAATGGCCGGTAACTTTGCCATCTGAGTCTGATCTGTAAACAATGACATTGCCAGCATACTTATGTCCTCCAATATGTGAGCAAGCACTGACAAACACCTGATCTTTCAGCCCTCGTGATTCAATACCCTCGTTGAGCTTCTCCATTAGAACTGGGCCACAAACACCACATCTCTTATCACGGCTCCCATGAGCACACACAAATATGTGTGAACCAGTTAACGTCTCCTGCAGCCCAGAAGCCCATGGTTTTCCATTCACAAGAACATCATCGACGAAACTATCAACATCCGAGTCCTTCAAACCCCTGATTAAAAAAGGATCATCGCACACCTTCTAATCAAAATGACTCTTACCAAAACGGACGCTGACTACATGAGACTTCAGCTCAGCAACGGCGTATAAGAATGAAAGATCTTAAACATCTCGTAAGGAACTTTGCTAAACCCACATCGTAAACATCACTTTTTATGCAGAGCAGTAGAATAATCAAGAAAACAGCAATTGTTCGAATACTAACTAGGCGAGGTTCCAATGAAACAATAATTGCTCGAATTCATAAATCAATATAGAAACTCACTTGTACTTGATCAGATCAGGAAATATGAGCACGTCTCCTTCCTCAAACCCCGTCCCCTCACGTGACTCGCACGTGGTAACCTTGATCTGCCAAAATTCGCCAACAATCAGAAACGAAGCGAAGAAGAAACAAACGAGCAAAATAGGAAACAGGTGAAGAGAGCACCGAAAACCGAATCTGACCTTGACAGTGATTTCGCTCTTGCGTGTTCGTATAGCAGAGGCGAGCAGCTTAGGAAGAGGATCGGTTTCGGAGTCCTCAACGCGAGGCATCCAAGCCTCTGGATTCTTGTAGCAGAGGAAGACGTGGCGGTCGTAGCGACCCACGGTTCCGGCGAGTGTTTCCCTGTACATCTCCGACCGCTTGAACCCAAACTTCTCATCGTCGTTAGCGACGACATCCTCCACGGGAAGAGTAGGAACAGCAGCAAGGTCTGAGTCAGCCATGGAAGATATCGTAGCACTGGTACTGAAGCTCGGGGTGAAAGGATAAGAAGGAATTAGGGTTTTCGGGCAGCGATGGATAGAAATGTTGCAGGGTCGGAGACGATGAATGCATATATGAGAGAGGAAAGAGTGCGCAACAATGCGCATTTGGGGGAGAGTTGGATTACGCCACACGAAATAAAATTTACATTTTCTCTGTGATATTTTGTCGTGATTGCATTGGTAAAAGACGCACGAAAGAAAATGAAGGAAAGTGACTAGAGGCGTGTGGCTGCTGGCCTGTGGTGTGTAAAGTGTAAAAAAAGGATACGCTGTAGGATCGTGTATTGAACGCGCAACTTTGAGAGTGGTATTGTATGACCGTATGAGTTGTTAGTCAGTTACAGCTACAGTACAGTGCCTCCAACCTGGTAGAAGGTCAAAATGGAGGCGCGTGTCTGACTTTCGAGGATGGAAATTATTACAGTAGATACGGCAATACGGCCTGTATCCAATTAACAATTATAATGGGCCAAACTATCATTTTAGGCCTAAATATGACAGTCCCGGAAACTGATTGGCCAACAGTATGATCCCTAAGGTGACCACTTACAAATTTGATGAAATTGATGTAAATATTATCGTTCGATTAATTTTCTCATAAGATGTATCGGATAATGCATGTTCGAACTAAAGAAGAGATATATGTCAAATAGTTTGCGAGACTAAGGTAAAGAATCGTTGAGCAAGTTCATGAGCGACCTTAATCCTATCTCCCCATATATCGACGACACGAAACAAAGGCCCGTCAAACATAAATTTACAATAAAAAGCCATCGAACTCTGTTGCATTATGAGTTCAACTCATTAACGTCGTCGTCACTACCTCAACCAAATCAATTTTAAAAACAACATTTGAATGATCATAATGAGTTGTCCAATTGATAGCCTCAATCCGTGCTTAAAGCTTCACCTTCCCGAACCCATGAGTGTCCGTCATATGAAACGCCCCGAGCGAATATCCACCGGCAATGTTACTATTTGGCATTATTTACGGTTTACTTGAAAAAAAAGAGTAATAAAAAAGATCAAAACGGCCATAAAGGAATAAATAAAAAAATAAGGATCTGAGAAATTTTCTGGCTATCGTTGTTCGTCGCTCACTTGTTTCATCTTTCAAGCCAACGCAACACAGCTAGAAAGAGAGCTCGCGAGGGGATATCATCAGAGGGAAAAAGCATGGCGATGGCGTCGTGGAGCCATTCCAGTGCCTATAAGAAGGTAGGCTACTGATGTTGAATTCCGGTTTCCCAGTATCTTACCAATCGGAGCTTCCTCTGCTCACTGCTCTGCTCTAATTCGGTCCGCAGGCTCCGTCTCTGCGAATTTTGTGCAGAAAGAAAGAAAGAGATCATCATATTCTTCCTTACAAAGTCATTGAGATCACTCCGCCTCCTAAGAACCTCGGCATCCGTTGCCTTCCTCCCGTAAGTTTTGACCTCTCCGTCACATTAACCGATAATACCAAATTGGAAGATAATTAACATCCTATACCTTTTTTCTAGTCGAGGCTTTAATGTCCGTAGATCGCGATTAGATTCTTTGAAGGATACGCCACTTACTTAGCTACACGGATAGATAGATGACTGCCTTGAAACTCATCCTTACATGGCTTCTGAAACTAATCCAGTAGTTCAGGTCACTCAGGGTTAGCAGTAAAGCATTTCGTTTATGGCCGAAGCGAATGTAGTTGCTTTCTGTCAGTTACATGGAAGAGTGAATTGATGCTTTGTCAACTTGATGTGTCAAAACAAATCTAGGAGACAACGGTGGTCAATGATGATAAAATGTAGTTACATTAGGTCATATCTAAGAACCAAAGATTGTAGTGAATCCATGAGCCATGTGGACAGATTGTCAGATTGTGATCTGCATCTGGTTAAAGCTTTAGAACCCATGTGCTTGTATTTTGTTTTTTTCTTGAATGATTAGGTGTGCTGCGCAGATCTATATCTTCATGATTAGAGATTATTAGCTGCAGTGAATGTTCAGATAGACATTAATCCTTGCCAGACTAACAAAATCAACGAAGGCATGCCATGCCGTAGGACATAATTGAAGGTTGTAGGACAAACATGTCTTTTCTGAGTCCTCAGTTCTTCTTGTTTTAGTGTCTCTGCTGTAGCAGGCGGAGGGAACTTGGGAATGTGATGTTATAATAATTGAAGACATGACAACCCGTTGGTTAGAGTTTGGAAATACTTGACATTATTATGCTCAAGCTGTACCCTTTTCGAAATTGGGGACTGTACACTGTTGGCAGAAATCTAAAAAAGATATCCCAATCTGTAATTCCCCTGGCCTAACTTTTAGGCACTGCCGTGGCACATCAAGTTGCTAGTTATGGAAAGAGATTACTGGGACAACAGATTCTATGCGGTGACTGGTAATTAGGGAGACTGACATATGTGTATTGTTATTGGGTTTGCAATGCTGTTAACACTAGTACAGACAGTCAAATTGAGCAGTACTTAAGCAGGCATGGTAATGTACTAATGTAGTAATGTTAACTAAACATGTGTTTTCTGTTAATCAGAACTTGCAATGTGGGGAGAGCGTGACAATTGAAGGCCAAGCGTATACAGTGTCAGCGGTAACTCATCGATACCAACTCCGGAAAGGGAAGTATGAACCGAGTGAGAAGAGGCTTGATGTTCTGTCCACAGGGAGATACATGTTGAACTTATATTTGGAGAACTTGCTAGAACAATCCTGACCGAGGGTGACAACATAAACCAGCATCATTTCAGTTATTAGTTAAGCTTGTGATGAATTTGCTACAGCTTAAATTAGCATTGTAGAGGCTGTGACGAGTATGTTTCACAGACAACACATGGTACAAATGGCTCCTTTTGTATAAAGTTAAATCATTATTATATGATAATGATTTAACTTTAAAAAAAACTATAAACTTACAACAATGCATTCTTCTTCCATCATTTCACAAAGCATAATAGCACTCGACAAGCAAACATTGTTAATTTTCATCTCATTATGCAACACTAATGTCCTTCATCATTCATGATTCCTCATTTTGATTATTGGGTACAACTGTTTTAGATTCCAAGGAATCAAATAATATGCTCAAATTGGAAAACAAAAAGATATCAAACTTTTTTTCTTTTTTTTAAATGATATCAAATTTAAATTGTTCATGGCATAGTTTGACCTCGTCCTTACTAAAATCATTTTCTTATTTCGAAATTGACATCAAATTCATGACTGGTTGCAAATAAATAAATAAATAAAATCCTTATTTTTCATGATATTATCTCCTTTTTATCATTTTCAAGCACAAAAATGAAAAGGAGAGTAAAAAAGAGAGTTGTCATTCTGACTTCTTGATAATAATAATTAAAGAACCCAGTGGCTAAAAAGCTCTGCTTTGTCTCTCTGTGTTCATCTGAGTCCTGAAAACAAAGCAAACGAGAAATTAACAAATGATTCTTTTTTTTTTTAACTGGAGCAAGTAATGAAGTTATTATATAACCATTTTTCAATAAATCTCTGCTTTTTAATTTCTCTCTCTCTTTCTATCTTGCCAGTCAGGCTCCTCATTTTAGCGATCTGATCTGAGAACAACTGGAGACTCCCCATCAGAGCCAACAAAAAGTGATTTCACTTTCACTCTTTTTTTCTGGGTTTTGATTTCTCCAAGCTGTCCATTCTTTGGGATTTCTCTCTCCCTTCGCTTTCCAGCACCCAGCCATTTGGGTTGTCTGCACAAATCATGCAACACTGCCTCCTTTTGCTTTAAACCAGGTATGGCAAGCAACTCTAAACTTCTGCTGTTTCTTCCATCTTTTTCAAGTTGGCGATTTTGTGTTGGATACTCAAAGGGTGTGTCAAAGCTCCAACCTTTCTTGGTGGTTGTTCGTTTCTTGTGCTGACTACATTCCTTTCAAAGGTCAACTTGTTCTGAATGTGAAGAAAGCAATGCGTTTTTTCTTGGGAGTTGATCCTTTTTCTGGTACTTGTCCTCTTGTTAGGCTTCCGGCTTAGTTCGATGCGGTATCTTGTTCAATCCGATTCATTGACGGGATATGCTCTTGTTACTTCACATCCTCTTGGTTTTCTTGACTGCTCTTTTCTGATCAATCTGCCATAAATGAATCCCTACCTAGAAATTGTAACGCTTCCTTGATTTTCTAGGAATTTTGATTCTCTGGATTAATTTTTATTTTTAATGCTATGTCATCTCATAAAAATCCATATCCTTTGTTTGTTTGGTTTCCAGTTTTGAAGTTGATGTACTTTTACCATGGAGGACTCCTCATTGGTTGATGGAGGAACCAACACCAAAAAGTCAGCTATGAACACTAACAACAGCCAGATGAAACTCCAAGGAGCTTCCACATCCTACTACAATGGTTCTTCTATGGCTCATGCTATGAACACTGCTTCCCAATCCGGTGGATTTGAAACTTCCAAAACTGCCAAACAGTTTTACACTTCCAGCAAGGACCACCCTGGCTCCATGGCATCATCTTCTGCTGCAAACAAGGATTTGGTTCAGAAATCCACTCATGATGTTGAGAGTTCTACTTCAAGTGGCTCAGTCGAATCGGGATTTCGTCCGTTAAATGACATGCCTTTATTACCCTCCTCCTCTCAGCCAGTCGGCTATAGTGTTGGAAGCCCTTCCAATAGCATTTACACGCCCACTTTGTATGCAGAGGCTAAAGATAGCTTCACCAACACAGAGGTTAGTGAAGAAGTTGAGAAGTCTATCGAGAGTTGCAAAGTGAGCAACTCTCTTGATATTGAGAGCAGGAAGACGAGCATCTATCATAGAGGTAGCACGGGTAGTGATGTTAGTGACGAGAGTAGCTCGAGCAGTTTGAGCAGCACCTTGTACAAGCCTCACAAGGCGAATGATGTCAGATGGGAAGCAATCCAAGCTGTCCGGTCTCATGTTGGAGCACTGGAGTTGAAGCACTTCAAAGTGTTGAAGAAGCTAGGGTGCGGAGACATAGGCAGTGTTTATCTGTCCGAGTTGACCAGCACAAGAACGTATTTTGCGATGAAAGTTATGGATAAATCTTGCCTAGAGGCTAGGAAGAAGCTCCTCAGAGCTCAGACGGAAAGGGAGATTCTTCAGTCGCTGGATCATCCTTTTTTGCCCACTTTGTACTCTCATTTCGAGACCGAAAAATGGGCTTGCTTGGTGATGGAGTTCTGCCCTGGTGGAGACCTGCATTCACTCCGTCAAAGGCAACCTGGGAAATACTTTCCTGAACATGCTGCACGGTTTGGAATTTCTCCCCCTCAAATTTTCATCACTTTGTCTGGTTTTTTCATTTATTAATGTCTACCTTGCTGACCTTATATTGTCATGATTTCCATTAGAGCAACTGAGCTTAGATTGCAAATTCTCGATTTCAAGCATTTTTTACTTACTGAACGTTGTTTGTTGTTGATGTATGGTGCAGATTTTACGTGGCAGAAGTTCTCCTTGCTATGGAGTACCTGCACATGCTGGGGATCATATACAGAGACCTTAAACCAGAAAACGTCTTAGTAAGGGAAGATGGCCACATAATGCTCTCTGACTTTGACCTCTCCCTGAGATGTGCTGTATGCCCAACTCTTGTCAGATCATCAAAACCAAATGTAGCAACGGAGTCCAAAAACTCAGGCTACTGTGCACAGCCAGCTTGCATGGAACCAACGTGCGTAATACAGCCGGATTGCCTCAAACCAGGTTGCTTTACGCCTCGATTCATGTCGAGCAGCAAGCAGAAGAAAGAGAAGAAGAACAAGAGCAACAAAAACAACAGCAAGGGAAGAAATGAGGTGAGTCATCAAGTGAACCCACTACCCGAGCTGGTTGCAGAGCCAACGAATGCGAGATCAATGTCGTTCGTGGGGACACACGAGTACTTAGCACCGGAGATCATCAAAGGAGAAGGACACGGAAGTGCGGTGGACTGGTGGACGTTCGGGATATTTCTGTACGAGTTGTTGTTCGGGAAGACACCGTTCAAGGGGGCGGGGAACCGTGCAACGCTGTTCAATGTGATCGGGCAGCCACTTAAGTTTCCAGAATGTCCGAGTGTGAGCTTTGCCGCTAGAGATTTGATAAGAGGGTTGCTAGTGAAGGAGCCGCAACATAGGCTAGCGTACAGGAGGGGAGCAACTGAGATAAAGCAGCATCCTTTCTTTCAGAGTGTGAACTGGGCTTTGATAAGATGCACTAATCCCCCGGATGTCCCCAGACAAGCAATGGTGGAGATATTGGCAGCTGCTGCTGCTACTTCTAGTGATAATGTAGGGAGTGATGTAGATGTGAAGCCTTGCGGTAATTATTTGGACATTGATTTCTTCTGATTTGCACAGCACTCTCTCTGATGCTGCTGCTGGGTTGTATTTTGGGTTTCTTTGTTTGGAATGGAAAACAGAAAGTAAAGCAATGAAAACACCAAATTTCTTTCATTTTGGTTACAAGCTCAACATCTCGAGTTTCGACTACTCAGAACACATCAACCGTCTCCTGTAACGTCTTGCTAACTCAGGGGTGGCTAGGAAGAAAGAAACAAGTGTGAGTGAATGCCAAGTCAGGCAGTCGAACCAATTTTAAAGGAAGTCTTAATAAGTTTCAGGCTTACATTACATCATTCTTACAAAACCAAAATCTAAACCAACACCTTCCCGATACAAGAATCCTACCATTTACAATCCGAAGCAATTCTCAGGGAGCGAAGCTCAATCTAGTAAGTGTTCTGCGGGTTAAACCTTCTCCTAGCATCCCTTTTATAAAATGGGGTCTCGTCAATCGTCCTTCTCATGTAGTCTATGTAAGGCTGAGGCGTTCTTGGCGAACGTTCTGAAAATCCAGGTGGACTGCTGCGATCCGGAGTGCCAGGACCAGTGCAGGGCAATAAACAGATGGCGATGGTGATGGCAATGGCAGTGGTGCAGTTATCTTCCAGAAAACGGTAATAGTCGCCCATATTGTCAATAGGGCCAGAAACGCCAATATTAATATTTGAAAGAGGAAGCTGATGGCTACTGGTTTTGCAGCAGGCTCGTAGTTCACATCTATTACCATTTCTTGGCCTGCAATATGTTAGTTGGTTATTATTCCATCTTTTGTTATGAGTCCAGGAACAGGTATACTTAACAAATTTATATTGTTTAATGGCCGAGCAAGCTCTCACCGTTGGCAGGGTGTGAGACCCTTACTCTGTCCTTCACTGTATCTGGACCAAACACCTTCACCTGGATATGGAAAGAACGTGGCTGGTTTAATCAGTGAAGAATAAGAATTTTCAATTTGTTGAAGTATTGGTTTTTACTCAACAAACTCTAGAAATGAAGCACAAAGTATTGCTATGCCGCCAACACCAAAGTCTTCCTTGTCAATGAGGTTGATCGAAATGGCATCCTTTTTCTGCCAATAAATGTCGATATCTGCAACGAGATGACGCTTGATTAATAGGATATAAAGATGATAATGTCATAGAATTCTCATGATTGCTTTTTAAGAGACAAGACTGAGATGGAAGGTGCACGGGCGTTAGTGTTAATAATTAAGACTTGATATGATAAAATAGGATCCCAGATCATCGCCTAAGCTTAACCTTCTACTTCTGTTCAGAATAAATATCCACAGTAGCCGATCAACAAATAGAATCTATCTTTACCTGTGTTCCCCAAGATGGTTATAGTTGTCCTGTTGGAGTCTGGCGTCAGATTCAACTGCATGAAACCCTGCAAAAAAAGGTGAAGAGCATCACATCACCTCAATCCTCGGTATAACTAACGGCAGATAATCCGAATTCACAAGATGTTGGAAATTATCAGATTCAGCACTTCAGTCGAGAAAGAGTTGTTTCGAATTTACTACCAGGACATGATACAAATGGAACCAGGAACAAATATACTTTTAAGGAACCTAAATTACCCTGCGCATCTCTGGAATGGAGAAGCCCCCAATAAAAAGTGCAGATGCTGATCCCAAAACATGATCGGTTTCCCTGAGTGAAACGTTAATGGAAAGAGATATATGTCGTCTTATATCCTTCGACTTGGGCATTGAGCGTGCCAAATGTTCTGGAGTATATGGGAAGAAGACGCAGTACAGATTTCCAGTCTGAATCCACCCGTGGCTTTGCATATCTTCAGTCCAGACAATGAATTAGTATTTACAGGAGTAGATACATAATAAAACATGTCGGAAGTGAAAGAACGAAGAATACCCAACAAATGATGGATCCACCTTGCAGTCAACTAGTACTTCGCCAGTTCCACTAGTTTTAGACATTTTCTGGGCATCACTGTCAGTCAGTCACCCATGTAGAAAATACAAACAATCATCTATCGCATTGATTAATTGTAACGAAGTAGGTTGCGATTGATGATGAAATCTCCAACCAGGGAAAAAATATGACAAGTTTGTTTCATAACATATGACACAAAGTCTGATCCTAAGCTTCCGGCCAACGAGGACAAATGGACCACAATAATAAAATATGTAAATACTAAGGATAGCTAGGATGTGAGCTCCAGGGTTCTGAAATATTAATAACTTAATCAACCAAAAGAGAATTTTTATATATACAAAAAAAGAATCAAGTCCATCAACCAAAGGGTAAGGAGAAAAACTTTCTCCTTGTATCATTTGACATTGCTCTGCAATGAAATTTATGTTGAAACATTGCCCAAAAAAAAACATAATGAGCGCCTCACAATACCTCAATTCAACAGGGAAGCTATATCTCCTGGTTGGGTAGGGGACATTAGTCAGAAGACATCAACCTCCCACAGCCTTCAGCTCCACTTCTTGGTAAACTGCAGGGGCCCACGGAAGTTGGACAACTTGAGATACCTCTTCACCGTCTAAAGTGAATTTCACTTGATCACAAATGATAACTTTTTGGACAACTGTCAGGACCTAATGGAGATTATAGTTAATTACAGAAAATAACTTGAGATGTTCACTTGAACACAAATCATAATGTTCTGCTCAACTGTCAAGACTTAAGGGGAAATTAAAGCAAACTAACACAGTTCACTGCAAAGGAAATAACTATTACATGCATCTGGCCAACTACGCAAAGAAAAGAAGTGTACATAGAGAATTTCATATCTCACCTGCTCTCTTCCCTGATCCTCAAGGAAAAAAGTCAATGATGCTGTCAGTTCTCCAAACCCCGGTGAAGTTACATTGATGACTTTATAATTCCACCAACCATGTTCAACCACACTAGCAGGTGATGGCAACAATGTAGTCCAGTAATCAGCTGACCCATCGAACCATGTAATTTTGTCTTTCTGCAATACAGAGGAGGAAGATCAGGACCAGAAAATATCATCATTGTGAGGCACAAAACCCTTCATGGATAAAGATAGTTGGACTTAAGAGTCATTATGTAAGCCATGTAGAAACCAGAAAGGAGGAAGATCAGGACCTGGAAAAGATAAATAAAAATTAGAAGGTTCAAGAGTAAAATGTCCAGCTCAAAAACAAGCATGGTTCATAACATCATCTCTTCATGTACGAAGATGATAGTTTATGCTTAAATATGCCAAATAAACCGTTCTTCCTTTTCACAGACATTGCTACTTGGGCACGTGAGAACAAATTATGTTGAGCAGGAGAAGAAAAACAACAGCTCACGCAAGTGGAATAATCATATCTTCCTTTTCAAGATACTAAACAGGTGACATAAGGCAAAACGTAGGAAAATGAATACTCCTAATCAAATATAAAACTGTGTATATTAGACGAGACCTTACATAAGTATCAAGATGCCAACATTGTTCACAATAAAAACAGAAACTAGAGCTGAAACAATCTCTTGAACTAACTATCTCACACCCTTCCCCTATGTTTTCAACTGCTACAAAAGAAAATACTAAGAACTGTATCCAAATTAAACAATCAATCTAAACTCTCAACTCAGCGCAAAACATATTGACCTGAACTGGCAGTTCGATGTTCATTTACTAAGAGTTACTAAATTAATCATGAAGTGATTAAGTAGGTCATTTGATTGGAAAGAGACAGAAGGTATGACGGACGAAAAATGGACTGGTAAAAATGAGAGGTGTTAGATTCGGGACTAACCTCTGTAATGTAGATCTCTTGTGCATCAGGCCCACCAGAGAAAACCTTCACTTTCTTAAGATAACTACGTCCAGAAACCACATACCATGGAGACCCAGACGAGACGGGTTTCACTCCATCCACAGGGTCACCAGAAACGGATAGTGGCACTATGTACAGATATAATCTTTCTGGAACCACCACATTGAGTGAGGAAAGCTGTATATGACCAGCAATTCGTTTATCTTCTACAACAATTGATGTTACTCCCAAGCTCAGAGCACGGGCATAACCCTGCATTGGCTCTACTTCAGCAACCGACGTGTTGGAGACAGACCAGTAATGATGCGGAGATGGTACTGCCACCACTGCAAACAAAAATGATGATGTACAACCATACTTTACAGAAAAGCACGCATAATATTATTACAGTTACATTATACAACTCTATAAGGGTTCCGTCAATATTTGTTTGGATAGAGACCAGTGCAAAGAAGGTGGGAAGAAAATAAAGAAAATTTCCATCTGTTAATCGAGGATTCAGTAAAAATACATTCTTCAGATCTGTCCATTTCATGACAAAGCATTGGCCTATGCAATGCATATCTCACTTGAAGAAAGTAAAACATAAAAACGTCTTGATTATCATGGAATCACAAAAGATCGGGACAGAAGAGCAACACAACTCCAAAAAACATGAAACGTGGAGAAAGCAAGCAGCAAGCAGTTTCCATAACAATAACTGAATCATCCAGATTTTGACTCATTAAATAAAGTAAACCATATCTTCGACAAAGATATCTTGTTAAATACCAACATACATATCGCCTAATGCCTATTAATTATGTAACTAAGAGCTAAACAAAACTTAAAAGAGTCTTACTTGTATTATGTGCATGTGACTGATAAAGCCGGAGGCATCACCTTAATACCCCACCTCATCAAATAGTTCACAGATCATTTTTATATCCAAGTCTTCTTCCAGTTTTAAACGTGGGGAAAGGTCAAGATTATCAATATATCATTTTATTCAAAGAAAACATGCGACCAGTATATTTTGCTGTTTTAGGCAAGCAGACTATCCACAAATAAATGGTTAGAAATTTTATGGTTTAACGAACTGGAAAAGGATAGAAGAAAAAACCTTGTGGGACATTTCCCTTAATGACTTCAAGATTATATTGTAGAGCAGCGCCAACTAGAACAAATACAGGAGAAGGGGAGTCATCTGACATAGCCTCCGCTACAGTAAACACGATCTTATCAGCCATGTTCTCATGTTGAGGTTCAAGCATTTGGACTGATACAGTCTCATGTCTGATCCCCAACCCTTTAACAACGCACAGATCTGAGAAAACACCCTGATGGAACACCATTAAACACAGTCAGATACAGAGAAGAAAATACATCAACTGAATTAACATACAATTCTATCGTCCATACATCATCTTCCAGCTTTATCCTGAAATTCAATGCAGCACACAATCCACCACAATCACTCAGAGGAGAATGCTTGAGAGGAACATGGACGAGATGATGAGACCCAAGATGTTCAGGCATGAATTTCCACATGAACTGTATGCCAACTAATGATGAAAACACATTATCTGCAAAAAAAGTTCATGGAATCACATAAGGACCACTTCTAGTCAGTATAAGAGACAACACATAAAAGCCTAAGGTAATGCATAAACAACTTATTTTCTCAGAAAAGAGAGTGCCAACATAATGCAACTAGAACATAGATTTGGGAGATTTTATCTATACAGATCAAGAACAACAGCAAGGAAACTAGAAGCAGTGGAGATTGATCGTGGTGTATCTCAAAATAAACGAAAACAACATATATGCTGACCGCTTCTTAACCAATTGAGATATAAAAAACTCGAGATCATTTGTGAATAGAGCAGAATGTTAGATACCTTCACCATCAAATGCGTGAACTCGAGGTGTAGCAAGCCCATCTAAATTCAGTTTAATAGAGTTATGAAAGATCTGAATTCTAGAGATCTTATCAATGAAAACCTTGCAGCGAATTACAACCCCAGTTTGTGTATCAGTAGCATAAACTGCAGTCTCTTTCCGGCCATCAAAGGGAGCAATGGAGCTCAACATTGCACTTGTGGAACATTAGCTACTTGCATTATACTCGGGCAGAACAGACAGAATATCATGATGATCCCATGACCTGTAAAAAGTTACAAATGGACATCAGTAAGAGACAACACGCGACAGCTACTTTGTTTCGTTACTTTTTTTTTGAAATCACATCTTGCATTTTCCAATTTTTGTACAGGAAAGCGAAGGTTTGGTTGATAATGATCAAATCTCCAGAACTATAAACCATATGGTTCCATAAAAGGAACTTCCCAACGGTGAACACTTGTCTCAGTTTGATCCCTCTAAACAAACAACATAAAACACTGAACTTACCATTTGAAGCAGCCATCATATCCTCGAAGCCGATAATTGACGGAATAGGTCATCTTAGGAGGCAGCAGTAAATGTTGACTTCAGCAATGTGAGGGCCAGAACTCGCAAGCGACGGCGACCAGGACTTGGTCTCCTCCGCCATGAGAAGAAAGGAAACTATCAGGAGTAGAGTTGGAAGCATATTCAGGCGCATGATCGTATAGAAACACTAGTGGTGGTGCTGGCGGTAATCACCATCGTGGCCGTGTTGGCCGGGATGCTTGCTCGCCTCTGTGGGGGACTCCATTTGAACAGCCGCGACCACGACATCGATGGCTGGGTTGAACGGAACTGCAGTAGTTGCCTCGATGGCGGTGTCACAGTAACCGAGGACGACAAGCCTCCTGCAGCTGAAGCCAAACATTCAATAGAAGATCGACACCCAAGGCATTCATTCAATCTGATTATAATTCAATGAATGTTGCTTTAATTTGTTAGTGATAACTTAACACTGTTATCAGTTATCACTTTAACACTAATAATTCGGCTAGCATTGGAACGTGTCATTGCGAATTGCGAAAGAGCATATACAGGTGTTTAGCTTTCGGCGGTGACACTTCATCCATGCATGCACAAGCCATGAAAAAAACTCCTCTTTCCTTTTTGTAGAGTAATGGGAGGATAGGCCCAAACAGAACTTAACCACAAAGAAAACTATTAACATGGCCAAGGAAGAGGGAGAAACAAAGGGGGAAATGCCGCATACAGGCGTGGCGGCGTCGCTGCTATCATCCCCGAAGGGTCCACCACCGGCTACGGTTACACAAGGAAGTGAAAGGCGTGGTTGACGACGCGGCGGCGGAGGAAAAGCAAGAGGGAGAAGCAGCTGCAGTGAAAGGGCTTCCTCATCAACAAGTTCCTCAGCTTGGAGACTTCTCCACCGAGCCTCTAGAGCGTGCTCTCCATATCCACTAATTGAACCCTCTCTGTCAAGTGATGAAGCTGGATTGTAACTTTACAAGATGAGAATATAGGCCCCCTTTCTGTACGAGTTCCTCGTGCCTTCCCATCTGCAACATCATCACATACTTCATACACTCAACATCAGTAGTAACAATACTATTAGATCAAAAAGAAGTAGTAGCAATACTACGCCAACTAAGGTGATGTTAGAATACGGCATAACACGTTTTGTTAGCTTTCTTATCTGTCAGATTAAATCAGATAATTAGTATGATTAGTTGTGATTGTCTATAATTTTTTTTATAAATAAACAGATATAATTATTGAAAGATGAAGAATGAAGCAGCAGCAGCTGCTCGAGGAAACAATGTTTATGAAGCTGCTGGGAATGAAGACGGAGTAAGGATGGACTTCAGTAACGGCGTCATAAGACCGTTAACTCGTTAGCTGGATGAAGGAAGCGTTTAACTAAAACGCTGCGTTTACGCTTATCACTTTTACTGTTTTTGTTACCGTTGTAAAACAGTACATTCCGGTTTTTACCGTTGATGCTTATATAAATAAGAAACTCAGTCATGGTTGTGATGCAAGCTTGCACACACCATTTCTCTACCTCCCTTTCCTCTGTTTTAATATGGTATCAGAGCGAATCATCGTCGCATATTAAGCGATGGTCGACCTCACCTCACCGTCGCAAGGATCTGGAGGAAGAGGGCGAGGATCTGTAGGGGTTACCTTCGGGAACTTCTCTAATGAAGATGAGGATGAAACTGACAATACTCTTCATGTCAGTAGAAATCCATCGCCGATTTAGTTTGGTAATCCACTATACTTGAACCCTAATGAGAATCTATCTCAATCCATCTCGAATGTTGTACTCGATGGGACAAATTATCAGATCTGGCATCGTTCCCTACGCTTTGCACTCAAGACGAAGCACAAGCTGGGGTTTGTTGATGGTTCCATAGATATACCTGACGTCAATGATGCTGGATTCAGATCATGGAATGCTTGTAATACCTTAGTCTTGTGCTGGATCCTCAATACCCTGGATTCTGATATTAAGAGGAGTGTTATGAATCATGAGATAGCTAAAAACTTGTGGGATGAATTGAAAATTCGATTTGGGATTGGGAATGCTATACGACTGGCCAATTTGCAGGATGAGATTCACGTGTGTAAACAGGGCACTCACAGTGTTTCACACATTACACTACGATTAAGGGCTGTGGGAAGAGTACTCCCAGTTTTCACCCATAGTCCCATGCTCCTGTGCACCTGGAAATCCCTTACCATGTCCAGCAGTCGTGGCATTCCAAACCAAACAAGAGACGGACTATTTGATCAGGCTTCTGAGAGGTCTCAATGAAGAATATGACGTTGTGAAGACTCAGTTGCTGATGATGCGTCCCCTGCCTAGTGTACTGGATGCCTATAACAATGCTCTACAGCATGAGGAAAAGTTAAAGGGACATCTTGGTGTGAAGAAGAGTGAATCTACTCCTGTGGCTTTTTCAGTATCTGGAGATGGTGGTAAGAAATTTTGCAGATATTGCAAGAAGGACAATCATTACATTGAAGATTGTTTAAAGCTTAAGGCTAAGAAGAAAATGGAGGCTACAAAAGGCAGGTTTCCTGCAAAACCTGGTCCTGGAGGTCCTTTTGCAGGATCTATATCTCAGAATGAGGAAATTGATTCAAGTGGATCATCTTCCAGAGACTCCAGCGTGGCAGAAACAGTGGCAGGCTTCACCAATGCTGAAATGCAGCAATTGAAGCTGATGCTGCAATCAAACAGAACCAACCTGAGAGTTCTACTGGGAATCCACATCGTGCATTTGCAGTCTCACAGAACCAACCTGAGAGTTCTCACTATGCAGGTACATATGCACTAAACTCCGTCTCCAAACCACATGATGATAATTACTGGATTGTTGACACTGGAGCCTCAGATCACATTGCTTGCTCACTTTTACATTTCATTGAGTCTCGAGCTGTGACTGATGTTTTTTTTACCTACCAAATTCCACAAAAGTGCCTATTAGCCACATTGGCACTGTTCGCCTCTCCTTTAGTCTCACCCTCACACATGTTCTCTGTGTTCCTAGCTTTGCTTTTAATCTAATTTCTGTCAGCAAACTGACCAGTGGCCACAACATTTCCTTGATATTTCGTTCTGAATCTTGTTCCATTCAGGACCACACTTCCATGACGACTCTTGGTTTGGCTAACCAGATTCGAGTTCTATACCAACTTCTCCCCTCTCAAGTTCCCTCTCATAATTCCACTGTGGCTGTCACTTACAATTTTCAGCCTCAGCCTATCCATCTGTGGCACTGGCGTCTTGGTCACCCTAGCAATTCTCGTGTTCAATCTTTAGACTCTTGTAATGATGCTCGCATCAAGGAAACAATAAAACACTGTGAAACTTGTCATTTTGCTAAACACAAGAGACTTCCTTTTCTGTCTAGTGAAAAACGAGCTAATAAAGCTTTTGATCTTGTCCATGTTGACATTTGGGGCCCTTTATCTGTTAAATCGCATGATGGTTTTTCTTATTTCCTTACTGTGGTGGATGATTATTCCCGTGGAGTTTGGTTGTACATGCTGAAGCATAAGTCTGAAGCGAGAAATAGGCTGGAGGATTTTTGTCAGTTCGTGAACACTCAGTTTGGATGTTCAGTTCGTGTCATCCGTAGTGATCAGGGAGCAGAGTTTCACATGGTAGATTACTATGCTAAGCATGGCATATTGCATGAGATGAGCTGTGTGGCTACTCCTGAGCAGAATGCTCGAGTTGAGAGGAAACACCAGGACATCTTGGATATTGCAAGAGCATTAAAGTTCCAGTCTGGTCTTTCCCTTTTCTTTTGGAGTGATTTTGTTGTTCATGCTGTTCATCTGCTGAATAGGCTCCCCAGCACAGCCATAAGTAACAAGACACCTTACGAATTGCTCCATGGTAGTGCTTGCAGCCTTGACCATTTGAGGGTGTTTGGTTGTCTTGCTTATGCAGCCACACTGTCACATGGAAGAACTAAGTTTCAATCTAGAGCAAGGCAGTGTGTGTTCCTTGGACATCCCATTGGTATTAAGGGCTATAAGCTATATGATCTTCATTCTCATCATTTCTTTATGTCTAGAGATGTTAGATTCCACGAGACCATTCTACCATTTCATACATCACCTCTGGACATTCCAACCTCTGCTGACTTTCCTCATGCAGAGTTTGAGGGTGGCCAATTACCCCAATCACAATCATCATTACCATCCTACATCTCTCCTATATACCCAGAAACACAAATACATTCACCTCCTTCTTCCCAACCACCTTCTCAGCCACTATCACCAATTTCTGATCTCCCTCCCTCACTTAATATTGACCCAGAATTACACCTTGAGTCAGAATCAACGCCATCATCTGATCATTCTGGTTCAGACTCACATCCCATTCTTTCTCCTGACCCAGAACCAATGCCTAGACGTTCCAATAGAGTCAAATTCTTACCCACCTATCTACAGGACTTTCACCTAAATGTTGCATCTGTGTCTCACTATTCTAAACACCCTATCTCTGAACATATCACCTATGATAATCTCTCCCCAGTTTATAGAGCTTTTGCCCTTAGTATCATTACTCAAAAGGAACCTGACACATACTATGAGGCTGTCAAAGAGCCATGTTGGGATCTTGCAACAAAGGAAGAGTTGGGAGCTCTACAGGAGAATCATACTTGGGACGTTGTTCCTAAGCCTCATGGGCAGAAGATTGTGGGTAGCAAGTGGGTATTCAAAGTAAAATATAAACCTGATGGAGCAGTAGAACGGTATAAGGCGAGGCTGGTGGCGAAGGGCTACACTCAAACGTATGGAATTGATTTCCTGGATACGTTTTCTCCTGTAGCAAAGATAAACACTGTAAAAACTCTACTTGCAGTTGCAGCAGTCAAAAATTGGGAATTGCACCAAATGGATGTGTCAAATGCATTCTTGCATGGAGACTTGGAAGAAGATGTGTATATGGAAATCCCGTTGGGGTTGAATGCACCTCCTGGTTCTGTTTGCAAACTCAGGAAGTCCCTCTATGGACTCAAACAAGCAAGCAGACAATGGTTTGCTAAGTTAACCACTGCTCTAATGCAGAATGGCTTCACTCAGTCTGCTTCAGATCATTCCCTCTTCCTTAAGCACTCTGAGAGCAGTACCACCTCCCTTTTGGTTTATGTAGATGACATCATCCTTGCAGGAGATGATGTGAAGGAGTTGGAGGAAGTCAAGTCCTTTCTTAAAATGCAGTTTAAGATTAAGGACTTGGGAAACCTTAAGTATTTCCTTGGACTGGAAGTTGCCCGTTCTAATGAAGGAATTGCAGTCTCATAAAGGAAATATTGTTTTGAATTGTTAAAGGATACAGGGTATCTTGAGGCTAAGCCATCACACACTCCCATGGAGTTTAGTTCAAAGCTTTCAGCCAATCAGGGAGTTAGACTTGCAGAGCCTGAGGTTTATAGGAGGCTGATAGGGAGGCTACACTATCTGACTATCACACGTCCAGATATAGCCTTCCCAGTACAGCAATTAAGTCAGTATCAGGCGCAACCTACTGATACACATTTGCAAGCAGCATACAGGGTGTTGCGGTATCTCAAACTAGCCCCAGCACAAGGGCTGTTTTACTCAGCTCACAATGAACTTGTGTTGTCTGGTTACAGTGACTCAGATTGAGCGTCGTGTCCAGACACTCGACATCTGTTACTGGTTATTGTACATTCTTAGGGAGTGCAATTCTCACGTGGAAATCAAAGAAGCAGAGTACCGTGTCCAGATCCTCTTCAGAAGCTGAGTACAGGGCTCTTGCTCATTTGTCATGTGAGATTGATTGGTTAAAATTGTTACTTGCAGAGCTGAGGGTGTTCATTCCCACTCCAGTTTCGATCTACTGTGACAATCGCTCAGCTATACACATAGCAGAAAATCCCGTTTTCCATGAGAGAACGAAACATATAGAGATTGATTGCCATGTTGTCAGGGATCGTGTGAAGTGTGGATTATTGAAGTTGTTTCATGTTGGAACTGAGTTTCAACCAGCTGATTTGTTCACGAAAGGAATGCATCGTGTCCGATTAAGGTTCTTGATTGCCAAGTTGGGAGTTATTGACATATACTCCTCAACTTGTGGGGGCATATTGAAGATGAAGAATGAAGCAGCAGCAGCTGCTCGAGGAAACAATGTTTATGAAGCTGCTGGGAATGAAGACGGAGTAAGGATGGACTTCAGTAACGGCGTCATAAGACCGTTAACTCGTTAGCTGGATGAAGGAAGCGTTTAACTAAAACGCCGCGTTTACGCTTATCACTTTCACTGTTTTTGTTACCGTTGTAAAACAGTACATTCCGGTTTTTACCGTTGATGCTTATATAAATAAGAAACTCAGCCATGGCTGTGATGCAAGCTTGCACACACCATTTCTCTACCTCCCTTTCCTCTATTTTAATAATAATAATTAGAATATTTTTTATTTAATGAGAATCAATATTATTAAATTAGTAATTAATAGCTAGTCTTATATATATAATCGTGTATTTACTGAATAAAGATATCAAACATAAAAATAATTTATCTTTGTGTATTTTTATGATATTAGAGCATAACCTCTAAACATCCAAACACTCTGAGCTTTTTTCTTTATGTGTTCCGAACCAACCACGGAAGTCCCTGCCGCTAATAACTTTAGTTTGTCGCCGACCTTGTTTTTGGTGACTACAAATAATTTACAGCTGTAAATCACCACCATCAAACTAAATGGTACTAACTATGTGTGTTGGTCTCAATCAGTACGCATGTACATAAGGAAGGACAAAAATTAATTATTTGACTGGAGCTGCTCGACCAGAGGAGAATGATCCAAAGTTTGGGACCTGGGATGTTGATAACTCAATACTAATGACCTGGCTCATACTTAGTTTGGAGTATGATATTGTTCAACAGTTAATGATATTATTCAACAGTTTCACAAAATGGTTCAAAAATGGTTCATACTCAGTTTGGAGTTAAAATTGCGATTTTAAGGACCGATAATGGGACAAAATATTTCAATACCAATCTCACTACTTTTTTGTTTCTCAATGAACTATTCACCAATCATCATGTTCCAATACTCCCAACAAAATGGAATCGCAAAACGTAAGAACCAATACCCCCTTAAAGTTGTCAGGGCCTTGATGTTCTCAGTTAATGTTCCAACATTTCTGTGGGGTGATGCAGTGTTAACTGCAGCTTATCTAAGTAATTGTGTTTCTAGTAAGGTCCTTTTTTTAAAACTCCATTTCATGTTTTCCGCGAGTGTTTTCCGGATAATAGAATACTTAGCGATTTACCTTTGAAAATGTTTGGATGTACGTATTTTTTGTTAAACCCCTCGCAGTCCAGGTCTAAACTTGACTCGAGGGCTCAAAAATATATTTTTCTGGATTATACAACCATCTAAAAAGGTTACAAATGCTTTAATCCAGCTATCAAATATGCTTTCATCACTCTTGATGTTGTATTTTAGGAGTCTCAACTCTTTTTCAACAAAAATTTGCTTTAGGGAACTAAGACCACTAAAAAATTAGTATTTGAATTTGAATCAAATTTCTGGGAAGTTGAAAAAACAGATTCTTTACCTATATATTTATCTAATTTTAATTCTGTAATTAAAATTAATGAGAGTTCTAAAATAAAAAGAGAAGTACAGAAAGTGATATTACAACCTAATATCAACTCGAACCTTCAGGTTTACATCAGAAAACCAAAACCTACGAGTTAGTAAAACCAAATTCAACTTTTCTGCCAAATCAATCTGATGAACCGAACAACGATAATCTCATACATACTTCACCCTCTCAAACAAGTGAAACACCCTCGAATAACCAACCTCTTATAAACTCAATCTCAACATTTCAATTGCTCTTAGAAAAGGCGTAAAAGCCTGTACCAGATACCCCATCTCTAACTACACTTTTTTACTATGCAAGTCTACCCCATTGAAGTCATTTGAAGCCAAGGGCTCGTTACTGTGTAAGTCTGAGAGACTGAAGCGAAACCAGTAAATAAGAGACAAAACTAACAAGCTTTCACAGGATTTTGCCACGTGTATAAGTTGAACTTCAAGTCAACATGATCCAGCGGTCATGGTAACTCAGTGAAGATTGGTGCCTATTGCCTAAGCTTTTCGAACTCGATGCTTTTCAGTAATGGCGGGTGCGGTGAAGGACGTTCCCCACTGCGGTTCCTACCGGGAAGACGAAACCATAACAGATTTTCCTAGTTTAACACAGCTTTCCTCGTTAAGTATCCTGCACTGATGTGTTACTTGGTGCATCGCTGCTGCTTCTTCTGGCAAAATGATTTTGCTTTTTTTTGTTGTTGAGGGGGTTTCAAATCAAGTGTTGTTTTCTGTACAGCTGGAAATTTTTTAGCAGAACATGAATGCAGAGAATGACAGAAAGTAGAAGAAGGGTAATTCCAAAATATGTTGGGTATTATGCTTCATGCCTTCAGTCTTCTTGATCACTTGAACTTACACTCCTTGTTCAAAACAACTTTACACACGTACTAGCTGAAGTTTGCACACCAACAGAACAAGACCAAATGGAACTTCAAAATGACATATCAACTTGCAAATTTTGTTACCCTCTCCTTATCTGGAAAAGGCACATTGTGTTTGCTTGTTTGTTGACATTTCACCTGGGAAAAGTGAAGAGAATCTTTCCAAGGCTTTCCCAGTTGAGCAATGCACAGGTAAAACCTCACCTTTGGTTTCTCCTGTTGGTAATTTGAGGAGAACTGTTGCTGGGGTTGGTTTGCTTCAAGGAAATGTTAAAACTATGCATTTGGTTGCTCTCTTTAATTATTATGTAATTAGAGCTGAAATCAGTACATTGATGGAGACAAGTTGCCTTGCTTGGCGTAGATTCTTCTTCTCATTCTTGTCCTCTACCCCCACCAAAACTCCATAAAAGTAGTAGGTTCTCAACCATTAAGCCATTATAGTTAGTCTGCATATACATGATTACATATTAATATCCATCCATCCATCCATCCCTACATACAAATATAGAAAAGATTCCGTATTTGAGCATACTGAAATAATAAATAAATAAAACTGTAGAAACTACGCGAGGAAAGGATCATAGCGTAATTGATGAAATGCAGAGAGCAAGAAAAAGGAAAAAATGGAAATGGATGAAGAAGACAGTAGACAAAGAACGTTGCTTCACTGGATTGGAGAGAGTGGATTTCACGCTCCATATTTACTTACAGTCAATCTTACATAAGCCGCGGGTGGAGGAGAACAATGGAAATGGAAGTCTTAATTCTCCTTCTCCCTCTCTCTCATCTCATGGCAGCTCAGCAGCTTCATCCACTTCCCTCCCAAGAATCTAGAAATTCCACAACAAATTCCAAATAAACCCATACCTCCTCAATAATCCACTATCTGCAACAAATCCTTCCTTGTTTCTCCAATTGAATCAAACTATGGATGAGATGCTCTGCGATGAACTACTACAAGAAATCTTCACCAAAATCCTACCTGGGAATCATCCTCCCTCGTCTTCTTCTTCTTCTTCTTCTTCTTCTTCTTCTTCTTTATCAATTCCTCTAGTTTCCAAGCGGTGGCTTCATCTCTACAGAGCTTCAAAGACCTCTCTGTCCCTCAGAATTACTCTTCTCAACCACCACCACGCAAATGATCCCTCCGCCACCGCCCTGTTTCAGTCCCTATCTTCTCTTCTCGCCAACTACCCTTTCCTCTCCTCCCTCTCCATCCTCCCTTCCGATGATCCTTCTTCTTCTTCACCTTCCCGCTCTCTGGATTTCAACGATCGTTTCCTCTTTTTAGTTTCCTCTCTATGCTTCAAACTCCACAACCTCAGGCTCCTCAGCGCTCCTGTTTCTTCTCTTTCTCTTCGCTCCTTCTCCAATTCATGTCCCCTCCTTTCCTCCCTCACAGTTTCCATATCTAGACCCTTGGATTTCCACTGGATTGCTTGGTTTTCTTCTTTGAAAGATTTATCCGTCTATGTCTGCGACGGTGAAGGAGTAATTGGCCGTCGGCAGTTTGATGATTACACAACAAATGAAGAAATTGATGCCGAATTAGGGTTGGAAAGCGTCTCGTTTACGGGAATCGGAAGAGACGATTCCGGAATTGGTTATTTATGGAGGAGATGCAAAAGGCTCAAGAAACTAAGGCTTACGAGCTGTGAAGGTATCGGCGATGGTGGCTCTTTCTGCTCTTTTGTTAATTGCTTGAAGTCTCTCCAAGAATTGGAGCTACGAACTTGTAGGAACATAGCCGATTTGGTACTTTTCAGACTCGCTGAGAATTCCGCTTCCTTAGTTTCTCTACTGCTTTACGACGGCGGGAGTAGAGACGGATTACTTCATTTCCTTACCAACTCCAAATGTAGCACCAATCTCTCCAAGCTTGATTTCCGATTACCTTTGGACCTAAGCAACCACCATCTCTCAGCTATTGCAGTAAATTTCACAAGTCTCAAAACTCTGAGGCTCCAGAGTTGCTGTCTTGTGACAGGTGAAGGACTCAAGGCTCTTGGAATCGCCATCAGCTCCGGTCTTGAGGAATTGGCGCTGATAAACTGTGATGTTGTTGAGAGAGAATCAGGGTTGCTGGCCACGTTGGGGCAGAAGCTGAAGCAGCTGAGGAGACTGGATTTGTCCTATAACGAGTACCTGTTTGATAAGGAGTTTGTTGGGATGTTAGCCTCTTGTACCAATTTGATTGAGCTGAAACTGAGAGGCTGCAAGGGGCTTACTGGTACGGCAGTGACGTCTATGTTTAGGAGTTGCAAAGGATTGGAGAGTGTTGATGTTGTGCATTGTGATGGGATTGGTTGTGGTGATGTTGAGGTGTTATTGCTCAACTCACATCGGCTGAGGCGATTCCAGGTAGAGGAGAAGAAGCTCTCCGGTGTCGCGAGGGCGTGGGCGGATGGAAGGTGCATCGAAGTTGTTGCTTGATCGGCAATGGATTTCAGTTGCAGGTTGGGTTGAACAGAAGGAAGCTGTTCTGTTCTGTTCTGTTCTGTTTGTATCGTATTTATTATAAAGTAATTCATGTGGTATGCTAACACAGGACAAGTGTACCACATTATTTTATTTCTCATCAACTAGATATGAAAGTGTACCTCTTTTAGCGATTGGTGTTTATTTTCCAGCCTTGTCCTTAAATTCAATCAACAACACTTATTCATTCATGGCTCCTCTTTTAGCAATGTGATAGTTCCGGCCGTTTGATCTCTAGTTCTAAACTTCGAATTCTAGGGACCATATGTTACACAGTCCTGTTGTAGCACTTTCAAGTTCGCTCTCCCTCCCTACATGAACCCCAAACTATCAACACAAAGCTTATAAATTCACTAGTCATTGATCTCCTCGAGCAGACCCCAAACTAATCAGCTTCATTGATGCAGAGTTCATAGTGAAAGTGATGAGTTAATCATTCATTATTACAATTAATACAAGTTGGTGACCACAATCTGCCAAAGTTAAAAAGACCACTTACGTTCAAATATTCTTTTGGGAATAACTTTCACTATTTAAGTTGCGCTTTCCTTAAAGCATACTAATCCCTAGAGCCCTTTGCCATGCTATTTTTTATAACCATTCTGTTCAATCATTAGATTATAAGCTCGTTAACCAGCTCCGGCTCAAGTCTGATTAAAAGTTCTTAAACGATCTGAATTGATCGAGCTCGATTTTCGAAGCTTAAATCGAGAAAAAATAAATGAGCCAAGTAAATTTTGGCTTGATTCGATTCGTAGGGAGCCTGAGCAATATTTGGTGATATTGATATTCAATATCACCTAATAGTTAACTATTCGAGATATCGTGTGTTTCGAAGTGTATTGCAATATTATGATATTTAATATTCACCTCAATAAGGTGATATTCAATATCACCCCGATATCTTTTCGATGGACATAATTGCCCTCAAGACAATTTAATAGTTGCAAGCAACTCACGGCTACAATGATAATTATCTTTGTCCTCATTATTATAAATCAGGATCTGCACTACATCTAATCATTCACAAACCCTACCATTCAATATCCTACACCAAATGTGAATATTCATACTTTTTGAATTCAATATCAATCTCAAATGATATACTATTACTTTCCTTCTGGCTAAGATATGAGGTGTTGTTGGGTGAAAGAGTAAATGTCAAAGTGAGATTGTCTTCAAAGTGCAAGTGAGTGAGGAAGTAAAACAATGAAGCCGAAACCTATCACAGTAATTATGTGCTTCAATAGAATTTGTTTGGTCATTATGTTTGAGTGGGGTTACTGGTTAGGTTGGAGGAGAGGGGGATATATGGTTTAGACTTTAGTCAAAACAAATTTGATAGAGAAGAGAAGCATCCGTGCAGCTTCCTTCCATATCAGCCATCAAAAAGATTAATTTACCTTTCTATGTTCTTTATATATAGGTTTGGCAATAGGTCGGTTACGGGGCGGTTACCCTCTATCCGTTGCCCGTTAAATTTGCCCACGGTTTTACCCATAACCGCCCCATTATGCGTAATGGGTAAAATTTTGTTACCAAACCCATTTTGGTATGGATTTCGGTTATACCCGTGGATTTCGGGTTTGTCCAACAATATGTAAAAATATGAAAATTACAAAATATCGAATCAAAATCCGGCAATAAATATCATCCCATTCTCAGTCTCAGACTTCTAATTAAGAATCCGCAACATACATAATTGACCATCTGGATTCCAGTTCCAAAACTTAAATCTGGATTCCAGTTCCAGAATTTGAAACTGCAGAAGGTATAGTTCATCCCATTCAGTAGTTCAGACATTCAGACTTCGAATTAAAAACTAAACACAATCAAAACACTTAAATGTTCGAACTGAAACTCAATCAATAAACTTAAATGTATCAACTACAGCAAAATCTGCAATTCAGCATCTGCAATTCAGTTCTTCCTTCAACTATGCTACTTCAGTTCAGCATCTGCAATTCTGATTTCTGCACCATTTTATTCATCACTCATCAAACATCAATCAATTCAGCAGCAACATCAAACCGTCAGTTAGAACATAAACCTTAACTATTCGTCAAGGATTGTAACAACTGCAACATCATCTCCATCCCCTTGCAGTGGCTGAGTAGTTCCTTCTCCATCTGTTACACAGTTGGAATCAGTATAAAATAGAAGTAGAGATTGTTAATAAACCAGCAATGTATAAACCAACTAACCAAATGCATCTTCAACTATTGAATCATCCATTGCCATTATTGAGAACACGCCTTCGAGCTGTTTCATTTCCGCTTCATCTACAACTACAGAAAACGTAATCTAAAACAATCATAAACAAACAGATTTACATAAACAATAATAATACCTGCATGCTTATCATTCTGCAACCAGCTCCTGCAACACATCATTGCCTCGACCGTTGAAGGTTGCAACCTACTCCGATGCGGATCAAGAAGCCTCCCACCGGAACTAAAGGCTGACTCCGATGCAACAGAGGTTACCGGTACCGCTAGTAAATCCCTTGCAATGCATTGCAAAATGGGATACTTCACACCACCAATTTTCCACCACCCAAGCAAATCAAAATCAGGTGTCCTAGGATGTTGATGAACGGATTTTACCCCGCTTTCAAATACCCACTAGATTGCTCTAGTGGGATCGTAATTCTCCCTAGGGTCTTTCTATTCTTATTACTCAAGTTGATGTTCAAACTAAACCAAGTAACAGGTTGAAATTGTTTGTTTGATTGTTTCAATATCCAATTACGAACTAATGACTGAAATAAAACAAATCAAAATGCAAGGAATCGAGTTTCAAAGATAAGATGAAGGTTGCTCGGATTCAAATCCACTAAAGCTAGCAATGCATGGATGATCGACAAGTTATCTCGATTATTCAGGTTATAATGGCTTGGCAATTTCCTAATGTAGTCTTAGATCACTCTCGCGCCTCTAAGGATCTATTTCGTCTAACCATAGACTCCTCTCTCGAGCTAATCTACACCTAAACAAAATGGATTAATAGTGTTCGATGAAATGCCACAACGATAAACGTGCAAAAAGCCTAAACGATTTGCTCTTCTCTCGAGCTAACAAATAATCTAGGGTTCTTCCTAAGCGACCTATCAACCTATGTTCATCTCAGACCCACAAATCAATGTCGATGACTCAATCAAGATGATCAGACAAGAAAGAATCTAAAATTAGGTTTTAGGAAGAACGCATCATAAGTCTGAATAAACCTCAATAACAAATCAAGTCATCCATACAAAGCTTAGCTAAAGCTTCATCTCATCCGAACAACACAGAAAGTTTAGCTACTCATGGTTCCGGAAAATAAATCACAAGAGAAGAGAAGAAAAACCGGAGAAGACGACATGTTCTTCGTGGAAATCCCAATCTTCGACTTGATGATTTGCCCTTCACCAGTTGTGGTTGATCCTCTCGCTTCAATCGTCTCTCTGGAACTCTAGCTCTCTCCAAGAGCTCGAAAATATGTGTATAATAAAGTATATCTCGTCCTTGTGGGTCTCTGGGGTATTTATAGGCTTCTGGACCATGTTGGAGAAGGAAAAGGACTTGAAAATTCGTCTGGGGTGGGACACGGCGTGCTCCATATGGAACACGCCATGTTCCATGAACACGGCCGTGTTCCTGGCCGTGTTCGGCCCCTGTAACTTTCTCGGGCAATTTCAGCGGAGGAACACGCCGTGTTCCTTCATTATAAGGAATTTGACCATAGTGTGAACTTCAAAGTTGTAGACAATCGAATTATCTTTCCAACGCCGCTGACCTTGCATCAATTGGACTTCGGAGCGATGAGTTATGCTAAAAATACTAAACAGTGACGCTTTCTTCCAAAGTCGAACGCTTTGAGTTGTTCCGGCCTCCCCATCATGTCTTGGTTTATCTCCAAACGTCATATGACACCTGAAATATACCAAAAACATACCAAACACCATAATACCGCCTCGAGGGGTAAGAGAACCAAACATGTATTCAAAACCCAAATTTGAATACATTTCGACACAGAAAAATATAGTTTATAACGAGAAAAGGTGTGTCGAAAATACATCACATCAAATAACCCCACACTTAAACACTTGCTTGTCCTCAAGCAAATCTACTAATCGCTCTCTATAAAGGCTCATCATATGGTGATCGGAAGTTAATGTTCAGGTTCTCACATCTATCATGGTGCTTAGGGATGCAAGTCAATCACAAACCACACAATTAGGCATGAAACACCGAATTCCTCGACTTTGTATAAGATAGACTCATGGATATGATATAAATGAGTTGACACCTAACCACCGGAGTGCATCCATATCCCCAAAACACTTATACCTTTTAGTTGCCAGCGGAAGTAACAGACTGACGGCTCGTCCTGGCCGAGATTTCTCTTCCGTCCTGAGGGAGGAGGTGCTTCAATTTTTAATAGCACTCAAGTTATGCTAGCACCTCCCTCTTATTTTGAGTTGCTTACTTGACTATCTACCTCTACAGTTTACTGAAAACAAAGCTTGCATAATTCGATGTTGCTTTTTTGCTTCTTTCTTTGCTTTTCTTTCTTTATTGCTCTTTTAGATAGCGGCTTTTTCCAAATGGGGGAATTAATCACAACTTCAGCCGGACTCGGAAGTAACCAGTCTCCGGCCCACGCCCAAGCCTCATAAAGGTAGGGAAGACGGCAAACCACTAGGGTCGCCCTACGTGTTTCGATTGCAACCAAATCCCCACGACATTTGTTTCTAGCAACCTCATTCGGACTCCTCCCGCCTGTTTTACCCTTCATAACAACTTAGATAATTTCGTAGGAGCTACAAATACACTCTACTGCGACTTAGAACAAAATAGTGGAAGGTAAAAATTCATTTTCTTATCATATATATGAGTCTCTAGTATACTAATGTGGGTGACACGGCAGATGGTTCAAAGATGATATCCTCACATCCACGAGATCCACTCATAGATTGAAAACCCTAACATGCATTCACTAACATCCACAATTTAAGCGCAAGAGGGAGTTTCGAAAAACAAAAGGGGGGCAACGCAAAAATAGGTTCTCACAAGTTATGTATCCCATAATTAAAAAGCGGCTGAAACCACCCCACACTTAAATAGGACATTGTCCCCAATGGACCAAACAATCGAGAAGGAGCGGGCAAAAAGCGTGATACTAACTTGGAGAACACGATATTGAGCATATGTAGAGTCTGGACGAGGATCGAAACTCCTGTCAGTCGGTGCATGAGGTTGAGACAAAGATCTGAATAGGATCTGAGTTCTAAAGCCACAGAGAAATAAAAGAAACAAGAGAGAATAGGCTAGTGCCAATCCGTTACATCAAACCACCAGAAAGAAATGAAAACAAAACAGACTCACAATATTTCAACCACATGACATAAGCAAAAACAAATAAAAGAGAAAGACTCAATGCTCGGGTTGCCTCCAGAGAAGCGCTCTTTGTTTTGCGTCTTTGAGCTAGACGATACCTGGGTTAGGCCGTCCAACTTAGAACCTCCTTGAAGTCCATTAGTTTCTTCAAGGATTGGAGTTGAATGCCAAGTAGCACCCTCAGAAATTTATGTAGAAGTCGGTGAAGGGGTTGTGAGCTCCAGTTTGTGCCTTTAAGTGGAAATCTCTTCTTGATCTCCACTGCTTAAGGAGGGGAGAGGTAGTATGGTGTGTCAACACTGGTATCCTCAGCTATCCCTGATTTGATAGTGTACCTTGAGAAGTCCTCTAGGGAAGGCAGGTTTGATCCCAAGATAGTGTCCTCTCGAATTTTGTGTGTGAAGCACTCTTTACTAGTTTCCTGACATAAATACTTCATAACCAAACAAGAATCACGAAGAGTCTCGGTTTCTCTTGGTGGGACCACAATAGGAGGGGGATGCCAAATGATGGAATTTTCAATGGTAGCTTGAATGTCATAATGGAGAGGCTCTTCATCTTCCCACATATCTTTCACAAACTCTTCATCATCTTCTTTTTCAAAATTTTCTAACTCCTCATCATGGAAAATTAGGTTGTCTTCTAGGAAGGGTACTTCCTCCCTTTCAAACTCTTCTAACTTGCCATCCTGGACAGCTAGATTATCTCGAAAGAAAGATAACTCTTCCATCACTACTTTAGCGAATATTTCCATTTCATCTTCATCTTCATTCCCAACCTCTTCTTGCGGTTGAGGCCGAGAATATTGTTCTTGAAGTCGATCTATCCTTTTTGAGAGTTGTATCATCCTCCTGTGCTGACTGGCTAAGCGTCTCTCCAAAACCTCATATATGTATGGAGACACAAGATCCGGAGGTTGATATGATTCAATCCCTGAATATTGATTTTCAAAGTTTGTACAGTCTTCATGGTAGTTTTGGTGGTAGAAAGTTGGTGACGAGTCTTGGAAAAAAGATGGTGGTGAGTGGTCTTGATTCCAATAGGAATCGATTCCTCTCCAAAGTTGTTCCATTGTTGTTGTCCTCCTCCATAGTTAGGCTGATAGTAGCTTGGTGAACCTTGGTTCTCATAATATTGGTTGGGTGAAGAACCCTAATCTTCGTTGTAGTTATCTTCTGCATAGGAACCTTGCCACTATCCTTCCCAACTGTAATCCTGCATAATGGAACTAAAAAAAAACAACCCCGATAAACCACGTGGGAGGAAATAGATATGATAAGATGAATGAAGGAATAGCTAACAATCAAAATTTTCCTAACAATAGAAATGTCCCCGGCAACGGCGCCAATTTGATGAACGGATTTTACCCCGCTTTCAAATACCCACTAGATTGCTCTAGTGGGATCGTAATTCTCCCTAGGGTCTTTCTATTCTTATTACTCAAGTTGATGTTCAAACTAAACCAAGTAACAGGTTGAAATTGTTTGTTTGATTGTTTCGATATCCAATTACGAACTAATGACTGAAATAAAACAAATCAAAATGCAAGGAATCGAGTTTCAAAGATAAGATGAAGGTTGCTCGGATTCAAATCCACTAAAGCTAGCAATGCATGGATGACTGACAAGTTATCTCGATTATTCAGGTTATAATGGCTTGGCAATTTCCTAATGTAGTCTTAGATCACTCTCGCGCCTCTAAGGATCTATTTCGTCTAACCGTAGACTCCTCTCTCGAGCTAATCTACACCTAAACAAAATGCATTAATAGTGTTCGATGAAATGCCACAACGATAAACGTGCAAAAAGCCTAAACGATTCGCTCCTCTCTCGAGCTAACAAATAATCTAGGGTTCTTCCTAAGCGACCTATCAACCTATGTTCCTCTCGGACCCACAAATCAATGTCGATGACTCAATCAAGATGATCAGACAAGAAAGAATCTAAAATTAGGTTTTAGGAAGAACGCATCATAAGTCTGAATAAACCTCAATAACAAATCAAATCATCCATACAAAGCTTAGCTAAAGCTTCATCTCATCCGAACAACACGAAAAGTTTAGCTACTCATGGTTCCGGAAAATAAATCACAAGAGAAGAGAAGAAAAACCGGAGAAGACGACATGTTCTTCGTGGAAATCCCAATCTTCGACTTGATGATTTGCCCTTCACCAGTCGTGGTTGATCCTCTCGCTTCAATCGTCTCTCTGGAACTCTAGCTCTCTCCAAGAGCTCGAAAATATGTGTATAATGAAGTATATCTCGTCCTTGGGGGTCTCTGGGGTATTTATAGGCTTCTGGACCATGTTGGAGAAGGAAAAGGACTTGCAAATTCGTCTGGGGGTTGGACACGGCGTGCTCCATATGGAACACGCCGTGTTCCATGAACACGGCCGTGTTCCTGGCCGTGTTCGGCCCCTGTAACTTTCTCGGGCAATTTCAGCGGAGGAACACGCTGTGTTCCTTCATTATACGGAATTTGACCATAGTGTCAACATCAAAGTTGTAGACAATCAAATTATCTTTCCAACGCCGCTGACCTTGCATCAATTAGACTTCGGAGCGATGCGTTATGCTAAAAATACTAAACAGTGATGCTTTCTTCCAAAGTCGAACGCTTTGAGTTGTTCCAGCCTCCCCATCATGTCTTGGTTTATCTCCAAACGTCATATGACACCTGAAATATACCAAAATCATACCAAACACCATAATACCGCCCCGAGGGACAAGAGAACCAAACATGTATTCAAAACCCAAATTTGAATACATTTCCACACACAAAAATATAGTTTATAACGAGAAAAGGTGTGTCGAAAATACATCACATCAGATGTAGTTCCTCAGCTAGATAGTGTTCCAATTCAGTGGTTACTAAAGAAGGTCTAGATTTCTTCCTTTGGCTTACAAACATATCAAAATCTATATCGATGGCAGAAGAATTTGGAACCAAATTGGTTGAAGAACCAATGTTATTGGCTGATTTTCGTTGATACTCAAGTACCAATTCAGAAACTACGGATTTCACCCTTTCACCAACCGGATCGGTATTGGGACTCCCAAATTTAGCAGCATAAAATTCTACCAATGCCAACTTAAACCTCGGATCCAAGACGGTAGCAACAGCCAAAAGCAAATGAATGTCATCCCAATACTTAGCAAACTTATTCCACATTTTCTCAGCCATCGAAACAATCATCGAATCAGAATCACCCAACCATTCCATCATGCTCAATCTTAATTTACAGACTTCTGGAAAAAACTGATTGGCAGTAGGGTATTTAGAACCAGACAGAACCTCTGTAATCTCTTTGAAAACAACAAGTTTTTTACAGACAACTGTAGCAAAATCCCAATGATTATCCGTAGGGAGAGAGCTGTACTGAGATTCTCTTTGTTTCAATCTAGCAAACACATCCTTATATGGGATAGCAGCAGAAAGCATGTTGTACGTAGAGTTCCAATGAGTGGGACAATCAAGCACAAGTTTGGTTGACACATTAAGTTTCAATTATTGAGCAGTCTCGTGAAAGTATTCAACTCTCCTAGGTGTGCATGTCCAAAATACCACACTCTCTCTTATCTTTTCAATCCCATCTTTCAGAACGTCCAGTCCATCCCTCACAATCGGATTAAGGATATGGGCGAACACCTCATATGCAAAAGAGCACCATCCTTAATAAGATTGGAAAGGAGAAGCCTCTCGTCTCACTAGATTGATCATGGAATCATTGGTAGTACAATTATGAAGCGTAATCGTTGACAAAGTACTATCAATGTTCCAATCAAGAAGACATTGAGAGAGTCTTCCAGCCAATCTCTCACTAGTGTGAGGGGCAGGAACGTATAGAATGGCTTCTAAGCTCCCAATTGTTGTCTATGTAATGGGCAGTCACAGCCATGTAACCCCTTTTCTGATTTGTGGTAGTCCACATATCAGTGGTTACAGCTATTCTCCCTTTGTTTTCATCTATGACTCGTTGAATTTTCGACCTCTCATCCCCATAACGAGCAATGATGTCCTTCTTAATCGTATTCCTAATTGGGACTTTAAAGAGAGGGTTTAGGGTACAGCATAACCTTTTGAAGTAAAGGTGGTCAACCATTGAAAGAGGATACTCATGCATCAAGATCATAATGCAGAGTTCATTCTTACAAACCTCATTGCTAAACTGATTGGCACTCAACTCACTATTACCCTTAGCTTTTTAGTTAGGGCCTAGGATTCTCTGACTACCATCATGGATTTGTTTGTGAACGCAACGATTCCTGTGAGTCCTTAAATGAGAAGTACCATTTAGTGGACTTCCCAGCCAAACTTTCTTACAATAGTTGCATTTGGCTTTTAAAATTCCATGAATGAACATTCTGGTGAAGTGAGGCCAGACATATGATTTTAAGGGCCTAGTTGAACCTAAGGGAGGGTCCGCAACATTATTTGCAGGTTGGTTTTCAGGATTAGCAAGGGAAAAGAGTGGTGGTGGACCATTGTTATTCTCAACTGGTATAGTTGAAAGTTGTTTAGGTGTCATCTGATTGAGAAAACAAAAATGTTTTGAAATGAGAACACAAAACAAAAAAAGGAGAGAATAGTTTAATAGTTACATCATTAAATAAAGGTAGACGAGTACTTATCGAAAGGGCTTACTTAACAGTTTAGTAAGGCTTAACAGTTTATTAAGGGTTTAACAATTTTAGTTAGAGAGTTAAGGGTTTACGAGTTCAATTGAGGGTTTAACAATTTACTATCAGAAAGTAGATAGATTATTAAGGGTACTATCAGAAAGTAGAAAGCTTATTAAGGGGTTAACTACTTAACTTTAACAGTTTATAAGGGTTTTACAATTAGTTAGAGAGTTAAGGATTTATGAGTTCAATTGAGGGTTTAACGGTTTACTATCGAAAAATAGACGGATTATTATGGGTATTATTAGAAAGTAGACAACTTATTAAGGGGTTAACTTTAACAGTTTATAAGGGTTTAACAATTAGTTAGAGAGTTAAGAATTTATGAGTTCAATTGAGGGTTTAACTTGGTTCAAGCTGCTAACAATCTAAGTCTAACATAACACTTCTGAACAAGTTCTAAAACTCTTAAGTGTTATAACATTACACAATATAAGCTTACCTCAGCAGTGTTATAACTCTTAAGTGTTGTTTTGGCTCCTGAACAACGATAAGAAAATTCCACCCTGCCTCCTAATCAACACCAACTGTGTGACTTCCTCCTAAGCAAAAACATAACTTTTATTACATTACAGTACTTACAACATTGCTATGAATCAAAGGAAAAATAACAACGGAATTCAAGGAGCAAGTTGAAGGGTTTCAATTAACAAACCCTACTTAAACGTACCTAAACAGTGTTGGAACCAATTTTTGGCCCTGATTCTATAACTCCCGAGTCCTGAGCAGTAATCTGAAACATATAACACAAACATTCAAAAAAGCAGACATAACAGTAGGCATAAGCCAGAAACATTCAAAAAGCAAACATGAGCCACAAAAGATTCAAACTGCAGGCATAATCCATAAAACATTCAAAGGGTTTTCATAATTGGAGAACATAACTATGAAATTAAAAACATAACTTACTGGTATGGTATGAATCGGAAGGCAAAATCCCAAGTTTGATGGATTAGGGTTTCTGTCTTCTGGATTTTTTTCGACGAACTGCATATGAAGCAATAAACCCAAAATTAGTCTACAATTTATACATGCAGGGATAAACAAAAATAAGGATGGCAGAATAAAAAACTTATCTCGATCTGGGGAAGGATTCCTTTGCATGCACGATTCGAACTGGATTTGTATGGATTGAGGCATTTTTGTCGCTGAAAGGGTTGATTACGGGTAGGTGATGATTATAGTGGGGATGGATTCGAAGAACATCAACAGAAAATGAAGATTTTGGCGGAATATTAAGGTTTCAGTGGTTCGAATCCTTTGCATGCACGATTCGAACCAGATTTGTGCGGATTGAAGGATTTTTGTAGTTGAATATGTGTAGGTGATGATTATAGTGGGGATGGATTCGAAGAACATCAACAGAAAAGGAAGATTTTGGCAAAAAATTAGGGTTTTGATGGAGCTCAACAGAGAGGAAGTCGGGAGAAAAATCGAGAGGCGCGTGAAAAAATGGCTGAAATGAAACCCTAATCTGGAAATTTTGTTTATATACCCTATATCAATACTACATCGTTTAACTCGCGGGTTGGATATGGGTCGGATATTTTATTATCCGTATCCGCCCATTACCCGAAACGCACGGGTCACGGGCCTAACCGAAACCGGTAACCATCCACCGGGCCAAGATATTCGGGCTGCATTCGTGGGCGGGCTCCAATGGGTAACCTAAACCCATGGGCTGACTTCCAAGCCTATTTATATATATACCTATTTTAATTATAGTCCTAAAAACTCCATCCGATGATATGCAAAATGAAAAACTATATATAGGGTTAAACCATGTTAGAGGTATGTGTTGGTTTTGAACCATGTTTTAGGGTTGAGTCTTCAATTCATAACCATCTTTCTATATCTGAAATTCCATTTTTCTATGTATAAATTGAACACGTACGTAATTGATAAGGTTAAATTTGTAGCAATTATTTATTCTAATATGCATGCTTTTTTAGTGATTATTAGTTTGTTCGAGCTTCATTCTCGTGTAATTTCGTGTTTTGGCATTATGTGCCTAGACTCGTTCATTTGGACCGTTTCGGTCCATTTGATGTGTTTCTTTGTAGTATTTGTTGTCCACATGTACTCTAGAGATAAGTGGTATGGTTATGAAGCTATGGACGTAAAGTAGAGAACGGTTGGAGCTGGAACGGAAGATCGAGAAATGAAATGGAGGAGCAAAGTTATGAGGAGCTAAGTCTTTGAGTTTCTTGGTTAAGATGTAGGATTTGAGTCATGATACCTGTCTTGAACGTTTAGAAACGTCGATTGTGGATAATTGGATTTTAATGAAAGTTTGCTTCGATTGTTGGGTTTTCAACCTAATTCTTGTTACGATTTGAATTAGGTCAAATCTTGAAATTCTTTGTTTGATAGACTTAGGAATTCATATGATTAACAGTTAAAGATAGATGAAAGTTATCGGTGGGGTAAGCCGATAACCCAATTCTACCTTTTGTGTTACTTCTAGTTTTAAAAGTTATTCATCTTGTAATTGGCGGGGTTCTAGTTTGCACCCAATGGACCAAGTTGGGTGTAGTTGTCACTAACTTAGGCGTTGACAGACAAAGTTAACGCTATTTCTGATTACTCGTGATTTCTTTTAATTCCGGAAGAACACCTTATCACTTTGTAGAACTTCTCGGTGTTCAATACTGGCTAGCCTGATTAAGGTTATTTCTACCTTAATTGGAACGCTAGTAATGGTAATCCGCGTGCATGATCGTGTCGCGGATTCATACAAGTGATAGGAGGATTCATTTTATTCAATCCAAGTCCAACATTTGTTCGTTTCGAATGCATTTAGGAAGTTGAGTTTGATGACTCATCTCTTTCAAAAATTTATTTTCTCCTTTTGAATCAACCTTTGAACTATCAGTTTTAATTAACTTTAGAATCATTAGCAACCAAAAAAAATTCATTTAGTCTAAACCGTGTTGGCGAGTTTGAGTAGAAGCATAGCGAGAGGAATCTCTGGACACAAACAACCCTTGTATTACCGAATTAACTGCAAAGTTATTTTGGCGATCAGTAACACACTATCCATTTGGATAATGCCACAAATACTATGCTAATAATAAAGTCTCAACACATTAAACATATACCAACTACTCCATGTTGGCAACCGGAGGCTCTGCCATCCAAGAGATTTGTTAGATGTTTGCAACATTTCCCGAGATTCGGGTTCTGACAGTTCGACATTCAGGTAACAGAGCCGTTCATTGTGTGGCACGCGAGACTCTTAAATATCACCTGTGAATGTTATCGATGATAGTCCTCACTTCTTGGGTTGATTCATAGTTAATGTGTACTTTGCTATTTTTTTATCTCCACGAGGATTAGAGTTATCTTAGACAAAAAAAACGGTTAACCTTGCACTTCTAGTTTCTTAATTACTTGCCAACCAATAAAATTACTACCAACCTGCCAAGCTTGCGATTAATATCAGTCAAATTTCGAACCCTTTTTTCAATTTCAACTTTTACAAGCCTTCTTGTTTTTTCAAGAGTTTGCGTTTAAGGTTGAGTTTGAGCTCTCTTCTCGCGAATGTCGACATTCGAAGACTCGAAGGGCCTTCTGCACGCCTTCAAGTTGAGGCCAACAACCCAATTCTCTCTTTGTAACGAAAGTTAGAGAATGAAGCCCTCGACTAATCACTAGAGTCTAGCTAGAACTTCTTCAATTGTTGTTGGAGTTTGAAGGTCGTCTAATAAGTTCAAGTAAGTCCCCCATAATTTACCGCTCGTGTCTCCTATCCTCCATAGTTGTAAGTGCGATTAATTTCACATTCCAATCCTTTCTTTTTCAATTTGGGGCCATTTTATATTTCTAATTTATTATTATTGGACTCACGTATGCTCATTGTTCAACATCCAGTACCTAGCGCAATTTAGAGTTCTTTTTACACTATACAGATTCTCAGTTCAGAGTTGATGTATGTAAGAATAAAGAAAGTGATTGTGGATAAAATGGATTGTGTTGGTACCCATCTACTAATATGAATAATGAGGTTACCTGCTATTTATCAATAGTTAAATCTGAAATAATAAAGATTATAGGAAGAATAAAGGAGAAATGAGATGGAGGATTAATTTGGTTTTCGATTTTATGATCGATTAGTCCACGGGGGAAGGATGGAGTTTTATTATAGAGATGATGATGAAGATCGTTATAATATAGATATACAATTTGAATGTCGACCGAATAGCCGATAAAATGGCGATTCGTTACCAAGAGTAGGAGTAATCTACTGATTAATGAGATAGACGACGGTAGCAACAATTTATGGCCAGAAGGTTGCAGGAACTTGAGACTGAAGAAGAAGAAATCTGACAAGTTCCAACAAGTGGCGATTTTTACGTTCCACGAGTCCATTTTGTTCAAATACACCCGGACATGACTGACGATATAGAATACCAAGTTGCTTACAGAGGCCAAGAAGAGTTATATATGAGTATGAGTATCTATATCATAGCGTTTGTGTTAAATGCATGGATTTATCAGGTTTATTTTTCTTAGGTGGCCAATGGGGAATTAATAATTAGTTAGCCCATAGTATTTATCATTTTAGAGGGTTGTATTTTAATTTGTTTATTTGACAAAGGGAGATTAATCATTAGTTAATCGATAGTATTTAAAGGAAACCAAAACTAACGTAAAGAGGAAAAAAAAAAAGAAATTAAAATTTAAATTATTTGTTTTATATTTCTGTTTATGTTACTCACTTTAAGTTTTCTAATTTATTTTCAACATAACATTTGTCATCTTCATCATCGATCTCACACGATGTCCGCAACGGGCCCGTTACAGTTTGTATCCCCACCCAATCCATTTCCACACGGTTACAGAAGAAAAAAAAATGTTATCTGGGATTCAAAGTTTGAACAAACGTAAGTCAGTTGTTGACGTCAAATTACATTAATTAGACCAGCCAGCCACCAGATAAGAACATCACTACTTGAGTGAGGAAAAGAAAAACCAAAAACATTCGTTATCTCAGCGCAAAATGATAGAGAATAAATAATAGCTGCCAAGGGGCCATGGGTTTTTTAACAGAGGGAGCCGCAGCAGTAGCAGAAGAATCAAAAGCAGAGAGCCCCCCGATAAGAACAAACAAACACCCAAACGGCACTCTGCCTCTGAACTCTGATACCCTCCATCCATCCCCCATTTCTCATATCAATCAATGAATTTTTGAATATACATACATACATACATGTAATGTCATGATGCAAGAGCATAGTACTTCATCAGATGCCTTCCCTCTCCTGACTCACTGACACCTCCAAACCTAATTTCATCAAACACCCCTCCTCTAGATATGACTCATATAGACCATAGCTATCTACCCCAGCCCATACCAGAACCAGAGCATTACTGTAATATTTTCGCAGATTTAACTCAGTACGTCTTCTCACACTTCATTCAACCCACTGTCTCTTCAATACTGCAATAAACCCATTTCAATACCAACCACTCTCTGCCCCTCTCCTCCCCAAGTAATTATGATCATTTTACTTTTATTTTTTGTTTCAGTCCACACTTCTTCTGGGTCTTTTGAGGAACAAACTTCATGCAAGAAATGAATCAGACAAACCCACAAGAGAAATGGAGAAATACGATTAACTAAATTCTTCTCTTATAACTTAAGAAACAGAGCATACACCAAACCACAAATAGCACAAACTCTCTCATCAAACAAACCCAAACCAGAAGAAAATCTAAGAAATTAAAAATCTAGGCTACATTTTGTTTCATACATACTAGTACTATCATATATTTCCTTTTGTACATCTCACTACCTCTTCTCTTCATCCCTTTTAATCCCTACCGACTAACTAAACATCCCAAACAAAATCAAAACGCAGACTCTAAACTAAACAACAACACAATAGTACTCCTTTCAATTGGCTTTTTCAACATAGCGTTTGAAGACAGAGTCCAGGTCAGGCGGAGTGAAGAACTCTCTAGCAACCGTGTAGTTGCACCTTGACGACGACGGAGGTGGCCGTCTCTTCCTCGGCGCCGGAGGGCAAGCCAGTTTCTCCGGTATTCTCGCCTCCTTCGCCGTCGGCGTAGTTGAACGCTCCTCTTCCTCTCCTATGTTGTCTCCTCGGCTTGCTCTGTCTCTGGGTTTGGTGTTGATGGGTTTCAGTGACTTTATTGAGATTCCAGCGATGACCCATTTCTTCCCGTCGGATTCCATGCCGGAATCCGATATCTTCTTCTTCGTAAACCCCATCAATTGATTTTCAAAGAACAGAGGAGGGATGAGGTAATACAGAGCAGACAGAGTGGGGAAACTGGTGAGAACTTCGATTCAAGGAATCGGCAGAAATACGAAGAGAATAAGAGAAAAGAGAACTTTGGATGCCGAATTCCTTCTCCAAGAAAGAGAGAGAAAGGGAGGGAAATTGGAGAGAAAATGTAGGCTTTTGAAAGAGAGGAATTTTGACGGAAAAATAAGAATAGAGGGAACGAGAGTGGAAAAAAATGAAGGAGAGTGAATTTATATATATTAGGAAATGGGAAAAGGAGTTTGCTGGGGGCGGCTGGGCTGCCCGGGAATTTTACGGGCAGGCGAAAACTCCTTAGTGGGAAGGAATTTGGGGAAATTTTGGGCGCGAAACTGAGCAACGGCTCCTATTCCCGCGCTCAATTTTTTCTGCACGTTGAATTCTCTATTTTGCCCCTCTGGTTCGCCATTATTATCGTCTCGGGAGCGATGATTTGGTGAGTCAGGGCACAATCAGCGGCACACGGCTTCTTTGCCAATTTTTCTAAATCATGTGAGCAACGGTGACGTAGCTGCACTCTAGTTATTTGGGCCTTCCGTACAACGCCACTCGGGCTTTGTGCTGGGTTGTCGTATCAGGGAGATCCATTATGAGTTCTTGGCCCAATATACAAGTCTGAAGTCTGAGTGAGTTGAATATAAAATGATAAATATATAACTTTCTTTATTTTGATTTTATTCGGAGTAATATAGAACAATTTTTTCTGTATTAATGTATTTCATTTCATTTCATTTATAGCTAATAGCCCAAAGGCCAAAAGGGTTACACTTCGATTGCATTTGTACGACTAACTATTAGACTGAAACCCACCCATTAAGATTACAATAATTTTTTGACCGAAATCTGTTGAGATCTTATTTAAAAGTTGATGTACCAAAAAGATTGGAGGACGATTCATCCAAAACAATATAATTACGTCAATTGGTATTATTATGGCTATAATATGAGCTGCAACATTTGTTTCTCGATTACAATGTTGCCATCTTCCACACTCCATTCCGTCAAGGAGCCTCGACAATTCCTGATAAGAAGCAGCACTATTATAGCAGAGGTCTCCCGTCTGGCAATACATTCCGCCGACGCTCGCCCCTCTTCCGCCACGGGGAAGAGGGTGATCGGCTCACGCTGGCGGCATAAGGTTGAAGATATAGGTTGGAATCGCCATCGATATGACTTTAGGGGTGGATCAAACACCCTGCTCGTTGTCTAAGCCGTCGTGGCTCGTGACAGACGCTTTTACTCGATCTGCGAAATAGAAAATCTACGTACGGGGTTGGTTACGCTCCGTCCGAATCAAGGCCGACTCTACTAAACAACAAGTTTTACGGGTTTAGGTTTCTGAATCCATGGAGGTCTCGGAATCCCAAACCACCCTCCGACTTGGGGCACAAAAGCTCTTCCCGTCGTACCCAATGAATTCTCCGTTCATGATTACGTTGGCCGCACCAAAAGTTGGTAGTCAGATTATGGATATCATCAATGATGCCATCCGGGATTTTAAACACCGTCATTGCATAAGATAACTGTGCTTGAGCCACCAATTTAATAAGAACTTCTCGAGCGGCAACACACATAACTTTCTCCTTCTATCCCTTAAGCTTCCCATGAACCCGGTCCTTAAGGTAAGAAAATAAATGTTTCTTGGAACGTCCCACTTCAGTAACTAACCCCAGATAATTATCATGTTTCTCAACCCTACACATTTCCAATATCGAGCTTATCAATAACTTGTTATGAACACTGATATTGCTACTAAATGAGACCTCGATTTCTGAAAACTGACAAGTTGTCCCGACTCCCTTTCATAGACTTTTAAGAATATCCTTAACAACCTGACATTCCTTAACACTAGCCCTGGCGAAAAGGATACTGTCATCAGCAAAAAAGAGATGCATAACTGCAAGTGCTCCATGAGCCACGTGAAGACCGTGAATGGACTTAGTACAAGATGCTTCCTCTAAACCTGAAGAAAGTTCTCCAGCACATAAAAGAAACAGCTAAGGAGATAACGGGTCACCCTGCCGAAGTCCCCTTCCTGACACAAAATGATCAGATCTGTGGCCATTAACCAACACTGAAAAAGACACCGACCGAACACACATCATTACCCGTTTGTATCCATTGAGTAGAAAAACCCAATTTGATCATAATTCTTTCAAGGAACATCCATTCTACCCGATCATATGCCTTTGCCATATCAACTGTTGCTACGAAATAACCTGTTTTCACCTTAGTCATTCTCTTCTTCGAATGGAAGCTGCCATCACATTGTCTGTAATAAACTTTCCCAGAACAAAAGCACTCTGGGAAGGAGAGATAACCTTATCCAGTATAAGCTTCAATCTCTTAGTCAATACCTTTGCAACCAACTTATATGACACATTGCACAGGCTAGTAGGTCGAAAATCTTTTGGGGTCTCTAGTTTTTTCACTTTTGGAATGAGGAAAATCATAGTATAATTGATCTCTTTAGGCATCATTCCTCGCTCCAAAATGTCCAGCACCACTGTAAGAACATCATCACCAATAATATGCCAGAATTTACTAAAGAAAAAGACTGACATACCATTCGCACCGGAGGATTTGCGTGATCCCATCTGCTTAAGGGCTGAAATAACTTCTTCCCAATCAAAAGGCCTATCCAAAATATCATTATCCTGCTCTGTTACCTTCGGGGACACCGTATCTAAAACCGGTGTTTGATCTGGGAATTCATCACATGAAAAGAGATTTTCAAAGTAGCTCTTCAAGCATACCGACACCTTCTCCTGTCCAGCAAACCAACGACCTGTTTCATCATGGATACGCTTGATAGTGTTTCGTTTATGACGAGCGGTTACCTTACGATGAAAAAGGTGTATTTTTGTTCCCTTCTTTAAACCACTAAGTCGCTGCCCTTTGACTCCAATATGATTCTTAATTAGCTTCGAGAACTGCTAATTCAGAATCGAATTGCCTTCTCTGGTCAATGAATACCGCCGTACTTGGAAACATGTCTAGAGCCTCAAGAGATTTCACCAATTTGTTTCGCTATTTCCCAAAATTTGGGAAAGTTAGCCGGGTCCAATTATCCAAGAAATTAAGGCAAGTGGCAAATCTGTTAACAATATCACCATGCATGACATTATTCCAGCCTTCTTGAACCACTTTATCTAAATCAACATGGTTCACCCAAAACGGATCAAATCGAAAAGGCCATCCCCATTTAATATCAACTTCAACATCGACCAAAACATCACAGATAACCGGTCTGTGATTCGATGACCGGCGTGCCAGATGGTGCGCCCGGACCATTCCAAACCTATTACGCCATCCCTCATTAGCCACAAACCAATAAAGACGTTCTTCAATAAAACCATATGCCCTTTGATTATTATCCCAAGTGAACGGGTGACCTTGATAGCCTAAGTCATCAAGAGCACAATATGATAAACAGAGATTAAAATCAGAGATTCCTGACTCGGTAGAAATTTACCCCCCGGACTTCTCGACTACCAGGGTGACCTGATTAAAATTTCCACAGCAAATCCAAGGTCTATCTCACAGACCAGCCAATAGTCTTAGAAAATCCCAAGATCTCCATTTGTTACTACTATCAGGCCAACCATAGATTCTAGAAAAATGTCATTCGGAAAGGGGAGATTCCACAATTTTCACATCCATATGATGAAGAGATGACGACATCACTTCAACAGTCAGCTCCTCACTCCACCACAAACAAAGTCCTCCTGCCCTACTTCCATTATTACAAACAGTTGGCCAGCTCTCCCCATTTAGAAAACCAGAATCCCTTTGTAACACCCGGTTCTCATCCAAAAGTTGTCAAGTTTTGCTTAAAAATACAACCTGAGGGGACTGAGTGTGTAATAATTCCTTTAGTGATTTAAGTGCACACTTATTCCCCAAACCACAACAGTTATAACATAGAATCTTCATTTATTCACCCTACGAGATCGGATCCCCGCACCCTCAACAAGTTGTTTCCCATCACCCTTCTTCTTTTGAGCAATGTGAGAGATGTCCGGAGGCACCTTAATGTACTTATTACCATCCCTGCTGCCATTATTATGAGCTCGCTTTGAACCAGCTTGTGACCCACTTCCCACATCTTTCCCGCAGATTTGCATACAATCATTTTTCTTAGAGGAAACTTGATTATGGACAACTTCTCTCTTCCTAGTTACGTCAGGATCTTTAGTCTTTTCTTTAACAGCGACAGAGAAATCGTCTTTTTCAATATTATCAATAATAGGTTCATTTTCCATATCGCCATTCACATCAGTTTTAGTATGGGCCTCCTCCTCTACCGTTTGAAGAGCCGAGAATCTGTTACCTTGATTCAACTCTTCCCTAGGTTGTGCTCCTCGATTTAAACCCACACCTCCAGTCTCATCTCTCCCTCCAGGTTGATAATGACCTTGCCTTTTAGGCATCATCCAAACTCCATAAGAGCTTCGCTGTTTAGACTTCATCACTATATCTTCATTAACTAGATCAGAAATCAAAGTGTCTGCCTGTTGGCATTTATATATTTCAGGCAGAGCCCCGAATTTTTGTAGAGAGTACAAATCTCGTGCGAACCTTCATACTCAATTAGATATTTGACTCCCCCACTTTGTAGGTGGGAAGCAATGGTTTCGATAAATCAACCTCGACACAAACACGTGCGAATTTTCCACGGGCACCCTCTCTCGTGGCACGGTCCACCCGAATAGGTTTTCCAATCCGACTCGCAATACGTAGCACTGCTACCGGATTATAGAACTCGATAGGTAAGTCCGGTAACGTAACCCCTACCATGGTATTCTTCATCTCCATTTTCCAAGGATTGAATCCCTTGAACCAATGGTGTACAGTAAGATACATATCACCGATCTTCCATGGTCCTCCCGATATAGCCCCTTCATAGTCAGTTCCACTTTTCAAATGAAAAAGAAAACAACCATTTCAAAGGTTAGAAATTTGAAGTAGGCCCTGTTTAGCCCAGAGATAATTAAGGCGGCGAGCTAAAGGAAAAAATGGTATCGAGTCCTCTAACAACCAAAGCCGATCTCCAAGAGGTAGGAACCTAGTTATCTCTGCAGTTGGGAAAAGAATTTTCGGGCATAGCGGGTCATCAAGAACATCATCCTCATCAAGAACATCATCTTCCTCTCTCATGACTTCTGCAACGCTCTCAGAATAGGACTCTGCGACATACCATTCATCCATCTGAGCTGAGTCCTCAAAAAGTGAATTACAACGGTAACTCCACCAACGTCTCCTTCATAGGGATATCATCTTCCGCCCCTTTAACAAGATCGTCATGTGAGGTAACATCCTCGATTTCGACATCATCATGACCAGATTTTGGTTTCAGATTCAACGGTTTAACCTTCTTTTTAGTTTGTTGAGTGTCTTTATCCCCTTTAACGGAGGGAGAAGAGGAAGCCGATGGTGGTTGTCTAGTCCCACTAATGGGTTCAAGTGGCCTTGGGGGGAGGCAATCGGCTTAGACACCGCCACCGACATCACGAAAAAGAAGACGAGCAACGAGATCACAAAGAGCCGCTTGGGTTTCCAAATATTACGGAGCTAATTTTTTTACCCTACAGGATTTAAGATTGCAATTCAAATGCATTTGATAAAAACATTAACGGTCTGCTAATTAAGTAGCTGTGTACACTTAGAGACAGAATCGGTTTAGGGTTCCGTTGGTATATGGGCAATTACGTTATGTTTTTAATTCTTTTTGCATTTCATGAATGCTTTATTTGCTTAGGCACTAAAATATTTGAAGTTTTATATTTGAATTTTTTTTTGTGGCGTCTTAGTAAAATTTCTCTCATTTTATAATATTAAAGAATAACACCTCTTCACCAAAGATTGTTGAAAACACCAAGTTTATCGAAACCCATTTGACAGCTAATTTTTAATATCTGCCCTAATATTTTCTCTCTTCATTCTTGAAAATTGTACTAAAATTGACAGCTTATTTGTAATAGCATGAGATGATAAAGGACATTATTATCCTTAACAATCTTACATTAAAACATAATATTTTATTACAAATCACCACTTTCTCATACAAATTTTACTAAATAATGTATTTTTAATTATACTAATCAACTTTCCCAAATTCTCCATTAACTATTTCCACAAACTTTCAATCCCCTATGACAAACGAGCCACTGTCTTTAAAAAAAAGGCCTAGACAACACATGGTAGAAATGTTTTGTACCGTATGTACGTATAACTTTTACATTAATGTTTGTAGTCGGACTCTAAGTACCGGTACTTGAACTATATACACATCTTTAGTAGATTTTTTGTTCAGAAATGAGTGGATTGGGAGATGTAGGAATGAGGTCACACATGAATTTGTTTGTCGATTATATTTGTTTGTGTCATCTATTTATCGGAACACACCTCCTGATTGGTGTTTGATATTTGTGAATTCTTAATGTGTTTTGATGGTTCATTAATTGAATGAAGTAACTTTGATTCAAAAAAAATACAAACTTAAACTGTTTAAAAGTTTCATGATATTTGTCAAGTTGACGCAATTTAACTCTGAATATATTATAATTTATAATTTTCAAACTACAAAATTTGACGTGGATCACAATATGTATGTATAATTACTATGATTGTAAATTCATTATTTATTTTATGTAAAGTATGAAAACCATTTGTCATTTTGTCATCATTCTTGATACTAAGGAAGGATACTTGTCAACGTTTTTGCATATAATCTCATATGCAAAAACCAACCAATCAAATATTCAGAGAGACAAGACATTATAAAAATGTGTACATTAAATAATCAATTTCAACGAGTCCTCTCTTTCAAGGTGGAAAATTATTTGGTTGATATATAATTTTACAATTGAAATTAAATGAAGAATTAGTCCTTTGATAAAAAAATATAGACGCATATGAGAATCTTTATGATGATGATGCGGACCAGGACGAAGAACATAGTTAACATCCCCAGAAGATGGAAGTGGGGACAACAGCCTTGCATCATGTCATGCCAGCTAGGCAGGACGGTGGCCGCCGGTGGGGTTGTGGGTCAAAATAATAAACGGCGGAAAACATTTTAGGCGGAATCGGGCTGAATCCAATCACTGCAAGTCACAATTATTTAATAAAAAATCGGAGTCATAAAGTATACGTTTGCGTGTTTTTGGATCGCGAGGGGTAATTTACGTATGTGGAGGAAATTGTTCTGCACGTTTTTATAATGATTCGACACGCACTTTTCAGGAATTTTTTATGGGGAGAGAGACAAATTATTAAACTAAGGCAATTGTTTTATTAACAACTAAATCACACTAAATCACATAAGTATTTTTCCTCAATGTGATCTTTCTAATTTTTGCACTGAAATCTCAGTTATTGGAGGACGATTGGAATGAGACCAGTATTGATATTTTTTGAGTTTGTTATACAAACGTACGTTATGTTATACAAACAATATTGAAAGGGAAAATGCGAACGTGTATGTGATTTTAACAACAGGACGTACAAGTCATTGAATGACTCAAACGTGATGACAATGGCATGAAACAGCGAAAAACTAACGTTTATTTGAGATCAATAATGACATGAGGTTAGTTATTGAAGAAACGAGGGTATTTTGGTATTTTACCATGCTTTTTGCATGATGGGATCACTTTCCCGCCATGAAATGACATGCATCAGTGTTTGAAATCTGCACAGCTGTCAGGATAATTATGACTCTCTCTCTTATTTTTAAGATATAGGTGAATCGTTGCGAAGGGTAAGTAACTGCAACGTTCGTATCGTACTGTAAGATTTAAAATCACCTATCCCTTTAAATACTTCTCGCGAACCGAGACCAACCATTTTCCTTCAATTTGTTTTCACCCAGTAGTCATATTTCTCCCAAAACGAACGTTTTCCTCTGTAAACATAAATCAATGGCGTTGGTTCCAGAAGTTGATGGCGGTGTTTCAAATCCGAAGGATCAGTGGCGATGTAGTCCAAGGAAAGTCGCCGCTGTTTGGAAAACCCTAAGTGTGACGAGAAAGAACATGTGTCATCGCAGAGAGTTTGGCTTTGCTGAACATCTATGGGTGATTCCGTGTAAGAAAGAGGTCATTCAGTTCATTGTAAATCACTTTGATTCTTCTAAGTGTCGGCTCGTTATTGGTAAGGATAAAGAGGTGTCGTTGACTGAGGAGGATGTTAAATGCATCTATGGCTTTAGTCATGGTTACAGTAGGATCACAAATTATTTGGAGTATAATGAACCGTCAGATTTGATGCTTTGGGCAAGCGAGTTGAAGTTGCCATGCACTAGTAGACGGAATATGAAGATGGCGGATGTGGAAGCAAGGTTGGTTGATGAAGATGACGACAAACGTTGGTTTCAACTCTTCGTGCTGCTCTTCGTGGGGCATTTGTTTCTCACTCACACTGGTCAAATCATGAAGGCGGAATACCTGGCTCTTTTTTGTAGAAAGGATGTCGTCGATATCATCGATTACAACTGGTGTGAACAACTTTTGGAAATCATTGAAGTATCAGGTGTCGGCTCCAAAGGGTATGCCTAGGTGGACGTGAACCTTCTTATGGTACGTTTGTCTTGTTTACTTAGAGATATTATGTTTAAAGATGTGTTTTTTTGGTGTTGTAGGGCTGTATTTAACATTCGTTCCTTTTCAGCTATTTCTATTAGACCGTGTTGGAGTTGTTGCTGACGAACGTGTCCCCAGAGAAAGTGATATGAGCCGGAATGGATGCAATCGACGATCGAGACAAGCTATCGAAAAAGTTTTTCAAAAACACGAAACAAATCCAAAAACTGGATGGACTAGTTACCTAGCCGACCAATCGATCAGGAGGTTGAAGGGAGTGTCTAAGTCTCAATAAATCGAAGGTGCCACGAAGAGGGGGTGATAACCTGACTACGATAAACCGAATCTGCTATCCCAACAACGACGTGCTAAAAATAAAACGAATGAAAAACAGCCTAAGCCGAAATTTGCTTTCTTTAATTCATTGGGGTTTGATTTCTATGGTGGCTAAAACCTCTTTATATAGGAGAGGGGGACCTAATAAAAGATTTTAGGTGTTCTCAAAATAAACCGGTTAATGAATTAACCGAGTGGAATCTCCCTAGGGTCTCTTTAAGTATCTTACTCAAAGTTGTAATTAGTACTAATCGAGGTATCAAGTAATGTGGTTTAGGTGCCACGAGGATCAATCAAACAGTTAAAAAGAAAAATGAAAATTGCTTAAAAGTAACTGGGTTGCAAGACTGCACGATATAAGTTTAGACAATCAAAGTTAAAACTTCTTAGATGCATGTCGAATCCCCCTAGGCAATTCAAATTCACAAATGACAGACAAATTTCACAATTTAAACGAAACATGATAGATGCATTACACTGTCGCAATTCTGCTCTAATCAAAGCACGCCCTTTCGGGTCTGCTAATTTGCTACCTATCTAGTATTCTAGTCCGCTCTTTTGAGACAAAGATCTAAAACCCGCTAGGTGAATTATCGATTTAGAATTTCTCACACGACAACCTAGTTCATTCGCTCCCGGGTGAGGGTTAACGTCTAACCTAGTTGTTTTGATTTTGGAGTTCTAGATATGCAAGCTCATTCAAGTCTAAGAAAAATTTAATAGAGATTCATTCAAGTTGATCAGGCTAGAGCAAATCGAAAACAAAATCAAATATGCAATGAAATCCATCCAACTCGCATAAATCGTCAAACGTATCAAATCATTCGTTCATAGGAATTAACTTAGGGTTCATCTAATCTACGAAGTTTAGATGCTCAGAATCTCGATAGACAAATCAAAATCAGAAGAGTAAGACATTGATTCTAGGTTTATACAGAATTATGAAAAACCTAATTTCGCGGATCTTCTCGAGAACTTGATTCGTCGTCGTGATTATTTCGACGATCCCGAGCTCTTTGAAGTTGCCTTTTCGTTGCTCTCGAATCTCTGATTTTTCTCTCAATTTCGTCCCAAAAGTATCTTCGAATGAGGGAGAACCCAAGTATTTATATCGTCTATTCCCAATTGGAGAAGGCAAATTGCTTAGAAAATCCGCTTGGCGGCGGAAGACGCTGTATTACGGTAGGACACGCAGTGTTCCTAAATGGACATGGGCGTGCTCAATAAAAATTGCTTCTCGGTCCAAAAGTTCTAGAGAAAAGGACACGACCATGTCCTTGAAGAACATGTTGTGTTCCATAGGACACGCCATGTTCTCTAGGGACACATGCGTGTTCCATGAAATTAACTTCTCGGCGGTAACTTACAGTGAAAAGGACACGACCGTGTTCTCTAGGGACACACTGTGTTCCCCTTAAATTTGAGCAACCATTCGCTCCGAGCAACTTAAATCATCTGTCTTAGTTCGCGCTTGTCCCCAAACACTATATATCGCCTGAACTTTATGATTTATTCATTCTTTGATGCATATAGCTTCTCTTTGCACATCATACAGTTCCAAATAGTGCCCCAGCGTCGTTGTGTGCCTGAAATCGATAAAAAACACTACAAAACAACATCAAATAGACCCCGAACTGGCATGAGACACTAAATCGAGATAGATGTTAGAAATGAAAGAAACATCCTAAATTTCTATCCAAGACTATGAATATGCATGTAATTTTGCTTAAATGAGGGCGATAAATACAACAAATAAGTGTCATCAGGGGCACGAAAATACATGGGAAAATAATAAAATAAAGGGTTAGAAGGGTCATTGTTAGGCAAGTCTCCTTCTTCCTCGAGGATCAAGTCTTGACTAGGTCAATTTTTGTTCCATAAGGAACCCAATCAACCAAGGAGCCTTCTAGGAAGGAGTCATTGGGCCTACCTATGCTAATCCTATAACTAAAGGAAAAACCAAACACAATCCAAATCCAAGTCTAATAAGGAAAACAAAAACGGATAATGGACTTACTTAAGCTCAAATGGGCTTAGTGAGTCGTGCGCCTTGATGGAGTGTAGATGACCTGGTGTTTGGCCTTGGACACATCCAAGGCAGCCCCTTGGATAGTTTTTGATGTTCTGGGTCGAGCAAAACTGGTCCGGGCTTGAATGGATGTAAGAGGCCTCGTTTCGGTGACACCGACATCACCTTGAGCCTGACTCTTGATCAAGATGCTCTGAAAGATTTGCATGCGCTTCATTATCTCCAAAATAATTGTGGTTCAGAGATAGTTCTGGCCTGAATCTGTTTGATATGGAGATCTCGGCGGGTGCGATTTTTGGTGATTTTGCACCTTTGCCTTCTCTTCTGCTCCAAATACTCTCAAACTTGGTGGAGGTCCTCCTTTCATCATTACACACCTCTGCTCCAAAGACAGTATGGGAAAAGGTGGCTGGAACTCCCATTCTTGCGAATCTTAATTTTTAGGTGCGGCCGTGATGTTGATGCTGGCATCGGTGCGACATCAGTGCCACTCGTCGGATTAGGAAATCTTTGATCGATCCATTATCTTCATGGCTCCAAGACAGGTTCGTCCTTGCTTTGATCTCCGAGATTCCTCCTCTGAAACTCTTGTTTTTGCTCCAAGGTATTCGAGTTTGGTGATCTTTCCGTTGATTTCCTCAGAGGACTCTTGACTTCTCGAAACCTTGGCGTCATGGATTAGGGCCGATGGGTGGGTCTAGTCATTGCCTCCCTCTTGAAAAAGATTTGTCCTCGAATCAACGCAATCAGAAAATACACGAGTTATTTCATAACCATCATGCAATGATGAAAAATATTCCTCGTTAACTAAGAAACTTCCCTGAATAGTTAGGGTGTGCCGTTTGCTTGGCTGCTCTATGTGCATCTTGTTTGTTATCCATGGTTGTTCTCATGGTGTTGGTTTTGTTGTATGGGCTTTGTACCTTTCAATCACGAATTCCTTGCCTTGATCTTCCTCTAGATCCTCACTCCAAGCAATCTTCCATTCCATGGCTGCTCGGTGGCTCTTTGCGACCTCTATTCTCTCGAGCCTTCCGTTACCTAAAACGACATTCTTGGGAAGCCACAAATACATATGTAAAGTGGTAGAATATAATGCCATGTAGTTAAAGGATCGAGATGTTTTATCAAATCTTATACCCATCAATTGATTTAACACAAGTTTAGGAGACAAAACATCATCATTAAGCACGAAATTAACCATATAATTATGCTCTCCTAAAATCATTCTAGGATGCTCATTATCATGTGCAATACTACTTCCAGCATTTCCTATGAAATTAAGCACAAAATTCCTCTTATAGCCATTCAAAACATAGTGGACAGATTTGATATAAGTAACGTTTCATGATGAGGGTCAACAAGATTTTTGCACTAAACATTCATATATCTTTAACATCAAATATATGGCATACTTTAATGGACCACTCGAATCAAATCACTTAAAAATAACAAATCAAAACTAGAAATAGAATAGAATGACTTATCGATTTTGTTCGTTTGGTCTTCATCATAAGGTGTTTATGGTAATCTTCGCGGCTGCCCGTTTCTCTTCTCATTAGTGGTTTTCCACAATCGCGACTAAATTGAAGAGACTTCCAATCTATATTCACAAATCGATAATCTCATTCCAATTTCGCTTCCCTAGGCTGAGTAATGTTAGGTGCTAAACTAGCAAAATATAAAATGATTTTAATGACATATTTAAAATAATTAACCCTATCATGACTGATTATAATCATTAATTGCATGTGCACGTCATTATTCCTAATAACATTCGAATGATCACAAATCAGATTTCTAGACTTTGAATTTTAGGGATAGGAGGACTTAGTGTGATTTTGGTGCGTCACATCAAGATCTTTGGAGCGTATGATGCCGTGGCCGATTACTACGATTCCTCTCATCTTCACAACCTGCATTAATTCCACACCAAAACTAGACAACGAATAGGTTACGTTAGTTTCGTTTAAACACTCATTGTAGTGTGTCCTACAAAGGGATTCCTTTCGGAATTCGTCGGGTCGGCCTCACGTTTCCTCGCCATTTGGTTTTCTCTCCTCCGATCGAGCTCTATACATTCAATTTCTGTTTTTGCACTCATGGGGTAGCTCTCTTTTTTCATCTCATCTCTCATTTCTTGAGCTCCCTTGCTTTCTTCTCTTGTTCCGTTCTTGCCTTTCTTTGTACCAATACATCTTGATGAATTCCGAAGGGTGTAAGGGCCTTCAAAGTGTGCTTCTTTGTTCCATGTGTGATAACGTACTGATCTTCTTTTCCATAATACATGGCATGTCGATCAAATTGCCATGGTGTTCCGAGTAAAACATGGGCTCACTACAAAATTAAAGCCTAACAGCAGAAGCCTTACAGAGGTCACGTCGAGGCCCGCTGTTAAGATTTTTAAGTTGGCAGCCTAACAGCGGCCTTTAAGCCGTTGTTACAATTTTAATTCTTATCAACGGTTCTGATGATTTCAAAAGAAAATGAACGGCCCAGATGATTTTAAAACTGGATCTGCATCACCCTTCCTGATATATAATTCGTTGGACTTCAAACCTAATGCCTTACCTCCCTCCATTCATGAATCTTCTCACAAACCCTTAATTTCACTTCTTCTCAATCTGCCGCCGACGATATACTCTCCCTACTTCTTCTCCTACTCACTTCTTCGTTTTTCTCCTCCTCACCCATGCACAAGTAGCTGAAGAGCACTTTAATCCTTAAGCTCCTTGTTCATGGGATCATCCAGGATTTCAAGACCAATCTAAGTTTCCAAAGCTCTGCCATCTCTACGCTCTAGAAAGTCAGCTAAGGCGTACCTTGTTGGACTGTTCGAGGACACCAATCTCTACGCCAAGGATATCCAACTCGCAAGACAGATAAGCGGTTTAGATTTGTGAACAAATCTGATTGTGTTAGATTGTAGTAGTGTAATCGGTGTATTGATTTCAGATGAGTGAATGGTTAGTTTGTGTAATTTTATCACAGTACTAAAACTTGTGGGTTTGTGGGTTAATGTCTTTCTTAATGAAAAACTCTTCATTGGACAGTAATCCCTATTAATGAAAAACTTTATTCCCCACGTCTAGATCTGACCTGCCGAAATTGAAACTCAAATCTAGATCTGGTCTGCCGAAAACCCTAGATTAAACCTAACGACGGATATATGGTTGTTGTTAGGATATTACATCCATACGACGGCTAAATGGCCACTGTTAGGAAATTTCATTTAACTGGGACCACTTGGGCCGCTGTTAGGATTCTTTAACATTGGGCGCGTAACATTGGATAAGTGGCCGCTATTAGGATATCTAACAACGGACCAGCCTGCCGGTAGGCTTCAACTAAACTGTTGTTAGGCAAGCTAATTGTTGTAGTGGCTGCTTCATGTAGTAACCAAATTTCGCTCGGGTATAGAATTCGTGCCAATATCAATTCACTAAATAGTCATAACATCTCTAGTACGGATTTAACATCGAGATTTTACTTGTTGTAAAGTATACTCGCTGAAATTAGTCAAGGTGCATGTTAGGAAGAACTTGGTAGTCAAATGGTATGTTTTCGAGATGTAATTCTTATTGTACAGATTGTTCTAAGCCGATTTTGTTTTAGATCTTTCAAAACGGGAACGACCGAATTGAATGGATCCCAAGTCCGCTATTTCGAAATTTCGCAAAATCCATTATCTCGAAACGGTTAATGTATAATTCGGCCCAATTTCAGGCCCATTACTGTTACTAATTAAGGAGCTGCCACCTCCCTTTTGTGTCAGAAAACGTTGTAAATTTTGGTTGGCTTAGAGGAGAGGTGGCAATAATTTTTACCTTTAAACGGATAGTCAGCACCACAATGAAAGGGTAGAGATTTTGAAGGCTAAAAAATAGATTACAATTCCTACCAACATCCCATAATTCTCCCCTAAATAACGTCCCAAAACAGTATAGAAGTTAGTCCACAAAGTCCCAAAATAAAAAAAAACACCTCTATTCAAAATCATTCACATATCATTAACACATACACATTGTTGTGTTTAGTCATCATCTAAACTACTCTTTAATCCGATGTTCATTGCAACTAATCAAATGAACGATTCATCTTAGTAAACAACCGACAAATGAATGAAATAAGCTTCCAATATTGAATAAATGTTGCTGAAAAATATGCTAACAAAGAAATCTATAGCCATCTTTCATCATTTTCGCACCAAGGACTTAAAGAACTATGAAACCCGTAATATAACTGAGCTAAAATGTAAATTTAAGCCAAGTAATGTCGCTGAAATTTGTTAAAAAGTAGTAAAACAGTAAAGTCTTTTTTTATAACAGAAACTTTTCTTAAACACCTAGATTACTACTACAATTTCAGTAACAAAACAAACCGAGTTTTCATCTTATGTAACTTATCAACAAACAAAATTATTACTTTTACTGAGAAAAACTAAAACGAGTTCAAAATTAGTTGCTTTACCTCCTAAAAGCAGGCTTCTCCCTTCCTCTCTTTTTTCTAGAGTAAATCGATTCTATCAGTTTTCGAAGACCTAAAAAATTAGAGAAATCGTTCAATAGTTTTATAAACAACAAAACAGATATTGACAAAAAAAGAGCAAAACAGGGTGTTTGTACCTAGCGTTCACCCTTTCTCTTTGACGGTCTCTTCGCCGCCGCCGCCAGCCGCGTCACCGGTGGCGGGTCTTCTTTTTCCTCGCCGCTGGTTTTCCCCCAAATAACAAAAAACAAACAAAACAACACTGTCACAAAAACAATTTAAGTAAGGTATTAGGACCCTAGATCTGTAGATCGGGGCTTGCATGTCGTTGGAGGATTCTCCAGAGGCATCCTCCGATGCATGGAAGCCCCTATCTGTTCGAAATCGAAAAAATAAAAGGAGAAAGAGGCGGATCTGGGTAAACCTTGGTTTTTTTGCACTTGGCCGCCGCCGTTGAGAAGAAGGAGGGGAAGAGAAGAAGGAGAGGAAGAGAAGAAGAAGGGGAATAGAACAAGAAGAAGAAAAATGTCATTTTTTGATTTAAGAGGGCCTTTTATACTGCCCTTGTCTTCCTTCTTCTATGCACGGACCGGGCATGGGCAATTTCGTCTGTTTAGGTGGCTGGTCGAACCGTGGGTAACCGGTTCAATCGGTTTGGTGCGCACGGGCTCGGCCCTTTCTTCCGCCGTCTCAGCCCGGTTTTTGCGGTTGGGCTCCTCTCTAGCTAGGGCTCAATTGATTAAGAAGGCCAAGCCTTTAGTTGAGTTAATTTGATTCATGTCTCATGAAGGTCATATTAACCATAGAATAAAATTGAAATAAGTGTAGATTAATAGCAAAATAAAAAGCCTTACTTCTTAAGTCTTACTTGATATTTATAAGTTAAAATTGTAAAGTTAAAAACTTGAAACTTTACGATTATTTGAATCGACGTAACATTTTAATTAACGTTAATATAACGACCATAGAGTTACCAAATCACCAAAAATATTTGTGACATTTATTTAAGTATAAATTCTTTACCCGTATCGTAATGCATTTTTAATTATGTCAAATCAAGTTAATTGATATAAACCAATTAATTTGTCATTTGGCGATGAATGCAAAAATTCCTTTCTAATAATCCTTTAAAAATATTATAGCAACGTTATACGAACTTCGTATCCGTAACAAGACTTTCGGATTTTGCAAAATTATTAATTATTCCAAAGTGAATAAATAAATATCAAAATTATAAGCCATTGTAAATATTGACTACTCCTCTAAACTTTATAAATAATAATAATCTGATTACGAATCAAGAGGTTCGTAAGTAAGTACATTAAAACGTGTATTTCTCATTTCTTGATCAACCTGTCAGCACCTTCGGTTTCGGGATACCGAAACATGAGGGTTTTCTTTCTAAAAACTACAACATCAAAATAACAAAATAAAAGTCTTTAAAACAAAAAACACGAGCATGATTATGTGGTTTTTAGAATAATAAACATTACGCAAAATCCTCAAATCAACTTTTTCAAAGCGAACTACGTGGACTTTGGTCCCAAAGGATTCGTTACATAGGCAGTCATAAGACTCGAGTCAGTCCAAATAATTAAATAAAAGATATCCAACTAAAAATATTTACCAACATAAAAACAAAATTTCCACAAAAATGGGAATTCGTAAGGACTAGCAATTAAATAAAAATATTCTCCTAAAAATTACATAGCCTTCCATATCCAAACTAAAGCGTAATTAAGCCACTAAATTAAGAAAATAAAGCATAACTTGCCTTTACAATAGTAAGGGTGCGTGAACCCTCATCCCAATATTGAGTCGTACCAGGATTAGCTATATTTGCCTCATGTAGTACGCCTAGAAGCCTCCCTCAGCCTGCCTAGGATAGAGCCTCGTGAAACCCGTTCGACACCTCATAACTTGGAAAAGCCAGAGATAGGGAATTCATATGATTTAATGTATTGTTATTACTCAACTTACATGTTTTCTCTTGGTTCTATTTTTTATCATTATTAAATATGAGCATGCATCATATCACACAGTTTTTCAAAAATCATTATTGCGGAAATCTAATCCCTAGATTTACATGTCCCTTGTCATTATATGAATGTTTTTGGCGAGTTTGAGCCCTTCTGGGCTCTCCTCTCTGAGAGATCGTGGAATGGACGCTCCCCAAAAGAAACGCGTTCATGGTTGAGGCCTTGAGGATGATTACACAGCTTAGAAACTGGCGAGTGGGCACCCCGATCTGACATTTTGATTGGCATCCGTGCTACATGGGTATGGAAATCTTCTTCATTCCGCCGCACTGCTATGACTCCTTCCTAGCTGAAGCCTGACTCATGTTGGCATTCATGATAAGGAACGAGACCATAGGGGTAGTATTTCACATGACACCTAGCTTGTGTCGCCAAATGGGAGGCCAATGCAGAGACTGTCACCCATTTGGGTAGCTGGCTTAGTAGCTTCTTAACCATAAGCTAGAGGAATACATTCCTACAGCAGGAATGGTCGGGGGTATACGTGATGTCCATCTTTCACATAGAACAAGTTACCATTTACTGGGAGGATGAGCTGGTAGTGATGGAAAGGAGTCACGTTCTTTCTGAGGATCCTTGTCCGACCAACCTAGCTATTCAGCCCGAGGACGACTCTGTTCGTTGGGTGGAAATGAAAAGACTGTTGATGGTGCTAAACAATATAGAACAAGACCGAATCTCGACCGTCCTGCAGGCAGCTGGCAGCTACTACTACGATGGCAAAATCAAGAAAAACACTGGGATTCTCTCGGAGATATAGATCGAGAACACCTTCTACCTCAAGGCAGAGTATAACCAGGCAGTCTTCAGGGATGTCAACTTCAAGAGAAGCTTTGGGATACAATTGGACAAAGCCGGTTCGTTCATCATAAATGGGGAGGTTAGTGGCTAGAGATCGGAAGTAGTATAGTCAAAGTTCTTCTCAATTTTTTATGCATCATGGAAGAACCTTGTAGGACCTAGACAGGTAATAGTAATACTGCAATTTTGTAATAGTAATAGGGTAAACCACAACGAACGCACCCACAGTGGCATGCGTCGAACACTTGGCATTGCCTGTAAATTTTGGGGTGCATATGAAAAAATTATAACATTAAAGGATTAAGCAGCCTCCTAATTTCTACTGATCGCTTAGTGCATGATTCTCGGATTTGGTTACGCACAACAAACATTTTCATTCATGCATTTGCATTCGCCTCTATTTGTTTAAAAAAACTTATTTTACATTTCCTAACATTCGGTCAATGTTTAAGAATGAGGTGGTGATTTCATGAGACGTTATTGATGAAATGACTTGAGTGGAGCTGGGAAACGCGGCATACTCAACTTCCATCAACAAATGAGATCCTCGAGAATCCATCATAACAAATCAGGCGAATCTAAATCCAAGCCAAGAAAGAAGCCCAACAACGAGTCCAGCGAGAGACGATTTCATAGACGTGATACAGATTCAGGCACACCTCCATTAAAGGTTAGATCCTTACGAGGAAGTTATAAATCAAGTCACGTAGCATATTTTTTATGTGAAATCCAAACATTTGAAGAAGCAACAAAGGGAAAAGTTTGGACGGAAGCAACAGACAAGCCAGTCATAGGTCTAAAATGATGGAGAAGAACAAGACTTGGGAATGCATGGACCAACCAAAAGACAAGCCAGTCATAGGTCTAAAATGGATCTACAAGACCAAATTGAACAAAGGCGGATCCATCCAGAAGCACAAAGCGAGATTGGTGGAAAAAGACTATTCACAACAGCCTGGCATCGACTTTCACGAAACCCACACATCAGTAATGCGGATGGAGACAATCAGAATAGCTAAAACACAAACAGCTCAAATAAAATTATCAATATTCCAACCAGATATTCTAAAGATCCAAAAGAAATTCGAAAAGCTCAAACACCTACTCTAAATTGTATATTAAAAGGAGGGTGTTGAGAGGATAATCTACTAATCTAGAGTCTTCTACAACTAAAACCATCTTCAAAAATATCTCAATGAACACCTAAACTAATTAATTATGATATAATAAATAAAAAGATCAATGACCATAACTCAAAGTTGGTTAAGTGGTCTTACAAAAAGATCTTCATCACTTTTTTTTACAAATCAACAGTATATATATTACTGAAAAAGAAAGATACAAAAAAGTACTAAAGACCAAAGAAAGATATATAAAAACAAATAGTATTACACCAATAATCCCAAGTACAAATTTAGCCCAAAAATAATAATAAACCCTAATCTCCTGACACCAACTAATAGCAACCGTCACTATCTAAACCTTGCTACAGCTACTGACAACCAAGAAACTCTTTGGAGAATGCCGCTGACTTTGTCGTTAGAATTATCAAAACGAGAAAAAAAAAGATTTCCTTCTATGAATGTTGTTTCTGTCATAAGCTCAACGATCGACATCCAAATTCATATGAAAACCAAAGTTTTTAAGATCATATTGTACAGGCTGGTAATACCGATTGTACCGGGTATCGGACGACCAGCCGGCACGGTGCACCTACGTTTGGCCAGACTTGGTGTGTGGGAGAAAAATCGGGTGTACCGGCGAAAAATTGTACCTTCTGGTACTATGAAAACCGCGGTTCGATAATCCAAAACTGTTACAACAACATTTTAATTCAATTCAACATTTTTTAGTTATTTAATTTAGGAGTAGTTAAAAGGCCAAAGATAAAAATTTAATTCAATCCCAAGAAATAAAATAGGAATTCAACAAAAGCCCAACCTTGATTCGTCTTCTTCCGTCCCCTGAAGTCGAACTGCAATTTTTTCTTAGTGTTCCTAAGCGGGTGCGGCAGGTGCGGCATTCATAGACGTTCAACGACAAGCTTCTAAGCACAAAGGCAGTGTCGTTTGAAGTTGTGATATAGGTAAAAAACTAGCTCAGGTCATGATTATTTTCATTCGGTGCTTCACATGCTTGGTTTGATTAAAGAAACAACCACTCCAATATTATTTGGTTTAATTTTCTATCTTTGGTGTCAGAGAACTTGAAGAAAAAGACATAGGTAATCGATTATTCCGTTATGGACTTATGATATTTTTCATGATTATATTAAGGGATGATTGTTCAAAAGCAGTAAAGCACTAAATAATGTATTGTTTAGTTGTTCATAATATGATTAGCCCACCATATGCAACACGTAGGTACAAAGTAGGGATACTGCATTGCATTCTTAGTTTGTCCACACTGCATTTACTTTTTTGTTTTATCTTTGATTTTGATTGTATTCTTTCCCATTGCAGTGAACGATAATGGAAAGTCAAGCATCAGATAATCTTCAAACAACAGAACCTGCTTCAAGAGCAAGTGTCCGAAATAAAAGTGATCCGGAATGGGGATATGTCAACCAAACCATGGATGGCAAGAGTAAGGCATATACTTGTTTGTGTTGTGCTGTGGAGTTTAGAGAGGGTGGTATTACTAAGTTAAAAAGATATTTAGCTGGAGTTCGTGAAGATATTGTATCTTGTAAGAAAATGTCTAATGAGATTTATGAAGCAATACTTAAAAGTCTGAATGATAATGACCAAATTCGTAAGGAAGCTGTAGCTAGAAAAAGAACTTTTGTTGAGATAATGAGGGAGCTTACTCGAATTGATGGTACTGGTGAACAAACCACTGGAGTTATTAATCCTTCAACCTTAAGTGTTTCTTCACTTCCTCCTTTTATATCACAACAACATGTTGAAAAACTTTCACCCTTATAGGTTCAACGAACTTTAAGAAGTGTTTTGTATGGGAAGGATTAAGCTTTGAACACAGGTAAGGAATTTTCAAGATGGATGTATGAATGTTGTGTGTCTTTAAATACAACTCATTCACCTAGATATCCTCTGGTTATGGGTATGATTGCTAGAATGGGGAACGGTTATACCGTATCATTTTACCATGGTTTGAGAATTAGCCTAATAGAAGAATGTAAATTGGCAATTGCGAATCTTAGATCCCATTGAAATGTCACTGGATGTACTATTATGGCCAATGGATAGACTGACAAGAAGCATAGAAGTTTGATTAATTTCCTTGTGTATTGTCCTGCTGGTACATGCTTTGTGAGATCGATAGATGCATCTGGCATCATAAAGACTGCTAAGAACTTGTTCAGTTTATTTTTGAGATCATTGAATGGGTTTGACCAAAGAATGTAGTCCATTAGTCACTGATAATGCATCTAACTATGTCTCAGTTGGGAAGATGATCACTCAACACTATAAAAGTATATATTGTGATCCTTGTGTTGCTTATATTATGAATCTCATCATAAAAGATGTTTAGAGTTTGCCTCATGTTTCTTCTCTTGCAAAAAGAGCTTCAAAAGTAACTGACTTTGTTTACAATCATGGAGAAATTTTTCATTGGTTGAAACAAAGATCCACTTGGAAAGAGATTGTGAGGCATGCTGCTACTAAATTTGCTACAACATTTTTTACTTTGAATAGAATTCTTGAGCGATAAGGTGATTTACGGGATTTAGTGGTTAGTGAATTTTTCAGAGATTCTTCTTTTTATAAAACTGATGTTGGGAAGGAAGTAAATGTCATTATTTTAGATCAAAAGTTCTGGGATTAATGTATGTTTATAGTACAGTTGACTATTCTGATAGTCAAATTACTTCGTATTGTGAATTCAGATAGTAAGCATGCATTGGGATCTGTGCATGAAGGGATGCGTAGGGTGGAGGATGGTGTGAAAGCTTTGTGTGGTAATATGGAGGCACAATACAAGCCCTATATTGACATCATTGAAGCAAGATGGGACAAACATCTAAACCGTGACTTGATTCTCGCTGCTTGCTTTTCAATCCAACTTTAAGGTATTCAACATGATTTTCCATGACGGGGATCGTTTCAGATGCATGTGTTATAACCCGAGAACAGAGCATTGTCTGTAGCTCAAAGTTCGGGTTCCAACACACTTGCAACGTCAGCAGCTGTCATACTATCAGTACCATCTGCACAAGTGTGTGATTCAAACCAACCGCAAAAGAATGACTCTACCGTGACAATTATGAAAATAAATTCACAACATTGTAAACATGGGTGACTCTGCCACATATTATAGAAGGTAAGACTCAAAAACATAAAATTTAAAAAGAAGACTATTGCCACATGTATACCATACATCAGAGATTGAATGTTTTCGTAGAATCCATCATAATGTGGAAGAATATTTGCACCTTAATACATGTGCTTCCACAACTTATCGGTATAATCGTTGTGAACAGGAATTGGCTTCGCTAGTACAAGGGGACTAAGCTTAAGGATAGATAACAAAACCATCTGCAACCTTCTACTAATGGTCTCCCCTGGTTTTTTATGATATGATTAACCGTTACAATAAATATGGTAACCATTTCATCCATATCCATATTTTTTTCTACTGTCGTAACTCACCTTCATCCTTTAATAGTTTGCACAAGTTTTGAAATATTAGTAGAGAAACCCGGCCCATATTGATGCACACTCTTGTCGTGTAGTGTAAGAATCCAATTCTATATTCCCAATATGGGGTAAAGTTACTAGGTCTACCCTACCAGTTGACTTCAGCAAAACACGAGCTACGGCAAGTTGGGACAATAACAGTAGGTATTGTTGCATCATCTGGAACCACAGAGACCTTCTGTCCATCCGTACGTCTAGCCATAGCTACGTATGTAGACTACTCCTACATATGGTAACTAGCATAAATATCAAAGGTCTGGTAGCATTAGAACAAGAAATCAACTGAAGCATGGATATACACATTGGAAAGTTAACATTGAAGATAACTGATGGAGATGAACATTCCATCTGAATGAATGATTTAAGAAACAATCTAACCCTAAACCTTTTGACGAACGAAATAAAAATGGAAGGCAAATGACACACTTCAAACAAACTGCGGCTATAAAATAACAGAGGAACCCATAAATAAAACCAGTAGTTTCATTGTTCGACCAGTATGGAAAACTAAGAAGATAACGGAAAGTGATACGAGCAAGAACGCACAAACGACGATCGGGACAAGCTATCGAAATAAGGTTTTCAAAACGACGAAACAAATTCAACAACCGGATGGAAAGTTACTTAGCTGACCAATTGATTGATGCCAAAGGGAGGATCCAAGTCTCATGTCGGTATGGTGCAATGAAGAGAGGGTGATAACCCGACGACGATAAACAAAAACCCGCTAATTTAGCAACGACGTTCTTCAAACAAGACGAATGAAAAGACAGCTCTTTGCTGAAATTTGCTTTATTATTCAAGGGGTTATGTCTGAAAACAAGACATAAACTCTCCTTTTATATTTAAGGAGGGCTGGTCCAAACATATAAGGAAAAGGATAAGAACTAGGGCTAGAAGATTCCTTGCTAGGCAAGTCTTATTCTTTCTTTGGGATCAAATCTTGACTAGGCAAATTTTTGATCCTCAAGGAACCAATCGGCTAGGGAACCTTATAGGAAGGTGTCATTGGGCCTAACTATACTACTTATTATCCAAAAATAACAATCTGAATTCGAAATAACTAAAATGCGACAAACGGATAAAATGGTCACTTAAGCTTCGGATGGGCTTAGTGAGCCATGCGCTTATGGATGGGTAGATGGTCTGGTCTCCGACCTAGAATACACTCATGAAGCCCTCTGAGTGTATGGTGATGTTTTAGTGCGGGCTAAAAAGGCCCATGCTCGAAATTGTTCAAGAGGTCTCGTTTCGGAAGCTCCGACTTCACCGTAGCGAGTCCACTCGTGGGCCTGGACTCCTTCTTGCGTTCTCCATGCTTCCAACATCCTAGATGGTCTTCAAATAGCCCATTATGCTTCTGGTCCAGAGATGGTGCGGGCAAAATTTCTTCGTTTGGGCTAGAGTGCGAATTGATGAATTTCGACGAAATCGGGTCCTTCACACCTTTGAATTCGTTTCAGCTCTAAATGCTTTCAAACACAGGGGAGTGTATCCTCTCATCATTCAACACCTCTGCTCCAAAAATAATGCGGGGAAAGTTGGCCTGAACTGCCGTTCTTGCAAATCTTGATTTTGAGGTGCAACAGTGATGTTGATGTTGATGCCGATGTCGGCATCAATGCTATGGGCTGACATCAGGGCTTCTTGGTGGATCAACTATTCTTCAAGGATGAATTTGTCGTGGTTGATCCATTCGAGTGTGGCCTTAGCTTCCTCTCACACGAGCCTTCCTCCAAGTGCCGTACTTTAACTCCAAGCTTCCCCGAATTCCAGGAACTCTTTGTTAACTTCCTTCGCACGACCTCGACTCCTTGAATCCAGAGCTCCCTGACTTTGGACCGAGCGGTGGAGTTCATCAGAAAGGAAAGAACTTAACATTATTACCTCAGTTTATGTAGGGTTTCGCAAAGTTCTCCTATGGCAAGCTTGGTGTTCACAGACGAGGTCACTCGAGAAATATATAAGGTGGGAGAGGGAACTGATATGGGGAATAAATGCGGACAAAAAAAGTGGGTTCGTGCCCCTGTAATTGCAAGTAACTATCATAGCAAATTCGTCAGCCAAAATGATATTTAAAGGTGATTTTTAGAAGGTTGCCAATTTTAAGTGTTTGCTAAATGGCCCAAAATATGATTTTGAAATTTATTCGAGTTTAAAAAACGAAAATATCTCAAATATTTAACAATTAAAGAATATTAATTTTAATATCACTCGTACCAAACAAGGCCTAAATATTTCGTTCACACATTGTTGTAACTTGTGGTTATCGTTCCTACTAATCCTGAAACAAAAACGGTTCCTATGAAACAAGCAAAAATGTAGGAGATTAAAGTAAGTGTAAAAAAAAACCCTATGGGTAGTGGGGGGAAGGTGCTGCAACAACAAAAAATATTGCACCTGTGTAACAACAATAAACTGACTGACGTACACTTTACAGCAAAGACAATTGTTGTAACTTGTGGCCTTTCACCATTCTAGAAAATCTGCAGACTGAACTGTCCTCACAAGCTCCTTCATATTAGCCAATACATGACGTGGCCCCAGACTTTTCACTCCGATGTAATTCAACAGCTGCTCCAAATCCTGCACCCAAGGGAACCTCACAATGCCTCACGACACACACCTCATTTGGAACGGAGCACACAGAAACGCAGTACAACTATAGTGACTAACCTTGTTCAATAGGAATACAGCATAAGCTGCTCTTGTTGTATCTTGACCATCTAAGAAAAGAGGGAATTCAACTGGCTTCGCATTTCTGAGAGATGTTGTACTTGAAGACCCTGATGTCAATGATGTAGCCTCCGTCGATGGTGCTGGATCAATGATGTAAGAATGAGAGCCACCCAGCCGGAGAGGGTAACGGATGGGAACGTTCAAGTATGAGGATACTAGTGAAACAGCCTGTACCAAAAGCAAACCAATAAACACAAACCTCCTGGAAACTTACCTTATCAATACAATATTTGAAAAGAAAACAAATGACAACAATGAATTAGCATACAGCAGGTAACTTTGTTTATGGCTCTATGAAAATAGCCAGAGGTCTGCAGATCAGCACAGCCATAGTAATGTCTCATTACACCATTAAACAGTTATATATAGTAACTTTGACGGGCATAACTCATGCAAAATGTTTCCTTGCTTTCTTATATTAATGAAGTAAAATCAATTGGTTAACCTTACTATTAGATAAGCCACATATTGATAAGTAAAAGCAATAAGGACAAAAGCAATATTAGTAAGTTGAGCAGAGAGATAGGACACACATGAGCAACATATCCTAGGGCTGTTGCAGACCTCTGGACCTCCTTCTTATTGGAGAAAAAGCTCATCTTTGTAAAAGGAAGCATAGTCAAATGCAGACCTAAAATTGTCAAGGATCCCGGATTAAGAAGCTTAGACCCACCAGAGTTCCCTGAGAAAGGTAGGGAGGAAGGTAAGTAATTGAGACACAAATAAGGGAACTGGGAAAGCAAATGGTCAGAACATGATCGTAATGCATTCACAAGGTACGTTAATCTATGTTCTTCCATTCCTTTCGAGTTGTACCCCATATAATCAATTTACTAGAAATTCATCTTATCATTACCTGATTTACTAGTGCTTGGGAGAGATTCAAGTTCCTGGTCATGTGAAGGTCCTTGTGACATTTTCACAGAATAAAGCAACGAAACCTGTGATATCATAAATTGCTGCCTCGACCTTAGCATCTTCTGCAAATTTCTGAGGCGTAGAAACTCACTTTCTCCAGCAAACAGGGTATTTGATTCCTGAAGAAAGGGCATGACTCATTTTTGGTACAGATGCTATGATATGTTCTTGTAAAACGAAAGCCAACAAATCCAACAAGAAGCAGATAATTTAAAACCGGGTACAAGCCATAGTCTAGAAAATGCTTCAAATTGCGTTAGTTCCCTCAAGTGTGCTTATTAAGTCAAACTCTAGTGCACTTGTTCTCATTTGTATTATTGCATATGTACAGCTAGTGCACTGATCCAAACTAGCTTAACAGCCTTTCCAAACTAAATACATTTGAAGCGGTTGGCTCCTACATTAGAATATGCTCTCTAGTTAAAAATTGAATCGTTGACTAACATGTACAGATTTGCAGTACTGGACCGTAATACCAACAATAACTACTAACAGTTTGTCTCTTCAAGGACAAGGCAACTCACGTCATATTGTTCATCTTCAAGACCTTCTTAAGAATACCTACCATGCTTGAATTTAGCCAAAACTAGTTCGATTGCATGTCAAACTGGTTTAAACAGAGCTACAGGAATCAGAATTCATTCAGAAGTTTCATGGTAGTTCAAAACAGATATTTTGAAACATTTCTCAACTCATTTTCTGACAAGCAAACCAAGCAACATCAGAAGACCATTTAAATCCCCCTTGGGCATCCGCGTCTACTTAAGCATTCTTCAAAAATTACCTCCAGTTGATTATTAGCCGCAGAAAGAGCAGTTCCTGCAACCAAAAGGGATCTGACTTCTGCACCAAGCCTTGCTTCTTCCTTCTTAGGTTTCTCTGTTCCTCCCTGTGAGCGTACTGACAAACTCCCCATAGCCTTCTTTCTAGATTCAACCCTCTCCCGAATCTCTTCAAGTACATTCAATCTACTTAACGACTCAGCTTCAACCTGTCGACCACATTGCCGGCCGCTAATCAAATAAGGAAAAAAGGGCAACAGCTGGTAGCGAGTTACAATATCTGTTCTAAAGACTCAGGCAGCACTTCTTAGCAAGACCCTACCTGAATGAGTGAATGAATCTTTCCCTGAAGAGCTTCCTTTCTCTCCCTAGCTTCCTTCAGAGCAGAGGAAAGGCTCCACAATCGTGCTACTTCCTGCTCGTAATCCTCCCATTCGATCAATTTCACACTCACCGATTTGACGCTACTTTTCTTCCCCGTCGTTGGCTCTGACGAGAGACTGTGGCCACGTTCCATCAATAACTGGAATGAAAAATGTGATTCTGGCGTTCAAGAAGAGGTCATGGTCTGACCTCATCATACTGAGAGAACCCGATCGACTTTTTAAGAAGCCGCGATCATCAGGATTGAGCTTCCCGCTCGACGAGTTCCGGCTGTTAGGGTTTGAGGAAGCTCCAATTCTCTGTAGAAAATTCAGAAACGGTTTCTCGACAAACAGAAAAAAAAAATTGGGAGAGAGTAGAAGAAGGTAATTTGCTTTTTCTTGTCGTCTCTTTCTTTTCTTTTTTTCCCCTTTGGTTTCAGACTGCTCAGATCGGTGAAGAAAAGGAAAAACCATGGTGCAAGCAAACTCAAGAGAGAAACTGAATATCCAGCCACGTCACGGCCCGTGGACCTTAGCCCGGCTCTTTTGGTGGGCCTTCTAGCCCAATTAAAAAAAACAAGCAAAAGTTGGATACTACTTAAGATTCGCATAATACGTTAATAACTACATAATAGTTAAATGCACATTATCTACTATGATGAGATTTTATTTTTTCAGTCAAAATCTCTCTAATGGAATATACTTTCAAAAATATCGTGGTTGTGATTGGCTCCAAGCTCAGAAAGGATCTTCATGGCCTTAAACAGTACTCAAGCATGGTTGTAATGATTTACTTAGGTAGTCAAGAAACGGGGTACTATCAGTGATACACTTATCACCCTTTGTTTTGTTAAGCATGGTGTTTTAGGAAGGATGGTTGTTCGAATCTTTTATGTTACTAGAAATTACAAAGAAGGAATCAAACTGTTGAAAGAGACACGACCCTAAACCTTATGGAACCAAACAAAAAGTTGAGCCGAGAAGGTATTATGCAAGCAGTTGGCAAGGGCCACTGCCAATGACTTGTTACAAGCTAATACATCTTATCCATACCAGACGTGACATTACTTATTCTGTTGGAATTGTCATCCAACATATGCATCATCCAACCACGGAGAATCTCGACACGTACGGTAACTCGCATCTCGACATGGTAACTCGTATCCTTCTATATATATATATATATATATATATATAGCCTTAAAACATTCATAACTATCTTAACCTATTAGTATGCAATAACCTACGTAGTACACACCGTTACGTCAATGACATTCATAACCACTACTAATAACCTAATTGAGGGTATGAAAGGCAATGGGAATTGATCTCCATACGAGAAATATTCGCCTCCAGACGTTCGTTCTATTTGTTGTTCCAATTCAACTTTCTTTAGGGCCAAATAGTCATACGGACACCTCAACCGATTATTCATCACTAGTTAGGATCCCTGTTGTCCTCCACCTTACATTATATGAACGCCCAGCAGTCACCGTTTGTCTTAAGACATGCCAGATATTGGGTGAAAGGTACATACTAGGTTTCCCAGGAGGCACACAACATGAAAAGGAAACAAATGTGAAAACCATGAAGATGTACTTCTGAATCTCTAAACGATGCCTTACAATTTGAATTAAACGATGCCTTACAATTTGAATTAAACGATGCCCTAGGTAGAGTGAATTACTGAATTGCCCTTTCGAAAACTTATAAGAAGTTCAATCTATGACAAACTCAATCATTCTCAAACTCGAAGTGTAGAAGTCGAAATAATCCTAACTTGAAGATCCGAACGTGAAGATCGGCAACTTTTCGATCAGGGAACCCTTAAAACTAGGCTTGTCAACGGATCAGATGGGGACGGGGATAGCCTATCCGAAACCGTCCCTTTGCATTTCCGAGTTTCCCAGAATCCGCCCCACTACCTATTCCAGGCCCAAAACCAGTACCAACCCCGAATTCAGTGGGTTTTGGATACAACCCGTTTAAACGGATTTAACCCATTAAAAAACAGAACGCAGTGAAACTGTAAATTGGAAATGAAAGTCAAAGAAACCTGAATGTATTGAACTGTAAAATTACTATCTTGACTCTTGCAAACAACCCATTCTACCAACAGTCTACAATTCTGAAAGTAACAAAAACACTAAAACAAAACATACTGAGTATTCAAAGCTAAGACTATAAGTTTCAAAATCTTCCGTATAAAGCATAATCCAACCCTTGCACAAAACTGAGCAGAGAAGCACCTATCCAACCCTTGCAATTCTTCCTCCTTTCCAAAGATCTGCAGTCATTGTAAAATAGTGAATTAGTTACACATTTGTACTTAACAGAACTCAAAAAGTAAACTGAACTTGCTACTAATCTTACCATTGTATATGCCATCCTTAATCCAGCTCCTAGTACTAATTCTTCCTCTTACTAATCTTACCTTTTTTATTTTGGCGATTTTCCTCCGGCTTAAGTAAGGTCACAGTCAAGGTTAGACTCTGACATACTAGCTGAACCAAGAGCATTATCAGAACTAGAAGATTCATCCAATTTTGTTTTCTGGTTCAGCTCATACTCACGAACCACTTCATAAACAGAAGCCTTAACATTTTCAGGGTCTTGACTGGGATCAGACCCACCAAATTTCACATGATAGAAATCAATCAACTCAATCTTGTATGCAGGATCAAGAACCACAACCACAATATGCAAAACATGAATATCATACCAATATTTGCTATACTTTGTCCACATTTTTTCAGCCATAGCAACAATAACCTCATCAGAACCAAGTTTCCACTCAATCAGCTTCAGTTTCAGGTCATAAATCCTTGGGAAGATTCCAGAAAAGAGCTCAGAAATTGTTTTGAAAATCTCAAGTTTTTATGCTGACAACAGTAGCAAACATCCAATCGTTACTGCTAGGTAAATAAGTATAGTTAGGTTCTTTGTGACTCAATTGAGTAAACACATCTTTATATGGAATAGCATATTCAATAATTTTGAATGTCAAATTCCACCTAATAGGGCAATTTAGAGCAAGCTTTGTTCCTATTTCAACATTTGTTTGCCTAGCAGGCTCTTCAAAGAACTCAACTCTCATAGAAGTTGCAGTCCAGTACACCATGCTTTCCCTAATTTTTTCAATCCTAACTTTGATAATATCCAATCCATCCTTAACAATCAAGTTCGTCACATGTGCAAAGCATCTCATTTGTAGTATCGAACCATTCATCAACAGATTAGACATAACCAATTTCCTCTTAAGCCGAATTGCTAGTTTCTCACTCATATGTGGTGCAGGCACTTACAAAAACTTGTGAAACACACCAACAACAACATTAACAGACATAATAAAACCATTAGGATTGAAGAAACATTAACAACAATGTTAATTACAACAGAAAATTGAATTACCTTAGCAAATAGCTCTGAAGGTTCTGTGGTTATCAACATAATGAGCAGTTACAGCCATGTAACCCCTTTTTCTGATTACTAGCAATCCGCATATCAATAGTAACAGCAATTCTACCAATGTTACCATTAATCACCTTCTGAATCATATTCCTCTCAATTTCACACATTGCTAGGATATCCGTCTTAGTGGCGTGTCTGCTAGGAACCTTGAACCACGGCTATAAAGAATTACAAAATATTTTGAAGTATAAGTGATCCACCATTTCAAGTGGATACTCATGCATCAAAACCATTATTGCCAGTTCCTTCCTACAAACCTCAGAGTTAAATTGACCAGTACTCATTTCCTTCTTCCCAACACCAATGTTAGGAAAAAGTTAGTGGCAATATTCTTCTGTCTACCATCATGAATCTTCTTCTGAACACACACCATTTTATGATTCCTCAAATGAGAAGTACCATTGCTAGTATCAACACCTAGAATCTTACCATAGTAATTGCATTTGGCTTTCATCACGTTATTCTTATATAAGAATATGGTAAAGTGTGGCCAAACATCACTTTTCAAAGGACGCTTGGCCCCAAAATCTAACAGAGCATGTTCATCCAAAACAACTTCATTGTCTGGTGGTGGAGGACCAGCAACAATATTGCCATTGACTGGTGGTGCATCACCACCATTAAGCACTAGTTGCCAGGGTTCAATAGTAGGAGGTACCCGAGGTACAACTTCAAGAGAGTTGGGGCATGAGAGTTTGGCGGTGGGGGGGGGGGGACAACAGTAGCAACATAATCCATTGACATGATCTGTTAATCAAACAAAGCACAGAAAAAACAACCAAAAAGTTAGAACTTAGAAATCGATTGAAAGAACATAAAATCGAACATAAACAGAAAACCATAGAATATGAATCGATGAATGGAAACTAAAAGGGATAATCATAATTGTGGAAAACAATTGAAGAGGGTTTGAGCATATTCATTGTATAATCTGCTTATTTGGTAATGATTATAGAGATTTTCGCCGAAAATCAATAGAATCGAGAGTGTTTTGAGGAGAATGCGTAGGGATGGAAATTCTGGTTGAGAGAAACTCGTGGTGGAAGCAGCGGATCTGAAATAAGAATGAAATGTGTTTAATTTTATTTTTTGCACTTAGGGTTAGACTGGTTTACTGGGTATCGGGGGTTACCGGGGTAGATTCCAACAATACTATCACCACCTATTGACAAGGTGATCAAGGGTTTCGGGGACCCCAAAAACCGCCAGCGCTCCCAAGTTGACCGGTTATTGTCCGACCGAAAAGATTGGTTTTCGGGTGGGGCAGTTTCCGGATTTTCATTGCCAAGCCTACTTAAAATCAAAGTTTTGATTCGAGAATAGGGTCGCCCCGGCTGATTTCCGGTCGCCGCTGGAGCCCAGACGGAACCATCGTCTGTTTAGCCTTCTGCGGCGGACGGAGCTGCCGTCCAAATCAGGTCTCTACCGCCAAAGCTCAAACGGACGACGGCTACATCTCAACCAGATGAATAACTTTTAAAACTAGAAGAAACACAAAAGGTAGAATCGGGTTATCGGCTTACCCCACCGATAACTTTCATTTATCTTAGATTGTTAATCTTATGAATTCCTAAGTCAATCAACAAGAGGAATTCATAGATGTGACTTAATTAAAGCCGTCACGAGAATTAGGTTGAAAAACTCAACAATGAAAGCAAACTGTCATTCATATCCAATTATCCAACAATCGTCATTTCTAAACATTACAGATAAGTATCATGGCTCAAATCCTACATCTCAACCAAGAAAATCTAAAGACTTAGCTACTCATAACTCTAGAAGAAGAAAAATCAGAAGAAACCATGCCTACCATCTTGTTGAAGATATAACGGCTTGTTCTTCCTCCAATCTTCGCTTTTAATCTTCTAGCTTCAACCCTAGCTTCAATCTTCGATTGAGACTCCTTTGGGTCTTCAATTGAGCTTTCAGGGAAATTGTGGTTTTATAGGAAGCTACAGAAAGTAGAGGGTGCACGTCGTGCACCTCCTTATCGTTAGAATTCCGCGTAGGTGAATGGAAGGAATGGCATGTAGGGGTGCACGTTGTTCTCCTCTTTTAGGGCCGAGAGTTTTGAAACATCCTCGGGCCGCATGGCGTATAGTGATGCGCGACATGCATCCCCTTTAGTCCTCCATTTCCTTTCTCGATCTTCCGTTTGAATTCCAACTGTGCTCTACTTCATGTCCATAGCTTCAAAGCCAGACCACCTATCTGTAGAGTACTTGTGGGTAATAAATACTACAAAGAAACTCATCAAATGGACTGAAATGGTATAAGTGAATGGGTCTAGGCAAAACACGAAATAACACGGGAATGAACTGGAATAAGCTAATAATCACTCAAAAAACATGCATATAAGGATGGATAATTACTACAAATCCTAGAACTATCAGATCCCCCCCACACCTAAATCTTGCTTGTACTCAAGCAACATTACTTTTCGCACTCTAAGCAAACTCTAAACATGGTGAAAAGGAAACAATATGCTAGTAGTTCAAGCCTACTTCACGATGCCAAGAATACACTTTAGATCACCAAACCACATAGTTACATTTACCGAGTCTTCTAATCCAAATGAAGAACAAACCTATGCATATAGTTAGCACCACTCAACACCCACCGAAAAAAACATTTCCCCTATCACCTATGCTCAAAACTGATGGTCCTGGTCGGGTATTTTCCCCGTCCTAAGGGAGGGAGTGCTTACTTTAACAATGTATTCAAATCGGAGCACTCCCTCTACTTTTATCATTTTACCATAAATGATATACTAAACATGTTTGGTTCAATTGAATTACACAATTAATGGCAAACCCACTTTTCAAAAAAATTTGTATAGCTTTGGAGGATATCTTTCCAAGTGGGGGTAGTTGCGACCCTGATCGGGCTAAGGCTCTCATCCACATAGATCGAGTTTACCCAAAAACTTTGACCCATAACTAGGAAGAGATGAGAAGAGAATTCTGAAGGAACTAGCTTATAGGCGGCAGACTCGAGGTCGCCAATTTGTTGAATCGCAACCGAACCCCCACGAAAATTTTGGCACATTAGCCTCTTTTGCACCTTATTCAGACTATCTAGTCGAATATGACTTTAAACAACTCAGAGCGACTTGATAGGGGAATTAGTTGTTCACAAGTTAGTAAACATCAAGATCGAGTAACCAAGTGCATAAATCTATTCTAAACTCGTTTCGAGAAAACGGGAGGCAACCCTAAAGTGATCTATTATGTATCCTATTCACCCTCAAGTAGCAATACTATGCTAAACATGCATCCAAATCATCCACAAAAAGTTTTCAAGTTTTAAAAGGGAATTTCAAATGTTGAGGGACAAAGATTTCAATTAAGAAATCAAGTGAAATACTAGCATCTTAATTCATTCCATAACCCACAACATTATCCTCACAAGAAGTTACATTAGAGAAGAGAGAAAGTGATACCGATGAAATGAAGTTTGATGGTGAGAAGTGATAGAACCTTTAGTCGTGACCTGCCAACCATAACACAAACAACGTACTCGTGATAGATGTAGCCGAAGTCATCATTCGTTATACAGATCAAAAGGGAAAATTAAGAAAAAGAAAAATCACATAGTCTGAAAATGAAAAGCATACAACAAGAGTCAGAATCATGATACGTCCCAACTGATCACTGATCTAGCAGAGGGTATGGATACCCCAGGAACGGAGGGTATGGTTCATACTCCGGCCACTGTGGTTGTGGTGGATAAGCTGGACACGAATGTGGGTAAGTCACTCTAATAAAGTAACTGTCCTGGTTGTAGGACATGTGTCCACTCTGCCATTGCTGCTGCTCATGAATGTAGTTATTTGCTGCCCCTGATGCTGAATTCACTAACCTTGCTGAACCTGAGCTTCACAAACTGCTCACCACATCGCTCCTGACAGCTCCTAGCCTCTCTACTCTCGGCGACAAAATCCTGGAAGTCTCGGTGAAGTCCTCGCACTTTGTCCTCAATCCTCTCAGTCCTCTGGTACATGTTCTCCCAAGTAGCTTTGCTATGTCCGTCAAACCGATGGAAGTCATGGCTGAGAAAAGACTGATTGTCGAGGACATTACTCACACTTCTCTGTAGTCCCCCAATCTAGGCTGCGAGTGTCTCCACTGAATCTGGAGGAAAATATGCTCCCTCTCTCTCTCTCTCTCTCTCTCTCTCTCTCTCTCTCTCTCTCTCTCTCTCTCACCTCTGGAGGAAAATTTGCAGACCCCATGCTCACGGAGAGTCCGAAATGTGATGGGAAACTAGCGCTGAAATAATGGGTCTGCCCTAAAAGAATCCATCACCCCAAGCCTCCGCACTAACTGTGCGATGAAACTCCCACCGAACAGAGCTCCAACCCCTCTCTACTCAAGGATATGCCTGAATAGTCTTATCACCAAGTCCCCAAGATGGACCTTCGCTCCATTCTTGAGGCAGTTAAACAACCAAAAATATGTGGAGTTCACTACTCCTTCGCTACTAGCTTGCTTCCTAGCAGTGATGGTGCGTCGGAAGAGCAAGTTCAAAAGCCTCATCCTCGGTATCTTAAGGCGTCTTGCTTTCAAGGACTGAGCAGAATAGGGAGAATCATCCCATGCGATATCCTTCCATAACTCCCTCAGATTCGGAACTTGCTTCCTCTCCATGGTGGCCAATGACATGACCTCCAAGTTGGCCACCTGCTCAGGGGTGCAGAAACTCATATTCTTTGCCAGTTCATCCGTTGAAAAGGAGAACGGTCGACCTCCAAGCCGAAATTTGATGCCACCCGCCTCTTGGATAGAGGCATATCTCGCTATTTTCACTATAGAGTAGAACTCCATTGTCGCATGTGGGAGCTCTTGATCATCGAGCCGCACTAGTGGCCAAATACGTGGTGTTTCGCAATACACCATCAACAAAATGCTCCACCCTTCATCCAAAAAACTCTGAAAGTCAAAGTACCCATGCGGTGCAACTGCCAAAGTCCGATACACTCCGTATTAGCCGGCGAACTCACTCTCGGGCTCAAAGTTGAAGATTGATTGCTCCACATCTAGGGTCGACAAAGCAGTATCAGCGGTTGGAATGAGATCTGATGGTGTCTCCCACAGAGCAACTGTAGCAGCTTGCTGTGGACGGGGAGGATTAGTGGAAGATGATGTTCCAGCCCGCTGTGGGCGGCTAGAATCAGCTGTTTGTGGTGGAGATGAAGGTGGAGTAGTCCCTGGAAAAAAGGCTCTGAAGAATAGTTTGGTCCCGACCTCTTCCTAGTGCCAATAACCTTCCCTAGCCCTACGGCGTGTGTCTTCTTCCTATTCATTCTGCAAAACTATCATAAAACACCATTCCAAACAGGATTGCATCTTGATTAACATCCATAACATCCCAAGTAAGCAACAGATTCCCCGCACACTTAGAATGTTCACGTCCTCGTGAAAGTAAGAACAATGCAACGAATCAAGGTAAGGCACAACAGATTATAACAACAACAAGGGAGGCAAAGTCCAACAATCACAACAACCATCATTAGAGACACAAGCCCTAAGTGCAAAAATAATCGAAGGATGGAACAATGTAAAGCAAGTGCACAAAGCAAATCAACATCCGTCAAGAGTATCAAACCTAACAGTGGAGCAAAATATAACAGAACAACATCCAACAAATATAATCCACATATTTCAATTCACAACCTTCACTCAACGTCGGGTGCCCAACACATAAGCAAAAATAGCAAATTCAATGGAGCAATAAAAGTTGGAGCAAACAAGCATGACAAAGGCATAAGATAGCATCAACAAAGCATGGGGAACACCTGGAAAGCATCAACAACTTGAAATTTCATAATGTCGAAAATCTCCCAAACTTGAAAATTCTACCGATATAAAAAAACCAAAATTTTAAGCGAAGGACAAGCTTTATGGCACAAGCAACATCCTAGGTAGTCAAAGACAAAATCCCAAGCACAAGGTTCGCATTAAATCTACCCAATTTACCCAAATTCAAAAAAATCAAAAAAATCGACCTAAAAACTTGAGTACTAACCAAAATTGAAGCTTGGACAATGAAATTGGGAAGCCACTGAGTTGAGGAAGACTTATGAGAAGCCCAGAATCATCCGAATACGGATGGAATTGAAGTTTTGGGTGATTTTGGGTGTTTGGGTGTAGTTGGGTTGTGAGGTGAAGGATAGAGTTTAAGACGAAAGAAAAGGGAAGGGGATGGTCGTCTGGGTTGGGAGGGGCACCGATGAGAGAGGAGAAGGTGGGTCGAGGGGGTGCGGCCGGCGATGCGAGGAGGAAGAGGGGGCGATCAGCGCGTGGGAAGGAGGGGGCGAGGGAGGATGAAGAGGGAGGAAGGGAGGGAGGAGAAGAAGATGAAGGGAAAAAAGGGAAGGAGGGAGGAAAAAAAGAAGAAGAGGGGCGGGCGGCGATGGTTGGAAGGGGAAGAAGGAGAAGGAAAATTCAAGGAGAAAGAAGAGAGGAGAAGATAAGGTTTTATTGGGGGGGGTTGGATTTTTTTTTGAAAATAGGGCGCAGGGCGTGCAGGGGTGCACGTCGCTCCCTATTTTTTTGGTACGCCGGTTTTGAACGAATTAAAACTGCACGACGTGCCAGGGTGCACACCATTCCTGATTTCAGTAGCCGTGGGTTTCTGAAAACCCGACCCTGCACGACGTGCAAGGCAGTTTTACAGCAGCTATTTCATTCCGATTTTCAGCAATTTTGGCACTCAACAACCAGCAAACACAGCTCTCCTAGTATTCATTTTGCATCAATAATCATCTAGGGTATCAAAATTACTTAAGACTCGACTCAAACATAAAATTTACACAAAATATGCATCAAAAGATCACAAATTATCATCTAAGATCTTTTGTTGTCTATTCTAACTACGGATATGCAAGGGGTGCCTCCCAAGAGCGCTTCTTTATCATTTTTAGCTAGACGTCCTTCCATGAACAATTCAAAGTGGGAAACAATCCACCTCATCAACAACACCAATGGTGTCACCTGTTCGGTAGAGTTTCAAACGGTTACCATTCACTTTGTAAGGTTCAGAGGAGGGTGATGTTGTTACCTTAATGGTCCCGTAAGGGAAGACCTTGGTGTTGGTGAATGGGTCACACCACCGTGACTTGAGTTTCTTGGGAAACATCTTAAGCCTCGAGTTGAAGAGAAGACAATGCCGCCTTCCTTGAATTTTTTGATTGACCTCAAGCGGGGATCATGGTACCACTTTTTTTTCTGCTTGCATATCGTAGAGCCCTTGTAGGCATGGCATTGGATCTCCTCGAGCTCACGAGTCAAAAGTGGTTGGAACTCGAACTCAGGTGGTGCTTCATCGGATCTCTTCTTCAAGATAGAAACCCCCACATGCGGAGTAACTACTGCACAAACCTATTCGTTGGGTAACTCATACAGCAATTGATTACTCAAGGACGAATCCATGACATCTAAATCAAACAAGTCATTAACTTGAAAGGCCGAAGCCATGACATGCACATTTTTAGAATCAACATGTTCATAATCAACATCATCTTGCACATCTGAATATTTCATGTTCGGGGTTAACTTAAAGGTAGTCTCCTCCCTGCCAAAACGCAAGGTGATTGTTCCCTTAAACACATCTATGATTGCTTTAAAAGTGTTAAGCAAGGGTCTACCTAAGATCAAATAAATGTCGTTAAATCCGTTAAATCGACCAGAAACACAAAATTTCCAATTCTCACATAAACATCTCCCACAATTCCCTTGGGGAATTTAGTCAACTTATCCGGCAGTTGGAGTCTCATTCGAGTTGGCTTAAGTTCGTTCAGTTTTAGAGTTTTATACAATGAGTATGGCATCACGTTTATACTAGCACCTAAGTATGCTAAGCCTTTTTCAACATCAAATTCTTTAATCCTACAAGGGATATAAAAACTTCCTGAACCCTTGAACTTTGTAGGGATGTATGTGGAGACGATGGCTGAACATTTCTCGTTGAGGATGGCATTCGCAGCTTCCGTCACCTTCCGCTTGTTAGTGAAAATCTCCTTCATGAATATAGTGTACATTGGCATCTTTGCAATAACAACAAAAGGAAGTGTCAATTGCACTCCCTTAAGCCTTTGCACGAATTTTTTAAAACTCTTAGCCCGAAGATCCTTATCTAACCAGTTGGGATATGGGTCGTTAGACTTATAAGGTGTCAACACCGATTTTGAGGTAGAAGTAGCTCCTTTCTTTGTTGAAACTTCAACCTCCTTTGAAAGATTCGATGCCCACAATCCAGAGGAGGTTCTAGCACTTCTTCTTCATCTTCTTTGGCTTCAGCTTTAATATCATTCACCGCATCCTTTTTCTCTACCTCTCCCTCATTAATATCCGCATAAGTGTTGATAGCCTTCAGTTCCGCAAATTCACCTTTTGGATTCTCCTTCGTATTTCCAGGTAAGGTACCCGGTTGTCAAATGGAGAGGAGGTGTCACATCTGAGCTTCCAAGTTATTGATGGAAGTTTGCTGGTTCTGAATGAAACTTTACTGGTTCTGAATGAGTTGGTGTAGCATCGCGTTTTTGTCCATTGGAGGTGTTGATAAAGATGATGGTCAAACTTGAGGTGCAACGGCTTGTGGGAATCCAAAAAGAGGTGCTCGAGGGGCTTGATAACCCTCATGAGTAAAACCCTGTTGTTGTTCTAGGGGTGGATAACCCCTCTGATTTTCTTGACCGTAACATTGATTTTCTTGGAAGCCTTGGTTGTACCTTGAATTTGATTCCCCTGGGGGTCTTTGAGGAATGCTTGTGGTTGGTTAGGAACTTGGCCTTGAGGTCCTAGCTCTTGTTGATAGTTCAGGTAGCCTTGATTGTTCCGTGGAGCAACCTTCGCCCTCGTAGTAGTACACCATCACTGCCTTCCGTGGTTGAGGTATACGAGGTGGTGCAGACTCTATGATGGGCGCCTTGGGCAAAGTCATGATATTCATCAAATGCACTAATGCATCAAACTTGGAGTGGAGGAGATGGAGAGATGGATCCGAGTGGTCGTCGAGAGCTTGTTGTGCTTGACGATGATGGTGCACTTGGTGCTTGTAAGCTCCTTGGCACTTTTTGGCCAGCCCAAATCTTGGTTTTGACAACCATTTCCCTGAATAGCTCCAGACACCTCGCTGGAGAGAGCGACTTCAGATCACCATCGGCAATTTGATTGATCATTTGCGTGTTCTCATAGTCAAGAGCACGTTCGAAGATGTCGGCCAAAGTCCAGTCCTCCATGTTGTGATAGGGGCAAGAGCACAACAAGGATTGGAAACCGTCTTGAGTCTCATGATAGAGCTCTCCATATCTCTACTAAAAGTTACTGATCTGAGCCATGATTGCATCTATCTTATAGCGTGGGAAGAACTCTTCGAGGAAAGCTTTAGCCAAAGCATTCCAGGTCCGGAACGAGTTGATTGGTTGATTTTCCAACCAAAATTTTGCCTTCCCTTAGAATGAGAAGGAGAAAAGCCTCATGGGGACGACATCCGCATGAACCCCATTGAACTTCATGTGCTCTACAATTTCGTTGAAGTGTCTCAGATGTTGACTCGGACACTCGTGATCACTGCCTGAATATGATCTCTGCAGCACCATTTGTACAATTGGAGTCTTCACTTCAAAATTCCGGTTGTCAACTTGCGGAGGGATTATGCTCGAGCCAGTGCCTGCGAGTGTGGGTTTAGCATAGTCCCCAAGTGTTCGGGCTATGTCTCCCATCCTAGTTGGTTTTTTGAATTCTTCTTCTTCGCTCGAAGAACTGGACTGGGAACAACCCATTGGTGACTAGGAAGATGCTGAAGGAGGTGAATCAGGTGGTGAAGGCGTTGGCAGGACAACCTCTAAGTTGAGGATGGGTTGATGTTGAGGAGAGAACACAACTCAATGTGGTGTGAAATTACTCTGCAGATTCTGAAGCTTCATTCCCGGATTCGGCTAGATTGTCTGATTTACAGCACCTAAAGTCCTGCACATCCAAAAAGAACAAACCAAAGTGGAACCCAAACAATAATATAGAGAGGAGAAATAAACTAAAACTAAAACGGAGTCGAATGCCTAAATCGGCACCGACTAATTCCTTCGAAGGAACGAGAGAGAATCCCCGGCAACGGTGCCAAAATCTTGGTCGCTGAAATGAAGTTAATTCGACGACACAAGTGTCGTTTGTGTCCAACGATTTCTCTCGTTATGCCTCTACTCAAAATAGTCAACAAGGTCTAGACTATGAGAATTGGTTTTGGGTTTTAATTACTCTAATGATTAAATTAAACTAACAATTCAAGGTTTGATCAAAGGGAGAAAGCAAGTTCTTGGAAGAGATGATTCATCAAGCTCAACTTCTTAAACACACTAAAAAAACAAATGTTGGACTTGGATTAAATAAAATGAATCCTATTATCACTCGTATGAATCCTCGACATGATCATGCATGCGAATTACCACTACTAGCTTCCCATTTAAGGTACAAACAACCTTAATTAGGCTAGCCGGTAATAAACACTGAGAAGTTCTACAAAGTGATAAGGTGTTTTTCCGGGATTAAAGGAAATCATGAGTAATCGGAAATAGCATTAACTTAGTCCATCAACGTCTGAGCTACTGAAAACTACACCCAATTTGGTCCATTAGGTGCAAATTAGAGCGCCCGCCAATTACAAGATGAACAAATTTTAAAACTAGAAGAAACACAAAAGGTAGAATCGGGTTATCGGCTTACCCCACCGATAACTTTCATCTATCTTAGATTGTTAATCTTATGAATTCCTAAGTCGATCAACCAGAGGAACTCATAGATTTGACTTAATTAAAGCCGTCACGAGAATTAGGTTGAAAAACTCAACAATGAAAGCAAACTGCAATTCATATCCAATTATCCAACAATCGTCGTTTCTAAACCTTTATAATAACTATCATGGCTCAAATCCTACATCTCAACCAAGAAACTCCAACGACTTAGCTACTCATAACTCTAGAAGAAGAAAAATCAGAAGAAACTCTAACCACCATCTTGTTGAAGAGATAACGGCTTGTTCTTCCTCCAATCGTCGGTTTTAATCTTCTAGCTTCAATCCTAACTTCAATCTTCGATTGGGACTCCTTTGGGTCTTCAATTGAGCTTATAGAGATGAAATAATGGTGGGTTTTAGAGAGATAATTCGTGTTGGGGGAAAAAGCTCTCTTTCTCAAAATCTACCCTTTTATAGGAAGCTACTGAAACCAGAGGGTGCATGCCATTCAGGGGTGCACGTCGCGCACCTCCTTATCTTTAGAATTCCGCGTAGCTGAATGGAAGGAACAACATGCAGGGGTGCACGCCGATCCCCTCTTTTAGGGCCGAGATTTTTAAAACATACCGTGCGGCCCCTCTGCTCCTTCATTTCCTTTCTCGATCTTCCGTTCGAACTCCAACCGTGCTCTACTTCACGTTCATAGCTTCATAGCAAGACCACCTATCTCTAGAGTACCTGTGGGTAACAAATACTATAAAGAAACGCATCAAATGGACCGAAACGGTCCAAGTGAACGGGTCTAGGCACATGATGCCCAAATACAAAATCATGCAGGAATGAGCTAGAATAAGCTAATAATCACTCAAAAAGCATGCATATAAGGATAGATAATTACTACAAATCCTGACACTATTAATGAGCCTGTTAGACCTCCACCATTTATGATTTTGAGGCTGAGATTTGTTTTAGATGAGTATGATGAGCCCTACGAGTCTGAGTATGTTCCGCATCATCCGTATATTGCTTCTACAGGGTCGTCCCATGCATCAGCGGGAGTTGGGATTATAGTGGGGAGAGCTGGTCGATTTGCTCCCTTTGAGACTACACGGGATGTCTCGATCAAGGACAAGGTTGAGACTACTAGGGTTGTGGGAAACATTTCACGCATTTGGGAGCTTATTGAGGGGGATAGAAGGTGGTTGCAAGTGTGATTCCCAGTTTAGGGGGTCACATTGCTCATCATGTACACGAGATTCCAAGGATATCTTTGATCACACAATTGGAACGGTCCACCTTTGATAGCTCCTCATTCACCAACTCAATCCCCCCAAAGGCTAAATAGATTTTTTAGATACGTAAACGGTTACCTGTGAGAGAAGCGATGAGCCTTAGCACCATAACAGTCATGAGAACTTAGTTACTTACACAGGAACACATAACTAGTTATCAAAACATAAATGAATAACTAGCTACGAAAACATAAATAAATAACTAGGTACATAAACATGAAAAAACAACTAGTTACCTAAACATGAATAAATTACCTTGGAACGTAATTCATCTAGGGCCCTTTGGACCTGTATGACTTGGCCCTCGATGGAAGCATGATATTCCTCAAATAGTGTGTCAAGTCCCTGATTAGAAGAGTTGTACCAATGTTGGATTTCACCCTATTGGTACTCGTACACCCAATATGGAAACCCTCGTTGGTGTTGCAGTGGGCCCACTGAGTCTTATACGGTAACCACTCACTTGTCAAGTACTCCATCAAACCTTCGACTTTAGCCCAATCACTCATGATAATATCTCCCCACTCCTTGTAGAACTCTACATCTAAATATGCATACGACACTTTATTCGACCTCCCGTACACGAAAGTCTCGGCCATGTCCTCATTAATCTTGATGTACTTAATCTTTGCCTCGATGTTCCTATTCATATGCCAAATGCATATAAATGTGGACTCTTTGGAAAGACAGTGCATAGTGCCACAACCAAGCCTCGCTCCTTACCGATCACAAATGCAGTAGGTTCTCGTTTACCGAGCAGGAAAGCCAATTGGCTCAACACCTAAACATAAGACTCTGTTTTCTCAGTCTCAACAAATGCGAATCCGATGCGGACCCGATGCTAAAGTTTTTCCACATTAGAGTCACACCAATCAACTAGATCACTAGCTTCTTATAGACGTTGGTATTGAAAGTCGAGTCAATCATAATAAAAAAATCCATGAGTCCAACATCTGAACACATTCGGGATGGTTGATAAACAGATGCACAAGATTTCTGTCACCATACTATACGTACTGAACAAAGTAACCTAGTCGTGTAGCAGTACGCGAAATCCATTCCATTCGAGACAAACCACCTAATTTCTCCTTCCTAATCTTGAATGACTTGTTGTAAATTTGATTCATATTATGATGAGTGTTGAACTTCATGTTTAGAGAATACCTAATCTTATTCGGTTATGTGAGAACCGCCACCATAACCCTAATTTCTTTTCTCTTGGCATCTGTAAATGCATTGCGTTCCGTGCTGACTTCTGGAAATAGAATCAAAAGATCATTGTGGTACTCCTTTAATTTTCAAGATTATTTTTGTCTCTAACTCTGTCAATAAAAAACTTCGACTCACATTCTACCACCATTGACCGCACGACAACTCGGAATGGGCAATTACACTTCTTTGACTTCGTTGTCCGTTTTGGCGAATCAGAACCAAAAGTCTTACAACTAGGTCCATAGGCGCAATAAATATACATCCGACACTCCCATTCTGTGTCATTCCTTTTGTTGGACCCATTAATCATATGAAAATTAAGAGTCGTAGCAATCTGCTTTGGAGTTGTGCACGCTTTAGCGACAATATCGTAAGTATCGTCTGATAAGAACCAGTTGGTGTAATCAATTCCGTCACCGGCATGAACTCTCTACAAAATATGAACACCAAAATACAAAGTACATTCATAAGTTATCTACATATGTTACTATTCGTTGACCCTATCGAGAAAATGGACGACCGCTTACCTTAGTACTCATGGCAATAGTCCGTGCATCCAACTGATACTTCAAGTTAAGAAATTTAATTAAATGTTTAAATAAAATTAATAAAAAATCAAAACAGACCGGACGGACCAATTTTTCATCCGACCAAGCAACCCAGACGAACCAAATTTCCTTCTCGCTTGTCTAGCCGGATGGAAAACTAGTACGTCCGTCCCATAGATCGGAAGGACGAGATTTTTGTTCGGACAAACAACCCAGATGGAAAGGTGGTCCATCTGGGTTTCGTCAATCGATGGTTTTTGAACTTTCTTACCTAAAAAATTCGGCCGAGGTTCGCCAAAAACGTTTTCGAGCAACTAAGACCAAAGTAGTGAAATCGATGAGTCAGTATGGGATCGAAAAGTGACCTAAAAAGTAATCGTAAAATCTTAAGATTTCACGGTTCTTTAATAATTCTAAATATTAAATATCCACCTTGGCATAAATACATAAGTTCATCATCCAAAATCAAATTAAACAAAATAATCATTCCCAAAAAACTTATGTTTTCATGAATTCATTATCCTCCATAAGTTAACTATCTTAATAAATCTACCACTTCAAGAAACAGAAACATAATCACCAGGTGCATTTGATTTTTTCTTTGACGGTCTCTTGTTAGCACTTAACATAATCACCTTCATGAACACTGAATAAGAATCATAAGCATAGCTCAAAAACAGAAATATAAAGAAACATGAATCTGATTTTCGAGTCCTGGAACTGGGAGCATAATGAAACATAAACATAATGAAAATTGAAACATGGAGCTGAAATAGAAACATAATGAAACAAGGAGCTGAGACAGAGGGCTGAAAAACATAATGGAATGGGATGATGACTGATGCGTATGATATACCTTTTAGTTCTTGTTCTGATGACTGATGGGATGATGACTGACGACGATTCGACGAACGACAAGGACCAGTGGACCAGTGGACTTCTGGGCGGGGCCGACGAGGATGACCGAGGCGACGAGGGAGGACCCACAGGGGAGACGATGAAGACCGAGGTGATGAGAGACGACGAGGGACTTCTGGGCGTGGGCGACGAGGATGGCCCATGCGAGGAGGGACGACCCACGGGTGACATGAGGACGACCGACGGAGGATTGAGCAGAGATCGCCAGATCGGACGAGCTACGGGCGACGACGGATTTGCACGATTTCTTTTCGGAAGACAAATGAATTTAGGGACTAGGGTTCTATTTTTTCCAGTACATCACTAATGTTTCCCCTAAAATTGAAACCGGATTTCTATTCCGGATCGAACCGAGACATAAAAAAAACCGGTCGTCAGCATAGAGTATTGGACTCGTGAATCGTGGTAAAATCGTCGATTCCATAAATTCTGCGATTTTGATCGCGATGTCAAGCAATTCCAGGCCATTTCGGTTTCGTGTGAAATCTTACTCGGTGGACCTAACTAGAATCGTAATATCGGACGATTTTACGATTAAAATCGTTGATTCCACTTCCTTGACTAAGACATACTAAAAATACTTGATTTGAGTCTAAATTGTAAGTTTTTTATATATTTTCAACATGAATTTTTATATCTTTATACAGTGTAAGGTGTCATTTAATTTAAATAACCCTCTTAATAATATAAACTAATATAATATTAAAGTTGTACTATGCTTATAAGTATGACATTGGTTGGTATAACATCCTCAAACTGAAAAGTTTGAGACCATATACAAATCGAAATATTTATATATAATCTTACGAACATAAGCATTTCCTTAAAATCCATGCATCCACGTCAGATGCTATAATATGGCAACGTTTCATGTGAAAAATGAAGTTTTGGACGTTCGGGCGTCCCCTTCATTCTATTGTATTTCCAAATCCTTTGTAATTGACTAAGAGGTCGTTTGGTATAGGAGAATTCGGGGAAAATATTTTAAAAACACTGTATTTTAAAAAACCATTGTTTATTTAAACTTTAAAAACATATGAGAATTGTATTCTCAATTCCCTAAAATGAAAATTTTCTCCGAAATATGTGTTTTGAAACCTTCCCTCTCCCCCAAACATTGTTAAAATCACTGGTTTTTTATGGGTCCCACAGGTATGTGTTTTAATGGTTAAATATCTCATTTTAAGAAGTAAATCACTCATTTAATAAGGAATGGTCATTAATCTAGGGTTTTGTGGGTTTATCTTATTGATTATGCTTGTTGTAATTGGTCGATAAAGATGTTGCAGTTGATGTAGGGTATTGCAATTTGGTCCTGTTGCAATTTGCTACTATTGCAATTTTAATTTCGAAGGGATGGTAAGGAGATCATTGAAGCAAAGGAGAAGGATGATTGTCTATGTTGTATGTATGTGGTTTCACTTACTACAATAGTATGTGTTGATGTTGTTGAACACTAACAGTAGACGTACTAGTAATGAAAGTGTAGATTACAGAACTAGATCCCTCCCCTATAGCCAGGAAGATTATAGGAGTGGTTTTTTGTTGAATGCAACTAGAACCACAGATGTCAATTATATTAGCATGTTGAGACGAAAGAAACAGATATTTTAGAGGTTATGTGATACACTAGACGATTTAGGGTGTTTAAAGAGAACAAAAAATATGGAAGTTGATGTGATGATAGCAATGCTTTTGCTCACAATAGGTCATAATGTAAAGAACAGGACATGCCAACTCTTGTTTCATCGTTTCGGAAAACCGTCAGTCGCACCATGAAATCAGTGTTGGCAGCAGTGTTGAACCTCAATACACACCTCCTCGCTCACCCAGTAACGTTGCTGAAATTCTAACAATCCATGATGGAAGTTCTTTAAGGTAATCTTTGTTGCTTCATATCCATGATTATTGCCTTGCACCTGATTCTTTAATTGCAGCGGTATGTGAATTGCCCCTTTTTGTTTTTTTCTTGCATTCCAGGGTTGTGTTGGCGCTATCGACGGTACACTAGTCAATGTGAGGACAACGATGGCAAGTCAATCTCGCTATCGCAGTAGGAAGGGGGCAACAACAATCAATGTGTCAGGAGTCATTAACAAAAACTTACAATGGAAATACTTACTCACTTGATGGGAAGGATTGGCACATGATAGTAGGGTATTGCGAGATACCCTTTCTCGACCAGGACGGTTTAGAGTACCCGAAGGTGAACATTATCGTATACTAATTATAGGGTACACAATGTCATTTGTTGATTATCTTCTGAATGCAATGTGTCTTAACTTGTTCGAACAATATTTTGTAGGGAAGTACTACCTTTGTGATGCCAGATATACAAATGCAAATGGATTCCTTACCTCGTTTCACGGACCAAGATACCACCTCCAAGAATGGGGTAGAAATCTCCCAAGGAATATTAAAGCATATTTCGAGATGAAACATGCAAGTGCCAGAAACGTGATTGAATGAGGTTTTGGAGTATTGAAGATGAGATGGGCACTACTATGCGATGCTTCTGTTGAGGCACAGAATATGCAAACTGACAACTGAATTTAGTTGCAGAGAATCTTTGATATAGACCTGGTAAAATGGACTTGAAACTAGCCATGATCCCAACAGCATGAATCCCACGTTTAACAAACATAAGACTAAAGTGCAAACTAATAGAAGTTCTCAGACTGCGAAAGTAAACAAAGAAACAGACTTAACAGACTAAACAAAATGACGTAGTTTCACTCGTGAGTCACTAAACCAAATGGTGCGTTTTGGTCTTCCTTAACACATCCTCCCCATGAACTGGAATTTCCAGGAAAGAAAATTCTCAGTTCATCTTCACTTTGAATTCCAGCACCTCATCATTCCAATTCTGTGCAGTCCACCAATCCAAGCCTGCTACAAAGCGAGTAAAATGACTCTAACTCCAGTGCCTTGGTCATGATGTCAGCTATCTGACTTCTCGTTCCACAGTGTTCCAGCTCCATCACCCTTTTCCTTAACCAAATCCCTCGAGAAATGGAATCTAACGTCAATGTGTTTGCTTCTCCCGTGCATTATTGGATTTTTTGAGAGCTTGATTGCTGAACTATTGTCACAAAACACAGTTGTTGCTTCAGACACACTGTCCTTCCAACCCATCTGCTCCAGAACCCTTTGAAGCCACACACACTATGTTGCACAATGTGCTGCAGCAACAAACTCTGCTTCAGTGGTTGATAGTGTTACAACTGGCTGCTTCTTTGAGGCCCAGAAAACGGCCCCTCCTGTAAGGAAAAACACATAACCACTCGTGCTTTTCCTGTCATCAATGTCACCTGCATAGTCACTATCAGTGTAGCCAACCAAGCTCTCCTGTTCCTCACCCCTGTGATACCAAATTCCAAAACTCATACTTCCTTTAAGGTACATTAGAACCCTTTTTGCTGCAAGTAGATGCTGCCTCGTAGGGGCATCCATAAACCTACTAAGCAGACAGACTGAAAACATGATATCTGGCCTTGTAGCTGTCACATACAGAAGGCTACCAATTAGCTGCTTATACTCAGTAGAGCTCACCTACACACCAACCCCTTCCTTTGACAATTTTGCTCCAAGCACAATGGGGTTCTTCACCATATTGCAATCCAACAGGCTAAATTTGCTCAGTATGTCCTTGGTGCACTTTTGCTGACCAATAAAAATACCATCAGCATTCTGAGTTACTTCTACTCCAAGGAAGTACTTCATTTTTCCCAGATCAGTCATCTCAAACTCAGACTTCATTTCCTCCTTGAACTCCTCAATCATACTTGAGGAGTTGCTGGTATAAATCAGGTCATCAACGTACAAGCTCACCAAGAGAAAGTCCTCCCCTAAACGTTTCATGAATAATGTGTGTTCATACTCACACCTCACAAAGCCACAGTTCACAAAATAAGCCTCTATTCTGCTGTACCAAGGCCTAGGCGCCTATTTTAAACCATACAGAGCTTTCTTGAGCTTGTATACTTTCTTCTCCTCCCAAAGAACCACAAATCCAGGTGGTTGCTCGATGTATACATCCTCAAGAAGCTCTCCATACAGGAAGGCACTCTTCACATCCAGCTGATAGACTATGAGACCCTGATGAGCTGCTAGAGTAATGAGAGTTTGAATTGTATCCCACCTAGCCACTGGAGCAAATACCTCAGTGTAGTCAATTCCATGCTTCTGAGCATACCCTTTTGCTACCAGTCGAGCTTTGAACTTGTCTACAGTTCCATCTTCCTTCAATTTTGTTCTAAAAACCCACTTAACCCCAATAATAGAGGCTCCTGCTGGAAGATCTGTGAGAAACCAGGTTTCATTTCTGTTGATTGACTCAATCTCCTGTTTCATGGCGATTCTCCACTTTTCTTCTGTAGCTGCATCCTCAAACGTCTGAGGATCACTATCAATTGCTAGCATGGTACACCCATCAGTAGTTGTGAACCCACAATCATAATTACTTAGGTAAGATGGTGGCCTTCTTACCCTGGGAGGAAGAGCAGCATCTTCATTTTCTCCCTTCTCCCCTTCATCCTGATTTTGTTCGGTTCCATTATTCTGTGAAACTGAAGTACCAACTTCTGCTGCTTGTGTTGCATTGCCATCATCATCATCTGATTCACACCACTGGTTCTCATCATCATCCCAGAAATTTTTTATGAGTACAGGCTGAGAAGAGGGTTCCCAACTCCACCCTTCTTGCTCATTAAACACTACGTCCCTACTAGTAATTACCCTCTTAGTGATGGGATTGTAGAGCTTGTAGGCCTTTGATTCTGGAGAAATGCCAAGGAAGTGACATTTTTCACTCTTGCTGTCAAGTTTTTTTCGCTTAACATCATGAATATGAACGTATCATGTACATCCAAATACCCTGAGATGTTCAACTGAGGGTGGATTACCTGTCCAGATCTCCTGTGGAGTTTTCCCATTATTGGCTGAGGTTGGACTTCTGTTCAGAACATGGGAGGTCCACGCTACTGCCTCAGGCCAGAAAGTGGCTGGAACTTTTGTATCTCCTAACAAGCATCTCACCATATTCATGATAGTTCTATTCTTCCTCTCTGCAATTCCATTTTGCTGAGGTGTGAATGCACTTGTGAGCTGTCTTCGTATGCCCATTTCTTCACAGAACTGCTTAAACTCTGAGAATAAAAACTCCCCTCCTCTATCCGTTCTCAGGCATGCCAATGCTTCCCTTGCTTCCTTTTCAACCTGTGCTTTGAATTTCTTAAAGCAGCTCAGAGCTTCTGATTTTGCAGTCAAGAAATACACCCACAATTTTCTTGAAAAATCATCAGTCAATGTAAAGATGTATCGCTTTCCTCCATTTGAGCTTGGTGTGATTGGACCACATAGGTCTGCATGAATTAGCTCTAGTTTGTGAGTGGCTCGCCAACCACTTTTCTTAGGAAATGTTTGTCTTTGCTGCTTGCCTTCCAAGCAGACATCACAAACCCCCAGCTCTCCATTTAGCTGTGGCAGACCTTATACAAGCCCCTTCTTCTGCATTTCCTGTAAGCTCCTGCTGTTTAGATGACCAAAACGCCGATGCCATAGCCTTATATCACTTTCTTTATTACTCACACTTGCCTTGAAGCATTTCTGTTCAACAGTATGTTTGTCATTTTTGTATTCAGCATGAATAACAAACATCCTGTTTGTTTCCATACTGGTTTCCAGTAACAATCCCTTCTGATCGTGGAAGACTTGGCATGCATTTTTCCTGATTACAAAGGATAAGCCTTTTTCTTGCAACTGTCCCATACTCAATAGATTAGTTTTCAGACTAGGAATGAAAAAAAAATCCTGAATGACCAGTGATAGCTGATCAACCTGGATCCTAATACTTCCTTTGCCTGCAACCTCAAGCCTTGTTCCATTTCCTAATCTCACATTACACCTGACTGTTGTATCCAAATCCAGAAACCACACCTGATCACCGCTCATGTGATTGCTACACCCTGAATCCAGAAACCACCACCCAAGTGTTTGCTCAGACTAATTTTCATCTGTACGAGCCATAAGCAGCACATCATCCTTCATGTCTGTATGTGCATATGACTGTCTATGATTGGATCCCTGATTGGAACTTGATCCTGAACCATCATGACCATAACCTGTTCCACCATACTGAAATTGCTGTTGAGCATTCCAGTTTCCTTGGCTCGTCCAATGTGCCTGTTGAGTGTTCCAGTCAGGGCATTCAGCCATATAGTGACCATATCTGTGACATTTGAAGCATTCAACTGCAGTACGATTCCAGTTCCTTCCTCCTCTTCCATGTCCTCTACCAAAATATCCACCTCTATTGAATCCTCTCCCTCATGTGTTGTTGTTGGGATTATGAGTCACCTTTAAGGCATGATCCTCCTCACCTTGACGCTTAGTGAATTTTTGCTCATGAACGAGCAAAGAGCTCTGCAAGGCATCAACAGTGAGATCCTCAAGATCCTTGGATTCTTCAATTGAACACATAATGTAATTGAAGCGTTCTGAGAATCTTCTCTACAATCTTATCATCCTCCATCTTCTCTCCACAGTTCCTCATTGCATTTGCCACTATCATTACCCTGCTGAAGTAATCATTAACACTTTCTCCTTCCTTCATCTCAAGCACTTCAAAGTTTCTCCTCAACACCTGGAGCTGGGATTTCTACACTCTAGCATTGCCCTGACACTTTGTTTTCATGGACAACCAGAATTCTCTAGCCGTCGCCTTGTTGGTTATCATTTTAAGGATCCCTTTGTCAATCGAACTGAATAAATAGTTCTTGGCCTTGAGATCTTTTAGACGTGCAAAGATCCACTGCAAAGACGCTGAACAGGAGTCAAAAACACTCCTTCTGCAGGTTCAGCAAAACCATCTTCAATCACCCCCCCCCCCCCCAATATTCCTTAGATCGCAAAGAAGTTCTCCATTAGGAGACTCCAGTGATAGTAATCCCCGTCATACTTTGGAATACTCACTGCTGCGAAACTCTCTCCCATCCTGGTCTGGTTCCTTCTCAAGTTTTGCTCAAACCTTTGCCAAACAATTTTAGCACCTTCAACTCACCTCTCTTTACTAACACTTAGTTTCGTGAATGTGGTTACAGTTTGTTCGGGCTCTGATACCACATGTTAAGGCACAGAATATGCAAACTGACAACTGAATTTAGTTGCAGAGAATCTTTGATATAGACCTGGTAAAATGGCATTGAAACTAGCCATGATCCCAACAACATGAATCCCACGTTTAACAACCATATGACTAAAGTGCAAACTAATAGAAGTTCTGTACTGCGAAAGTAAACAAAGAAACAGACTTAACAGACTAAACAAAATGACGTAGTTTCACTCGCGAGTCACTAAACCAAACGGTGTGTTTTGGTCTTCCTTAATAGCTTCTTGGTATTCTCCAAAGATGATTGGACTTTTTTTTACAGCATGTTGCCTACTCCATAATTTCATAATGATATCCCTGGGGGTGTGCAGACCACTGCTGAGTGGACTCAGTTCAAACAAGACCTTCCTCAACATATATGGGCTAATAGGGAGCATTAAAACCTATCAATTTGTCTCGCCCCTACTGAGTGGACTTAATTTAGACAAGTATGAGGAGGAGAGCAAATGTAGAAGGTGGTAGTCAGAGTACTCGAGATTACAGACTGTGGACCAAACTTGAGGAGAGGACACTAGTAGAGTGTATGATGGGGCTGACTGAGACGGGACTCATTGAGAACGGAAACTTTCGAACAAGTGGATTGAAGAAGCTAGAAAAGATGATGTATGCAAAGTTGGTTGACTGTCAACTGAGAGCTGTTCCCCACATAAAGTCCAAGATTCCGTATTTTAAGGAAAAGTTCATGGCCTTTCTCCAACTCAAACTAACAAGTGGTGTTGGTTGGGATGGCATTTATGGCTGCATCGTGGCTGATGATGATATGTTTAATGAATGATTGCCGGTATGTGATAATGTTTAATAAATAGTCTTGTTAATTAGTTTTCTTGTTGTTTGTAATGTTTTGTTTGATTTGGTGTAGCATCATCCTAAAGCCAGTGGTTTAAACAACAAGCCTCTACCATTCTTTGAGGACATATGCATCATATTTGAAATGAACCAGGCCCGCGGAGTTGATGTTGTGCACCCATCTGATGCGGCCAGCAAGTTGGATTCACATGTAGGTCCTAATGACTTGATGGAAGAATAGAATGACACCTTCGATTCATATACTATTCCCGAGAACATGGATCATAATGCAGTTATGGAAGAGATCATCAATCAACGCATAGATGTACATACAATTTTCTGAAAGCGATTGAGGGTGAAATCATCTCCAAACGAGTGCAGCTAAACGGTAAGGAAAAAGCCTCATCTTTTGGAACGAAGAGGTCTAGGTAGCAATTTTCTAAGGAGGGTCGAGCTCAACTTGCTGCCAATATTACAATGACATCGGAACACATAGCAAAGATTGCAACAAATTATTGCATTGAAGGTGAGTTGACTGTTGATGAGATGTATTTTCGACACACCTTTTCTGGTTGTAAACTATATTTTTATGTGTCAAATGTATTCAAATTCGGGTTTTGAGTACATGTTTGGTTCTCTTACCCATCGGGGCCATATTATAGTGTTTGGTATACTTTTGGTACATTTCAGGTGTCATATGACGTTTAGAGATAAACCAAGACATGAAGGGGAGGCCGTAACAACTCAAAGCGTTCGACTAGGAAAGAAAGTGTCACTGTTTAGTATTTTGAGCATAACTCATTGCTCCAAAGTCCAATTGATGCAAAATCAGTGGCGTTGGAAAGATAATTTGAGTTTCTACAACTTTTGTATTGATAGTATGCTCAAATTCCGTATAATAAAGGAACCTATTCCTCAGCTGAAATTGCCCGATAAAGTTACAAGGGTCGAACACGGCCTGGAACATGACGTGTTCCATATGGAGCACGCCGTGTCCCACCCCCCAGACGGCTTTTCGAGTCCTTTTCCTTCTCCAACTTGGTTCAGAAGTCTATAAATACCCCCGAGACCCCCTGTGGACGACATATACTTCATTATACACATACTTTCGAACTCTTGGAGAGAGCTAGGGTTCCTGATCATTCATTCTACACATATTTTCGAGCTCTTAGAAAGAGAGAGAGTCCCATAGACCAATTGAAGCGATAGATTATCATCTATTGGCGAAGGAGCGAAGATCGGCGAAGGGATTGGAATTCTCGACGGATCATGTTGTCTTTCCGGGTTGTTCTCATTTCTTTTTCCCTTCTTACTTCCCGAACCATGAGTAGCTAAACTTTTCGTGTTGTTCTGACAAGATGAAGCTTTAGCTAAACTTTTGTATGGATGATTTGATTGGTTATTGAGGTTTATTCAGACTTATAATGCGTTCTTCCTAAAATCTAATTTCTGATTCAATTTTGTCTGGCCAACTTGATTTAATCGTCGACATTGATTTGTGGGTCCGAGAGGAACATAAGTTGATAGGTCGCTTAGGAAGAACCCTAGATTATTCGTTAGCTCGAGAGAGGAGCGAATCGTTTAGGCTTTTTGCACGTTTATCGTTGTGGCATTTCACCGAACATTATTAATGCGTTTTGTTTAGGCGTAGATTAGCTCGAGAGAGGAGTCGACGGTTAGACGAAATAGATCCTTGGAGGCGCGAGAGTGTCTAAGACTACATTAGGAAATTGCCAAGCCATTATAACCTGAATAACCGAGATAACTTGTCATTCATCTATGCATTGCTAGCTTTAGCGGATTCGAATCCGAACAACCTTCATTCTTATGTGAAACTCAACCTCTCGAATTCGTTTAACTTTAAATTGCATACTTAGTTGTTAATTATTTACTTGAAACAATCTAAAAACAATCACAACCTATTACTTGGTCTAGTTAGTACATCAACTTGAGTAATAGAAATAGGAAGACCCTAGGGAAATTTACGATCCCACTAGAGCAATCTAGTGGGTATTTGAAAGCGGGGTAAAATCTGTGCATCAAATTGGCGCCATTACCGGGGATATTTTCTATTTCTAGGAAATTTTTGATTGTTAGCTATTCCTTCATTCATCTTATCATATCTATTTCCTCCCACGTGGTTTATCGGGGTTGTTTCTTTTGAGTTCCATTATATAGGATTACAATTGGGATGGACAGTGGCAAGGTTCCTATGCAGAAGATAACTACAATGAAGATTGGAGTTTTTCACCCAACCAATATTATGAGAACCAAGGTTCACCAAACTACTACCAGCCTAACTATGGAGGAGGACAACAACAATGGAACAACTTTGGAGAGGAATCTGATTCCTATTGGAATCAAGACCAATCACGGCCATCTTTTTTCCAAGACTCGTCACCAACTTTCTACCACCAAAACTATCATGAAGACGGTACACACTTTCAAAATCAATATTCAGGGCTTGAATCATATCAACCTCCACCTCCTGAGTATACATACATATATGAGCTTTTGGAGAAAGTCATAGCCAATTAGAACGAGGATTTGATATGACTAAACAAACTGTAAAAAATGGTAGATCAGCTAAGGGCACCCCTTGAAGAACAAGATTCTCATCCTCAACCACAAGAAGAGGTTGAGAATGAAGATGAATATGATATGGAAATAGTAGCTGAAGTAGTGGTAGAAGAGTTATCTTTCTTTGAAGATAATCTAGCTGTCTAGGATGGCAAGTTAGAAGAGATTGAAAGGGAGGAAGTACCCTTCCTAGAAGACAACCTAATTTTCCATGATGAGGAGTTAGAAAAATTTGAAGAAGAAGATGATGAAGTGTTTGTGAAATAAGTTTGGGAAGATGAAGAGCCTCTCCATAATGACATTCAAGCTACCATTGAGCATTCCATAATTTGGCGTCCCCCTCATATTGTGGTCCCATCAAGAGAAACCGAGACACTTCTTGATTCTTGTTTGATTATGAAGTACTTATGTCAGAAAACTGATAATGAGTGTTTCACACACAAGATTCGAGAGGACACTATCTTGGGAGTAAACCTGCCTGCCCTAGAGGACTTCTCAAGCTACACTATCAAATCAGGGATAGTTGAGGATACTAGTGTTGACACACCATACTACCTCTTCCCTCCTCAAGCAGTAGAGACCAAGAAGAGATTGCCACTTAAAGGCACAAACTGGAGCTCACAACCACTTCACCGACTTCTCCATCAATCTCTGAGGGTGCTACTTGGAATTCAACTCCAATCCTTGAAGAAACTAACCCAGGTATCGTCTAGCTCAAAGAAATAAAAGAAAGAGCGCTTCTCGGGAGGCACCCCGAGCGTTGAGTCTTTTTCTTTTATTTGTTTTTGCTTATGTCATGTGGTTGAAATATTGTGAGTTTGTTTTGTTTTCATTTATTTCTTGTGGTTTGATGTAACAGATTGGCACTAACCTATCCTCTCTTGTTTCTTTTATTTTTCTGTGGCTGTAAAACTCTAATTCTATTCAGATGATGTCTCAAATGAAACTCCTTCATCAACGTAGCTCAACAACAATGCATCAAAATCCTTTGGATAAGACATTGTGCCATGTTTATCCTGGCCTTCATAACTTTTTCGTCAACTAGTGTGGTGTATGTGAAACCCTTCTTACTGTAGCTATCTTGACATCTTAAGGTAATTATCAACTCTTGCACCACCTTTTGAACCTGCTAGTGCTGTACGTGACCTACCCAAAAGCAATTTGAGTAAAAAAATGTGTTGCTGCTGGTGTAAGCATATCTTCCCTTGCAGGTCTTCAAAGTCTTTTCAAAATGGAGCAGCAGATTCAAATCTGGTTTATTAAGTTCTGCAGATCTCCTTCACTTGAAAGAATGTCTCTTGAAACTTGAGTATACTATACTTCCTACTGCATCAAATAGGTGGATGTCGTTGCATACTTCTTTTGGTGTTGTGTGTTGGTGTGACAACGCTGAGTTAAGCAAAGAGTTTAAACACCTGGACAGCATCAATTTTCTTTACTTCGGTAAGCTTAAGGACAACAAGGAGGAGATATTTCATAAGCAAGTGTCTGAATTCCTTACAGTCTTGGGGATACCTACACTTTCAGAGGTGAACTCTATTGTTCTGTCTCTATTGTTTGATAATTCTCTATGAAAAGGTCTTATAGTTGGTCTTTGTGCCTATTCTATTTCCACTTCTACTTCTTAACAAATGCTCTCTCGCTGTAGGTGATAAGTCGCCAAGCATATACTATGGTCCAACAGACTCTACTTTCAAAGCTTCTTTGATTCATTGGGCTCTTCCTTATGCTCAGCGCTATATGTATAGCATCTACCCCAACAATTATGCTCAACTACAGCAAAATGGATTTGAAGCTATAAAGAAGCTAAAAGTAGTTGTCGTTGAACAGTTATTTTACAAAAATGTCATAAAACGTTGTGGGACCTCATCTCAGAACAGATGCGAATGTAGTTGTCTTCTGCAGATAAAAATTTGTTTTCCCTTGTCGTGTCGTCTCCCCCTTGTAAGTTGCCAATGAAGTTAGTTCTCTTTTGATGTTGTAGAAGAGCCTAAATCTGATAATTTACTGTGAGAACAAAGTCTAAAAAAGCAGTTTTATTGTTGATTGGGGTTATATATCCAGTTTTTTAAGCAGCGGATGCTATTCTTACTCGTCATTTTAGGATGAAACTCTGTATTCCACTGTAACGACGGATGCACATGCATTATTTCTGGAGCTTTCCCGTTTATTCCTCCATGGTACTCCAGATTCACACCTGGCGAATTTTCTTCACATGATCAAAACCATGGCTGAATCTGGCTCCACAGTGGATCAAACAAAGTTCTTCATCCTGAACTGCCAGAAGATACCAAAGTTGCCAGAGGAAGAAGTTATGTGGTCTCTCTACCCTCCACCTTCAAGTGAAAACTGTGAATTCCTGCAAACAGATATTGTTTCTATGGCAACGGATGAGGAGATGCTTATAAAATCGAACAGTCTCTTCAACTGTAGAAAATGGGTCCAAATCATTGAAGTACCAGATGAAAGCTGGGTTCAGATCGAATTGGCCTCCTGCCGATTGGAAAACAGCGCCTGGTTATGGTCCTCATGCAGCAGGTTACAGCAGAAGGAAAACGCTGAGCATTGAGAAGGATGCTGACATGCCACTGACAGAACGAGAGGTAGGTATCATTGGCAATGGCGACTGGACCATCAGAGATGATCCAGAGACATCAACTTCTCTGGGCTGTGAACCTGTGAATGACCATTTCAGTCTTGTGTATAATCAAACGGGTGGCGTGGATGGGACAGTTGATCCCACACACTATGAGGTAATTCCAGATCAAGCTCAGTGGCTCTCGTTGGGATTTGGCAGGAGAGATCGATTTGCTATAACTGGTGGTTCCAGTGATCAAGCGATGGAAACAGGAAGATCGGGAGAGCAGATTGCTTTCAGATACTTGATGGGGAAATACGGAAAAGAAGCAGTGAGGTGGGTTAATGAAGCAGAGGAGACTGGGTTACCTTATGACATGCTGGTGAAAGAGCATGAGCATGGTGAGCAACAACAGTATATTGAAGTGAAAGCTACACAATCTGCACGAAAAGACTTTTTCTTCATATCAGCAAGAGAATGGTAATTTGCGGCTGAGAAAGGTGATGCTTATACCATTCTTCATTTACTTTAAGGAAATCACAATGCGATGATCACTTTATTTAAGAACCCAGTGAACCAGTGCCAGCAAGGAAAGCTGCCTTTGGTGGCTGTGATGCCAACCCAGCAGAGTGGAGGTGAGCTTTTCCCACTGCTAGATGATGCTCTTTAATTTTGATGGGAGAAAACAAACATAATATGTAAGATGAAGCAGCGAAATAGGCCTTGATGGGAGAGTAGTTAGCAGTGTAAGAGGAGTTGTAAGTGCTTTGGGTTTTTATTTAAGAGAGGAGTTGTAAAGTGTATTGTGATATTGAGGATTATATAAGGGTATATAGGTTTATATAAAATTAGAATAGGAAAATTTTTATTATTATTCTTATATTAATAAGAAAAAATATTGAAACTTATTCCTACATTATTAAGAAAAATATAATATTCTTCAACACTCCCCCTCAATTTTGGTATAGATGTTAATCAACCCAAGTTTGAATTGTAAGTAGTCAAACACATCTCTTGAAAGATGCTTCGTAAGAACATCTTCAGTCTGCTGCTTCGTAGGAACATATTCCACTTGAATCACACCAAAACTAACATTTTCAGTTATAAAATGACGATCTATCTCCACATGTTTAGTTCGATCACGATGAACAGGATTGCGGACTATGCTGATTGCTGCTTGGATATCACATAGAAACTGTATAGGACCATCAATCTCAATCTTCAACTCATTCATTATGCGTTTCAACCAGATACTCTCACAGATTTCAAGTGCGAGAGCTCGATACTCATCCTCTGTGCTGCTTCTAGCCACAACCTTATGTTTCTTACTTCGCCATGTCACAAGATTTCCCCAGACATAACTATAATAACCAGTTGTAGACCTTCAATCTGTGAGTTCACCAGCCCAACTTGCATCAGTATAGACAATAATTCCCCGTTGAGCAGTTCTCTTGAAGTAGATTCCCTTTTCAGGTGAACTCTTCAAGTACCTTAGGATTCTGTAAACCATTCCCATGTGTTCTTCATTAGGACAGTGTATGTGTTGGCTGACAATCCCAACTGCAAAAGCTATATCGGGTCGAGTGTGAGCAAAATAAATCAGTTTCTCAACCAATCATTGATACCGACCTTTTTCAACTACAGGAATATCCTCCTCCATGCTAAGAGTTTTATTCGAATCCATGGGAGTGTCGATAGGCTTACAGTCAAGCATTCCCACTTCTTTTAGTAAGTCCAAAACATATTTTCGTTGAGAGATTACGATATCTTTCTGAGATCTCGAAACCTCCATTCCTAGGAAGTATTTAAGGTTTCTCAAGTCTTTGAGTTCGAACTCTTTTGCCAGTTGATCCTTGAGTCTCTTAATTTCTTCTACATCGTCTCTAGTAATTATTATATCATCCACGTACACAATGAGGATGGAGGTATTCCCTGTAGGTGAGTGCTTCACAAATAAGGTGTGATCAGTCTGACATAGATAGTATCTTTCTTGCTTCACAATCATGGTAAATCTGTCGAACCAGGCTCGGGGAGATTGTTTCAACCCGTACAAGGCTTTGCGAAGCTTACAAACTTCCCCTTCTCTCTGATTTTTCACTCCTGGAGGAAACACCATATAGACCTCTTCTTAGAGTTCTCCGTTAAGAAAGACATTTTTCACATCAAGTTGATGTAACGGCCAGTCCAGGTTTGTTGTAAGAGAAAAAAACACCCTTATACTGTTGAGCTTTGCCACTGGTGTAAAAGTTTCATCATAATCCACGCCGTATGCTTGGGTGAAACCTCTATCCACCAGCCTACCTTTATATCTTTCAATCGACCCGTCTGCTCTATATTTAATGGTGAAGATCCACTTACAATCAACTGTGTTCTTTCCATTCGGAAGGGAGACAATGTCCCATGTATTATTTTTCTCCAAAGCTCGCTACTCCTCCATGACAGCACTTCTCCATTTTAGATGTTTCATAGCTTCTTCAATATTTTTAGGTATTTGTTCCTCGTCGAGAGCAGATATAAATGCTCTGTGAGAATTGCTAAGACCATCATAGTTGATTTGTCGAGCAATCGGATTTTTTGTGCGATTTCTTATACCTTTCTTAGAGCAATAGGAACATCTAGATCACTCAAATCATCACCCTCTTCTTCAATCTTTTCAACTATCACTTCCCAATCAGCATTCATAACTCCCCCTCTACTTTTTTCTGTCTCAAGAGTATCATCCTCAATCACAGTATTCTTTTTTCTTTGATAAACAAGAAGAGATTTTTCTAATGGTTCCTCTGATGACATTACAACATTAATTGGGAGCTCCCTCTGACTCAGAACTTCGGATGGAGTGTCATCTTCCTCTAAACAAATCGTATCCACGAGGGTATGACTGCAATTATTATCTGTCTGCTCCCCCTGAATCACAGTGGTAGGAAAGTAGATCTCTGATTCAAAAAAGGTAGCATATCGAGTGGTGTAAACTCGTTTGGTCGGAGGATGGTAGCACCTATAACCCTTCTGGGTTGAAGAGTAGCCTATAAACACGCTTTTCAAGGCGCGCAAATCTAACTTGAAGAAGTTGGGTCCTGAGTTGTGAATGAAAACCATGCAACCAAATACTCGAGGAGGAAGATCAGCTGAGAAACTGGCAAGATGGGGAAAATCTGCCAGAAGAACATGTCGGGGAGTCTTGAAGTCCAAGACCCTACCGGGCATGCAATTGATTAGGTATGTTGCTGTTAGAACAGCCTCTCCCCAGAAATGCTTCGGAACATTGTGTGTAAACATGAGTGAGCGAGCAACATCGAGTAAGTGTCTATTCTTGCGTTCGGCAATGCCGTTTTCTTAGGGGTATTGACACACGAACTTGCATGAATGATGCCATGAAGGTGTAGAAAGGAGCCGAGGCCTTTGTTGAAGTAATCGTGGACATTATCAGTTTTCAGAACCTTGATGTGAGTCTAAAACTGGGTAGCTACCATTTTGTGAAATAGCTGAAAAAGTCCACGTCACCCTGGTGTGATCATCAATAGCATTGCCAGCCCCTTTGTAGTTCAGATCACACACGTGCATGACCTCACCAACGCCTGATCTTCAACCAATAGCTCAATTGCCCATAAGCTCACCGCCCCGTTCAAGTTCCGGTATGGTTTCTCCCAAATGACAAACGACTGCATGAAATAATGTCGATCAATACACACCCTCTGAAAAAAGACATGCACTAAACTTGGGACTACCGTACGTACCTTCATCCATAAGTCTTCTAGCCACTTTCTTATCTCCAGCACGTGACCCGTCATAAGGCGATTGTATGCACGGAATAGTCCATCAGTCTTGCTAATCGAGGTGTGTAGCCAAGCCTTCAAGGATGACTGTGTCGATTCCACCCTACTTGTACTTGTGTTGCCGAGATGAAACAACTTGTTCGTGTAGCAACGCGCCCACTTCTGTTTGCAAGGGAGCCACTCTGATGCCAGATATTGTACTAACTCTTCACTCTAGCCACCTTTAACTAGGTCCCTCCATTTCCTGAAAAACATTTGGATGATTCTAACATTTAGCACTTATGCCCATGGACATCGTACGAATTTCTCGGCGATCCCTCTGTGGTACAAATTAATTACCCTTCCCTCGATGTTCCTCTTCATATGTCAGACACAAAGCAAATGAGCCGAATAAGGAAATACATCTTGTATTACAACCGCTAATCCACGTTCCTTATCCATAACGAAGGCTTCGACACTCGACCATCAAGAACCATTCGCAATTGGTTTAGTGCCCACACGTATGACTCTTTTGTTTAATCTTCCACAAGTGCCAACCCAATATTGAAGTTTTTTTCATCGATTTCACACCTACAAACTGCACACCCTTCTTGTAAACATTGGTCTTGCAAGTGTAGTCTATTAGGACGACAAAATACCAAGCGTGCAACATACGAATTGACTCCGCGTATGACACGTACAGATGACTGATATGGTCGTTCGGATCCCTTATGTATTTCGTGAAGTATCCCAATTTCAGCGCTTCTGTCATCGTCCATTGCATGGGGTTCATGCTTCCCAACCTCAACTGCCTAATTTTTGCCGTCTGATTATAAATTTGTTTCATGTTGATCACACGATCGTACTCACTGTTGAGTATGCTCTGCATCTATCTTGGGGGGATATGGTTTTCCTCCAACTGTCTAATGTGGTCTTTCATCTCGTCTGTGAGATGATTCCATTGTTGTGTCCCTTCACGCCATAACTCAAACTAATGGTTGTGGAATGATCTAAGAATCCCGCATTTTACATCATCTTTGACACTGTCAATCCTCCATTTCCGCTCAGCGACAACGCGGCCGCACACACACCATGAACGTATAACCTGAGTACGATGTTGTAGTAGTACGTTAACTCTCTGAAGAGGCAGTGGACTGTGATTTGCCCCTGCCACCATGCGAGAAATACAAGTACAACCGTTTTTCTTCTTCACGGGGGTTCTTTTTATGTGAGCCACGAGTCAATTGAAAACCCTAAGTCTAAAGCAATGTCCTTAGCCACATTACACGCGTCATCGACCGTGTCGTATAACACCATGTTGATGAAATAAACGCGACAATTCAACTGTTCCTCAACATCATCATCGTCACTATAACTTCCCTAGACATGGTAGAACACAACGTATCAGTCGGTGTACTATGCTCATAGTATTCATTCACTATACAAGAAGCACTAAACCTACGCTTCACAACAATGCATTTTGTACAGCAACGGGAACTTACCAAATGGCTCATGACGGCGCTTCTGCCTTCCCGTACAATAATAGTAACGATCGTCAACTGCAATAGTTAGACAGGTGGAACATATTAAGTACACATAATAAATTTAGCACTATTCATTGACACCAATAAACCACTACGATTGCATAGATTATTACTATTAATTTCAGTAAGTAATAGTACTAAAGTATGAGTACAAATACCTAAACTCTAAGTAATAGTCAGTTCAATTATTAATATTACTACTTTACGTTTTCAAATAATTACATTTGTAATAAAAACGTAAATTATGAATTATATTTATCATTTAAATTTCAATAATATAGTTCAGTAATTAAAAAAAATTAGAAATATTATGTTCGGCGTCGGCACTAAACGCCGACCGCCGTTCAAGACGGTTGGCGTCGAATGCCGACGGTCATGAGCGGCACTCGGAGTTCAATGCCGACGGTCATGAGCGGCACTCGGAGTTTAATGCCGACCGTCATGAGTGGCAGTCAGAGTTCAATGTCGACGACCAACTTTTTCTTTTTTCTTTTTTTATTTTTATTATTACAATGTAATTACTCATAATAAGTAAGGTGAATTATTAAGTATAATTTTAATGTAACAATTTATTTTGTATTTAAATATTGGGTAATTGAATAATTAGTTACTTAGTATTTGAAAATGAATAATTAGTCATGCTTATTATGGTGAATTAGTAAATATAAGTAAATGTAGTAATAATTATTTTGGTAATTAAATATTTGGCAATTGAATATTTATTTTATTATTATTTGGAAATTAATAATTTTTCATGTTTCATTACTCATGTTAATTAAGGCGTATCTGTAATTTTGAGTAATAATAGTGACAATTAAGGTTTAGGATTTCGCAGTTTAGGGTTCAGAATTTAAAGACAGGATTTATGGTTTAGAATTTAGAGTTTAGAATTTTGGATTTAAGGTTTAGGGTTTATTATTTAGAATTCAGAGATAAAGTTTAAGGTTTAGAGTTTAGAAATATATGCAAGGTGCTTCTCAGTAGAATCTGAACTTATTATAATAAACAATTACAAGAACGTAGAGAGTGCTTAATTTCCCCACCGCTCTATTTATAGATTGTAATGTTTGGTTTTTTTTGGCCGAATACGTGGTTAACAACGTCAAAGGTCACACTGAGTTTTAAATTGTTGTCCAAACGTTGCGATATGTAATCTTGGCAGCCGTTTATATTCCATAGTTTACGAGTTTTGAGAGGTTCGGGATCATTCAATATGACTGATCTAACGGTTAATATTAAAAAATTATTTAATTCTTTCCATCTAAATTACTTTAAATTATATTTAAATAAAAAGCCACTCGTTCCAGGAAGAAAAATCTGTTTTCGTTCGGGGCCGCTCGATCGTGGACAATATGACCCTAGGCCGCCGCCAAAAGTAGGTGGTGTGGCTCTCAAAGTGGACATCTCCGAGACTTATGACAGGGTTGAGTAGGCCTACTTACAAGCAATCATGCTTAAAATGGATTTTGATCATCTATGGATTCACTGGATTCAACTTTGTGTAGTGGGCGCTCGGTTCGGTATTCCACTGCCAATGGTGATAGGATTCTGTCAATGTTTATGGACTTTTCCCCCACCGGAGCCAAGCTTTTGCCTCTGCCAAAATTGTCTCGGCATCCTTAATCAAAACTTTATGCCGCGGCATCCAAACTTCCGCTATTGTCAGATCTCCATCGTTGTTGGACATATGCCGTCATTTATAAACTTCCACTGTGTGGTCGTTGAACCTCCATTGTGATTGTCAAACTTCTGTCGCCATTGTCGAAATTCGTGATTACTAAAATTTTGCTTAGTTACCAAATATTCATCGGTGTTGCAAAATATCTTTCCACCATGGTCGGCAGTTGCTTTCGCCGCCGTAAACTTCCACGGCCAAAATTCCACTGATGTCATTGTTTGGACTTACGGGGTTGACGAACCAACATCCCATGTACTTGGGTCGTTGCCGCTAAACATTCATTGTCCATTGTGGGACTTTTGCCGCTGCCAAAATACCTCCGTACAAATACCCAATTACTGACCACAGTTTACTTACCAAACAAATTTCTAAATCCCTTAAATTTCCTGCATATGCCAGAGGCGTATATGGAATTAGTTGCTGTATATGCCATATGGAGTAAGACGGTAGAGGGACTGCTCTGACCAGTTTCACAGGCTTTGCGGAGGAGAAAGAAGAGAAGAGAAGAGAGGAAAAGAACAAAATCAAGTTCCCTGCTGAAAATGAGCATTCAAATCCATTTCCCTCGGTAATAAAATTAAATTTTCATGCAGTAAGAAATTCTGACGAGGCATACACTGCCTGCCAATACAAGTAGGAAAACAAACAAACACGTTTCTTTCCCTGTAAAGATGGTTTATGAAGGGAAAGAGATGATGTTCTACAATCAAAATGGAGATAAAAATTGGGCAACCAAATGCTGTCTATCCTATGTTATGGGGTAATAAACCATCTAGACCTGTTTGTTTACCTTACGGTACCATTACTTATGGTGGCAACCTTGCACTCTCCTCCCGATGTTGTGAACGGAATATCTTTGAAGCAAGCAACTAAATCACCGTTAGTCTTAAAGTCCACTTGCAACGTCTCCCACACCTTCTTCTTTGGGTTTAGTACCTCATCTGGCTCCCCTTCAAACCCAGCAAACTTCACTCTCTCCCCCACAGCAGCAGATTCAGGTGGTTCTACTAATTCAACCTGTAGTGCCATAGCAATTATTCACTCATATACCCTCCTACAATGTTAATGCTTTCACAACATACCATTTATCTTCAGGTTTCTTACGAAAAGTCGTGCTAACCTGGGTGTGGTCGCTGTTGGAAGCAGCAAGAACCATGGCCTGTGACTTGATTCCCCTCATGGTTGCTGGCTTTAAATTGCAGAGAACACACACCTTACGGTTCTGTTGAAAACGCACATTACCATTTCAGATTGGAATCATTGTGTAAGTCATGTAGTTTTAACGATCTAGACATACCTGCATCTCTTCCAGAGGTATGTACTTGACAAGTCCACTGACCACTGTTCTTGGTTCTGCTTCACCCACGTCGATTTCTTCAACATAGAGGGAGTCCGCATCAGGATGCTTCTGTGCTTTTGTTATCAAGCCAACACGGATGTCCAGTCTTGTAATGGTGATTTCGGCCTCATCTGTTCCCTTTGACTTGCCACCTGTAGCTGGTTTTTTACTCTGTTGCTTTTTCCCACCGTCTGTTGGAAAAGGAAGAGATGTAAGATATCATTGAACGTGCTTATTACACACACTTACAAATTTCAGAGTTTTAGCTAACCTGAAATTTTTGCCTGCTTCAATTGTGCAGCAACCTTACCAGCTTCTGCCTCTGCCTTCTCTAACCTAGCAGCCTGACTCCCAGCAAACTTGTTTCTGTACAACTCGACCTCTTCATCTTTCTGAAAACAAAAAGAAGATAAAGGGCAATAAAAAATGGTAACTCATAGCAAAACTACGAAACAAAAATACAACAGAGCACGCCACCTACTAATTCCTGTCCACTATCAAACTCTTTAAACTCGCAACCATTAAATCTGTCTAAAAAGTCTGGATATCCAGAACATTAAATTCTTACTAGTTCCTTAAACAACGGCTCTGGCGTCCCAATTTTATGACAAGGAGGAATGATCTGCCAAGGCCTTTTAGCCATGCCAACGTCTCCTTTTTCACCAGTGAGTGAAGCTTGTTCGAAAGACAAATTGATCTGCTTGAAAACCTTGCACAACAATAGTGAAGAAACTATCAGAATAGCAATCAGATAAAGAATTGTTAGACGGCCTAAAATACAAGTTGTCCAAGAACTTCACAAAGTTAGCTGCACAACAAGCTCAGTTACCTCAAGAGAGAAAGATGGCATGTAAGGTTCCAACAAACATGCAAGAAGATATACTAATCCAACTGAGGTCCGCATCACAATGGAACAGGAAGGTTGGTCTTCCTTGTAAAGCTTCCAGAATTGACTTTCCTACACCGATATTGGTATAGGGTATAAAATTAGACAGCCAAGTCTTGTACCGAAAAAACGCAAGAAGATATATTACTTCCTATTAAAGCTGCTAAACATATCACTCTTACTTGAAGATACGCATTTCCCTCACTTGAAATGCTCATGGCAATTTTAAGCCCTTGTTTCAGTTTGACCTATGACATATTAAAACGCATATCAGAAATCGTTATTGTTCGCAGCGGAAAACAATCCAGAAAAAAGTTCACACCTTGTCCATGGCTTCTACATATTGGTCCACAAGTCGGCTAACTTCTTCAGACAATTTCATTGTCAATGGATGTGACTCTGCACCTGGAGCATCTGGGATAATGGAACCATATCCACTACCTGGACACAAGATATGCCAATGGAGCAGAGCCAGAGGACATCATCCATAAAGTAAAATGATAGGTTAATACAAATGAAAATTTGCTACTGAATTTGAATTAGCATCAAATCAGAAAAATGAGGTAATAATTGGTAAACACTAATCACCAAGCTAGACAAGTTCTTTCTTCTTTACCTCTTTGACATAATTTTTTTTCAACAAACAATTGATAATTTATAGGTATGTTTATGAGGTGAAGAAATAGGAACCAAGAAAACAATTTTTTCTTTTTTTTCATATGCTATGGATACATACATAAAAAGTACGCTAACTGACAACTGACATTAATAAGTCCTTCCAGTGATCTAAAGCAGGAATTTTTATTTCATACTCTGCTGCTAAAGAAACACAAAGAACTTCCAGAAATTGGGGACGGCGAGAAAAAGGAAAATCACTGAAGCAGATTGGTTATAACTCTAAATGAGAAGAAAGATGAGCTAATGCACTAACAACCAAGACCAAATTCAACCATGTCAGTGGCACAAAAAGAATGAAGCTTTTAGTGTATTCTTATCAGATAGTATGCGAGCACCACTTCTAATATAGTACAAGCCTAAAAGTGAAGAACTTCTGAGCAGCAGATGTACCTTCTGGTTTGGCAATAAAACTTAAGACTCTATTGATGAAGTTCCCAAGATTGTTGAGCAACTCGTTGTTAAGTTTGGCTTGCAAATCCGACCACGTAAAAAGTGTATCAGATACCTAATTCACATGGACATAAGAATCACCAATTGCTAATATTTCATCAAAGAATAGTCAGCAGATATTAAACTGCAATAACCTCGGGTCGGTTTGTCAATAAATAATATCGATATACTTCAACAGGAATGCTAGTATCCTTCACATCATTTCCAAAAACTCCGATCCCTTTACTCTTTGAGAACTTCCCTGGATATACAGTCCAAGATGCTTTCAGTAAATCAATGCCAGTTTAAGAAAAACTGCAGTTGATAAGAAAAAGGAGATAAAAACAATACTTACAACCGCTTATTTACCAACCTGCTTCATAGTTTAAGTACTCTGTCACACTTATAGTCTTCATCATAGTCCAATTTTCTCCAGTTCCAATAAGTGAGGAAGGAAACATAATCTGACATAAAGAGATAGTCTTCAGAAGGTAAACTACACTGCATAGATAGAAGATAAACTGTGTGGAGATCTACTGCAAGCTTTGCCCCATTAAATTATGCTGATGACCATTTCTAGCGTTATGCAAAAATCAAAGCCCGGAGTAGCAGGCATATAGTCAGCTAGCATGACACATAAACCTGAGTGATTTCCTAACCCACATGGTTATTTGAAACTAAACATGTTATTAAATTTCTTTCCTTTTTCCATAAAGATTATTTCCATACATCTATTTAGTATATGAAGCCAGGAAACAGAGACCAGAGTTTACACTGATTGCAGTCCATAAATGAATAGTTACCACAAGTTCTATTTTATTTTAATTATTACCAGAAAATGAATAAGAACATAGGACTTATACTAGGTTTTAGTGTTTTACAATTTCCTCATCTAGAGTTGATATAATAGGAAAGCTGTACATACAGTGTGGAAGGGAACATTGTCCTTTCCCATAAACTGATACAGCTCAACGTTCTTAGGATTCTTCCACCATTTCTCCCAATCTGGGGTGTAGCACGCTGTGATTGATACGTATCCGATAGGAGCATCAAACCAGACATAGAAAACCTGGTAGAAACTTGACACAAGGTTGTCAAACTCATGAACATGTTCAACAGCTGACGGAAAATTTCAAATGTTTAACAAGAATAACAACAGCAAATTAAGTATAAAAAAATCCATGAGAAGCTAGAAACATGGCTCCTGACCTTGTCCTTAAATTTCTCATGTGGAACTGGAACCCCCCATTTCAAATCCCTGGTAATACAACGTGGTTTCAACCCATCTTTGAGCCAGCTATTGGTTGTATTGATGGCATTATGGCTCCAAGATCCAGCTAAAGATGTGTCCTCAATATACTTCGCAAGTTGATCCTTTAGCAAGGGAAGCTCAAGAAACAAGTGATCTGTCTCCCGAATATGTGGAGTGTTACGACATACCTGTTCAATATGAGAAAAGGAATGGATTGGGACTATGATTCTGGAAAATTTGGGGTACAGAATTCAGAACATAGACGGTCCAAGAAGTGCAGAACAAAAGCTCTATTGTACCATGTCAGCCCCCATGTCTTTCAATCAAGTCTATAGGAGTATCTAGAGGGAGGATATTCCAACATGCTTAGGCTTACAGAGAAATGATACGATATGAACTCATAAAGGGGTATCTCCCATCAGAGTAGCCGAAACTGACTCCAGCACAAACATTCACTTCAGACAATAATAAAATAATTAAAGTAAAACCCTTACCTTACACTTGGGATCCTTCAGCTCAGCTGGATTATAAACTTTTTGGCACTTGTCACACTGATCTCCTCCTGCGGAATCATAATTACAGCCTTCGGTTGGACAAGTGCCCTCAACAAAGCGATCAGCCAAGAACCTTTTGCATATGTCGCAATACGGCTGAACTCAGGTAGGAAATGAAGAATCAATCAGCAAACCAGAACAAATACAGTTTTCCTCCAAGGACTGAAACAAAATAAGCATTATATACCTGTTGCATTGTATTATCAGAAAGCCAGTTGTTTTCAAGAAGTTTCTTGAAAACAGATTGACAGACTTCAGTCTGCTGTGGAGTGCAGGTGCGCCCAAATTCATCAAAACTGATATTAAACCACTCATAAACTTCCCGATGAATTGCATGGTATCTGAAAAGTAGGGTAAAAACATCATTGCACGAGCTAAGTAAAAGCATAGTAGAAACAAACCGATCAGCTATCAGCCTCTCAAGAAGGATGCAGTAGAAAACGAAAAATTCATACTTGTCGCAAATTTCCTTAGGAGAGCATTTTTCCTCCAAGGCTTTGGTCTCCGTAGCAGTCCCATACTCGTCAGTTCCACAGATGTAAATGGCATTGTGACCTCGCAGCCGACAGTATCGAGCAAACACATCAGCACTCAGTACACCTGCGAGGAAACAAAATTCATTGAATTAACAATCTAATGAAACTGAAATCGTGAGAAGAAACAAACAGCTACAGCTCAAATACTCAATAGAGATGGTAGAAAAGTGAGTGGGAATTATACATCCGATGATGTTTCCGAGATGAGGGACGTTATTGACGTATGGCAAGGCGCTGGTGATGAGGATGTTTCGTTTTCCAGGAACGGGGAGCTTGGGGGCCTTCCCGTGGTCGGCAGTTGAGTGATCTCCCATTAATTCAACTCGCTGAAGTTATGCTAATTCGTCTCGGCAGCTGCTGTTTGCAAAGCTATTCCAAGTGGGAGTGGAGGAAGCTTAGCTACTCTAGGGTAAGAGAGACAGCGCCAGAAAAAGAAAGAGGAATGGAAATCAAATTCTTGACCCAACTGATTCAGTACCCAAGGGCTTTAGAAAACACCTTCCGGCTCCTATACTTTCTGTTTGTAATAATCAACGTTGTACCTCCCTAGTCTCTATGGGTCCCTAAACGACGCCCTACATTCATATATGACCTAAACGTCCATTTCGTAAAAATGAAAAAAGTACTATTTCGATCCAAAAACTCTTATGTATTATGTTTTAGTATGTTTTATTTGTTGAAAACACTCGCTACGAACAACGATTCAAAATTCGAAAGGTACGAAATTCAATTTTGAATCTGAACAAAAAAAAAAACAAACGGACGAATGGACGGATCGGATCCGTGCGAAAGTCGGACCGACGGACGGACCGCCGTCCGTCCGGTCGACCAAGCGGACGGAATCGTACTCCGTCCGTTAACTCTGACCAGACGGAACGGCGGTCCGTCTGGCTGGTCTGACCAGACGGATCCATCCGGTTCATCCGTTTGGTTTTTTTTTTAATTAAATTGTATAATTTTTTAGGGTTTGTTGTTAATTGTATTAGGGTATAGGGTTTAGGGTTTACATTTTAGGGTTTAGATTTTAATGTTTTGTGTTTAGGATTCACAACTTAGGGTTTAGAGTTTAGGGTTTAGGGTTATATTTTATAATTTTATAATTTTTGTTTAGGGTTTAGGGTTTAGGGTTATATTTTATAATTTTTGTTTAGGGTTTAGGGTTTAGGGTTTAGGGTTTAGATTTTAGGGTTTAGAGTTTAGTGTTTAGGTTTTAGGGTTTAGATTTTAGTGTTTAGTGTTTAAGGTTTAGTGTTTAGGTTTTAGGGTTTAGATTTTAGTGTTTAGTGTTTAAGGTTTAGTGTTTAGGGTTTAGGATTTAAATTTTATAATTTTTGTTTAGAGTTTAGGGTTTAGGGTTTAGTGTTTACGGTTTAGAGTTTAGTGTTTAGGTTTTAGGGTTTAGATTTTAGTGTTTAGTGTTTAGGGTTTAGGGGTTAAATTTTATAATTTCTATTTAGGGTTTAGGGTTTAGGGTTTAGGGTTTAGAGTTTAGTATTTTGTGTTTAGGGTTTAGGGTTTAGGGTTTATTGGTTAGGGTTTAAGTTTTAGTGGTTTAGGGTTTAGGGTTTAGATTTTAGTATTTTGGGTTTAGGGTTTATTGGTTAGGGTTTAAGTTTTAGTGGTTTAGAGTTTAGGGTTTAGGGTTTAGATTTTAGGGTTTAGATTTTAGTATTTTGTGTTTAGGGTTTATTGGTTAGGGTTTAAGTTTTAATGGTTTAGGGTTTATGGTTTAGGGTTTAGATTTTAGTATTTTGTGTTTAGGGTTTATTGGTTAGGGTTTAAGTTTTAGTGGTTTAGGGTTTAGGCTCAACAGTGCATAATATCGTAAGTGCATTATAACGAAAGTGCATAATATCATAAGTGCATTATATCGAAAGTGCGTAATATCATAACTGCATACAATCGAAAGTGCATAATGTCTCAAATCTGAAATCAAAACTACATAGGTCTAAAAACAAAAGTACATAAGTCTCATTACACAACATGGAAAGAAATGATAACATATGCCATAAACGAAGTCTAACGGTACGGTCTCTGGTATCGGAAGTCCACGTACATGCCAGCAACACTGCATCTCAAATGCTCGACCGCCTCTAGGTACTCAGCATCAGACTCGTACTCCTGTCTCATCTGCCCAGTATGGAATGGATGCATATGATCCAACACCCTGTAAGCTAGCTGCAAAGGGGAAAATTAGACAAGTTAGATATCGGTATCCGACTCTGACCCTAAACCCTAAACCCTAACTGAAACGAATGTAGACACATACCATATCTGTCGGCGCCGCTACACCAGTATGGATGGGTCTGAGGATGCGCGGGTGGGTGTGGCGCCGATACCAGTACATGTATCGAGGGTCGACCTCGGTCACATCCTCTGCACGCCTAAACAAAGATTGAAACGGCATCAGCCTGGACCAGTCCTCGTCCCTCCACGCTCTATCTGTGGTGTCAGCCCACTCAACTGTGTACCTGTTGGGCTCAGCAGCCCTGTAAGCCCTGGAAGGCAACGAGATGAGGCCTGAAATCATTTGCGCGTAGCCGTACTGTCTAACGACGCGCGTCGGGTCATAGTACTCTGCCGTCGAACCGAAATGAATGACCCCACGGAATGTCGAATCGGGAACCTCCACCTCGGGGCGTGGCCCAAATGGCAGCCAAATCACATCCTCTGCGGTCATATCATCCAGCAGACGACGGTAGTACTCAAGACGATGATGCAAGAAGTCGTATGATCTATCCGGCTGCTCGATACTGCTCCACCGCCCAACCAACGCCTCGGTATCACCCCGCTGTCGAGCCGCTACTCTAGCAGCACGAAGAAGGGACACGGACCCTGCTGGCCTTACCCAGCTCGTGGTACAACCATGCCAGAGCCCCTGTCCCCCAAGCATATCTCGAAACCGTGGACACGCCCCCAATAAAATACTCCCAAAGCACCAGACGTGTACGATCGGCGGTCTTATCGTTGAAGAGAGTCGACCCCGGCGGACAAAACATGAAGACCCCGTATGCATCCTCATCCACTAAACCGCTCGCCGATGCCAATATCGACTTCTCATGCATGGCGGCACCCTTCGCCCAAGGGTATCGTGCATCACCACCCGTAGCGGCCCCAACCGGCGGCTTCAAATCCTCGGGTCGGATACCTAGGGCTCGAGCTACATCGAACTGCATCATGACTGGATCGAGGAACGTGAAGTGGACGTCCATGTACCGGTATACGAAGAATATGCCACACATCATGAAGTGTGATGGTCATCTCTCCGAAGGGCATGTGGAATGTGTTAGTATCTGGCTGCCACCTCTCTATAAAAGCGTGAATCAGTGCCTCGTCCAACTGATCACTAATCCCGAGATGACCCAAATGGAGAAGTCCCGAGGTGGACATCATCATCTCCAGATCCGGTGTCTGTGGCTGGAATCTCATCACATGCCTCAGATGATCCCGTTGGGGGTAGAACCTGAAATCTCGAATATTACGGTAATCCGCACCGAGCTCCCACAGATAATGCGCAATGTGACCCCCGAAACTAGGAATCACACTGGTCGCAATCGGCCCTCCATCCTCAATCCCCAACTCCACCGCCAAGTGCGGGAAAGGTTTCCCGCAACCCCGATAGTGTGGACCTCCTCATCCCTCCGGGCACCGTGTGTACTAGTGGCGGGAGCAAAAGTATCATCTCTCCCGCTTGCGGCTCCAACGCTCGCTGAAGCGTGAGACGAACCAGTGGACACCCTAAATGGTGGAGGCCGAAACGTATCGGACTCGTACCCACCAAATAACTCCTCCTCGTCGTCATCTGGTATAAACCTCCGTCGGGAAGTCAGAAAGGGGGGGAACTCTAACAGGCCTAGCGGAGGATGGAGGTCTATCATGACATACAGGAATCCTAATCGGGGTAAAAGACTCGGGGGTCTCGTAAATCTTCTGTTTTTTCTTCTTCTTATCTGCTTCTCTCCTATTAGAAGCAGTAATCGCACGCTCGGCAAGTCGGTTCATAGTTTCCAACGACTTGCCCTTCCCTCGCATTTTCTGAATTCCATCGATCTCTTCGACCGGGTCGGTGCTATGCTGCTTACCTCCGCCTTTTGTCTTCGCCATTTTATTCAAACACTATAATAAACGGAATTATCTAATTAATCACATACTTATAAAAAATTGTACAACTCTGACACACATATTTCGAAATATTACAATTATAGCATGCAAATTCAGTATCTTCCACGCCCGTTATATTTAACAGAAATTTGTGTGGCAATATTTTATTTTTATTTGGTAAATTCTTCTTGAAATGTGGCACTTCAATATTTATTTATTTTTTATTTCTCAAGCTGGAGATTGATTTTGAGATTTGGGTTGATGAATAGTATTGTTGTATATAGAAATAAATAGATGGAAAGGATGGTTTGTTTGATTGTCAAACATCTATTTCATAATCAAAATCGGGAGAAGTAAAGAGAAGATCACATTCATGGTGAAGTTTACATCAAATTTTGGGACGAGCATTTTTCTTCCGCTAGTGTCGAGGTTGAAGCAGTATTCTGTGATGATGAGGGTAATATGGCTTCGTGTGGTCGTTACAGGGTACACGAAGGGTGAGGGGTTTACGGTGCTTCAAGCAATGTGTTGATTACTAAATGCTACTATATGTGAAGTGGATTTTCTTACGGTGGCTCAACCCTTTTGAGAAGGAGTTGTAATAAATTATACAAAGTTTAGGATCTTAAACAATCACTGTTATCATATGTTAATTGGTGAACTATTTTTGTCTTGAACATAGCTTTTAGTTTCTCCGATGCTTACTTAATTTATTGAACTCGTTATGTATCCTAATTAATAATAGGGTCATCATAGTGGTATAACAACAAATATCATAAATTGGAAAAGATGTGTAATTTTTGCTACAAGAGGGTATTATGAGAGCCCCAAAATAATAATAAAAAACATTGCAGTGCCTACGTCAGTCATCTAAGAAGAAGAAAAAAATGTATCTAATAGTCATTTGTTGTGGCAAAAATAGGGAAGAATCATTGTCAAGTAAAAAAATTATTATAGACAATAATGACTACTACATGTTTAATTTTATATATATACAACCATCATATTTCTAATTATTATGTATATAAAGAAGAAGAAGCTTCACTTCACATTCCAGCTGTAGCCTTAAACACCTGCTTGAGAGTCGTGGCTATGTCGTCTGACGCGACATTTCCCTTCATGAATGCAACTAAAAGGGCTATCCTTTGGCACCATATCCTCTCTAATCCCGGATCTCATCAATTATTCCTACCCTTTCTTCACCACGTTCTTCATTACTATAGTCTTATGAGCTCCTGATATCATTTATTGGTAATCAGTGTCTCCAGTTTCCCCAAGTATCACAAACATGTTCCCAATATTCAGTCTCCACCTCACAAACATATATCTAGATTTTCCCAGAGAACCAACCAAACATGATTTACATAAGAAACATGCCAGATTTGAATGGAGTTTATTTACATGTAAGATATCTTGGGTTGAGTAAAGAGTAGTAGTGTACCTGAGTGCTTGTGCTCTCGAAGCAAGCAAATGAATGATTTGCATTCACGTTGAGGCTCTGCAGTACATTGGATGGCAACGAAGACCTCGCATCCTCAACTTCTGCATCAGGTCCTGCACTCTCATAACCTAGAAAGATGCACAGTTAGGATATATAATAGAATTGCAAGTTTCAGACATAAATGATGAATACTTACTCGACTGGGGTCCTTGATCGTGTAAGTGATGCAATGATCTGTGCTCAGTTTATCATCTTCCTGGATGGGGCTTGACTGCCTACTTTTGGATTGAATAGTGTCACCTTCGGTTGATCTCACAAGCTTCCATATAGTATTTTTTAGACCTTCACAACCCCATCGGTAGTCTATATGTGTGGCATAGTCAGGATCGGGATAAAGCTTACCATCTCCTTCAGCATAAGTACCAGGATAATACAATTCACTCCCACTACTGCAAATCAGCGCATCGAACTATGTTGCTTGAAGCTTTGCTGATTTTAGGAAGCTCTGAGTTTCAGACAATGACATGGCAGTTGATATGGCTATTCCTGATACTCTTGAAAATAACGAGTCCATGCGAATGGCCTTGATTATATCCTGAAGAATCTTAATCATCTTGCCTTCAGGTTCTCCCTTGTTGTCATAGCAGTCAAGGGCTATAACAATCAACCTACGCCTCTTCCTTAACAAGGGATACTTAGTGCTCACCCCAACCTCAGGCTTCCCAGATTCATTCTCTTTCATTGAAACTTCTGGCCTCCTCATCCTGCTCATAACATTTTTCACTTGATCTTGAAGGTCACCGCCACCTACACCCAAGTAATCGACAGATCCGTTGACTCCATCGATGGAGAGCCTCAGAGACATATCTTGGACATCCATTAGGGAATCATTAAGAGATGACTCTTCAGCTGGCAACTCATCCCCAGGAGTATCAGTTTTCCACTGCGGGTGTCTCATCCTGCACGCTGCTACCCTTGTCAAGTATGTGCGGCAGTGTTCTGGCCACGAGAAGAGGTGTATGTTCTTCCAACCATTCCTTCTACAACCATGCCATAAGTTCTTCTCTGACACCAATTTCAATAATGTATCAGCAATGGCGTGTTAGTTATGAGGGTCCACCAGTAGACCATTGTTCAGAGCCTACAATTCGAAAACATCATTATCAAAGATCACAAATTGAACTTCCAAAACTATGAAGTAATAACTACAACACTAGCTTTCCTACCTACCAGCTTCTCTGGTCAAAATGTTTAGAAAAGATAATTGCCAAATGCAACCAACACGTATATCATGTAACACTAGAAAAGTTGAAGCTCATTTTACCCGATTAATGTCAACTGGTCCTCCATTTTTGGTAGCCACCATTGGAAGACCATGAGCTGCTGCCTGCAGTTTTCCAAGGAAAGCATCCATTGAGATTTGAACTCTTTGAGCAATAGGTGCTTAATAACCAGTAAATGTATAAGCATTCACATATACTTTTACATATATAAGAAACTTACCTCAATTAATGTAAGACCAAAAGGCTCAACCAATGCCGGATTGATGAACACTCCCTGTCACAAAGCCATATCCACTTATAATCATAGAACCAAAATACAAACCAAAGAAATTCTAAAAAATTATGCCAATATACCTTTTTTTTTGCAGTAAGCCGGTAAATTTCTGGAACATCTGCTTGCTTGTGATGCTTTGGGTAGGCAGCTAGGCCATAGAGGTCATCCTCATCAATCATCTTCAAAACTGTGGTTAGAACACTTGCATTTCCTCCAGACATCTCATCTATGCCATCCCTGTTCCCATTACCAGTGTCTGCAAGATAATATATTAGCTTGTCAAGATGATATCTCAGCATCAATGGATAAATAAGATATAGTTAAAAGTAAAGTACTAACAAGATTCGCAAGTTCTCTCAATGGACGACATTCTCTTAAGGCTTTCAAAAGAGTCGTAAGATTCTTGTTAGGATCAGGCCTAGACAAAGCCAAAATCATTGGCTTGTGGGGATTTGTAAGAAATCGCATTACCTGAAAATGAAATAATGTTCATCATAAACAAGCAGCAAAGACACATGTAACTATAAATATAGAAATGTAGAGTGAAGATGACATATGGCCAAACAGGTTTCCCTTCTCCAATTTATTCACCCGAGACTTTTGACATGTTAAGAATGTGAACAAGAGCTCCATCCACAAATTCTTGAATGTATGGCCATAAGAGTTCTTTCCTTAGGTACTTATCGCGTGGACCAAATGGGATTCTTACAATATATGCCCCAGAGTTTTGGTGTTCTTTGTGCTCTCCATGATCATGCATTGGATTCAGAGTATTGTCATATGCTATTATTGATCCATCAACTCGTTTTGAGTGATGCATGAGTTGAGTAATATTCCAAGTTAGCATTGTATGAGTTGAATTCATAATTTAACTGAAATCTTCTAAAGTGAGATATTACAACCTAATAAAAATCTATACCGAATGTCAAATTTTACTCTTTTTCCTTCCTATTTCGCCATCCAATTGCTTTTTGGCAATATATCAATAGTACTCACCCGAATGGAGATATGAAGAAACTTGAGAAATTGTGAAAATTGAGAAATTTAAAAGCTTTACCCTTCCCAACAGTTCTTTCCTCTCGTCTTCCAATTTCATTTTGCATGATCATCTCTCTCGAGTTGCCGTCAGCAATCTACGCACCCTCCACATCCTTGTTGAATGTTTGCAACTGCAGATGTTTCGACCCTCTACTCATAGTAAAATGTGTAGTTTTCAAGAATGCATATAATTGATCATATTCTTGCTGCTTCGAGACATGTCTCACACCATGGGGATTCTGATCTTGGAGTTCTTGGGGATTCAACATGCTTTAGAGAAAGCTATAGGTTGGCACATAGGAATAATTCCGCTGAGGTGGCCCGCCTCCTTTCCTCTACCAGTTCTGATATCACACCACAGCTATTTGTTTTGGAGTGACGCTCTCACCTCACTGCTTTTACCTCTGTTTCAAATATAGTATGTATCATATTTGGATGATTACTCCGCACATTTTCTTAATTATAAGAGAGGTTTTTCATTATCCTGTTATTATTACTTGTAATTTCGACCTTTAATATCACTTGGAAAGTTGATTATATTTTTCTCTTTTGTGTAGCGAGTACGGATATATTTGACGAAGAGTTAGAATGTGAAATAATATATAGTTTGATTGATTTGATATTTTTGTGTAAATTCACCGGGAATCGAAAAAACTATATACTGAAATATTAGAGACACAAGAAGAAGACATTTTGCTTTGTTTGAAGGTAATCATGATAAGAATGATCGAAATGGTTTTATTTCATTAATGTAGCTCTTGAAAATTTGTTTAATGGAAAAAATTGGCATTTTAGTATTAACTTTGAATGAATCCATGGACGTTGCTGACAATGGGGGATTTTGACATCCGAAGAGAGCAGGCGTGAGGAGCCACCGAGGCAGAGCGTAAAATACGACATTAAAATCACGATTTTAAAAGGCTACGTTGTTTATTATGAGCATTATTGTTATTTAATATGAATTGTTTCTTTAATTTCATTGTTCATTACTATAATTGATCTGCTGCTGCTGCTTAACATATAGCAGGTGGTCCAGTTCCAGTGCCTTGTAAAATCATTCTCGCCTAGCTACTCATTCTGTCGTCGTCGTCGTCGTCAACTCTGGCTGGCTTTAAAGCAGATAGCTAGAAAGGCGTGTCATTTGGAGAACATTACGCCCAGCCCTGCCCAGTCTTACGTACTCAGCACATCCCCTTCGTTGCTTGTGGCTGCAACTCATATGGAACTACTGTGAGTTAAATATATTGCAAACAAACTTTATCCAATTTATGGGTAAATTCACCTGCAGTAACACCCATGTTTCTTACATCTTTCTTCCATGTGGGTTAATCCACTACTTAAATCTGCAACTTCCCCATTCAATTTATTATCGTCCACATCTCCTTACGTGTGTTGCGAGTTCGTTCGAATCTCCACAATTCTCGGTTAATTTAAATATAATGTATAACGGGCTTGTGCAAATTTCAATCTTGTGAGTTGGTTTTCGTTTAAAATTAGTTGAAGAGTCGATTTGGAGGGACTAGTTTTAAATTATGTATGATCACAAGTATTAACTAGTTTAGAATTCCTTGAAATTTATATCATGTTGAATGTTAATAACACGAGTGCAAGCCGCAAATGGCAAACATCGGTATCCGACAAGAAGAAGAAGAAGAAGCATTCCATTAACAAAGAAAGAAGGATGAGTTAATAGTTTTAAACCAAAAAAAAAAAAAACGCAATGGCGAAAGAAAAGGGAACAAACACGAAAAGAGGGTAAGAACTGAAGAGAAGCGGCTCTGCCTCTGCATGTTTAACAATAAAAAGAAAAAAGAAAAAGAAAAATAAAGCACCAGTTGCCAAAGAAGGAATTTTCGTCGAAACAAAGATGAAAATATCACAAGGCAGCGGCCGTGTATTTCTTCTTCTTCGATTGGTATCGCCACCGTCTTTGTTTCTCTCTTCGCCGTTTCTTCTCAACCTTTTTTCCTCTCCGAGATCCTTTCTTTCCTTTATTTCTTCCACCCCACCCTTCCCTTGCTTCCAACCTTTCCTTTCTTTTTTCTTCCTTTTCCTTCCATCTCCTTCCCCTCAGGTCCAATTTCCTTTCTTTCGTCTTCTCCTTCTTCTTCTTCTTCTGCTCCTGGGCTTAGATTGTGATTTGTTCGTTTTCTCTTCTCAGATTTCGGTGAAGAGTAAGATTCCTTTCTAGACGGAGGATATGACTCGCTATTGGAGAAGAGGTTGGGTTCCGGATCTCAACCACCGACCTCCCGTTAATGAGCCATCTCTAGATGGGTTGATTGGGTTCTCTATTTTGCCCGATTCAGTAGGTCAGAGTGGGGTTTTAACCTGTAGGCGGTTGGGTCATCTTGAGTTATTTGACGATGAGGTCGCCGTGATCTCTCCGAGGGCTTTCGCTCAGGTGCGGTGTTAATCACGCTTGTTTTTCTTTTTTTCTTTGCGGATGTGTTTGCTTTTACTTTTCCGCTAATAACTTCATTGATTTTGCTTCAGGCCAAGTGCAGTTCTACCAGAAACCCTAACCAGAGACTCCAAGATGCTTTGGGTGAAGCCGCCCCTGGTTTATTCAACGGTAAATTATTGCCTCTTTTGTTATCTGAAAGAGTGTATTTTTGGTTGTCAACTTCTTCTTTGAAGTATCATTTCTTCAACATGGTTATGAATAATGGATGATTTACGTTTCTTTGTTTTGTATGCACCTCTCTTCAAGTACCGAGTGAGTTCGATTGCTGAGCTATCTTATATATGTATATTTCTCTACTCTGATTTAGGGAAAAAAGCTCCCCCTAGAAACGATGAGTAACAATTAGTCTTCAATACAATACTTTACATATGCTCTGGTATCTGATTTGCTTTATAGTCATGTTATGTTCACGTTCTTCTTGCTCTAGCTGACAATGAGTACCACTTGCCCAAATAAACAATCACCCTTCGACAGACAGACATAATCGTGGACTTTTGTTGTGTTTTAATGATGGTAGATGTTTTCTTCCAAAGAGATAGATAGTCTAGTTTCAGACTTAATATTGTCCCTGAAATTGAATTTTGCAGCTGGAATGATGATGTGCGGACATTGTAAAAGGAAAATGCCAGAAGGTGACATCGATCTAGTCCTAGAACTAGGGATCAGTAACAAGAAGGTATATGTAATGGATATTCCTTGTTTGGCAGTTGATGATGAGCTTGATTCAGTAGGGATATCTTCCATCTTATGCAATTTATCACTATCGTGATGTATTGAAGCTTGGTGTTGCATTGTTTTTTAGTCGTGAGTTTGCCTTCCAATTTGTTTTGCCCAATTGAGTCCTTAATCTGATGACGATGAGCATTTTGTTGTTGCAGGCAAAGAATGTTGCTGATCCTCAGGAATTTCCTGCTCCTAAAGAATCCATCTACAGATGCCCTGTATGCATTAGTGATCTGGTAGAACCAACATCAACAAAATGTGGGCACATCTTCTGTAAAGAATGCTTAAGAAAATCTCTAGCGTCATCAAACAACAAATGTCCTACCTGTAGGCAGAAGGTTGGCAGACGCGGCATCTTCAGAGTTTACCTCCCCACTACAAACTGAGTCAACCTAGCTAACTCTACTGTTAGTACAAGGCTTTAGCTAGCCTGGTAGAGTCGTCATTAAATTGTAGACAAGCTACAGACTGCTTTCCATCGTTCACTCTGCAAAGCTAGCCATCTGGTTCCATTGTGTTTGTTATGGGATTTGGGTTCCTGCCCTGAAGATTGAAGATCTGAAGGTGGGGGGGTTTCATTAGTCTTGACTCTGGCGGAGTAAACAATGATCTCTGTTGGGTGTTTGACAGCAGACTTAGCTAATTATTTTTATCCTTCTCCATCAAAATCTTATTTTATACGATGAACGATGAGTATAACAGGGAGATTCTTTGTACATTGTCAATGATGCAGACAGATAAAACAGAGTCGTATTCTTTGGGGGGCTTAATGCCAATTAATTACTGTTAACCATTTGATTTTCTGCAATAACAGTTGTTATTTAGCATCAGGGCCTGTAGAAAGTAGTGTAGAGATATTTATACATTTACGGGATTAAAAATGAAGTGCCTTCTAATTTCAAGAACACCATGTTTTTGAAGAGGCAATAGGCTGCTAATTAAGTCAAAGGTCATTGGTTTACACGTCTAGTGGAAAGGACACTAAGAACTCATTTTCTTTCCACTTTTCTCTGTCCTCCCCTACCCTTTTTTTCATTAATTCATGAATGAATGGCGCTATATTATTTTTTCACTCGAAAGAAATTCTTCCCTCTTCAATTTTTGGGTTTGTTTTTTGGGATCAGATAAGGTGAATAGTGGAGGCGGTGGTGGATCTCGGAGAAGGTGGAGGCGGTGGGTGGCTGAAGTTTTGAAAGTTGCAATGCGGTTATGGCGGTGATGGATCGAAAAAGGTGCAGTTGCTTTCATTTCATTACAGTGATGTCGGATTTTGGATTCATCTTTACTTTGTTGTCTATAAAGATTAAAGGGGATTCATCTTTCAGGATTAGATTAGAAATTTGATTAGTAAGTTAAGATTCAAGTTTAAATTTGATTAATGGAACGGGAAAATGTAGGTTTGATTATGCTGTATTTGCTTGTTAAAGTAGATTAAGGGAAAGATAATGAAGAAGGCAGAGGAAGTGGCTTGCAATGCCCTGACTGTTAAGAGCGATGACATTTTTTTCACTTATATAGTGATATGAGGTTTATATGGTATACTTTTGTAATTCAAATGAAAAAGGATATCTTTTTAATGTAAATTTACTTTTAGAGATGAATTAATATCAAACTCATTCAATATCCAAATATCTTAAATATTATAATATCCAATGTCACATGTACCGAAGGACCCAAAATAACAAAGGTATGAAGTCCACCTTCACTACATGAGGGGTGTGTTAAGATCGACAAAGATGTCCCCTAACAACATATGCCATGGCATGGTGGGAAATGGTAACTTCCTACCATTTAATGTGGGTGGCTCACAACCACATGGGCTACACAACGATGAACTACTATGATGAGGGTGGCAAAATAATTAAACTTCTTGTACACACTTATGTACACGAGTACAATTTATACTTTTGTTTACATGTTACATGTCTTTGTATTTGGGGTATATACAAGTACACACTCGTACTCATTTTTAAATGTACACATATTCCGTACATGTGTACACACTCATTGTACACAAGTATACGGGTCCGATGACCGGAGGCGGAGGTGACCGGATGGTCGGATGCGGTGGTAGGAGGTGGCAACTTGGGGTGATTGCTGATTTCCGGTTTTTTGTCTTCGAATCTGAACCGTTATATTAAAATGATTATATTTAACAGTTCAGATCGTTTAGTGATGCCATCAAGGGATTTCTGCCCTTGTGCTAATCCGGACTCATTTCAAATCCGAATCCCTAAACGACGCCCTAGTTTTCGAATTAGACGACGCCCTAAAACGATAAAATTACTAAATTGACCTTTCGTAAATTTATAAGAAGTTCAATCTTGAACAAACACATTCAATCTAAAACACAACAGTTGAAGAAGTTGAAGATCCTAACTCGAAGATTCAACGAGAAATCGAAGTTCCGAACGAAGATCGACGACTTTCGGAAAAGGTAACCCTAATTTCAGCTTGTTTTAATGAATTTTGAAAAAAAAAATATAATCCGTCTGGCCCAAATTAAATTATATATATATATATATATATATATGTAGAACCAGACGGACGGCGGGTCCATCTGGCTCTATTTTTTTTTTTTTAAATTTATTTTATTATGATTAATTTAGATTCACTTTGATTTAATTTAGGGTTTAGTTGAATTCGGTTTAGGGTTAGGGTTTAGATGAATTTAATTTAGGATTTAGGGTTTAGGTGAATTTAGTTTAGGGTTTAGATGAACTTAGTTTAGGGTTTAGATGAATTTAGTTTAGGGTTTAGATGAACTTAGTTTAGGGTTTAGATGAATTTAGATTTTTAGGGTTTAGATGAATATAGTTTAGGGTTTACGTGAATTTAGGGTTTTAGGGTTTAGATGAATTTAAGGTTTTAGGGTTTAGATTAAATTTCATAATTAGTCTTAATGTAATTGATAAAAAATTTTATAAGTATGTGATTAATTAGATAATTCCGTTTATTATAGTGTTTGAATAAAATGGCGAAGACAAAAGGCGGAGGTAAGCAGCATAGCACCGATCCGGTCGAAGAAGAGACTGATGGAATTCAGAAAATGCGAGGGAAGGGCAAGTCGTTGGAAACTATGAACCGACTTGCCGAGCGTGCGATTACTGCTTCTAATAGGAGAGAAGCAGATAAGAAAAGAAAAAGCAGAAGATTTACGAGACCCCCGAGTCTTTTACCCCGATTAGGATTCCTGTATGTCAGGATAGACCTCCATCCCCCGCTAGGCCTGTTAGAGTTCCCCCCTTTCTGACTTCACGACGGAGGTTTATACCAGATGACGACGAGGAGGAGTTATTTGGTGGGTACGAGTCCGATACGTTTCAGCCTCCACCATTTAGGGCGTCCACTGGTTCGTCTCACGCTTCTGCGAGCGTTGGAGCTGCAGCTAGGAGAGATGGTACTTTTGCTCCCGTCACTAGTACACACGGTGCCCAGAGGGATGAGGAGGTCCACACTACTGGGGTTGCGGGAAACCTTTCCCGCACTTGGCAGCTGGAGTCGGGGATTGAGGATGGAGGGCCGATTGCGACCAGTGTGATTCCTAGTTTCGGGGGTCACATTGCGCATTATTTGTGGGAGCTCGGTGCGGATTACCATAATATCCGAGATTTCAGGTTCTACCCCCGACGGGATCATCTGAGGCATGTGATGAGATTCCAGCCACAGACACCGGATCTGGAGATGATGATGTCCACCTCGGGACTTCTCCATTTGGGTCATCTCGGGATGAGTGATCAGTTGGACGAGGCAATCGATCCACGCTTTTATAGAGAGGTGGCAGCCAGATACTAACACGTTCCACATGCCCTTCGGAGAGATGACCATCACACTTCATGATGTGTGGCATATTCTTCGTATACCGGTACATGGACGTCCACTTCACATTCCTCGATCCAGTCATGATCTGCAGTTGGATGTAGCTCGAGCCCTCGGTATCCGACCCGAGGATTTGAAGCTGCCAGTTGGGGCCGCTACAGGTGGTGATGCACGATACCCTTGGCCGAAGGGTGCTGCCATGCATGAGAAGTCAATGTTGGCACTGGCGAGCGGTTTAGTGGATGAGGATGCATACATGGTCTTCATGTTTTGTCTGCTGGGGTCGACTCTCTTCACTGATAAGACCGCCGATCGTACACGTCTGGTGCTTTGGGAGTATTTTATGGGGGGCGTGTCCACGGTTTCGAGATATGCTTGGGGGACAGGGGCTCTGGCATGGTTGTACCACGAGTTGGGTAAGGCCACCAGGGCTAAGTGTAAGGGGTCATTCGTTTCGGTCCGACGGCAGAGTACTATGACCCGACGCGCGTCGTGAGACAGTACGGCTACGCGCAGATGATTCCGGGCCTCATCCCGTTGCCTTCCAGGGCTTACGGTGGCCGCTGAGCCCAACGGGTACACAGTTGAGTGGGCTGACACCACAGATAGAGCGTGGAGGGACGAGGACTGGTCCAGCCGATGCCATTTCGCCTTTGTTTAGGCGTGCGAGAGGATGTGACCGAGGTCGACCCCCGATACATGTACCGGTATCGGCGCCACACCCACCCGCGCATCCTCAGACCCATCCCTACTGGTGTAGCGGCCCCGACAGATATGGTATGTGTCTACATTCTTTTCAGTTAGGGTTTAGGGTTCAGGGTCAGAGTCGGATACCGATATCTAACTTGTATAATTTTCCCCTTTGCAGCTAGCTTACAGGGTGTTGGATCATATGCATCCATTCTATACTGGGCAGATGAGACAGGAGTACGAGTCTGATGCTGAGTACCTAGAGGCGGTTGAGCATTTGAGATGCAGTGTTGCTGGCATGTACGTCGACTTCCGACACCAGAGACCGTACCGTTAGACTTCGTTTATGGCATATGTTATCATTTCTTTCCATGTTGTGTAATGAGACTTATGTACTTATATTTTTCGACCTATGTAGTTTTGATTTCAGATTTGAGACATTATGCACTTTCGATTGTATGCAGTTATGATATTATGCACTTTCGATATAACGCACTCACGATATTATGCACTGTTGAGCCTAAACCCTAAACCACTAAAACATAAACCCTAACCAATAAAACCTAAACCCTAAAATCTTAAACACAAAATTATAAAACTTAAACCCTAAACCTTAAACCCTAAACCCTAAACCTAAAACACTAAACCCTAAACCCTAAACCCATAAAATTTAACCCCTAAACCCTAAACACTAAACCCTAAACCCTAAACCCTAAACCCTAAACCCTAAACCCTAAACACTAAACACTAAACACTAAACACTAAAATCTAAACCCTAAAACCTAAACACTAAACTCTAAATCCTAAAATTATAAAATTTAAACCCTAAACCCTAAACTCTAAACAAAAATTATAAAATTTAACCCCTAAACCCTAAACACCAAACCCTAAACCCTAAACCCTAAACCTTAAACACTAAACCTTAAACCCTAAACCTAAACACTAAACTCTAAATCCTAAAATTATAAAATTTAAACCCTAAACCCTAAACTCTAAACAAAAATTATAAAATTTAACCCCTAAACCCTAAACACCAAACCCTAAACCTTAAACCCTAAACCTTAAACCCTAAACCTTAAACACTAAACACTAAAATCTAAACCCTAAAACCTAAACACTAAACTCTAAATCCTAAAATTATAAAATTTAAACCCTAAACCCTAAACTCTAAACAAAAATTATAAAATTTAACCCCTAAACCCTAAACCCTAAACCCTAAACCCTAAACCCTAAACCCTAAACCTTAAACACTAAACACTAAAATCTAAACCCTAAACCTAAACACTAAACTCTAAATCCTAAAATTATAAAATTTAACCCCTAAACCCTAAACCCTAAACCCTAAACCTTAAACACTAAACACTAAAATCTAAACTCTAAAACCTAAACACTAAACTCTAAATCCTAAAATTATAAAATTTAAACCCTAAACCCTAAACTCTAAACAAAAATTATAAAATTTAACCCCTAAACCCTAAACTCTAAACAAAAATTATAAAATTTAACCCCTAAACCCTAAACACCAAACCCTAAACCCTAAACCCTAAACTCTAAACAAAAATTATAAAATTTAACCCCTAAACCCTAAACTCTAAACAAAAATTATAAAATTTAACCCCTAAACCCTAAACACCAAACCCTAAACCCTAAACCTTAAACACTAAACCTTATACCCTAAACCTTAAACACTAAACACTAAAATCTAAACCCTAAAACCTAAACACTAAACTCTAAATCCTAAAATTATAAAATTTAAACCCTAAACCCTAAACTCTAAACAAAAATTATAAAATTTAACCCCTAAACCCTAAACCCTAAACCCTAAACCCTAAACCTTAAACACTAAACACTAAAATCTAAACCCTAAACCTAAACACTAAACTCTAAATCCTAAAATTATAAAATTTAACCCCTAAACCCTAAACCCTAAACTCTAAACCCTAAACCTTAAACACTAAACACTAAAATCTAAAATCTAAACCCTAAAACCTAAACACTAAACTCTAAATCCTAAAATTATAAAATTTAAACCCTAAACCCTAAACTCTAAACAAAAATTATAAAATTTAACCCCTAAACCCTAAACACTAAACCCTAAACCCTAAACCCTAAACCTTAAACACTAAATACTAAAATTTAAACCCTAAAACCTAAACACTAAACTCTAAATCCTAAAATTATAAACCCTAAACCCTAAACCCTAAACAAAAAATAAAACCCTAAACCCTATACCCTAATACAATTAATCGTTGTTCGTAGAGAGTGTTTTCGACAAACAAAACATACTAAAACATAATACGTAAGAGTTTTTGGATCGAAATAGTACTTTTTTCATTTTTACGAAATGGACGTTTACGTCATATTTGAATTTAGAGCGTCGTTTAATTCGAAAACTAGGGCGTCGTTTAGGGACCCTCTTTCAATCCCCTATTCAATAACTGGTGTCCAGCTGGGCGGGGGTGTTTTAAAAAATCTGATGCTTTTCTGGTTTTGCTACTACTGATATCGATTCAACACACCAACTGAGCCAGAGTTGGATTTTGTGGAGTGGGTAGAGGAACGAAATGCACGCAGAGATGGAGAAGGTCACTTCCTCCTCAGACGCGGAGCCTCTCGATCTCGAAGCAATTCGAAGGTATGTCAATGTCACACAACCCACCTCGTAGCTTTACTATTTCCACACCCTTGGTCTTCTCACACCACAAGCCTTTTCTGTTCCTTCTCCTCCTCCTCCTTCCCTATCTGCTTTCTGCAGTAGGATTACTGAGCTCGAAGAAGTTTACAAGAGCTGCAATGATGACGACATGGTCACTTCCGATTCGGACGAGTTAATCAGAGATTGCGCCATTCAACTGGAGGTAAAATTTATTCTTCTCTTTTTTTTTTAAATGCTTGGATTCCGTAGTCTACTTTCTAATAAGCGCTCTCTTTGTTTCCAGAGTAAAGTCGACCAGATTATGGCGGATTTCACCGACGTCAGTTTCTTGGGGATTGAAGATTTAGGTATGATATAGAAGTGCTGATGTGGTGCTTTTTACTAGTGTGCGTGGCGAATAAAAGCGTTAGGAGATTGACTGGTGTGAGTTAGTTCTCTGCTTCAACTTATTGGGGGATGGACTTGTGTGTAGATTTGTACTTGGAGCACTTGAAAGACGAGCTGAGTGCGGCGGAGGCTGAGAGTGCAAAGATCTCTACTGAAATTGAACTTCTCAATACAACCAATCTCCAAGGTTGAAACTGATGATATCCGTCCTTCGCAATTTCTGCTGTTCTGAAAGTGGCTTGCAAATTTGGGTTATGGTTCCTTATTCTTGACCTCACTCGTCTCCAGATTCCAGTGGACTAGAGAAGGATCTTGAAGAGTTGAAGTATTCATTAGACCGTATTTCCTCAGAGGTTTTCTTTTACCCTTTGGTCATATAATATTCTGGAGGTTTTCTCTTACCCTTAGGCTTGAAGATATGCTTATTGGGATTAGGTTAAGTTATTTCTTGTTAGATGATCTTTCGTCCTTCTACGTGACATAACCACGTAAGTTAAGCAATGTCAGGTGTCTCCACTCCTAGCATGCCTTCTAATGCAGGAAAAGTTAGTTGCTTGCATTCCAGACCCAGGCCTCTTAATGCAGCACAACCGGGGACTGAGAAAACTGAAATTGACAAGTTAATATAATGGCTAAGTTTCATGTCTGAGAATGCATGCGGAGGTTTGTGGAGCATCTTCCTTGTGGTTGGCTTCATCATTCTAATTTTTTGTTTTCCTTGTAGGACTCACCCCTAGGAAACGATGGTCCACAGGATGCTTGCTCATCGAATGGAGATGTGCAATTAAATTCATTACACGCACCTTATGATGACGAGTTTGAGGTACTTTTGATGTAGTTTGTTAGAACTCTTTTACTGCCTAATCTGTGCCTGTTTATCAGTGTGTTAAATGGTCTTTCAGATTTTGAAGCTTGAAAATCAGATTGAGGAAAACAAGATAAAATTGAAGTCCTTGCAAGATCTTGACTCTTCATTCAAGAGGTATACAATTTGTTTCAACGTTATTTGGCTCTGCTAATCTTTTATATATAAGTTCTTTCCGTTTGGATATTGTTGTCAGGTTTGATGCCTTGGAACAAATTGAAAAGGCATTGTCGGGTCTAGAAGTCACTGAAGTTGATGGAACCTGCATTAAATTGTCGGTGAAGACGTATACTCCAAACTTGGGAGATATTTTATGCCAACAAAAGATGAAAGGTACTGCTGAGTTGTCTGAAGTACACCATGAATTTCTCATAGAAGTTTCCAACGAGACAATGGAACTTAAGAAGGTTGAGGTACGCATATATTTCTATTATGACTTAAAGGATAGAGACCATCATTTTCTGTTGCTGATGTGTAGCCAGATTAATGAACGGAAGTACAGACGTCTCTGGTTCTAGTATATCTTCAGTATCTTATTGTTCCCGAGTAGTTGTCTACTTGTTCGAGCCTTTAGGTTCCTTGTTTAAGTGTTCTTACCTGCAGAATCATCTTGTTAAGTCACCTTCAGAGCATCTCTTATTTCCTCTTTTGTGATACGGAATCAAAATATTATTCTGATAGATTCAGTAACTGCCATATTAACATGATCTTATACCCATGATACACGAGCTGAACTGCCATATTAACTGAAGTGCACAAGGAAGTTTTTCTGTATGTAGGTATACGTTTTCCTTGATTTAACTTGTTATGTGTCCAGATGTTTCCAAATGATGTATTCATTGGTGATATCGTAGATGCTGCCAATTCGTTCAGGTATTCTTCTTCTAAAAAGTTTGAGCTTTTTAATGTTTATGTTGCTTCTTCGGTCTTCCATGTCACCAACATCAATCTGGAACACCTTTTATCCATCATCCTTTTCCATTTGCACTGCTCCACTGGTGAACCTTCTTTATGTTGATAACCTACTGTTAGTATGTAGAGATCAATTGATACATGACATTGACGGAAGAATGGTTTTGAATTTTGTGGGATGCTGCAGGCAGTTGTTTGCAAATGATACACTTTCGGAGACAAGGTCCTCATTGCAATGGTTTATACTGAAGGTGCAAGATAAAATAAGGGACTGCAATTTAAGAAGACATGTGACGAAAAGTGCAAGCAAGTCGAGGTACTACTCTAACAGATGACTTAGACATACTGCTGCAGCTGCTCCTACAATTGGAGGACATAATCATAGTGGTGGACATATATTGCAGGCATTCCTTTGAATACTTGGATAAAGATGAAATCATAAAAGCTAATTTGGTTGGAGTTGATGCTTTGATAAAAGTACCCCCTGGATGGCCTTTAACAAATACACCATTGAAATTGATGTCCCTCAAGAGCTTGACTCAGCAGAAGGAAGTCTCCTTAAGCTTTCTTTGCAAGATCGAGGTAACCAACGTCCTTGTCCATATAAGCTGCCGAGAAATTAGTGTATTTGACATTAGTCTTAGAAATATGACACTTAACTGATAATCCCAGTGCCCTTCTTCATTTATCATTTTTTCTTATTCTCCAATATCGGACTCAGGAAACAGCGAATTCCCTGGATGCAAAGATTCGACATCAATTGCTAAGCTTTGCAGATGAAATTGAGAAGGCGATACTGGAGAAAATGCGCCTGGAAATCCACTGTGGCAATGGTTCTTCCTCAAACATTTGACGATGAAGTCGCTGATAGTAGAAGTAATTTGCTTCAATCCAGTGTGACCCGTTGTTCAGAATCTGGTGAACTAATCCGAATGTGGGTCACGGAGACTAGACGGTAACAGAAATGAGCGAAGCTCTTCAAACTTGTCTCTCTGTAAGCTTGGAGGAAAGCTGTTTGGCTGCGTCTCCCTCCATAGCTTACATGCCATGTACAAGGAAAAGCTTTGCCATGCTCTACATTGTGTAAATTGTAAAATATGGCTATACAGAGAAAATTGCTTTGCTTCCTAATAAGAAGATCACAAGTTGATGTTGTAAGATGGTTTTGAGTTATAGTTATTTAGGATGTTGTTACGACTGTGTTGCTGTTATCATTCAGCAAACAGAAAGAGCTGAAACCAAAATCTCAAAATTATGTTATCAGTTCTCACCAAGCTTATTATGTGTTTCTGCAGCTAACTAATATCCATCAACAAGCTTCAAAGACTATCTCTTCCTATCTTCTCATTACTCTATTTTTGGATTGAGTTCGGTTTCAGTAAAAACTAAAAAGGGAACATAAAGGTTTAGTTTAGTTTTTTTGAAACAAAGTGTTACTTACATTCATCACCAAGGCGAACCATTACAAAGGAATTTACATAAGATTTTGGATCCAATTTGTAGGAAGAGAGCCGGCTAGACATCATTTTACTATTCGATCAGCCAGTTCATTCAACCTCTTAGGGATAAAAGAGCACACAATAAGATTGTTACACGATAGAATAGCTTTCATTCGGCCAATTAGAGCGTAGCATTGCCATGACCAAGAATCCTCGCGCCCCGTGAGAGCTCTGATGAGAGTGAGACAATCTGACTTGATGATAGTTCTAAACCTAAATCTTTCACAAACTTTATCACCTTAAGAAGGGCCATAGCCTCCACCATGATTGGAGATGAACAAAGAAATCGGCCCACATCACCATTGCATACTTTCCCATAGGAATCCTTAATGATGATCCCATATGCCGCCACAGGAACATGTTCTGTAAACGAACCGTCACAAAAGATTTCCTGTTGAAACTGCAAAGGCAGTTGGATAGTTGACAATAAGTTTAAATTCATATTGGCCCTATTTGTTTGGTTGTTAGAGTTCAATCCTTGCCATTCTTCAATAATGAGGTCGATGTGGATGGAGGTTCTCTCATAGGACGGCTGCTTCTTCCTGAACGTGTATTCGTTTCTAGCTCTCTATGCGGATGCGATGAACGAGAGAAGTGTCGTATACTCACAATTTTTCCGAAAAGAATCCATCCAAGTGCCCAGGTCCTTTATTGACACTGGGAAGGTGATATTTGGTAGTCTCTCCCTCCAGATTCGCTCGGCATGGGCACACTTGAACATACAATGGATAATATTGTCATTTTGATCCCCACAAACTAGGCGAACTGAGTTAGGAGAGCAGTGCCTATGGAAAAGATTCTTTTAGTTGCTAATGCGTTGTTAAGTAATCTCCACAGGAAAAGCTTGATTTTTGGGGGAGATTGATATGCCATAACCATTTCCACAAACTCTGGGATCTGGGATCCGCATCACTACCATTGACCTCCAGCTTAAACCTAAAATAGTGATAATTTGACTTCACCAAAAACCTTCCTTGTGGATCTAGTTTCCAAACCCATCGGTCCGGTTGACTTGCTTCCCAATTGGGACTAGCTTCACCGCTGTAAGTTCTTCACTAGACACTCCATTACTAATCTTATTTTCATCCCACTCCTTTCCATTTTCCATAATCCAATCAAAAGCCTCAAGTTGATCATGTTGCCTCCTTTCTAGTATGAAATATGGGAGAGTCATACTCCAAGGATCCTCTTGGATATTAGTGTCGGTCCTGTTACCTACATTTTTTAGCGCACCAATTCGAAGGACCTCTCTATCTTTACGCAAACTTGACCAAATCCATGAAGGTTTCCTTTCTTTAGAGGTGTTAAGGAAACTTGAGTTAGGGAAGTACAACGCTTTGAGAAGTTTAAACCATAGGAGGTCTTCGCCGTTTAGTACACACCATCCTTGTTTCACTAGTAAGGCTAAGTTAACGAGCCTAAAATCCTTGAAGTCCAATCCCCCATCGCATTTAGTTTTCGAGAGAATGTTCCCTCTTGCCTAGTGAATACACCAGTTTGTCATCGAACCCCCTTAGAAGATGCTTCTAAGCTTTAAGTTGATTTGATTGGTCATTACATAGGTGGAGATGCTTTGAAAGATGGCCTTAAGGAGAGTCTCCTTTCCTCCTTGGGAGAGCATAAGACTTTTTCAGGACTGACCTAAAGCTTCCATTCTATGAATTAAGTACAAGAAGACATCATTCTTTGTTCTATCCCATTCAGAGGGAATTCCTAGGTACTTATCAAAACTGGTGGTGGCGGTGAAGCCTAGGACATTCCGAACTCTAACTTGTAGCGGGTGGGTTTTGTTTTTGCTGAAGGTGACTGCCGATTTTTCTGGATTTATTTATTGGCCTGTGAGGCGGCTGTAATCCTGGATAATGCCTAGGATAGCTGACGCTTCCCTAACCGAGGCTTAGCCTGACAGGATTGTATCGTACGCAAAAAAGATATGCATCAAAGTTGGGCATCACCTATTAAGCTTGATGCCTTTGAGAGTACCTTGGTTCACCTTTTGGTTGATAATGGTAGACAGGGCATTTGTCATTAGAAAAAAAACTCTATATGTTCCCCATTGAGTAGCACCCAAAATTTGATTGTGCTCATGCATACATTAATCTAAGTCCTCCATTGATCACTAAAACCCATAGCCTGAAGAATATTATCCGGTGCCACCCAGGTCACCATATCATACGCTTTCCTCTTGTCCATTTTCAGCATCATATCCCAGTTCATACTTTTACCCCGATTCTTAAAATTATGTAAAACTTCATGGACGATGATCACATTATCTTAGATTTCTCTCCCACCTATAAATGCGGTTTGGAGTTCATTGACCAGTCTAGGGAGCCAAGCCTTTAACCGAGTTGCCATAATTTTAGATATTACCGTGTACTTGAAATTGCAACAGATAATCGGTCGAAACAGTGAGAAAACTTCAGGGTTTTGGGTCTTAAGGATGAGGGAGGGGTATCGTTCCAAGTCTCCGACATCTTGTTAGATTGGAAAAAAATTTGTATCTCCTTGCACAAATCGTCTTTAACAATATTCGAGTACCTTTGGTAAAAATGGCCTGAGAATCCATCCGGTCCGGGAGCTTTCCCCCCTCCCAATCCAAACACTGCCAGTTTGATTTCTTCCGTACAAATGGGCTTGCATAATTCCCCATTGATCTCCACAGTGACGATGCTTGGAATTTCATGTGCAAGTTCCTGGCAGTTCATCGGGTTCCTGGCCGAAAAGAGAGTTTTAAAAAAGGAGATAGTCTGATTTTTATTGCTAGATTTGTCACTAGTTATAGAACTATCTACCAACCGAATCATGAAAATCATATTGCTTACACTTCTATGGACTGTCAAAGCATGAAAAAACTTGGTGTTTTTGTCACCAAACCGTAGCGAGTTAACCTTCGCCCTTTGGCCCCAATACTTCTCTTCACTTCTCCAAAGCACTTCCAGTTCACATTTCAATCTTCTTTCTTCTTCAATGTTTTCCTCATTACGATCAGAATCTTGAATTAGTTTTATTTTCCTTTCCATCACCTTAATCCCTATGGCAGCATTCCTAATATTCTCTTTGCTCCAAGCTTTTAGTTTAGTCTGGATGGATCAAAGATTGCCACAAATGTCCTTAGCGCTGCTCCAAACGGATTGAATGACTGCTTCCGTATTCGGGTGGTCGCTCCAGCGGATACATAAAAAAGGCAGTCGAATAAACTCTTTACTTCTGTTAATGTCGAGGAGGAGCAGCGTGTGATCCGAGCCTATCATTGCTTCACGGAGCACTATTGATTTCTGGAAGTGTAAACGTTAGGAAGGCGAGCAGAGAGCCCGATCAAGTCTTGCTATAATATTTTCGTCACCTTGTCGGTAATTATTCCAAGTAAAATGCAGACCTTCAAAGTCGAGATCCATGAGAGTATTGTCGAATATGAATTGTTTAAACGGCTCTGTGGATTCACGACGGGGAGGGACCCCCCCCCCCCACACACACACATTTCTTCGTCTCTCACAATCGCATTGAAGTCTCCCCTTATCAACCAAGGGGCACCAGAGTTGTTTCTCAGATTACTCATGGTGTTCCACATAGCATTTCAGACATAATAGTTATAGTGTGCATGAAGGAACGTTAAATAAAAAAGAAAGGAACAATCAATAAAAGCATGGACAAAGTGCACATTTTCGCCTATGACATTTAACTTTAAATTACTTCTCGTATGTGAAGCTCACCCACACTGCTATGTTGACATCATCAGTGAAGAAACCCCGGTGGAAGGGGTTTATCGACCTTCACCACAACCATAGCTCTAATGAATTTCACCTATTTCTTGATGTCCAACCCGGTCCTCTCAAGGTCAATAGTCTTCTAGCATGTTTTCTGTTGTCTCGCTATCTTTCACTCCATCGGGAGGTTGTGGATCTGGATCCACATTGCACCTGTCGAGAAGTCTAGGCTTTCAGGCCTCACCTTGTCAGTCCACTTCTTTAGCACCAGAAGAGTATCGCAAACCATCCATGGTCTATTGTTCCACATCCATTCCTTGTCTTGCTCTGAGTCGAAGCTAATGATAAAGTGATTGTGAATAGCCTCGATGACGCTCAGAATATTGCACTCCGGGCAGTCTCCTTTCAGAGTAGCTATAATAGGGTTTGGGCAGAGGTTCTTCGTGAGAGCATTAATCTGCCCACAAGAGCATTGTTACCAACATCTCCGATTGATAGGATCTTGGATTTCAGCTTGAAAATAAGCTCAACACAGCTCCATTCCTCGGTTTGTTGCACCAAAGCATTCATGTTGGCTTCCATCTTATTCTTGGGAGACAGTGAGTTTTAAAGTTTTTCTATTTGCCTCATCTTGCTTTGGACCTTTAAGAGGGTGTGCCCTTTGCAAAATGAGGGACAAGTATTACTGATGGCTTCTAGAGCATTCATGTTGGCTTCCATCTTATTTTTGGGAGACAGTGAGTTTTTAAATTTTTCTATTTGCCTTAGCTTGCTTTGGACCTTTGAGAGGGTGTGCCCTTTGCAAAAGGCTTCCTCCTTGGTAGGTATGGACACATCTGTCTTATTGATGATCTTGGATTCCCACTTATGACCTGTTACACAACCAACTATCTTTAACCCTCTCTACTTCATGGCCTTACCCAGTGGGTTTCCCAGGTTTTTTAGTTTTTCCCACACTCTGCCTCTCCACATCTCGTTTGTTATGTTGTTATTAACTTTCCAAGTCTTAAGCGATCTTTGACCGAATAAATCGAGCTGCCGGTTAACGAACTAGAGAGGTTCAGGTTGAACCAGGCAAGGGGCAATTGGAGATAGCATTCTTAGATGTAGAGGAAGAGAGCATCTCAGTCAAGGGCTCATCTGCAGATTGGGTTTTCCTTGGGGAGGAATGATTGCAACGGCTAGAACATTTCAAAAAATTGGGAGCGTTTTAGAGAGAAGAGAGAGAGTCTCTTTAATTTTCTAGTTTTTCATAACGTCTAACAAAAAATGTTTAGTTACGACAAAAATCTCATGTATGTCACGAGCTTGTCTATGTGTAAGGCGTTACGACCTTTCACTATTTTTTCAAATCATGTTATAACGGGATTTTTAGGCGTTAAACTGTCTACATGGTTTCACGATGTTAGTGACGATGCGGATGAAGCTTATATGGAATTTAATTTTTATTTTTTTGTTTCGTTTTTTTATTAAATTACATTTAGATAATTTTATTTTTTTATTAAATTACATTTAGATATTTTTATTTTATTACTTTTTATTTTAAGTGACGTGTCATTTGTTGCTTTAGATCCACATAAACTTCATCTACATCGTCACTAATACCGTCAAGCCACGTAAACAGTTTAACGCCTATAAATCCCGCCAGGACACGATTTGAAAAACAAAGTAAAAAACCGTAATGCCTCAACATAAAAGATAAATCATGTGCATTTGGGAGAATTTCTCATAGCATTATTTGAGATTTTTGCCTTTAACTAATAAATAGGAGCCCAAAAACCAGCACAATATTATGGCTATAGAGATTTTGAGATAGAAAAGAGGAACGAAGGCAAAAATAGTAATGACATCTTTGAAACGGTTAAAATTGGATCAGTCCAAGTAGTCAAAGTTTTGCAAGCAACTAATTCTATATTCGAATGGCTCATGACTCGAACCATCAACTTGATGTATGTACTGAAATTGAAATTGTGATACAAAAAACAAATGAAGACCATATAATTGGATCATTCTTTTTATATATTATGAAATAAGCTAAAAAAATGGATAATAAGCATTTACAAGCAAGGCAAGGGTTTCGAATCTTCATGTAAGTAATTTTCACCATGATTTATTTGTACTGTGGAAAAAGAAAAGAAATCTTCTCTTTCAGATTTTTAACAAAACCCAAAACAAATAAAAACCAAAAGGACAGACAGAGGAGAAGAAAGATCCCCTTGAGTGATGTGGCTAGAAATGGCTATTGCTGAGCGAGCTCCTATACAGAAGCAAACAGCCTACCTACCTACCTTTCCTCACGCTAATAACCCATTTCCCCACTCCTCTACGGAATTAATACCAAACAAAGAAGAGAAACGCAAATGCCAGGCAGCAACCACATCTTCAACTTCAATCTATCTCTTCAGTTCTTGTTTGCAGAGAGGGCAACATGATATGATTCTAAGCCATTGATCCACACATTTGAGGTGGAATGTATGTAAACATGGTAGCTCTCTTACTTCCTCTTTTTCTTTGTATTTGGATAGACAAATGCAACATTCCTATTCATCACCATTAAAACAACCAACATGTCAACCACCAGGTTACAGCGGCAAATTCATTATTGGTTTGTGGATTACTTACTTCGCTTGCAGGGGTCAAACTTGATTCTTGATCATCACCATCGTCCAGTATATTGGATGTGCCGACTGCTTTGTACTGCCAACGTGGAAGGCTGGAGATTTGATCATCTGATGCAGCTTTGTCTGCTGAGCCCATATTCATGTTGTAACCGAGAAAGCTACTGATGAGAGGGACACAACAACACAGAAGAAGAAACAATAGGAATGGGAACGAATAGCAGATTGCATTCCAGGTGAGAAGGGAGACACATAGCACATTCAGCTTAGGAGCTCGGTTGATGGATCCTAATCGTGAGTCAAAGATCCAAACGTTCCCCATCACAAACCAGATTGCAAAGAACAGTTCAAGTGAAGTCCTGCATTTGTTCATCAGGTGGGAGCACCGGTACGAACTGTTTCACGAATGAGGCATTCTAGTAATCAAGAAACAGAAAAGAAGACATGAACACAAAAATGTTGAATGTGATTTTTTACCTGGAATCCTCACTGGGTCTTTGTTGCTCTAGATCGGGAATTGGGAAGCCTTGTCCCTGAGAGCCATAAAATTGCCGGTATCGGCCGTAGAGTGGTAGCAGGCTGAGGACACAACCAATGTCATAACCAAGGATCCAAATCCTCATGGGCCAAACAGGTTTCTCAGTTTTAGAAACTGCTAGAGTGAAACCACTAACAATGAGTTGAATGACCAAAGTTATGAGCTCCAAAACCATCCAAGTCCAGGAATTGAAAGGGTTGGAGCCAAGATCAGACCTTGAGCCATTCTGGTAGTGGAAAACTCTTCTTAAAAAGGTGAACCATCTGGCTCTGGAAATCCTCATTGCTGCTCGTATCAACAAGGATGAAAGAGGGGAATATTGTGCAGTAGCTCTGCTGCTTAAGACCGGTACTACTACATCTTCTCCAGCTTCTTCAGAATTTGGGGATAGAGAACCTGAGGGACAGAATGACGACTGTGCTGGAAATGGGTACCTCATCATATTCATTCTCAGCTGTTGGAATAACTCAATAAGCTAGCTTAAATAATTCATGATTTCGGTGACTTTGGTTTATAGTTTTATTTTTTGGATAAAGCAAGAGACACGTACGATCTGTATAAGTGGGAGAGTAGTTTGGAATTAGCTGAATGACAGCATGAAATGTAAGGGAGGCAAAACGAAAATCTCTCACAACAGCAGCAAGCAACATCAACACAACAACAGAACAAGGGGTAAAGGCTAATAATATAGTGGCACCATGAGAATTCTGTGAGGCAAAGGATCGAACACCTTGAGTGCACAATCAGCCAGAAGAAACCACCAGAAAACTCTCACAAGCTTTTCGAAACTGAGAAAGCAGCTGGATTGGAGGGAAAGAGGAAAATGTGGAAAAGAAAGAATATATATATGTAGTGAAAATAAAGAAGAAAGGAGAGGGAAAGAAATAAGTAGGAAGGAGAATAGGACGTACAGGAGGAAGGTGAAGGTTGGGTTTCAAGATGGTGACCAAGAATCAACCGTCCATCAAAGCTTAGCTTTGTTTCAAAGACTGGCGACTCCTGACCCTCCATCCTTTCTCTTTCTCTGGGGGTTAATGTTTATGAAACAAGCAAAGCCAACAATCAATCTAACATGCATACATCAGCATCCGACCTATAAAGCTGCAACTGCAACAACAACAAGGCAACAACAACCAATCCATCCGCCTTAATTCTTCTTCTACACAAATCTATCCATCTTTGCCACCAAACCAAAAGACTCATCAGCGACCCTGGATTTTCATGTTTACTCTTATTAATTTGTTTTTCTTTCTTTCTTTCAGGTATATATTGATTAAGCTAATATATGGAATCTCTACTATTATATATAGAAAAATAAAAAATAAAGTTTGTCATATAAATTTTTGGAGGTTTTTTATTAAATTAAAAATAATAATTTCAAACAACTTTTTTTATTTACACACAAACCACCTTTATTGCAACAAAAAAAATTCATTAATTATTTTAAACCTCTATTTTTTTTTCATTTCAATTAATTTTTATTCTATAACATTTTATATGTTACTCAAACTAAATTGTGACCTTCACAAATGTTGTTCGCTATATTTTTTTGAGTCCAATGACATCAATTTTGCTATATTTAACTATATTTTTTAGAAAAACAATCCATATAATATTGAAGGTTATGTCATTATGCGGAAGATAACCAACATGCACATCACACTCAACATTTTTAAATATATTCAATCATATTGTTCATTGACGTCACACTAAACGAGGGTAATATGTTGTTAATTTGTAAACTATATAAAATCACTATGAATCAATATTCTTTCAATATTATTTTAACACCACAACTGGGCTTGCATTTTCTTAATTTGAGGGTTCTAGACCAATTCAGAAACTTAATCGGGTTAAGTCAGTTTGAATTAAACCTATCAAACCTACACACAGTCCATATAACACGATCATTATTTCAATATTCTTTTAACAAGAATAATTCAGAATACTAATAAAGTTGAGTTGGTTTGAATGAGACATATCAATCAAATCTAAGCATAACTCAACATGATCCTTCTTTCAATAATTTTACTGGATCAATTGAGGTTATATTTTACATATTAATTGTTACAATTTAAAGTTACAAGTTAGTTTTGAATATATCAATTACAATTAGCATTTTGTGTCAGTTAATTTAAAAATGACATGGAATAAAAACGTGAAATACTAGGGAAATGAAATTATAGGTAATTTCTTCTTAATCATATATTGTTTTCAAATTTATATCATTTAATCAATTATTTCATAGACATTCATGTTTGCACAAGTTTTGAAAATAACATGGCAATGGGTACATAAGGTACATTGTTATAGGTCTTAAGTTAAGCAGGCTACAGGTCATTAACTTTTATCCAATTTAGAACATTAATCGATTTCAGTCCACTCGAATCGTACCACATTCATTAATCTTAAGTATATTTTAGATAACATCCTAATTTCAAAATTATTCTAACGAGTCAATCAATATTTTATTTTTCATTCTTTTATTATCTCTTGATTAATTTAGACTAATAATCAAGTTGAGTCGGTTTGAATGAGATATATCTATAACATCTAACAATAACTCACATAACATGATCTTTTTTAAGATTCTTTTAACGAGCCAATAAATATTATATTTTTTATTATGTTCAACTATTCGTTAAAAAGTGTGTATAAATTTTAGGTTAAACTTCATTCGGTAAAGTTTTTAAAGATTAAAGATTAAAGTGTGTATAAATTTTAGGATAGACCACTTAGTAATATGAATTTGTTGGTTGATTGTAAAAAATGTTTAAACTATTATTCTTAGTTTTGGAAAAAAATTGATCTTATTGATAATTATTTACGATTCAGTTGAATTATTTATGTTATCAGTAACACGATAAAAGAAAATTTTGAAATCGACCAACGGGTCAAAAAATTATCAACTTATTTATTTATATTATCAATAGTAAAATCAAAAAGAAAAATATAACGGGCCAAAATACTATCTAGTTAAATTGATAAGAATATAATATATGGGAGGAAGATGTTTGAATAATGGCGGGTATAGTGTAGGATCATCAAGGTGGAGAAATTATATTGGGCGTTCCAAGCCGACCAGCTTTATCATAAACTGACAGTATCACCGGGACAGTCGGCAATTTCCGTAGGAACGAGTTTTTTAGCTTACTAGGGCTTCGATTCCAGAACAAAATTCGGCCACAGGACCATTTTTATTATTACTGGAATTATTCGTGATGACATAGAAAGGTTTTGAAAATATAGGAAGGTAAATGAATTTTTTTTGTTATAGAAAACATATTAGTAAAATAAAAGTCAATAATAATTTAAATTATGTTGATAAAAAAATGAAAAATACCACAAGATCCATAAAAAGCTATATATAAGTTTAAAATAAAAATATCACACACTCAAAATAAAACCATCATAAAAACCAAACATTATTTATTCAATAATAATTCATATTTTTCGATAAAATCATGATTTTTAGAACTCTTTTTTCCAGTAACATGAGGTACTTTTTTGACACATAATAATCGTTTAAGTTGTGAACGAATAGAATACATAACGGTAATTGGCAAGGTCCCTTTTATACTCTTTTTTCGTGTATGTGACCTTGTATCTGTGTGCATTTATTTTTGTACTCATATTCTATACATGTATATATCTTTGTATCATTTTTTAATTACAGTGTACTTATATACATATGTTTATACTATTTTGTTTCATATGGTACACAAATGATTTGAAGGAGGTGATTGTTGGACGCACGCACGTCGATCGGAATTGAATACAATATGGTTGATTATGGGTAACCTATAATTATTTGTTGGGTTTTCCTTTTTGTAATCAATAAATAGAGACTATTATATGAAACCACGTATCCATGTTGTACGTAAGTAAATAAATAAATGTGGATTAGGTGGGTGTAAATGAAAGCTTAATGGAACAAGTTTCCAGCTTGGAGCAAATTCAAAGTTTTATTTCAAACGCAAATTTTCCTAGGCCACTAGGCCAGTCTAGGTTACGGCGGCCTCTGGAGCTCCCGTTTCCCTCAAATCAAGCAGCACCACCTTGGCGGCAGCGGCGGGTTTAATAAACGGTGGAAATAACTTATTAAATCTATATAGAGTGTCAATCGATCTAAATATTACTATTCATTCACACCCAAAAATTGTTCATTAATGGATTTTTATCTTCTCCGCATGCTGTGCTGTCTGTGGCCATCGTCATCATCATTGCAGAACAAAAAAACGCATCCATTGTTTCTTCTTCAACCTCACCTTTTCACCCTTCTTCCCATGGTCATATCTGCACCTTCTTCTTTCAATTTCTTTTCCCGAGAAAAGTGAAGGTTTCTACTTTTTAGCCTCCCCTCAGATTGGTTCCCGTATAAACACTGTTTCCTCTTTCACTTCATCACACTCACAGTACTACGTTTCACCTCTCCTTACACTTTCCGCCGAAAATGTCGCTCCGGAACCTCTCGCCTGAAAACTCCCCGGAGTTCCCCCGATTGCGATTGCTACACAGCTGGAAACTGGGGAGCCCTTCCAAACCGGTTGAGTATTTCGGCCACGGGACCCTTTGGGTGGATGCAGAGGTTTATTCCCTTATCTCCGTTTCTCCTTACTACGGTTTGTGTCGGTATGTCCTAGCTCTATTTCTACCCTTTTTTTTTTCTTTTATATGTTCAACGCGTTTCAGTTTGGGGCGCAGTTCATTTTCTTAAGATGTTAAAAGTGGAATCGAGATGGAGACTGAAGTGCACAACTTCTCTGTACACCAGATCCCAGACCATATATACCCTGATACTTCTTCAACAGCTCCTTCGACGTCTTCTTCTCAGAGTTTAGAATGAAAGGAAACAAGCTGCTTAAGAGGGTAATTTCTCCCCTTTTATGTTTCTTCACCAAGCTAATCAGAAACGGATGATTTTTCCTTTTTATTTCTTCTTCCATTTCTAAATCTCAGAATATATTACTACTTTATTTGATCACATTTAGAGATTGTGCACCTTTCTGGAACTTAGCTTGGATGTTTTTTCTTCAAATTTATTGTGTTCTCTGCACTTGCTCTTCCCCTGTTACTCCGCTTTAGAATTATAAGATGTAATTTGAAGTTGTTGTCTCACGAATGCGACCATCTAAGTTTGCCCAGGTGCGTAGCTGTTGTTAATGTTAGGGAGGAGAGAGGGCCATTTAATACGTGCTTCAGAAGGTCTTACACTGCTTTTTTCATACTTTAGTCTTATAGTATTGCTAAAGCTTGCTGAATTTCCTAATCTGCAGAGTAGGTCTTACACATTTATCTTCTCCCCATCTGCAGCCTATTGCTTTTCATATCAATCTTCATGATGTTTTAGAAGCCAATCAAGTTGACATTTAAACTGATTCAATGTCTGTTGGTATTTTGTAGCGGATGAAATCGATACCACGATAGAGACATTAGGCGAGTTTGTCCTTCGTTTAACAGAGTGACAATCATTGTTTGTGATGGGGTTGCAGAGGCAATGGTTGTGCCGCAACCTTGGGTTGTGTGGTAAGTCGTGATCACACCATAATATTTCAACGACTAATATATACAATTAGGAGACTAAAAGATACAATTAGGTTTCTTTTCAACATCTTCCTTATTGCTTTCGTTCTTTTTTATCTGATTGAATCTTTGTGGGTTTTTCCTTCTGTGTTTGAATATGATGAATCCATTGTGGCATAGCTGGATGTAGAGAACATGGAGCAAACCTGCAAATCCTTGGAATAGTAAGCAGTAAATAATCGAGATCAATGTTGCTTTCATACTCTTTGTAGATACTCTCTATAGTTATCACATCTTTGTTAAATTGGTTTGCGGTCAGAATCCATTGCCTGTGTTTTCCAATACCACAACGTATATCAAAAGATTAACTTCCCAAGTCATTGCTTTGATTACCTTTTGCAAATTATGTTGTCCTTGCAAGTGATTGCTCTTACATTTGTGTTTAATGTTCACAAGCCACAAAGTTGGATCCGTCCACCAATCCCATGTCGAAACCCATAGAAGAACAATCTTGCTAGGACAATGACAATGTGATGCCTTCTTATCTTTTCTCTTTTATTTGCCTTATAATGAATCCAGGTCGGTTCAGGGTTAATATGACTACATACCATATTCTACTTTTCATTGATTATCATAGGATTCAGTTGGAATTATACATCTATATCAATGGTGTCTTGTGATAAAGACTTTATTTACAGGTTTATAAACCTTCTCAAGGCATTATCACAAGCTTGCAGCACGTCTTGAGCTCTTAATGCTGCTAGAACCATGCAAATTCTATATAGGTAAAAGAAATATTCTCCTCTCATTTAAGCTCATTATATTTAAGTATACTTTTCTATGGAACACAATTTCAGCAAGTACTGGTGAGAGATTGAATTCAATGTTTATACAATTATTCCTTCAACTCACTGTCTCTGAAAATGTTATGCCTCCTTGGGTTAGCCCCCCTCTGCTTCCTTCCATCAACAGCTTTACTTAATATGTCTTATGTACCCTGTCAGCATTTTGTTGCGTTTTCCTCATTCCGTATCAATTTTGTTTGTTGGTTAGCGTCTTTGATCGTATTTCTTTGTATCATGTTCTTCTTGGACCTTTAATACTCATGTTTTTCTTTTACGGGCAAGACGTGAGAGACTGCGACGAGCTGCCTTACGAGCTAAGTTATTTTGCTGCAGAGATCGTAGGGGTTGTACTTTTCACGTGTTTCATTTTTTTTCTTTTATTTTTGTGTTGTTAATTCATTATTTGATTGTAACATTCCTCTTTTGTTTAATTATCATCCAAGAATTTACCTTTTTTTCTACCTTCGTTCACGAAATTCCCACTTATTTTACACCCTTACCGTTAACAGTTTTAACTTGGGTTCTTTACGTTACTTTCTCAAAGTATGTCTCTTCATCTCAATTTTGATAAATAGTAAACCTCGCGTACAATCTGGTTTCTTAAACCAGCATTTCTAATTTTCTTTCCAATGGGTGATTACACATGAATACATGTCATATTTAAGTATCACGGTGAACATTAAGGTGTTCGTGGTCTAAAAAGGAATCAATTTGAATATGATGAGAGTTTAAATTACTGAATAACGAAACTGTTCATGTTTTTGTAATGCACTGTATCGTGTAGGCAAATTGATTTGCTTTTTATATTCTTGATCCATATATACAAAAAACAAGTACTGACATAGTATCCGTTGTGCTCTTTTTGTGATATAATATGCGTCGTCGGAAAATATTTATGCTATTTCGAACATGTTTTGCTGTTTATGGATTATTTTATTATACAGGTGAACAAACACATGATACATATTAATAATCGATAAGTGGTAATGTGCATCTTAAAAAAACCTAATATAATTAATGATCCATTCCTCTTTAATGATTAATACACCAATAAATTATATATTATTTTATTTCCTTACAAGCAAGTCACGGGTGGCAAGTTTACCAAATTATTTTATAAATTATTTACTAGCGTCGTTATGCAATGTATTACCACCATTCTTTTCCAAGTTTTGTGAAATGGTAGCGGCTCTCAAAGTTCTCAACCTCTTCGTTAGGGTTGTCCTCTTATTTGTTCATTTTGTGAGAGTTGGCATTGGATCGTTCTTTTTGATTGGGGTTGAACCTTGCATGAATGGTAGGATATGAAGTTTAGTGAATATGTAAACTTAGTCGCCGGTTGAGAGTTTAAGAGGGTATATGAAATGAGAAGAAATGCATTCTTGATCACAAATGAAAGGTAGGTGAATGAAATGTAGCCGAGTGCAATTGGGGATGTGGGATGGATAGTCGACTTCATGCGTGGTGTTGTTAGTGGGAGTCAGTCTATGCAAAAGAATTTTTGAAATGAGTTTTCAGATTCGGGTGTTTTAAAAGGAAACGTTTTCGCAGTTTTTTAGTTGAACGTCTGCTCTCCCACAAGCTCAAGGAAGATAAAAGAAAGATGTTGAGGAATCAAGGGCAGAGTACCTTACTTCCTTAATTCGGAGACTTGCTATTTGAACTCTATGAGTTCCAGTAAAACGAAGGATAGTGATAAGGAAAACAGGGATGAGACTCAGGGAGTCCGATCAGGTAGAACTCTTCTATAAAGCTAGTGGTAGGGAATGTTCTGGATCCATATCGGGATAGAATTCAGAGTTTGGAGGATGTTCTCGCTATTTTGTAGTGATTATATCAGGGAGAAAGAACCTCCGGTGTTCAATTGAAGACCTTGATCAAAGGCAAGGATGAGAAGCATTCGAGGGCCAAAAAAACAGTTAGGAAAAGGCAGAGTTAGGTTCCTGTTAGGTCCAGGAAGTTGGGAATGCAGTAATGTTGAAGATAGTAGCAACTCTAGAAACTAACAAAGAGTAGTCAGCCACGGGCATGGCAGACAGTACGCCACGGGCATGATGATAGTGGGGACCACAATCGTGATGTGTAATTCCGCCACGGACGTGGTGATCGGGATACCACGGGCGTGACATGGAGTTTGTTACATGCATAATGGATGGGTGCGTCACGGACATGGTAGAAAGGTAGCAACGATCATAGTTAATTTATATCCACGGGTGTGACAGATAATAGGCCACGGGCGTGGTCGACAAAGAACAAAATGAGTTCCAAGAGGCAGAAGCAGAGAAGGAAAAGGGAAGAATATATGAGGAAAACTCTGATATTTCGAGGAGGGTTGAGTACAATGCGAAACTCAAATATTAAGAATGATCTTAAGTTTTGCTGTTTTAGTTCTGGAAAGGAAGCAACAGAATTAAGAAAATATAAGTGCGGAAACAAATAGATAAGCAGATAGTCGGGGGCCTCGAGCTCACTCCCCCTCATCCTCCTCGTCATAGGAAGCCTACTAGTAAGGGACGTAGACAGGAGGGATTCTCCATAAGTGTAGTTGTAGTTGTAGTCATAGTTGCGAAGTTTTTGAGGAATCTTTATAGGAGTAGATATAATTTATAGTAAATTCCTAAAACATCAAATACCCTCGTTCGAACTTTGTTTAAAGAGATGTGAACCGTGTTTAGAAATCTCGTCTCCTATATCATCAAGACGAAATTACCTTTTTCGTGAAATTTCATCAAACGCATGAAGGAAATAAATTCCTTATTGCAACTTGGTAGGATGTTGTAAGAAGAATTTTATGTACGGATGAAATTGTTCTCCTATTTTGTTGATCAAGTGGATGAAGATTATTGTCAAAAAGAATGTTACGAGACGAAGAAGGAGAAATCTTCTTGGGAAACCGATTCAATGAGATCATATCTCAGACGGAAATGGAGGTGCCTTGATGGATATACTCGAAATTTTTCATGAGGCGATATACATTGAGACGGTATGAATAATTATATGCTTAGAAGTAGTGTTAATTATTATCAAATTATGTACTAATATTGAAATTAGTATATGTATAAATTTAGAGGTTAACTAAATTTGGTATGTAAGGTTCATGTGATGTATGATGCTAGTGATTTTGTAATTGGAGCAGTTTTAGGACAAAGAAGAGAGAAGAGGTTCCATCCAATCTACTTCGCTAGTAAGACGCTTAATGATGTGCAAAGGAACTACATAACTACAGAGAAGGAGCTCTTGGTGATTATCCTCGCATTCGACAAGTTCATGTCCTATTTAGTATTGTCTCATATTACGGTTTTCATTGACCACTTTGCTCTTAAGTATCTTCTAGCTAAATAGAATGCAAAACCAAGATTAATTTGATGGTTCCTACACATTCAAGAGTTTGACATATCTATCAAAGATAAGGCGGATGCAGAAAACATTACAACATACCATTTTTCGTGCCTTAAAAGCCCCATCCCGAGACGATTTGCTGAAGCAGAGATCAATGAGCTCTTCTCGGATGAACATTTGTTTCTCTTAGAAGAAGCTGAGGAAGTCTTGGAGCATCACCCCAACATACGCTCATGGTATGTCGAGATAGCTAACTTCCTCTCAACCGGGATATTTCCAAAGAATTACACTCATTAGCAGCAGAGGAAATTGATTTTCGACGCCAAGCATTACATCTAGGATGATCCCCTATCTCTTTCATTCGGGGTCTAATGGAGTGATAAGATGATGTGTCACTGCGCACGAGTCGTTAAAAATCATGCTTTGCTGCCACACTAGTCCCTCTAGGGACAACACAATGGAAACCGCACCGCTCGAAATACTTGGGATATTGGAGGACTGATGATGCTAGATTTATCACATATATCGCCCCCGTTTAAGTGATATTTCATGCATAATTGTATTGTTTTAGGTAGAAGTTTAAGATGTTTTATGCATTTTAAGCTTTTATTTCGATTTAGTGTTTCGGACCCGGTCGGGGTCCATTTGATGTCATTTAGGAGTGTTTTTTTTATAAATTTTATGTACATGACGATATCGAGACATTAATCGGAGTGATACGTCATGCATTGATGGTCTAAGACAAGCAATGAGAAGCATTTCAACATCTTCAATGAGCTTGGATCTCGACTTGGTCGGAAAGCGTCGCAATTTAGTATTTTGGACATATCTCCTAATTCAGAAGTCCGATTGATACAAGAAATGCGGCGCTAGAAAGATAATTAAATTTTCTATAATCTTTGAGTTCAGAGGTTACTGTAAATTAGACCAAAAGTATGTCGTAAACTGACCAAAAGTACGAAGCGCACTTTTGGTAGTCCGTCAGGATAAAGGAATCCTTCTCTATAAAAGTCCACCTCTACCTCATAATGCACAGACCCCGGGGGACGAAAATTAGAGAATATTTCAGAGACTTCAGAGCGACGAGAAGGCACCGACTTCAAGGAGCTCGGATCGAAAGACATAATCAAGTTTGACGGAACAATTTCTTCGACGGTTCTCGGTGAAATTAGGTTTTTTCGGATTTCTTCATGTAAACCTAATTCCAATGTGTTCCTTTGTTGATTTTGATATTTTCTTCAAATTTATGAGTAGCTAAACGTTTCGTACTTAGATTAGATGAACCTTAGGTAATTCCTTATGAACGAATGATTGTTTGATTTTGACGATTTATGCAAGTTGGATGGACTTTGGTTTGTGTTTAATTTTGTTTCCGTTCTTATTCTTGCTTCGCCGTTTTGAATAGAATTTTGTTAGATTTGTCTTCGTCTTGAAAGATCTTACATATCTAGAATACCAAAATTAATCAACTAGATTAGGCGTTAACCCTCATCCGAGAGCGAATAAACTAGCCTGTTGTATGAGCAGTTCTCGTTTGTTTTGTTGCCTAGGGGATATCAGATCTTTTTCTCAAACGAGTGGACTGAGATAGTAGATATGTAGCATATTAACAGACCCAATAGGGCATGATTTTATTAGAGAAGAACTGAGATGGTAAATTGAATCTATCTTGTTTTGCTTAAATCGTTGAATTTGTCTGTCATTTGTGGATTTGGGTAGCTTAGGTGATTCAAAATCTAAGCCGTTTTCTCCTATTTGCTTCAAACTTTATCTCGTGCACTCTTGTGTTATTTTCCATGTTATTTGGCTCATTAGAATAATTGATAGACTTAGAAATTCGTGGAACCTACACCACAACACCTGTTTAATCGTTTAGCACTTTTCATAATTTTGAGTTGTCACGACATTGAGACCCTAGGGAAATTCGACTCTAGTTAACTAGGTTTATTTTGATAACGCCTAAAAACGTTCATCAAGAACTATGTGGAAAGACTGTGGACATTACATGAAGAACTACGATCCATGCCAACGTTCAGGCAACATGTCAAATAGGAATGAAATGCCAATGACAATATTTATAATTGTAGAGAATTTTTATGTGTGGGGAATTGATTTTATGAGTTCTTTCCCATAGACTCATGGTAATACGTACGTACTTGTAGCTGTGGATTATGTGTTAAAGTGGGCAGAGGCGCAAGCACTGCCTACTAATGATGCTAAGACAGTGTGAAAGTTTATCACCTGCTTTTTTATGCGTTTCAGGATCCCTTGCACTATCATTAGCGATAGGGGTACTCACTTTCAAAGTTAATTTGATCGACTTTGCCAAAAAAATTGTGTAACTCATCGATTGACAACCACTTACTATCCACAAGCAAGCGGTCAAGCGATGGTGGTCGATTCGGCTCATGAAGCTTTATGGCCTATCGAACCACCTTCAGAGACCAAAGAACATTCAAGGTCAACGGTCACCGTTTCAAGCACTATCTCGATGCCAAGCCCACCGACGGAGTCGAAGTTCATTACTTTGAGGATACTCAATAAAAGGTCAGGTATCATCTAGGTCGAAGACATTAAAGAAACAATGCTTCATGGGAGGCAGCCCATGTCTGGAGTTAGTCTTTAACATTTTATTTGAGTCGAATTGCATGTGTAAGTGTTAATAGTTCTACTTTAGACTTTTTATTTTCTTTCTTTTCATATCATAAATCCATCTTATTATGTGTGGGACCTGGACACTTGTCCTAGTTCATTTTTACTTTTATTTTTGATTTTGTGTCTGTGTGTGTTTGAGTGTGTTTTAGGAGTTAGTTGGCCGCCAAGTTCAAGCTTTAATGGATCATGCTTCTTACCTCTTCGGTTTGCTCATGGCTTCCATGTATTCCTATGCAACTTTTCTGTTTCATTTAGTGAGGACACTATCCAAACTAAGTGCGGGGTGTGTTTACATAGGACTTTTCTTGGCTAGTCTTGATGGGTACGTGTCATCTTGGTTATTAGTCCAAATCTCAAGCGTGTTGGAACCATCTTTGAATCAATTACTTGGCATGCTCCGAAAGTTTCCTAGTGGTTTGTGCACTTAAGTTGGTTATTTAATTATGAACCCAGATTTGCTAGGAGTTTAGGCCAATGATCAAAGTCTATTTAATCGTTCTTTAGAGTTGCTTTGATGTGTTAGCAAGGAATCTCCACCTTGATGTGACCAGACATGCATGTTACCAAATTACCGTATAGCAAAATATTGTGAGGTTTAAAGATCATTTTATAATATAGATAATCTGCTTGATTAGTAGATTTGTTCTTAAATTATTTTGAGTGGTCTTCTCTATTTGTTGTTAATATGATACTTGCATGATACCGTTCTGAATTCACTCGGCACTGATGTAATAAAATGATAGGGGCACTTAGAAAAGCTCCACCGAATAATATCGATCTCGTTTTGATATTTTGTATTAGGTAACCCAATCATAGTCAAAAAGCCTTTTTCACAACCCCTTATAATACTGTATCCCCTTTCTTTCAACCCTTCATTTGATTATGTGTACATTAGTGACATGTAACTCGGTCGAGTCTAGGAATCGAAGTTACTAAGTTTTGAAAACTGCAGTATTATTTAGTCTCCCTTCTTCATTTTGACGTGTATTAAAAATGAGAAAAAGAGAAAAAATTTAAAAATCTCGAAAAAAGGAAGTAGACAAATAAAAAACCTAGTATCGAGATAAGCAAAATAGAAAAATAAAAAAGAAGACCAAAAGGTCTTGAGTTAGTTGAATAAACGAGCACAAAAGCTCAAAGTAGTAGTTTTTGCATAAGGGATAGACGAGCTAGTTTGAAGCTCTTGGTAGAATTAGATCCTTGCATAATGATGTTTGTAAGTAGTAACTTAGCTCCATACTAGAGTAAACCGAGTCATTCGCCACAGTGTACAGCCAGCACCAAAGTCATTTCACCTTCTCTTCTCTATTCTGTCCACATTACAAAACCGAATAAAAAATCTCTAGATTAGTGTTTGAAGTGCCTTGATGTGATGAGTTGGAGTAGGTTGATATGCAAGTGTTGGAAGCGCACTTCAGAGTTACTTATGAGCGCATAAACACTATCCTTAAAACATTGTGAGTGAATTCATTGTTGGCTTCATATTTAAGCCGATTTCCCTTAAGAGCAAGTCTGGATGGTTGGTTTAACGTGTATGATGATGTGTGGCACATTAGAGAACTTCTTGTGAGGCCTTTACTTCATATTTCGGTTTCGTTTAATGATTCACTTGATTGCTAAGAAATTTAGGGATGCATTGAGGATTATGAATTTTCTTTGCTTCGTTAAGTGATGTGTTCCATGAATTTTATCAGGCTTTTGCTTGAGGAAAAGCAAAGCTTATGTGTGGGGGGTGTTTGATGACACTCAATTTTCGTGTTCATCACCCTCGTTTAAGCGACATTTCATGCATATTCGTATAGTTTTGGGTAGAATTTTTGTTTCGTACATTTCTAACATATATCTCGATTTAGTGTCTCGGGCTCGTTCGGGGATCCATTTGATGTTGTTTAGTAGTTTTTTATCGAGATTAGGAACACAGTGACGTCGGGGCATTATTCTGAACTTTATGATGAGTAAGGAGGAGCTAAATAAATCAAAGAATGAATAAAATCATGAAGTTCAGGCGATATACAGTATTTGGGGACAAGTGGGAACTAGGAGCGGATGGTTGTTGGAATTCAAGGGGAACACAGCGTGTCCCTAGAGAACATGGCATGTCCTATGAACACGACGTGTTCCTCAAGGACATGTCTGTGTCCTTTTATATAGAAGTTACGGTCGAGAAGTTAACTTCATGGAACACTTGTCCTTTTACACCACAGTGTGTCCTATGGAACACATCGTGTTCTTCAAGGACACGACAGTGTCCTATTCTTTGGAACTTTCAGACCGATAAGAAATTTTTAGAGAACATGCATGTGACCTTTTGGGAATACTGTGTGTCCTTCTAGAACACGGTGTGTTATGCCTTCAGAAGGGTTTTCTCAACAATTTTCCTTCTTCAATTAGGAATAGACGATATAAATATTCGGGTTCTCCCTCATTCGAGGACAGACTTTCGTTGATGAAATTCAAAGATTTATTGGGAGATTTGAGACCGACAAAAAAACAACTTTTAGGAGTTTGGAATCGTCAAAATAATCAAGACGGCGAATCTAGTTCTCGGGAAGATCGATGAAATTAAGTTTTTCATAATTCTTTGTGTAAACCTAGATTCAATGTCTTCCTCTTCTGAGTTTGATTTGTCTCTCGAGATTATGATCAGCTAAACTTCTCTTGATTAGATTAGATGAACTCTAGGTTAATTCCTATGAATGAATGATTTGATACGTTTGACGATTTATGCGAGTTGGATGGATTTCATTACATATTTGATTTCGTTTTCGATTTTTTTTACCTGATCAACTTGAATGAATCTCTGTTACATTTTTCTTAGAATCGCGAGAGCTTGCATATCTAGAACGCCGAATTCAAATAACTAGATTAGACGTTAACCCTCATATGGGAGCCAATGAACTAGTCTGTCATGTGAACAATTCTAAATTCGTAAATCACCTTGCGAGTTTTAGATCTTTGGTTTGAAAGAGCGGACTAGAATACTGCATAGGTAGCAAATTAGCGGACCCGAAAGGGCGTGGTTTGATTAGAGAAGAATTGCGATAGTGTAATGCATCTATCCTGTTTCGTTTTAAATCGTGGAATTTTTCTATCATTTGTGAATTAGAATTGCCTAGGGGGATTCGACATCTAAGCAGTTTCATCTCTATTTGTCTACAACCATATATCGTGCAATTTTGTTACTCATTTACTTTAAAGTAATTTCTTCTTTCATTTTGATTGTTTGATTGTTCCTCGTGGCACCTAAACCACATTACTTGTTACCGTGATAAATATTAATTACAACATTGAGTAAGATACTAAAAGAGACCCTAGGGAGATTAGACTCGGTTAATTTGTTAACTGGTTTATTTTGATAATGCCTAAAAACATTTATCACATACTGACAGTCTCCTCACTAGCTGGAGCTAGGACTATGGAGTCGAGTCGATGGCGGCAAAGGTGATCAGGCTTCGGAACCAATAAGTGGTCTTTTTCTCCTCCGAGTAGAAGTCGCAGACCACAACCAACTATTTAAGTGAGAGAAAGCGAATGTTCCCGGCGATCGAGAAGACGAGGGTCGGCTTAGCCGGCTCGATTGGCAAGTCCACGTGTAGAGTGGCGGAAAAATTATGGGTGAGAACCTCGTAGGCAGGCTCATCTACCTCGAAGATGCTCTCGGCACATCCGTTGAGAAGGAGCTCCACTGCCTATCCCTCCCAGGTGGCAAAGGGAGTGTCCCAAATCTCCTCCTAGTGGATTAACTTGACCTGCTAAACCGGTCTACCCCTGAGCTACTCCATGCGAAGATGGTGGACCTCACTAGGAAAGTTGAGAAAGCGAACCGTGGGTTGGGTGGTGCCCTGAGCGAGACTCACCTCGCGGGCAGCAAGGTGGGTAGTTGCCGCAGGATCCTTGCCCACTCAATGACAAGAGTGCTTAGGCTTGGTAAGAACCAGGTACTAAGATTATGATCCTTCTTCGGGCATCTGCACAAGTAGAAACGGAATCATTGACTGTCAAAATGTTAATTAAAGGCCTGATGCACATTTAGTCGATGGCGTGATGAGCACGTCACTAAGGGCATGGTGTACAAACCATCACGGGCATGGTGAACCAGTCACCACAGGTGTGATGGATAAGCCACCATGCGCATGATGAGTGAGATAGCTACAAGCATGGTGAACATGCGATCATGGGCGTGATTGCTAAAAAAAATCGGTGATCACCTAGGGTCCGATCAACGGAAGGGAAACTTCAGCTTTACCACGATAATCCTAAGGCACGCAGGTATACCAATATCAGTGATTGCTTGTCCGCCATGCCCTTAGTGACGTGCTCATCAAGCCACCATGCTCGTGATGAGTGAGATAGCTACAAGCATGGTGAACATGCGATCATGGGCGTGATTGCTAAAAAAAAAGGTGATCACCTAGAGTGTAGCATAACAGAGAGGAAAGTTTGGAAACTCGCCGTTTTTAGAAGATTCGAGAGGAGATGAGCACAATGACGGCGACGATGGGACAAGAGCTGCAGTATGAGAAACGTTAGGCGTCGGAGGACCCAACTGAATTAAGAAGAAAGGAGGAAGAGTACTTACCAAAAGGTGTCGAAGCTTGAGGAAGGATTGATGATGGTTGGCAACGGTTGTGGGAAGGGGAAAGTGAAATTGGGGAAGATTGGGAAATTAAGGTTCGAATTTGGGATCAAATTCCTTATAAAAGAGACGACCACAAGCCTGGTCTACTTTCTGTCACTGCATGGCGGACAAGCAATCAACGCGATGTGGTGGGTAGTCAGTCACGGGCCTGATAAGAGGATCTGTTAGATAGGGACCGAAGGGATGGGCTGACAGTAGTGGGTCGATACCAGCCCAGGGGTTGTTATAGGGAGTGGTTAATTCGGACTCGACCACCATATACGAAAGGAGAACACGAGCTAGAATAGGCGGTAAATCTAGTTAGCTTTAGCAAAAAAAATTGAATTCTGGGACGCGGGGTAGCCCAATCGAAGCCATGAACGTGACAGGAAATGCAGGCAACCCCCTTTTGGGATGAGGAAGGGGTAAGTTGTCGACTGGGCCCCAAATCATCCAGGAGACGGACTCTCGAATTCGGGTGATTCAAGCGATGTTGGGTGTGGCCCAAATCGACTGAAGCAGAACACATATGAGAAGGGTGGAGAGGATAGCTATAAGGGAAAGGGATAAGGTCTTCCTTCGGGCAGCCCCCTGAAAAGGAATGATACATTCTGCATTAAGGAAAGTTGGCCCACAGTTCAAAAGTTTCTGTGATGTTAATTGAAGGACAAGATAAGTGGCTTATGAGCTGGTCTTGCCAGGAAAGTTGAACCAGATGCGCAACAGGCCCAGATCAGATAATCCTAATAGATGAGGTTGAGTTAGTATGACATCCCGATTTCACGTTAACGGTTGACTCTGTGTTTTAAATTGGGTTCGTTGAATTTGCTAAGAATTAGCTGTCGGTCGGAAATATTTTAAAAAAGAAAACGCAAAGTCTACGACCAGTGATCATGGGTGAAAATATTTTCAACAACAGAGGACGGAGTCTTACCGGTGCTCTTGGACAGACCTGAGATGAATGACGGCCAACTCCTAAAATATGGATGAAGGCCAGCTCTCAGACGGTCACGGTCTGATCCATGATTTGGGCTTAAAGGGGCAACATTAAAGAGCCCAATGGAACCCCCTGAAGTCCAGCTTACTCCAATATTTGATTACCTGCCAGGCTGCTATGAATCAATCACCCAAAAGTCCGTAAATAGCAAAATATGATTACTTCCCCTTAGTCTTTCATCTGTTTGTTCCTCGCCCTCGATTTCTTGGTTGGACGTAGAGCGCCAAAAGTCACCGGAAATCCAGCTCCAAGAACCCTAATACTCCTACAGGTTTGATTCTATGCCGTTAATTTTCATTCTTGAGTAGTTTCTTGCGTAGAAAACGGATAACCTGCATCTCGGTCGTCTCAGAAAAGGATTATTGCTGTTAACGAATCATAATTGAGATTTTGCGGATGAATGTTCCGTCATCCGTGCGACCCCAGAATCGGATATGGCATATGACAAAAGTACTGGTTTAGTTTTACTTCCGTCCTTTTTGGAGAACCTCGATTGTAGAATTAGGGTTTTCCTGTTCGTTGGATGAAGATTTGTCTCCTTGAAAGCTCTGAAATTGGAGTGAAATTGTCAGTTATTTGTTATGCTATTTATGCTGATCGATTTCTTCTTTCTATGTTTAATCATCGTGGATAGTTGGGAGGAAGCAATGACGACTGCAGCTCGACCAACTTGGGCCCCTGCCAAAGGTGGTAATGAACAAGGTGGTTCTCGAATTTTTGGTGCATCACAGAAGTTTTCATCAAGGGACCTTGCTGCACATACAACTCTCAAGCCAAGGTGTGTTCTTGTTCTTGTCCCTTATAATCATTTTTGTTTTCTCTATTTATCACATGTTTATCATGATTATTGATTACCACCGTGGCCCAGAAATTCCCTTGGGGAATCTTCAGTTTCAGGATGTCTTATCTGAAATACTTGGTATGGATTTCTGCTATGTTTTCTAGATTTAGATATTGTACTTTAGTTGTAAGTTGCGTGGTACTTGAAGTTTGGACCTATAGTGAGTTGGAAAATTTCATCCTATGTTACTACGAAGCATCCCTTGGGTGCAGCCGTTTAGATGAGTTAGTAACTACTGAGCTGGTCCGTGAAGTTGTTTTCGTTCAGCTGATCCCATTCGTTTTAGCTGAGGTGATAGTTGTAGTCAATGTAGCATTTGTCTTTCAGCTGAATGGAAGGTCTAAATTTCTTATCATCATGCAATTACATTACTTGCTCGTCTTGTGCACTTAACAGTTCTACACATTCCCCTTTTTTCAGTACTCAAGTATGTCAGCTGTCAGGCTAAATATGATCATATATCTTTGTGGCTATCATATTTCTCATCACATATTTCTTCAATTGTTCTTTGTACGTGACAGGAGGGAAGGCCAAGATACTCAGGATGAACTGGAGAAACGGAACCTCCGTGAGGAGCTTGAAGAACGTGAAAGAAGGCATTTCTCGTCGAAGGACAAGTCATACAATGGTAAGCCATTTCCCATAGAATATATTGTGAATTTTTTATCTCTCTGATCCCAAAACCACTTTCAGTTTACCATCCTGTCTTGGTTTGATCTTTACTAAGTTGTATTTATCCCTTGTAGATGACAGAGACCGTAGTAGAAGGGGCAGCCAGCTTCTCCTGGAAGGTATATGTCGAAGCATTCTCTTGCATTAAATGAGTTGGTCATAATGCCTCGAATATCTGTTCTAACTCTACCTGATTTATACAGGTTCGAAAAGAGATGCAGAAGAACGTATAATTCCTCGCAGTGTTGATGCCGATGATTCTGATGGCGAGATAAACAACAGCGATGAAAGGTTGGTCATTGTCGGTAGATATAGTCATATGATTTAATCAGTGCTTGTTTATCAATCTTTCTGCTACTTTAGATATTTATGTAAAATTGGTGCATGCAGATAAGACGTAGTTTTCTCCAAGTGTGAGAAAGTAGCGGGTCTCATGCTGGCATGGTTCATAGGTTAATCTTGAATTGATCCATGTAAGAGTGTATGTAGGTGTTATAACAGTTGTTTCTTTTAATTTACAGTGATGATGAAGACGACACCGAAGCTTTGTTGGCTGAGCTGGAGAGAATAAAGAAGGAAAGGGCAGAAGAAAAGCTCCGCCAGGTAAACTGAATTCCATATCGATATATCGTAGTTTTCTACTTTTCTTTATATTGTATTTAGATGCTGCTGGAGTTCCTTTGCTCTACATTTCTGTTAAATGGATCTTCGGAATGAATAAATGGCTGGGTTTCCCAGTCCTGAAAAGTAATTTTTTGTTTGTCAAAGGTATCAAACTTGATACACAAGATCGTGAGACTGAAATAAATTGTGCATGATGTGTTTTCAGGAGCAAGAACGTGCAGTTGAGGAGCTGAAAGTTAAAGAAGAACAGCTTCTCCGTGGAAACCCATTGATGAACAACAACCCAACATCCTTCGGTGTGAAGAGGAGGTTAGTGACCTTAACAAGCTCAGCTGGTTATCACCATCTTTGACCATTAATACTAGTAATCCACGGTCATATTATTCTAATTATCTTTCTTGCATTGGGTGAATCAGGTGGGATGATGATGTGGTTTTCAAAAACCAGACAAGAGGAGAAACCAAAACACCAAAACGTTTCATCAACGACACCATCAGGAATGATTTCCATCGCAGATTCTTGCACAAGTACATGAAATAGTTCTGTGGAAGCAAAAACCACAATGATGAAAAATCCTCAAGACTGTCAAGGGCCTGTTTCTGTAAAAAAAACATGGATGTCTTTAATCATTTGAATCGAATGTTGTTATGTGGTTCTAGGCGTAAAATTCAACAGTACTTGTTCCATTTTCATTCTAGTTGTTAAGTTCCTAACTTAAACGATGAGTTTCTTCTTCTGTATCGAATGCTAGTGCCTTTTTCCAACCTTGTTTCTATACAATTTTCCTGTCAGTTTTAGCACAAATTTTTTCAATCAGTTGGGAAGATAGATGCGCTACAATCCGTGGCTTATACAATGCTGCTAGCCCAGTTGCGGTACTAAACTTATAAAGATAGGGCGTGAACATTAATCAAAGGTATCCAGAATTTACTGCAAGTTTCTTGCACGTTGCAACTACAACAGTAATACACAATTTGGAAGAAGATATACATACACTGGGTAACTAACCAAATAATTAAACAACAATTAAAAACAAATTACACAACTGCTACAGCTCTCTCATATTAATTTATACACCCATCATTAATCCATCAAAAAAGAAGCGCACGAGAACCAAAGAAGCCACAAAAATGAAAAGAAACAACATGCAAGGGCACTTACTATCTTCTGTAAACAAACAAACAAACCCTTAATCCTTGCTTTTCTTCTTTGGCTCTTCTAGCACAAATTCTACATACAAATCCTTTAGGCCTATCACAACTGTCGTTATCAATGGACCCATTATCGCTCCCTGCACTCACAAATTAATCATTAGCAATTGTGAACTAGGAAAGCAAACAACAATTGTGTAAATAAAAAACAAAAGGTTTACCTCGACTGCTGATGGAAACAATGTCATCCCGCCAATGATGCTAAGCCCCGTGAGGTATTCGTTGTGACCCGGTATATCCTCTTGAATTTCAGATGCACCATAATCAATCAGCAGAAGATGAATTACTGAGAGGCTAATCGCTAGAATGTATCTGCTTTCAAGCACCAGCTGCACTGCTGCTGGAATTGTCGAAAACCATGGTGGGAATATTGGTAATAGCGGACTTATGAATGCAAGAACGGTAGAAACGTATAGGAAGTGGATTTTGTAGAGTCTAAACAAAAGCCATGTTATGCATCCTTGGAAGAAAGCAAGCTCAGCTGTAGCCAGAAGAACTCCTGAAATGGCTTTGTCAAGTACCTCTACGCATCTACTCCTTACTGATTTCCTCATTGGTAACATGCACATCACCTGCTCGGTCACCCCACCTGACTCTGATGTTATCAGGTAATACAATACCCAGAAGAACACCATTGACATTGATACAAAGTTGAAAACCTCAGCTGCTCCAGATATGATAGAGTTCCCAATGGACAACATCAGTTTAGCACCACCACCTAGTACTGATGCACTGCTGGCGAATACGCGTTGGGAAACATCCATTCCCCGAAGAGCAAATGCCTTTGCCTTCTCAAGTATATCCTCGCGGCTGATTATCAGTTCCCTGACAATTGCATCCAGTTCCGTGTAGATATCCCCCCATTGTCGGTCGGTCAGTTTTTTTCGCAAGGTCAAGAGCCTCTTCGTGTATGGAGTCGGGCTCATTATCACTGTCGACTGCTCAGACGAATTAGCTGGAGGAGTAATGACGAAATGCTTGATCCCGGTGACTAATTCAGTCACATTGTACTGCATTGCAAGACTATCTATTTGTTCAGAAACAGTCTCGTAGAACTTGGTTGTGTACCTATCAACCATCCCAGGCACATCATTATCATCCATCCACTTCCTAACCCCAAATTTCTCAGCGTAATTGCTCTCTTCCACGTGCGATTTCAACGAGATCACAGCGTCTTTGCCTTCGACACCAATCTTGTAGGAGAAGAATATCAATCCAACCAAGAATCCAACAATCATACCAATGATCAAGCCAACTGCAACGATGGTCTTGAGTCGCTTCAATATCCCTTTAGTAAAGAATGCACTGATAACACTGCGCTTGAAGCTGTTACTCCTAAACGAGGTTACAGCAGAGAATGTGGAATTCACAGTCTTGGTACTGCATAAAAACCCTAACCCTAAAATGGAAAGTGCCCCCGTCGCACCAATATTCTCATAAGCAATCACAAACACACCAAACGAGACTAACCACCTCACTAACTTGGAAAATCCACTTCGATTCCTCTTGATTCGGTCCTTCTTGTCCTTCCTGAGCAAAACCCTAAGACAGAGTTCCTTGATGTCAACAAGGGTGCCGACGAACACCTCGAGGATAGCACTGGGGATGGCGAGGATAGTCTCTGTGAGCCCTAACTTGAGAGGCTCATTCCAAAAGGAGACGAGGGCCTCTTGAATTCCCCTCAAGGGAATGGAGCACAGAATCGCCCACTGAATTGGGCGCAGGTACTCCTGAAGGAGCTTACAGACAAAATATAGGACGAAGATTGTGAAGGCGAGGCCGGCGTGGGCCATGGCTATGCAGACAGCGAGGCGTACCTGTGGATCTCCCAAGAAGCTGTCTTTATGAGCTGGCTCACCGAATTTCGAGGACCCAGATGGAGTTGGAGGCTTAGCAGAAGACGGAGGAGGTGGTGGCGCCGACGTGGAAGGTTTGTTGAATGAGGCGGATCTGAACATATCCTGCCACGGCAGAGGAGAAGAAGACGATGAGGGCGGTGGAGAAGACTCCGGCATCGGCGGCGGTGGGCTGGAATTAGGGTCGGCGTATGGAACTAACTCCATTGCCGACGAAAATGATAATTCAACAGAAAACTGAAGGAGAAGAAGAAGAATCTGGGGATATTATTATTATTATTAATGTGGTCTGCTTGGTGAGCAGAGGAGACGGGGGATGGAGAGAAATGAAAAGCAGAGAATAATTTGGAAACTGGCAAGAATAATTAATGATAACAGAGTCTGAGGGAACAGTCAGCCAATCAGTGAATTACAGGTGGGGTTCATACAAAATTCACTGGTTGTCAGATACTTGACAGGTTGTTAATTGAGGAGCGACAAACATTGAGAAGTCGGCCATGAATGGACTGGACAGATAATATGAAGTAGAGAGGTGAGTTTCTGCAAAATGACTAGCATACTGACACGCTAAACGCCCGCACACTGCAGACGGGCTAATCAACGGCCCACATTTAATCCCAAACATCCCATGGCTAAGGATCACTTTAAGTATAATTTTTTTTTTGTTTTAGATTTGGTTTCGGGTTTTAGGGTTTCCTTTATGGTTTGAGTTTTGAGTTTTCAGTTTTGAGTTTGGTTTAGGGTTTTAGAGGATGCACATTCTTAGAGTTAGCAATTGTTAAGTGATGTGACGGGTGATGTGGTACCTCTATTAGCAATTGTTAGAGATGTAAGAGTGATTGCTAATTAGTAAGATTGTTAAATTAACAATTTCATTAGCAATGCCACATAAGATATATACCAATTTTCTATGAGAAAATTTTTATATTAGCTATGACACATAAGCATATTAAAATATTTCTTTAAACATACAAAATTGCTAAGAATTATAGGGATATACGTGATTAGAAATGGTTAAAGGAGTCAATTGCTAAAGTTGGTGATGTGGCCATTAGAAATTGTTTAAACAAATTTTGTGATGCACATGATCTTAGGGTTCAAGAGTAGTAGTTTTCAATTTTAAATTTTAGATTTTGAGTTTGAGTTTAAGTTTTTTTTTGGATTTTTTATTTAAGTTTGGTTTAAGGTCTAGAATATTAAATTTTAAGTTTTGAATTTTAAATTTAGATTTTTGATTTTAGATTTGATTTTAAAGTTTAAAATATTAAGTTTTTAATTTTGAATGTCAGATTTTGAGTTTGGGTTACTAGTTAAAATCAAATCCTAAAAATCAAAATCTAAAATTTAAATAAATTGTAAAATGGATATGGTTAAAATAAATAAGAACACTTTACTAAACTAGCCGTGCTGGATTTTGTGTGATTATTGTGTGGTACTTTATATTGTCATTGTTCGTCTGTATTTTAGATAAAAGTCTTTGAATATTATATTTATTCCCTTTGTGTCTGTCTGTTTTAATTTTTAAAGACTGTGGGAACAAGTTCAATTAATAATAGAATTTACATCTATTTTCTTAGCATATAGTCTCTTCTCTACATAAATGTCATCAAAGAATTTGCAAAAAACACTCATCACCCATTTTACATTAATAGTTTTGGACAATTGTACTTAGTGGACGTTTAAGGCTTTTGAACATTGAGTTTGCGTAGCAGTTAGTAGGATAAGAAAATGGTCATCATTTATATCAATTAATCGGTGTATTAGGCTCATATTCTGTTTTCAGTTATAATTGAAGTTATACATAATAAAATTTGTTCAATCAATCTTATATTATAAATAAAATACTAATATAATAAATAAATATAATAAATAAATATGGTCAATTTCAAAAGAGCATGTGGTCAATTTTGAAATATTAATATAATAAATAAATAAAATACTTTAATTTTTAACTTAAATTTATCACCCTGGCCTCAAAAACAGAAGACACAAGTTTAGGGAAGTCGCTCATAAATCCATCCCCGACTAAGAGCAAAAAGCAACATGAAATCCTTATTTCATTAGATGCAAAGTGTAGCTTAGGAGAGTATGTTAGGAGAGCATAATTACATGGTAATTCATGTTTAATGATGATGTTTTGCCTCTTAAATTCATGCTATATGAATTGTTGGCCTAAGATTTGATCAAATATCTCAAACTTTTTTACTACATGGCATTGTACATGTATATGTGGTTGCCCAACCATGTCATTAAAGGAAAATGAGAGATTGAGGACATAGGGATCCCAAATAGCCACAAATCAACTATAGAGTTGAAGATTGTTTGGAATGATGATCTAAAAAATATTGAAGACTTGAATTTTTTAGATTAAGGATGTGAAGACCATAAGAAGGAACCACGGCCATCGAAGCAGCCACGGACGCCATTTAGGACGAAGCATATACAAACCCTACATCAACCACACTCCAAACATTCAAGGAAGTCCCATACATGACATTGATGATGATCTTTCTTTGTATCATGAATTAGAATGTCTTGAACCGGCTAAGAGATTGATTTGTAGTTCAACTAGTTCGACCGATCAGTCCAATTCGATTTTCAAAACATTGGTTACAACAAAAATATTATTTAAATCACCAATAATAATCATGGTCAAAATCACACAAACTCACTTAAGCTTACCCCAATATATAAACCAAACTTTTTTTCTATAACGAAAACTACCTACCATAAATGCATATCTTCACGAAGCCCCATATGAACAAACTCATTGGTCCTATTTTAGAGACTGACCCTAACATAATGATGTTTCATTCAGTGCCTCACAAATAACCTCTTGCTACCCACACCATAATCTAAACAAGTAGCTTTATCTAAATCCGCCATTATTTAGACATAGCCATCAATAAGTCCAATACTTACTGGATTCTCAATTAAAGTTAATCATGCTTACTTATAGTAACCTCCTTGTACCTATTGTTTTTGACAACCTTATTAGGCCTCATATGGTATATTGTTCTTAACAACCTTATTAGGCCTCATTTCGTATAAAAGAAATATGGAGGGTTTTGTGAAAACTCATAATAACAAAGAAACATTTGTTTATTTAGTTTTAATTGGCCAGTGTTTTACGAAAATACTTTTCCTCTAAGCCAACATTTCCTTTCAAATGTGCATTTTCAAATACATGGTGTTGAGGATGTTTTCTTCAAAACTCTGAGTTTTCGTAAACAATGGATAGATATTGTCATTATTACCCCCAACTTCCTTTACGGATATAACGACTATAAAAACCGAAGTGGGGAATAAAAGTGGGATATTGGTTTGATTAGCCAAAGCATATAATATAATATTGCAATTATGTAATGCATATTTGCAAATATATGGTTGTAGATATGTACAAATATTAGTTCTTCTTTCCTGGCAAATACAAGTAGTGGTGGGTATCGAATTTGTTCTCATTTATAGTTAGTAAAATACGGTACGAGTATGATACAATATTAATACGTTAAGAGTTTCATACATTGTTTCAACATAGCAATACATTTAAAATTTCGGCAACAATTAGAAAATATTAAAAAATTAAAAATTAAATGGCTCTACAATAGTACGAGCACATAAGTTCTAAACACATATAGTACGTATTTCGTATTATACGAGTATTAAATGAATTTTTCCTAACTAGAAGATGATGGGTCTTGAAATTGGATTTCAAATAAGGGCATAATGGCCATTGTATAATAAATCTCTAACAAACTAAAATTTGTATTTCAATTGCAAACCTTATCCCCAAACAATGTAATTGAAATTACACAATTTCTTATTCATCAATTTCCTTTTTCTAATATTAAGGATGGAAAAATGCAAAAACAAACAGATAAAAAAGATTGTCTAACCCATGAGGCAATAGCCTAACTTTTTACATTAAAATCAAAACCCAAAATTCGATTAATCCAAATAATTATGAAAATGGCAAAATAATAACTTTGTTTGATTGTCGTTGGCAACTTCCCCAGCTGCTTCATATAGATTGCAACTTTTTATATCTCATGCTTACATTTATTTTATCAACGGCTTGCAGAGACTAAGGAAAAGAGTAAATTTTATCATTAGTTTCAGATTCTTGAATTGTTGAGCTCGCTAAATACTTATTTTCTTCATCAATCTCAGGTTCTACTTCTTCCAAATATCTATGCAACATTAAACTAACAAAACAACAAAAATTAAGATACTATGTAAAAATGATGGCGAAATTATCTAAAATTGATTCTTTAATTTTAGATAAATTTGGAGTTGTGAATATCATGAAGTATTGAGGATGTAGCCGTAATTTTGGAGTCGCTCTGACATAGCAACTACTTGAAGGAGATAATGTCGAAGAAAATAGTATCCAAGAGGTTCAAATTGTTACCGACTGTGATTACCTCTTTGTTGAGAATTATAAAAAAGTAGTATAGAAGATAATAAGAATCATAATTCAAGGCACATCTTACACATCATCAAGTAATAACCTAACACATTATGGCATAACCACTTAACCATAACATGGATAATATGAACATGAGGTAACCACCAATAAGGGAACATGAATGAATTGGCATGACTCAAAGTACAACTTGCACAATATCATCAAGTAGTAACACAACATATCAAGACAAAACCGCTTAACCATAACCTTAATCACATGAACCTGGGGTGAACCCTAATCAAGGAGACATGACACGACTTTTCATCATTCAAGGGTACGACTTACACAACATCATCAAGTAATAACATAACATATAATGACATAGTCGCTTAACGATAACATTAATCACATAAACATGGGGTGAACCCCAATCCGGGAGACCTGACATGACCTATCATAGTTTAAGGACTTATCATAGTTTAAAGACTGACACATCATCAAGTAGTAACATGATCATAACCGTCTAACTGTAACATGTATAAGCTGAACATAATGTAACACCAATCTTAGGAAACATGACATGACTTAACATAGTTTAACAGGGCAACTTGCACATCATCAGGCAGCAACATATGTACTTAATCATAACATGAATAGGATGGACATAACATGAACACTAATCCTGGGGAACATGACATGCTTAAACATAGTTGAAAGGGGTAACTTACACATCATCAAGGGATATCATAACCTAACATACCTAACCATGACATAAGGTAGCCACTTAATCACCGCGATATTGTCATACAATTAGCCGCATCACATGCATAACATGACGTAACATAACATAGCCTAACATTACATAATCACTTAGCCATCTCATGAATAACATGATGTAAGGTAACCACTTAATCAATCGAGTAATTTCATAACACAACATAACATAACATAGTCGCTTAACCATAACATGAATAACATGACGTAAGGCAATCACTTAATTCATCGAGTAATTTCATAACGTAGGCTAACAACACATAGTCACTTAATCATCACATGTATTACCACGCAATATGGTAATCACTTAATCATGGAATCATTGACATAAACTTAAATGCATGAATCATGTAATATCACAGCGTAACCTAACATGGTCACTTATTCATCGATCCATGGCATGAAATCCCGACATAGGATTACATGTTCTTAATTACTTAAAACTAAATTTTAACCTATTGTATTGGTAAGATTTTACTCCATTAAACCACCCACCTGGATGATGAACCGAAATCTCAGAAAGCATCTGAGACGATTCCTCTCACTGCCACGAATCCACAACCTCTAACGGTGCGTTGTTTGGAACTCAAATGACCGAGTTTGCTCCATTTACTCTCCCCGAAATTTGTAGAACACTCTCAATGGTAGAACTGAAATTTTCCACCCATTGGTAAAATTACAGATCTGAACAATTCATTGATAGCAAATCAGTCACTCAACTTTTCCTAAATTACAATTAGGTCATCCAACTTTTCTATATTACTAAATAGTTACTGAACTTTACTTAAATTGCAATAAGATCACCCAACTTTCTGAAATTGAAATCCGGTCATCAATCTTTTCTAATATTGCTGGAAGGTCACTGAACATTTCTAGATTACCACATTAGACATAACATAGGAATACACTCATTAATATCAACTAACATATTAAACGTAATATAATTTTCAATACAATACCGAGTCAATTAAATTCTCAATCAAGCAAACATTAATGCATAATTTAGATGCAACTAAACACATCAAGAATTAATACATAACTTCTCAAATCGATACTCATCTTTCCATAACATGCGTTTCATATTAGACTTTCTAAGGGTAGTTTAGTAACTCAACAAATATAATTCCGATTGCTAGGATCGGGATGTAACATATTGTGGTGAGAAAATTCCATATGACATTATTTGGTTACTTGAAGTATATATACTCGTATTATATTATTATCAAAGAATGTCACAATACATTATTACTATTTTCTATGAGAAAAGTAATGTGCTTTGGATGGATATATCGTATCAAAGAAAGTACATTTCAACTAATAATTGAACAAAAATCTCAAACAATTACACGGCGAGATTCCCATAACTTTTTGAGTTTGAAGGGGAATTGATCATCTTATTGGTGATAGAAATGTTGGAAGATAAAGTTGTGAATTGATGTTGAAAAAAATTCCAATCACATGAAAGGCGATACATCCATCAATTTTATTTTGATGATGATACTAATTTAACCCTCAATGTGAATGTGCAAAGACATATATTTTACACTATTTTTAAAAAGTATATGTAACAAGATATGATATATTGTTCCTATAAGGAACCTTTTTATTCAGATGGACATAACAATGGTGATTGTATATTTTATGAAAGAACGATTGATCCCTTAATTGGTGAAATGGATGGTTGATGAAGTATATTTATTTATGATTTGCACCATCCAACATTCTCCTAATCATGAGTATTGTTCTTATGGAAATCATCGTAATACTTGGAGATATAAATCTCATCCATAGTGCGTCACATATCGAGTAGGGCAAAATTAATCTCAAGCTCTCGGAGAGTTTTTGTATTGTTCACCAATGAAAAAGATTCTTATTCCAATAAATTGAGAGGGAATAATAATGTGGTTTATGACCATGAAATTATTTAATCAATAATGTTGTCCTCCAATTTGCACTACACACATGTTATTGTGAGAGAGATGTAAACTATAAGTTTACTTGTCCGGACAACTATTATTTGACATAACTTGTTAGATCATCCCAGTTCAATCATAATGCAAATTGCAAACCTATACAGTCAATTTCTATAATTCCATAATCTAAAGAGTACGTTCTCTTGAACATTGCTGTGCATGGAGGTCTCAACTTGGATATTCTAAATAAACGATTCCTAAGTTTATAGGGTTTAACTAGTCCTTGTGACTCCCTTACTTCATGGGAACACAAACAATTTTCTATTCTATCAACAAAGTTACGTTTCTAGGAAGGCTTTTTCACCTTTCCGTTACTCATTGTTGAATGAAATCCCCAAGAAAGCATAACCATTTTTGGGTTGCTTATTTTTAAATAGAGTTGTTTGTTGGATAATCATCAACTAAAGTAAGATAATTTCTCTTACACCCAACAAAAAAAGGTTGATATTTATGGATCCATACACCCAATATGTGGACCGATTATTCTAATTGATGTATGAACTAGAAGGTCACATGTGTATATGAAAGCAAACTAGAATTTACGAGATTACTAGCTCAACCATTTTGGTTATGAGCATATTTTCATGATTCTCCAATAACGAAAATGTGTCATTGAGAATAAATATTTTTTATTTTATTTAATGTGAATATATCATTTACATGCGAACATCACAAATTCGCATTACACAAAGCTATTATTATGAATTCTTCCATTATATTTGGTTTTTGGGTCAAAACCTCATACTTCCCATCTATGCATATATGAATGTGATATACAGATCCAAATTGCTCCACCACAATTCATTTTGATGGGTTCTCAACATAGAATTGAGAAATTATATTGGTTATGAGTTCATCCGTTGTAAAATACTCACATCGTTGTCAGGATATTTTGAAGACTCGTTTGAAGGTTTATATTCAAACTTCCCAACATTAGGGGGAGAAAACAAAAGTTGGTCAAGAGATTAGATGAATGATAGTATCATCTTGATTCTCGCACTAAGCAATATGAACTTGAAGTTCAAAAGTTTGTAATTCATCATATGCCAAACACTTTACAAACCCAACCAGAATAAATCTCTCATGTTCCAACTCGAACTCGAAATGCTCCAATAAAATGATGTCAATATTGGACAATCTGACATAAAAATGAGTCTAAAACCCGCATAAAGCATGATAGACCAATAGGTTCCAAAGAAGAAAAATCCTCAAAGTTGAATGGAGCTATATATATACCAAGATGGTCAAATTGAGATTAAGATTATTTCAAAAAAATCACCAAGAGAAACAAATACAGTGCTCAAGAAGAGCCTTAGGTACCTGAACGATATGATCATATGAACATATATATCTCAATTATATATATCTTGGATGGAAAAAACTGGAACCGTAATGAAGTCAACGTCGATGAAATTTTTACGTATAGCGCAACGCTAAATATGATCGTTGAAAATGAGGATCATGAGTAAAAAATGCATGATTTCAATTGAGATAAAACCAAATTCTCAAGAAATATGAAAAGTCCTTAGACAAATAGTCTTTATACATGAAGATATAAAGGAAATGAGACATATCTCATTATGAGTCTTGTAAGTTATGAGATACCTCATTTTGAAAGGTTTTGTACAACAATCTTATAATATATTGATTATGAGAAAATATATTCTAATGTGGTGGATGCAACTATTTTTTTATTGTTTGATTAGTCTGACAATTTTTGAAAGGAAAGCGTTTGCCCCATATGCAACCTATATATATGGTTTACATGATAATAATACACATGTGTATATGAATTTCCCTCGAGGGTTCATTTTGCTATAAGCAAACAATTCAAGTTCACGTGAACAATATTCAATTATAACCTATTGACATTGTATGGATTGAGTGATTAAGAGAAGTGATACCTTTAGCATATCATAAATTTCCCTATGAATATAATTTGATTTCTTATCTATTTCAAGTTGAATTTTGAAAACATCATCTTTGACATATTTTATGGTTTTGGGATTGTGTTCATATAAAAATTTTCTCACTTTTATTTTGTATTTAAAATAGATCTTGTTTTTTTGTTAGAATTTAAATGTCTTTATCATCTTTTGTTACATAGATAACAAACATTTTATTGAGACTTCTACTAAGTTTCTCAAAGCAATCAACTATTTGATTAGCTAGAGAGTTCGAGATGTGGAAGGATAACTCTTACCACTAACTTGCACATTGTACATCTCTCTCTCAAACATGATTCTCGTATATCACCAATGATATACTAATGATATCCATCAACCATTTATACGGATATATCATGGCTATAAGTGCCTTGATGATGGGAAGACCACTATATATGTATCTATGTCAAGTTTAATCAATCTTCAAATAAGCTAGCTAATTAAGCCATAGTACCATTCAAATACATGATCTTGCAATTCATGTATGATATGTATTTTATATATCTCCTTGAGTTTAAAGAGGACTATGTCTGATGTGCTATGTCATGACACCATTGCACAAATGCTACGCTTCACCCAAATTATTTGCTCGACATTCATTCCAAGAAAATGGTATAATGTTATGTTATGGTTATGTACTCTTTTTCTTCATTGGGTTTTTTCCCATAGGGTTTTCTTGGTAAGGTTTTAATGAGGCATATTCTCATCAAATGGTCATCTAAGGGGAGCAGACTATAAATATTGATTATGGATGACCATTGATCATATTATATGCATACATTATATGCACAAACTCCAAAGAGTAGAATTATATTTTCACGAGTTGACATAATTGTCAAAACAAGTGCGCTCAAGAGATAACTTGGCTGATTTATTCATGAAGATTCTCTCCACATCAACGTTTGGGAAGCTGGTTCAAAAATTTGGAGTTTGACGACTCAAAGATCTTAACTGGCGTGTTGATATCATCATCAGGGAGAGTCAATACGTACTGCACTATTTTTCCCTTAATCATGATTTTCTCCACTATGTTTTCCTGGTAAAGTTTTTAACGAGGCAGTATCAATAGCGTATTCGAAGAACATAATGCATATTTTTTTATCTAGTGGTCATTCAAGGGGGGAGTATTATGAATATTGTTATTATGGTGCATGAATGCCCATTGTGTAACCTATATATTAACCATGAGAATCAATACCATTATCTCTTATTTAAGTGTAGTTATGTTAGTCATTAAGAATTATGTATCATGAGCCTATAAATAGTGCTCACCCTTGTATGTTTGACACACCTTAATAAAAATGTTCTTCTCTTCTCATATATTTTTATCTCTCAATCTTTAGTTTCTTAACATTCTTAAATTTTTTATCATAAGCTCCACGTATGTCTTTGATTGATGTATGATCGGGCTCTTATCTCTTGAGTTTAGAGGGTATTTTCTCATACTAAATACTACAATTATCATTGTTCACTAATTTTATATATATTATTTTTGTTCTGGAACAAAAAAATGTTTCGATTTAAATAGGTCTCGTTGCATCGCACCAGATATTTCTAATATAAGATAGCAGAGGAAGAGGAAACATTGAACAAAAATTTAGTGGAAGTTGCTAAAACAACCAAAACAACAAGTATAGATGCGTAATTATTTGAAAAAGCAATTACAACAAGAGTGTAGTGTAGTTTGTAGGGTAGGTGTTCTAAAAGTGGGAAGCTCCAATGCGTTTGCGGAGGCAGAAGTAGGCAAGCAAGCGGAATCCAAGCGCCATAGCCAACATCACCCAAACCTCTTGGAGTCCACCTTTGAGGTTCACTGTGTCGAAGGATGGTGAGCTCTGCAGTGGTCTGCACCCTCCGCTGCTTTCGCACTCGTACATTTGGTCCCCATCATACTGCACCTTCAGCAGCAGCCTAAACCCGTAGTATAGAAACGACATGTACTTTAGCCATTGCATGAACCTTGGTATGTGCTGCACAATAATAACCCAATTTTTTTTTTATGTAATGTCAGGAATTCTCTCTAACAGTTGGAGAAATTACCCTCTGATTCTGATATAGTGTAATTACCTGGACATAGTAGCCACCAGTGAGGAGAAACAACATTAGTACAAGAGAAGCAAACATCCCTGCTCTTCTTATGCTCAAACTTGCTGCCCCAAATAGCTCCCCTGCACCCTTTTTCCATGGATATATTCCAAAATTGAATTCATGTGTTATGAGTATGTTTTTTCCTATCAGAATGAAGTGAAAATATTATCATTTAGAAAAGTGGGTTGTTAAATTACTTGGCTAGTTATGGCAATGAGAAGGATGGCAAGCAAAGTCAAGAAGAAGCAAGGTACAGTTCTCTTGAAACCAGCCATGAAATAGACTATGATAGTGAAGAATGTTGGGTAGAAGACATGAGCCACCATGTCACACAGTGTACTACATACATAGTACACACTCAATGGGTACATGTCTGCTTTCCTTTCCTTCACTATGTATATCTTCTCAAACGGGAACACGTACACCGCCCCAAATATAGACGACGATGTCCAGAATATACATATGTAGAACATCAGACCAATCTGCATATATTAATAAAACATATCAATCACAAGAAAGAGGGAATAATTAATCTTTCTCTCATAAGATTTCGAAAAATTAACCTGATCCCTGAGCTGAGCCTCGGTACCAGTTTGAGATTTCCACCAGAGAAGGCCAAGTAGGACAGCAATTCCAAGTGCTTGGACTAGTCTCAGCTTGTCAAAGTAATCCCTACACCTTTCCTTGAATGTTCTCTTGTATATTATTCTGAATTGTTCCCACCAACTTGATGTCCACTCTTTCTTCACTTGGACCGCTATCTGCAGATGCCCGGGTGCCTTGTTGTTTCGATGGTTCTCTTCCTTCTCTTTCGGCTCCAGCTGTGTCTTGTACATTGCTTGAAGGTACTGACCATATGACAGTACAGGTACATACATACATACATACATAAATATGAGCTGCTAGTTAGTCAAAGTAATATTGTTGGTCAAGGAAGAAATGAAATTCTTACTTTGACAACTTCCTTCTCAGAATTCTGAGCCCTGAGAGGGGACACATCCTGTGGCACACTAATGTCATTAACTTGTCCAGTTGCTAAATCAAGCATGAACTCAGCTGGGTTCATGGCTATCTCTGGCATGAACCTCAACGAAGCGAAATACTCCATCGAGTCTCTAGCTCTGCCGTTGTAAACTGGATATCCATCTGATATCAGCAGAATCTTATCAAACGTGTGGAAGATTCTGCTGGATGGCTGATGGATCGTTGTGATAATTGTCCTTCCTGCCTATATATACACACATAGAATCCAAACATATTTCACTAACGTGTCCGTCTGCTGGGAATTTTTCACTCTCTCTTCACTTCTTCTTAAGTGCTTACCTTAGCTAGTCCTTGTAGAATCTGGAGAAGGCGATTCGCTGAGGTGGAGTCAAGGCCCGAGGTTGGTTCATCAAGCAATAACAATGAAGGATCAACAAGGATCTCATGCCCAATGCTGGTTCTTTTCCTTTCTCCTCCTGATATTCCTTTGATGAATCCTCCCCCAATTCTCGTGTGCCGACATCTGTGTATCATATATAACATCATGTTAAGGAATGATACAGAAACTGATTATAGCCTCTCCCAACAACTCGAGTTATTGGGATGTAATTGTTATTTAGAGTAGAGTTTTTTATGCCTAAGAGGTCTTGGCATCCAACCCTGTGGCCCCCCAATATAACTATTTCACTTGCATAAGGCTTGGTGGACCTGTGGAAACATGGATCTCCTTTCATTGTTTCTGTTACCTCTCCAAACCTAGATCCTTGATGATGATCTCAACTCTGGCATACTTCTGCTGGCGGCTCATATTCCCAGGGAGCCTTAAGAATGCAGCAAACACCAATGTTTCCTCCACGGTTAGTTGAGGAAGCAGCACATCGTCTTGAGTCACGAATCCAACCCTGTCATTTTTCTCAGTTTGATATAAAAAAATCCAATGATGATTGATTTGAAGTAAAAGAAAGAAAATGAAAAATTAGAACCTTCTCCTGAGGGCAGAATTGTAAGGAATGTCATTGTAAGTAATTTTGCCTTTGACATTGTCAGTAAGTCTGCCTCCAATGATCTTCAACAAGGTTGTTTTGCCACTCCCAGAAGGACCCATCAGAGCAAGGATCTCACCTGGACCAATGCTTCCTGTTATCCCTTTAAGTATTTGCTTATAGTTGTCTTGCTCCAAGTTCAGCTGTGATGCCACCTTGGACACCACCGCCTTCACCGGATTCCTCGAAGAACCTCCCCCTTGGCTGCTGTTCCTAACCTTGTACTCCACATCCTCAAACTACCAAGCAAACAAAACACAGTACCATTACCAGAAAAACAAGGAAAAATGAAAAAGCTTGCATTTTTACTTTTTTCTTAATATATTTTGCTAGCTTGGTAGGGTTACCTTGAGGAAGATTGGAAGAGGTTGATCCTTGCTGAGGCTAAGGGTGTTTTCATCTTCAATGTCAATCTCAGAGTACCTGTTTCTAAGGTAAGCAGCTTGAGACATGAACTCAATGTTGTGAGCGAAGCCATTGCTGCCTGCAATTTGCATGGACCCCATTGTTGGTGGGGATGTCATGTCCTCATCAATTTGCTCATCTCGATTGTTTCCTTCCATAATATGCAAGATATCAGGACAAAGTAGGGAAATGAATGGGAAAAGGGTTTTCTCAAGAAAGAAAAAAAAAACTTTATTTTAAATTTAAGTGTTGCTAATGTGTGCTGCAAATCAACTATAATGTACCAAAAGATGGTATATTTGATTGCCGTTGTTTGTAGTATATATTAATATTTATGCAGATGAATTGTTTGGGTAATATAATAGCTTGTTTTAGGGTTTTGGCAGGATGCTATTTGGTGGGGAACATGCTTTGCATGACTTAGAATTGTTGGGGGTTGGAGGTTCCTGGGTACTCATCCATACAATTGTTGCAGTAAGTTTTCCCTTTTACCTATTGCCTAGTCTCCTTTCTTGTAAAGAAGGTTTGGTTACATAAATAATTGCTCTACTCCAGAAAATAGAAATGTAAATGGTGAAATTATGGAGTTGGGCTTTCCATTATACCAATGAGCTAGATGAATGGGATGGGATGTTGCAAGGAAAGGAATCAGGGAATTGCAGGTAGAGAACGTAGCTAGCTAGGCGAAATGGCGATGTATCTGGAAGCAATAAAATAGGGCGTTGGTTCAGTTAATAAATAGATACTCTCTGGCTCATTCTTGGATAAAGACTAAAATGGGGTTATGGGGTTGGGAGAAGAAGTGAAATTTGGGATACGTAACGTACGGGCTCTGATTGCCACGAACGAACTATTGCTGGTGGTTGTTGGATTGTACGTAGGAGGTGCTAGCGTGAATGAATAATTTAATTGGTAGCCCAAACTTTGATCCGTTTCGTGTTTCCAAACCAACTTCAACTTAGAAGAGAGTGATGATTTGATCTGTTTCATGGACAAGCTATTGATGGCAAGTGGCAAGAATGACACATTCTATTGTTTATCGGCAACCAGTGCTGAGGCTAGAGCTATTTACGAAGCTACTGGATCAAGCACAGAGTCCACTATTATTTTCTCGGACTGCATTACTTTGAACAATATTATCAACAATCGCCAGCTACCCTGCCCACTGGACTGCAGTGCATTACCATTGGCTCTATTGTACACCTTGCTGATAATGCACCGGGTCTTAAGTTCATGTTCACACCCCGTAAGCTTTACAAGCTGGCAGACTGGGTTGCGAGCATCAACACAAGCCTCTAATATTCATCCAGAATGGGTGTCTGTTTTTTATTGTATTGGTTGTAGTCTGTAGCTATTCTAGTGCTGTAATCAATTCTCAAATGAACGAAATTTCCCAGTTCAAAAAAACAAAAAAGAAGGGATCATTGGGGTCTAAACAGCCACGCCAACAGGATTGAGGTGTTAGAGCCAATGACGAGGAGATAGATGACCTGGGGCTGGGTTACAACAAGAAGTAAGACTGAGTGAGACAGTTTGCAATGGAAGGGACCAGTACTGAGTCCCATTCTGGAGCCAGGGACATTGCTTCCGGGATCCAATCAAGGGGCAATCTGGATTTTTAGATTTCTACAAGATTAAGTAGGGGTAATATGGTCATATTGTTTTAAAGTATTTTTGTTGGACCAGAACCCCAGCCGTCTTTAGTCCTCGGGAAGTTTACCGATTAATTTCCCGGCGATTCTTACCTCCATTGACGAACATTTTTGCACTCATGTGATCTCCATCGTCGGTTCTACGTTTTTGGAAATATATTCCGACCACAAATTGTACAACTTTATGTGAAGAGTTGCACGGCTCATACAAATGTGTATAAGTTTGTACAAACTGATATAAAAATGTATTCATATTTGCATGGCTTTTGTACATAGTGTAATATTAAGTATTGTACTAAGTATCATACGATTGCAATACTAAGTATACACATTTGTGTGACTGTGAATGTCAACTTTACCCCGTATTCTCAACCGTTAGATCTAAGATACGATTTTTAAACCATTAAAATTTATCTAGGCTTTTTGGATCGGATCCAGATCCAGAAATCACTTCTCCTTGCTCCAAAATCACCGGTCAGTACTGTGGGTTGTAAAATCGTCCTATACAGAAGTATTTTTGTGCTCAACTCTGCTGAATTTTTCAGTAAAGGGGTATTTTGGTAACTTCTTATTCCTTATTTATTTAATTAATTATATATATATGGTGAAGACTTCGGTGCTCCCGAAGTATTACATACTCTCGCCTGTATGGATTCATCTCAACCCTTCATTTTTAGGATAAGATCAGATGGTGAATAATCATTTTATTTTAGAAATTAAAATAAATAAAAAACAAAATTTCTCAAAGATCACTTCATTTAATTTATATAATCATGAAGACATGATATCTTTTATTTTGTTATTTTAAAATTTACGCTTTAAAATTTTTCTTATAATCATTCTAACATAATCAATATACTTTCAAAGTACCATATTTTATAAATTATATTTTGTGATTCAATTCTAATCGTATCCATTGTCTTTTATAAATTTATATTAAATTATTTTAATTAATCTTTTTAAAATTATTCTGTTGAAAATTATTCCAAAACAGAAACACATTGCCAATTTTTCCAAGAAAAAAGCATACAAAACAACCAGTAAAAAGCACTTAGCCAGATAATGAGTGCTGAGGGTGAAAAGCAAATGTACTGCCGGAAACAAGCAAATGTTTTGGAAAAATTATTCTGTTGAAAAATTAAAATTATTTTAATTAATTTTTTTAATACATCTTATATAATGAAATATCATCGACACAAGGATATATCATTATTCTTACTCTTACGACTTCTCCGATGACTTTAGTTTCGTGGACATTATTTGAAGCAATATTATGTTTTTGCTTCTTCGGTTTGTAAAAAAATCAGATATCAATTTTTCATTAAAGAGTAAACAAGCCAAAACAGAAACACATTGCCAATTTTTCAACAGAATAATTTTATAAAGATTAATTAAAATAAATTAATATAAATTTACAAAAGACAACGGATACGATCGGAATTGAATCACAAAATGTAATTTACAAAATATGGTATTTTGAAAGTATATTGATTATGTTAGAATGATCATAAGAGAATTTTTCAAGCGCAAATCTTAAAATAACAAGATAAAAGATATCATGTCTTCATGATTATATAAATTAAATAGAGTGATCTTTGAGGAATTTTATTATTTATTTATTTTAATTTCTGAAATAAAATGGTTATTCACCGTCTAGATCTTATCCTAAAAATGAAGGGTTGAGATGAATCCATGCAGGCGGGAGTATGTAATACTCGGGAGTACGATAGTCGTTTCCTCAAAGATCTATTATATATAAATTCGGATTTGAACGATTTTGATGGCTAATCTTAGTTTTTTTAATGGAGATTAAAACTAGCACAGTCATGATAGTGTTTCGACGAACTTTTTTTCCCGAGGTCAAACATGTGAGTTGACTGCCTCAAAACTATACTTCATAGTAATCACCAAATTAGAGATAGTTCTCAGCAACTTGGGGGTAGTTATTAGAAACTTAGAAGCAACGTAGTTTTTAGCAACATAGGTGTATGTATTAACAACTTAAACATAAGGTAGATATAAGGTGGGAAACGTAGTTCTTAGCAACTTTGGCGCAAGTATTGACAACTTTGAGGTAGGTTTGTATCAACAACTTAGATGTATGGTATGGTTGATGAAAACTTAAGGTATATATAAGTGGAGAAATGTAGTTATTAGCGAGTTAGGCGTAATTGTTGAGGGAATTCAGACGTAGTTATCACTAACTTAGAAGTAGGATTTAGTAGCTTAGATGTAGACGTAGTTATTAGCAACTTAGATGTAGTTATTATTTGATTAGATGTAGTTATTAACAACTTCAACATAATGTAGATATAAGGGGTAAAACATAGTTATTAGCAACTCGTGCATAAGTATTGCAACTTTGACCTAGGTATTAACAACTTTGGATGTTTGTATGGTTGATGAAAACGTAAGGAAGATATAAAGGAGGGAAACGTAGTTATTATCCAGTTAGACGTAGTTATTGAGTGAATTCAAATGTAACTATTAGCAACTTAGAGGCAGTTATTTAGCAACGTGATTAATGTAGTTAGTAGCAACATTGAGGTAGGTATTAACAACTAGTGTATGACGTAGTTATTAGCCATCAAGAGTATGAAAATCAGACTTGGAACAAAGAAGTTATGCTCGAATTAAGATGAAAAAAAATATTTTCTAAAGTCGTCGAAATAAAATCAGTATTGGTCTCGTTAAATTAGTCTTTAAAGAATTAATAAATTTATATAAAGAACATAAAAATCAGACTTCAACTAAATGAGTTATGTTAGTTTTAAAAAAAAGTAAGAAAATAATAATTTTTAAAATACACAAAAACCGCCCCAGAAAGATGTGGACCTTTAGATTAAAAAGGGGACAATTCAGCACCAACGCGGGTTATATCTCTCTCGACGTTGCGCATGGGCATGTTGCAGTGAGGTGGATGGCCGATTGCTGAAACAAGAGGGTACCTTTTGTCTCGTAATTTTGGCTTTTCTGAGGAGTTACCCCGCCCGAATGAGGAAGCTTCTTTCTGTCTATACCGTACGTAGAAATAAATACAAGCTTTTTAGTAAAGGCAAATTGCAGAACGTTGGTTGGAAAGGGAAAGGGAAAGGGAAAGGGGAAGGGGAATCACAAACAAATCACTCCCACCAACTGGTAGTTGGTCTTATCAAAATCAGGATTGCTGCCTGCACCCTCATCCTTCTTTCTATTATCTTCTTTCTGTTAGCTTGTATTTGCACCTATATATTTTTCTGGATTCCTTTCGTTTCTGTTAGTTACATCACAGTCAGTTGCTGTACCTTCCAAATGTCAATAAATCCCCACGCTACTTCCTACCCACTCTAGCTATGCTTTCCATGAATACATATATAATTCCCTCTTTTCTCTTCACTCTTCACTCTTCACTCTTCACTCTGCCTTCTGGTCGGACTGCATGGATGCAATTTCTTTTTTGAAATATTCGAATGTCATATCATGTTTGTCTTCCTCGTTACCAATAATCTTAGAAATCTAATGAAAATTTTCTTCAATAGACAGATATGTATGGGCCGGAATTTGGTCAATGAAATAATAATGGACAGATTTGACAATTCAAAGGCATACCTTTAATTCAAAGTAAGGTGACTTTGAGTTCGTTATCTAAAAAACAATTATCGTTATGTAAGATTTATGTAACGAAAATTATCCTTAAATAACGAACTCAAAGTCGCCTTACTTTGAATAAACAAATCACTGTAGAAATAAAAATGTTTGTCAACGCTAAGACCATCCTATCGTAATAAACTGTTAATTTCTTAAACATATATGAGGCTAGGTGGAGTAGTCAATGCAATGTATAGATGGAAGAAGCAGTTAATAACTAATGACCAATAATCATGGCTGGGGATGCGCCCCACTTCACTCTTTCTTGGTATTACAAACAGAAAATATGATTCTCCTTCACCCAATTCAATAAAAGGTTTAAATGATTGATCCTAATTGTTGAGTTTTTATTTTATTTAAGTTGATAGATAATTAATTAGTATATAATATTATTTTTTTTCGTTTTAGTTGATATTTATCCTATTCACTTTTATATTTTTTGTTATTATTATTTTATTGAGAACAAATTTTTATTAATTTCTTCTTATTTTTCTTAAAAATAAATATCATTAGTCTTCTCTTTTCAAACTATATTTATTTATGTGAACCTATCATGAACTAGTTCACTTTCATGTGAACATAGCATTAATCTAGTTCCCTATATTTGATAATTCTAGTTTTGGCTACTGTAGAAAATAGTGAACTAGTTCAGACTATTATAGAATATAGTGAACTGGTTCAGGCTACTCATGAGGTTATGATCTAAAAAAGTAGTAAACTAACTCAGGTTATTGTAGAATATAGTGAACTAATTCAGACTGCTGTAAAAAAAATGAAGTGACCTACAAAAAATAACACTTACCGTTTTGATAATTTGAGAGAAAGAAGAAGGAACTAATAAAAATTATTTTTAAATTCACATACCACTCACCTAGACTTTATACTAATACACTCCGAAAATTCGAGACATATATAAGATAATTTCACAATGGGACATGTGTCTATTTGATTGATCGCACAATTAATATAATAAAAATGTTAACGGGGTTTCCTTCCTCTTTACTTTGTGTGTCGAGCTTGCAAGGTGTTGATGAGGTGGAGGGTAACACGATTGCATATGAGGAAGAGGGGAGGATGGGTGTGGTGCCATTGCAATCAAATGATACATAGAAGGTAGATATGGAGGAATGACACGTCATTGCGGTGAGAGGAGATGTCATTTTGTCGATGAGGTAGTTAGCTAGTAGTAAAATAATTTTTGAAGATAAAATAGATCTAAATTGATGTTGAGATATGCCGTGTCACGGTTGGAGGAGAGGTCATCGGTCATGGTTGGCTCAACCACGACGATCACCTTAATTGCGGGCGGCCACAGTTGATTTGTTGCGATTAGAACTTTAAAAACTACTCGAGTTTATTTTTTTGGTTTGAGTTGAGTTCCAATCTCTCAACATGTTCACATCAGCACTTAATGTATATATTTCTAATTTTTAACAAATGATGTAAATGCCCCTCTCATTTTCTTTTTCTGAATAAACATATAATAAATTTCTGAAAGGTACTAACGACGAAATAAAAAATCAAGGAAACAAAAACACAGCGTACGATGATAAAGAGAGAAGAGATGTTGTTTTATGTGCAAGCAAAGCAAAGCAAATGGCACCATTCTCATTCTTCCTCACCTCCATTTCTCTCTCACTTATTCTTCATTCTCTTCCTCCTCTTTCTCTTCTTCCATTTCTCCATTTCCCCCCACTAATTATTTTCTTTCTTAAATCTGTTTGTTATACATTGTTCTTCATTCGGTTCCATCACTAAATTCATGCTCGAACCATCCCATCTACAACATCATCATCATCATCATCATCATCTTCTCCTTCTTCTTCTTCATTGGGCAAGGGTGGTTTGAATTTGATTTCACTCTTTTTTAAAACACTGGAGCCGAAAGCAGAGGAAAAAGGACAAAAAGGGCATCCTGCATTCCTCTGGGTTTGAATCTTGTTTGATTTAATTTATTGCCCTGTATAATAAAATGGCGTTGATGGATTCTTTGCTGGGAAATGAAGGCAGGAGATTCATCAAGCGGAAAGACAGTGATGCTGGAGAAACAGGTTTTCCTCATTTCCCTACATTCTACATTTCATTTGGATTGGAGCTACATGTTACTAAACTGATTCCTTTTTTGCCACCCTTCTCTCAAGGAAGAACGTTTTCTGGTATCGTTCAGTCACATTTCTAGCAATTTCCTGTTTATAGCAGTATTTGCTCGAGAGAGAGAAACAAAAGCAGAGATATGTTTCATGTATCCCCGCCATTGATCTCTAGGCGTTTGTTGAAATTACCCAACAATTTCTGGAAAGGGTTTGTGCTGGTTTTGGAGTATAACGATTCTCCAATTTTTTTATTCTTAATCACCTGCTTTGGGTTGGAAGGTTTTCTGACTTTCTCTCCAACCTGATTGTCGTAACATCATTTACAACATTCGTAATAATTGCTACTATATTAATTTGAGCTGTAGTTTACAATGATTTTTAATGTAGCTGTGGACTTTAAATATTCTTTAAAGAAGATGGTTATTATTTTGAATTTGAAGTAAGCAAATTGTTCTTGTCCTGGAACTCAACAACCACCAGGTAGAGCTCTGGAAGAGCTGCGAGGGACTCTATACAATGATCTTAGAACCGCAGAAGGAGCCAAGAAGCAGCAGCAGAGATTCTGTGGACCTGTTGTGGCCATGACTTTCAATTTTGTTGTCTCTATTGGGATCATCATGACTAACAAAATGGTCAGTCATTCAGTCGAATTCACAATTTTTAAGCTGATGATTGGTTGAATTTCTGCCTTGTTTTCTAAAAATTTGTATTGAAATTTTTTTTTCAGGTAATGGTGAAAGTTGGATTCAATTACCCAATCTTTCTGACACTGATCCATTACTCAGTAGCTTGGGTGTTGCTGGCAATATTCAAATCACTGGCTTTACTCCCAGTGTCTCCTCCAACTAAGGCAACTCCTTACACTTCCCTCTTCTCCTTGGGGGTTGTCATGTCTTTTGCTTCTGGACTTGCCAATGCCAGTCTCAATCATAACAGGTATTCAACGAAGGCTGATGATCAAGCTTAACTCTTCTTTCTTATGTTATTCTTTTTACCCATCGTGACAGTAGTGAGTGGTGCTCATCTCTGAATTGCAGCATTGGGTTCTATCAGATGGCTAAGATTGCAGTCACCCCAACCATTGTTTTTGCGGAATTCATTCTCTTCAGAAAAACAATCTCTCATAACAAGGTGGTAGCTTTCGCGAATCACGAAAATGTTAACTATTCAACTGGCTGAAACAAGAAGCTGTCTTTTATTTTTGGTGTTGTTTCAGGTTGTGGCTCTGGGTGTTGTCTCAGCAGGTGTGGCACTTGCACAAGTCACTGATTTACAGTTTAATTTCTTTGGTGCTTGTATTGCCATTGCCTGGATAATTCCAAGTGCTATCAACAAGATTTTATGGTCTAGTCTCCAACAGCAAGCCAACTGGACTGCCCTTGCGTAATAATTCAGAACCGTTCCAATCCCTTTCCCGTAATCTTGTGCATTTCCTGAATTCATCATCGGGAATTGTTTTACTGGGATTGCAGGTTGATGTGGAAGACAACACCAGTCACAGTTCTGTTCCTACTAGCTCTAAGGCCATGGCTGGACCCACCTGGAGCTCTGTTGTTCAAGTGGGATCTCCAAAACTCATCTGCTGTTCTTATGTCAGCTCTGCTTGGCTTTCTCCTCCAATGGTCTGGTGCTTTAGCTCTCGGGTGAGGCTCCTGAAAACAAATCGGTCCACCCTATTTTTACCATGATACCAGGCAGCCTTTGTTAACTAATAATGTAAAATTTGTATAGCAGGGCCACATCGGCAACTTCTCATGTAGTATTAGGACAGTTCAAGACATGTATGATCTTGCTAGGTGGATACTTGCTGTTCGAATCGGATCCCGGGTTTATAAGCATATGTGGAGCAGTGGTAGCACTTGGGGGGATGTCAGTTTACGCATCGCTCAACTTGAAGGAGATGAAAAAAGAGAGTTTGAGCAACACACAGCAGAAGCAGGCGTTACCAGTGTCTAAACCAAAGACAGAACTGGAACCAACTCCTGAAGAGAGTACAGAAGAGGTTGAATCCTCTATGTCTTCAAGTGCTGTCTGAGAATTATTGCAGCCAGCCTGAAAGAAAAGAGTAGAGTATTAGTAGACTACCTGAACATGCCTGAAAAATGACATATTCAGTGTTGGGAGTTTTGTTTTATGCAACAGGAAATATCTGTACAGATTCATATATAAAGTTCCATGGTTACCAGGACTTATCATTTGAAATCATCAATGGTGGAATCCATGTTTCCTAGAATACAACTGGAGGTACTATGTACTTGAAAATCAGAGATGTGAATCAGGAATTGGAGCATAACAAAGAAGGGAAGATATCAGAATGCGAAAATGTTAGCAGTAGCATAGGTAGCTAGGCACGAATCTCACAAAAGCTATGGAATTTCATCAAAACATGTAGAGAATGAAAGACAACACAAAATTTATTAACTCAGTTCCCCTTTGGAAGAAGAGTATGTTTGAGGTGCTGCAAAGTCAAGATTTCGACTACTATTGCGCTATTGTTGTAATGATTATTCAAATTTCCAGAGTTCAGTTTAAGGTTTTGTTAAAATCATGAAGTTTCTTCAACTGACCTTTACTGGAGACAAGATCATATACCTATTAGTCACATCCCAACCTCCAAATAAATTAGCTTCTAAGTTGGTTAATAGTTGAATGTAATAAGATCTGCTATTTGTCTTATTTACTAAAGTAAAGGCTACATAAAACTCCTCTTTATTGTGTTGTAAGCAGCAAGCTAAACAAAATAAAAACAATACAAAGGCTTTGCAGCCGTAGAGAAACAGAAGCAGCAGCTTCTTTCCTCTTCCTCAAAATCCTTTCATTTACCAAATATCCCTTTTAGTCCATTATCTTCCTACTTTACAATTCAATTATCCAACTCATTTCTTTTCACATACCAATACCCAACTCTCTTTTTTTGCAAACTGATCACCCAAATTCCAAACCTTGCAAATCAGTCACCACATTATTTCAACAGGTTTACTGTTCCTTTCCCAATGACAGGTGCATTACTCAGAATTTCCCATGTACACTTATTCTCCAGGAAGTGATCCTGTAAAATCAGAAAACATTTCTTTGCTGGAGCAGAAATTCCTTGATGGTTTGGAATCAGTAATCCATTCAAACTTATTATCCACTGAATTTACTTGTGAAACAAAAGTCGGAAAGGCATTGGTCTCGCCTTCTCCTCCTTCGGCTAGATTTGGTTAGGGCTTCTGTTGAGAGGGATATTCCCAAGTGTTGATGTCCTTCCTTTGATTGCACTGGTATCCTTTATGTCCTGACCTTCCACACACGTAGCATCCTCCATGAGTTGTTTGTCCAGAACTAGCTTTCTTGAAGGCTGGAATCTTCTTCTTCTTCTTCTTCTTCTTCTTCTTCTTCTTCTGCCAGGGTGCTTTCTTTCGTCCGTTTGACTTGTGTTTGTTGTTCCCTGGTTTTGGCTCGATGAGTTCAGCTTTGTCTTTGATCCTGTTGGCTTCTTCGATTTTAATATCGCTCACCACTTCCTCCAAAGTCATATCTCTCTTCTTGTGCTTCAGCTTGGTCTTGTAGTCAGACCACGTGTCAGGAAGTTTCTCTATCAGAGCATTAGCTTGAAACACTTGACACATCTTCATTCCCTCAGATAGAACTTGGGCTGTCAGGTTCTTGTATTGATGCACTTGCTCCTTAATTGGCTTGTCCTCTACCATTTGAAACTTCAACCAGTTTCCTACAGCATATTTCTTTTTCCTTGCGTCGTCAGCTCCACATTTCATGATTAGTGACTCCCAAATTAGCTTGGCTGACTTGACAGAGACAAACAAATCGAAAATGAAATTAGTCATGTAGCTAAGGAGGTGGCCACGAGCAGTCTTGTTGTCTTTTTCGAATTTTTGAGCTTCACTACTTGCGTCAATGTTTCCAGCAGTGCTCTTGGAGTCTTGAGAGACAGAGTCTGTAGGAGTGATGACTGGAATAACAGGAGCTGTTGTGGAGGATCTGAAGTCAAAATATAGTCAACGCCGAGCCGCTCCAAGAAAATATCAGAATCCTCTGAGACCATCTCTTAAAGTTGGTTCCTTCGAGGGGTTCCATCTTGCGGATAGCATGCAGGTATTTCACTTGAGATCCCATCGAATCGAATTAAAGGGAATAGCTTCGAAATTGTTAGTTGAAAATACAAAAGAAACTGTCAACAGATGAATACAATGGAATGAAATAAAGTGCAGGGAACTAAAGAACTGAAACTTTTGTAAGAACAAAGCTGTGATCTTGAAACTAAAATGAATCAGCCATGGCAATGGAATATATATATTTATAAGTGCTCTAGTTTAATCCGTGTGTTCCTCTCAAGTGCATTCTTATATACAGTAGCATCAACAGCTCCTTTTCTCGTTTCTTTAGGAAGATCATGGCGATGATCCCATGAGAAGAGGATCCCACGTTTACAGCAACGGCTGGATTGGTGGAGAGTTTGTTAGTTCTCTTCTACACAGTAACGGTCGGATTTCTAACTCATCAGTTTAGTTAGTGGACTTGGACCCGATCCGTGAGGCCGATGTTTGCATCATGGCCCCAAAGGCTCAGCAAAAATTCCATTGGCAGATTTATGAATTTCCAAGCCTAGGAAATAAGAGAGATGACCACGGTCTTTGAGCTTAAACTGAGATTCAAGAAATGACTTATACCTTAAAGTAATTGCTCGTTGGGATCAAATTATCGACGTACAGGAGAAGAACGATATTACAAAAGCGGACTGACATAGAAAGAGGGAAGGATTATTTTGACTTTATCGAAATCCATATGAACAAACAGTTTTATGAAATATTTGGAACCAAGCCCGTGGAGCCTGTTTTAACCCGTAAGGAGAATTGTCGACATACTTTAACCATGTAGAGCCTTCTTGTAACCTGGTGGCCAAGCTAGATACACCGTTTCCTTCAAGTCACTATGAAAGAAGGCGTTTTTTATGTCAAATTGATACAACTGTTAATGTACCGGTATTTTGGGTTTTCTTTGGTATGGGTGTGAGTTTATTGTAGTCTGGGTAGTTTTATGGTCACGGTTGGGCTGCCATGTTTGACGGGCTTGTACGTCAAGGAGTGTAGGAGTGTAGGATTGGTTGAGCTATGCTATATATGTAAAATAATATAACTAAAACAATGTAGACAGAGGTTACAGAGTGAAATAGGTCGAGGCCTGTGTTTGAAACAGTTTCCTTAAGATAGATTCGTCCTCTCCACGAAGCGTCTACCTCCCAGGATACAACGACAGGAACAACACGTCGTGCTGCCAAACTCGAATTACGCCTGAGCTGGACCTTACAAGCCTCACTGATCAGAAGAAGAAGAAGAAGAAGAAGAAGAAGAAGAAGAAGATGGAGACTAGGACTTGAGAAGAACAGAGAATAGTAGGGAATTGGATTCTATAGAGTGCTCTCTCTTGTTGTTCTCCCACCAAATGAAAACTACCACGATATATAGAGGCGATAGAGTGGCAGACAACCTATTTAAAGGTTTTGCAGATCACAAACTTTCATGACCGTTTGTAAACGGTGCTTGCATTATAATCACATGATGAGGTGGTGTAGAGACAGGTAGCTAGCTATCAATCAATGCTACAACAGTCTCATAAATTCATTTAAACAGGAGAGTGTTGGTAACTATCCCACTCGGTTCCGATTATTACCCAAACCTGATTAATTTAAACCAATATCTGTCTTTTCCCACGCGTCCGTGGTAGACTAAAATTGTTTGATTCGGTTATAATGCAAGATCGATGTTACCAAGATACTCGAGATACAATTTCTCATTCACCCTTTCGCCATTTTCCAACAATCCCCCACAGGAATGAAAATTGGACACAAAAGACTGACTGACTCACGATGACACGACCCAGCTCTAGCTCAATGGTTGAATCCAGCGGGATAGGTAGGTGTTACCATTGAACCTTCCTTTGTGAAATACATTGACTCTACTAGCTAGTTAGTAGACTCGATGTCCTTGAACTACCTCCTCGCCTATGTAGACAATGATGTACTTCACACTGAATTCTTTCTAATGTTATTCAGTTCTCATTAGTATGTTCATATGGCCTTGAACATCAACCTGGTTCTGCGAGAGTTTAAGGAATTGAGCCCCCACAATTCCCCTGAAGCGGCCCTACTTCACTCTAACATAGGTGATTCATTTCTCTAGAATCATTAAAAGCTATAAGCTTATCCTTTATTTCCATCACTGTTTATATGAGAATGAGTTAGTGTTACCCCCACAATGATCGCCTCCTGTTTATCCAATTAGGTTGTCCCATTGAACTTGGATCTTGGGATCTCCAATCAATTAAGTTGGGTTTTCCTTCGAATAAACTTACATGTTCAAGGGCTTTAGTCCCATTCTTATCAACAACTTCTGCATTGTTTCTCGATTTAGGCCTTTCGTCAGCGGATCCGCTAGGTTATCCTTAGACTTTATGTAGTCAAGAGAGATAACTCCTGTTGCAAGAAGTTGGCGAATGGTATTATGTCTTTGATGTCTATGTCTAGACTTACCATTGTACATGACATTTTGCGCCCTACCTATTGCCGATTGACAATACGACACATGTTTGGGCCATCCTGGAATATTCTCTACAAATTGACGTATCCACTCGGCTTCTTTCACCATATTTATCTAGAGCTATAAACTCAGATTCCATTGTGGATCTAGCAATCAAGGTTTGTTTTGAAGATTTCTAGGATACAGCTGCAGCACCTAACGTGAATACAAATCCACTGGTAGATTTTGAATCTTTCATATCAGATATCCAATTAGCATCACTGTATCCTTCAATCACAGTGCAATATCTGGTATAGTGTAATCCATACATTCGTGTATAACGTAGATACCTAAGTACTCTAGTTATCCCTTTCCAATGTTTTGTAACGTAGATACCTAAGTACTCTAGTTATCCCTTTCCAATGTTTTATATTTAGGATTACTCGTGTACCGACTTAGTCTGCTAACGTAGATGCTAAGTCTCATTTGGTACAGCTTATTAAAGACATTAAACTTCCTATAATCCTTGAATATTCAACTTGAGCTACGCTCTCACCTCGATTCTTAGTTAAATGTTGACTTGTATCGAGTGGTATTTTAGCTTTGGCATAATCATCTTTATTGAATTTTTCAAGGATTTTGTCCACATAGTGTGATTGATTCAACACGAGTCCATCTTGTAATCTAACCATTTTCACACCAAGGATAACGTCTGTCGGTCCCATATCTTTCATGTCAAAGTTGGACTTTAACAGATCTTTTGTTGATTTAATTATCGTTACGTTACTTCCGACAATCAATATGTCGTCAACGTAAAGACATAAGAACATGACCAATATTAGTGATTTTTGAGTATACACACTTGTCACATTCATTGATCTTAAACCCACAATTTAACATGACACGATCGAATCTTTCATGCCATTGTTTAGGGGCATGTTTTAAACCATATAATGATTTAACCAGTTTACACACCTTATGTTCTTGACCTGGAGTTGAAAACCCTTCAGGTTGTTCCATGTAAATTTCTTCTTCTAAATTTCCATTTAGAAAAGCTGTCTTTACATCCATTTGATGTACCTCCAGGTTTTGTAAAGCTGCAATGGCAAGAACCAGTCGAATCGAGGTTATTCTCGTCACTGGAGAATATGTATCAAAATAATCAAGACTGTCTTTTTGTTTGTAACTCTTGATTACTAACCGAGCCTTGTACTTGTCGATCGTTCCATCAGCTTTCATTTTCCTTTTGAATATCCATTTGTAACCCAAAGGTTTTGATCTTGGTGGAAGATTCACTAATTTCCATATATGATTCTGCAGAATTGAATCAATCTCACTTTTAATTGCTTCTATCCACAAAGGTCCTTCGGATGAGCTTATAGCTTCTTGAAAACTTTGGGGTTCAGCCTCTAAGATGTATGTGAGAAAGTTGAGGCCAAATGATTTCTCAATTCTTGGTCGTTTACTCCGTCTAGGTTCATTTTCTGCTTCTTCCTCAACGTTAGTTTCTAGGCCATGATAATTGTCATCAACCATATCATGGTCAATTTATGGGGTAATATTATTTCCTTTATACAAATAAGGAAATATGTTTTCAAAAAACGAGGCATTCCTCAATTCAATTATCGTATTCTTGTGTACATCCGATATTTTTGAATCATATACTAAGAATTGATAGGCATTACTGTTTGTAAACGGTGCTTGCATTATCATCACATGATGAGGTGGTGTAGAGAAAGGTAGCTAGCTATCAATCAATGCTACAACAGTCTCATGAATTCATTTAAACAGGAGAGTGTTGGTAACTATCCCACTTGGTTCAGATTATTATCCAAACCTGATTAATATAAACCAATATATGTCTTTTCCCACGCTTTCGTGGTAGACTAAAATTGTTTGAATCGGTTAGAATGCAAGATTGATGTTACCAAGATACTCGAAATACAATTTCTCATTCACCCTTTCACCATTTTCCAACAATATATTCCGTGCATAATCAGCCAGCTAGGGTGATTTTGTATCTTTGGTATTAAGCTCCTCTTTGGAAATAAGATCGTTTCTCTTGCATCTTTCGATTCGTTCTTCTTGTCTGCCATCATGGTACCAGAGCTCAGCCATCAGAATCATTGTCTATCAGGTTTAACGGAAAGAACTAAGCTATGCGGGGGTTTCAATTTAGGTAGTTTGTAGCTGGAAAAGGTCTCTTGTCGTATCTTGAAAGAACGGAAAAAGAGCCGCAGGTGCTGACCCCTACATTGGCATTGACTACTAGTGATGAAGCTACAAAACTCGCGGCTAAAGCTAAGGATGCTACAAAATTAGAAACTTTCCTGGTTAATCTTTAAACTTGGAAGACGAACAATGCAAAGGTTTTTAGCTGGATCATCAATTCGGTAGAGCCAAGAATCGCTCTTACTCTTCGGACGTTTTCCTCAGTCGCGACAATCTGGGATCACCTCGAAAAGTTGTATTCCAAGGCAAACGTGTCTCGTCTCTTTGAAGCTGTCGCATGGTGATCGTGATATTAATACTTTTTACAATACAGCTAATGAATTATAGTCTGAACAATATCTTCTCTCTATGAATACGCTATCTGGATCGACTAGTGAAGAAGTATTGGAAGAACGCCGTCGAACTCGTGTCTTTCAGTTCCTTATCAAGCTTCGACCTGAATTCAAAGCTGTTCGCTCTCAGGCGATTCTCCAGAATGTGACTGATCTGGAGGATATTCTTGGAGGTTTGTTGAGGGTAGAAACGCGATTGAATACACAAGCACAACTCAACAATCCTCTCACCTCTACAAATGTTGGAACCGTGTTTGCTACCGAACGACGTCCTCAATTTTATGCAAGTTCTAGCCGAACCGCCTTTAGTAATGCACTGCTGCTCCTTCACGTCTTCCTAATAGCAATGTCACCTATCGTCATTGCAATACAACTATTCATGTTATTGCCCACTGCCATCTACGCAATATATGTAATTATTGCAAAACTCAAGGGCACACATAATTCTTGATTGTTTGGTGTTACAACGAAAGGCTGCTCGTCTTGGTTCTAGTGGCACTGCAACTTCAGCGTTTTAAGTTGATGTCAGGGGTCCTCTTGTAACTCCCTTAATACTGAACGTGAGCAGTAGTATAAATGGCGCGCCTTCATCATTCGATGTTGCTGTCCAAGATGCCTTGTTTCGACTGCTTCCTTCAGCTGTCCAAGCTGCCTTCTTTGTTGTTGGGTTGACAGGTAATTCCACCTCTTGGCACTTAGACTCTGAAGCTTTTAATCAGATGACTAGTAATTTGGGGCTTTTCAAAATTTTTACTCCTATACATAATGTTGGTGTGGAAGTCGCTAATGGTCAGTGGTTGGAAGTTGCGGGAATTGGTACTATATCCACAAATGATATTGATCTTCCACATACGCTCCATGTTTCTTCACTTGTTCTGAATTTGGTCTCTGTGGGTCAATATCATTTCTCCTTCCGGTTGTGATTTGCAGAATCAGAAAATGGGTAGGGTGATAGGGAGAGGACTTAAATCAGGACACAACTTTTATCTAGAGAGGCTTCGAGCAGCGAGTGAAAGTGATGGTGGTTGTCCTAGCGGCTTGAACTCTACCAGCATTTCATGTTTTTCTTCTTTTGCTTCAGCTGATTCGGAACAATTGTTATTGGATTCTAGTTCTTGTAGTGATGGAGATCCAGTTTGTTTGGGTAGTGTTTTTGGCTAATAAAGAGATTAATACTTTGAAACTTTGACACTCTCGTTTGTGGCACCCCCACTCGGCTCGTCTTCGTACTATGTTCACTCGCAATATGTTACCCGCTCGTGTTTCGCTGGTTTCTTCTCCTTCTCCAACATGTGAGGAGTGTATTTCAGCCCATACCATAAAAAGGTAATTTTCTTCGAGCACTACTCAGATTTCAGCTCCTTTTGATCTCATCCAGACTGATTTGTGAGATCCTGCTCCAATGACTCCCTACCTTTGTTACATATATTTCGCCTTGTTTATTGATCATAAAACCCGGTTTACTTGGATATATTTGCTTCGTAAAATATTAAATCTTCTTCATATTGTAACCGAGTTTGTTAAGATGATTCAGACATAGCTTGGTACTACAGTTAAAAGTGATTCGTTTAGACCCTGGCAAAGAGTTTTCCTCGCATGCTTTGCATGATTTTTATCATTCAGATGATATGTTGTATCAACAATCTTGTCCTGGTGTCTCTGAGCAAAATGGTTAGGTGGAACGAAAACATCGACATGTGTCTCATCTTTCGGTGCATCATATTGCTTATTCGGTTGCCTTCATTGAGAAGGTCTCTTTTTATTCTACAGTTGTCGCTATTTTTTTCTGATTGATGACGAGTCTGCTGATGCTCCTTTGGACTCGTCCCCGTCGATCGCTCCTCTTAAGGAGGTGGGGGAGACTGAACCCTTGGTGACTACTTCCCCTCCTAGTTCACCGCTGGTTCCCTCACCTAATCCTCTTCGACACTCGATGCAGTCAACCTTTGGTCGCGCTCCATCTCACTTGCAGGACTTTGTTACATATTCGGTAGCACCTCTAGTTTTTCCTATGAGATTGATTGTACTCGAACAAGTTATCAAAAAGCTGCCTCTGACTCAAAGTGGGATACCGCCATGAAAGAGGAATCCAATGCGTTGGATGCTCAATGCACTTGGGATGTTGTTCCTAGTCCTCCTCCGCCGGTTTTAGTTATTGGTAGTCGTTGGATGTACACAATTAAACGTCATCCTGATGGTTCAGTCGCTCGTTATAAAGCTCGTCTTGTGGTGCAAGGCTTCAAGCAAGACTATGGTATTGATTTTGATAAGACATTTGCTCCGGTTGCTAAAATGCAAACAGTTCAATCAGTTCTAGCTCTTGCCTATAAAAAACTTGGCCCTTTCATCCACTCAATGTGAAGAATGTTTTTCTTCATGGTGAATTAAAGGAGATAGTGTATATGAAGTGTCCTCCCTATTTTGACAAAAAGGGTCACCTTTATTATCATCTTTTAACTCGATGGGATCGTCGTCTTTTATACTGCCGACTTCATGTTCTTCTTCTCCTATCTCTAGTTCCTCTTCAACCAACACCACGAGTTCTTATGCATGGAAATGCTTCTGCTGCCCGTCAATCTCGTCGCTCGAAGATAGGTACTCGTCCCATCCGTCTTGATGATTATGTTGTTTATGCTGCTACTGAACCCAACATCCCATCCAATTGTCAAGAAGTTTCTAAGGACCCACGTTGGAATGCTGTCAAGAAGGAAGAATTGCGAGCTCGTACGAAAAATCATACATGGGATATTGTTCCTCGACTTGAAAAATGTTCCTATCATCGGTTGTCGATAGGTTTTTACTATTACACGTCATCCGGATGGCTCAATTGACCGCTACAAAGCTCGCTTGGTTTCCAAGATTTGTGCCAGGAGTATGGTGTTGACTATGAGGACACCATAGCTCCAATCACAAAAATGCATACTGTCCGCACTTTATTAGCAGTTGCTGCTCGTCGAAACTGGGAGTTGACCCCACTCTATATTAAAATTGATTTTCTCCATGGGGATTTGAAGGAACTTGGTTACCTTGCCTGTCCTCCTGGTTATTTTTCAGGTGATTCAAACAGTGTTCGTCTTCTATGTCGTTCGCTCTACGGTTTAAAACAAGCTCTAAGGGCTTGGTTTGAAAAAATTCAGATTATTATTCTCACTCGCGGCTTTGTTCGAAGTTTGAACAACCCTTCTCTCTTTACCAAGACAAGTTCCATTGGTATTACTGTTATGTTATTATACGTATATGATATAATTCTGACAGGAGATGATGTTAATGGGATAACGGCTGTTAAGAAGGTTTTGCAGGATAATTTCAAACTAAAAGACCTCGACACTCTCTCTTAATTTTTGGGTCTCAAAATACAACATTCAGCCAATGGTACTTTTGTTGGTCAACACAAAACACTCACAGTGCAGCCCTGTGAGTACACCAATGGAGATAAATATGAAGCTAAGCAGAGATGATGGTGAAATTCTACCCACACACTGACGATGTATAGAAAACTTGTGGGTAATTTGATATATATATCTCACATCACATCGCAAGACCATATTTGGCATACTGCAGTATAGATTGTGAGTCAATTTATGGGACAACCACGCAAACCGCACATTGATGCCGTATTTTGAATCATTCACATGACATATATTTAGTTTCATCGATATACCTGGCGATATTGGTGTTTGATATGTTCATATACAGAATGCCTACAAATCAAGCGATCTTGCCCAAAAAAATAAATTGTAAAACAACCAGACCCAACCTCACAAATGCATTGCTAAATGAGCATCCAAACAGTCTGATAGTAAATTCCAAGGACATAGATCACGAATTTTAAATACATTTATCCAACTGAAATCAGAGGGGACCCCCTCAGATCTTATGGTCTTATTGGTCATCCTCCATCCAAACGAATCTCCAGGTCAAAATAAGACCTCTACCAATTTTAAAAATATCATGTAATGTAACGGGCATTAAAATCATGGCAATTGATACTTTATATATTTTGTTACTTTTCTTATTATTATTATTATTTAAATACATTAGTTTTTTATAATAAAGAAATACATTGATTGATTACACGTCCCATGTGATCCACCAGAGAGGTTTAGTATACACTATACAGCTCTTTGGCTCTAGTGGTCAACTTTGTTGTGCTGAATACTCACATTAATTTTAACATATATAAATATGACCAATTTCTCTGTGCTTCTGAACCACAGCCAAAGTAAGCAAAGCAACTCAGGTGAAGAAGTAAGGGTCTTACTAACAAGAATCTCTCTCTCAATTTTCAGAAGTGGAAACCAAAACTATGTCTTCCGATGCCTCCACTTCCAAGAGGTAATTACCAAACGAGTTGAAATTTACTACAGCATTTCCATTCTTTTTATATATTCTGGTAATTAATGGGTTGTTAATTAATCAATTATTAACGGATCCTTCTACACATCAGATTAGTAGGCAAGGTTGCGGTGATCACCGGGGGAGCCAGTGGGATTGGAGCCACCACAGCAGATGTCTTCGCCAAACACGGCGCTAAAGTTATAATCGCCGATGTGCAATCGGACTTAGGCCAATCAGTAGCGGAAGAGATCAACTCTCGCTACCCGGACAGCCAGACCTCGTTTATCAAATGCGACGTTTCCATGGAATCAGATGTTGAGGCGGCAGTAGACGCTACCATCTCGGCCCACGGGAAGCTGGACATCATGTTCAGCAATGCCGGGATTGCAGGGGGATTCAGCGGGTTCCAGATTGGAACAATGGAGGCAGAGGATCTGAAAAGAGTGTTGGAGGTGAACGTGATGGGTGGGTTCTTCTGTGCGAAGCATGCGGCTAGGGTGATGGCTCCGAAGCAAAAGGGGGTGATCCTGTTCACTGCGAGCGTGGTGACCGAGACGTTTGGGTACGGCCCCCACACGTACACAGCGTCGAAGCACGCGTTGGTCGGGCTGATGAAGAACCTGTGCGTGGAGTTGGGCCCTTCTGGGATTCGAGTCAACTCGATTTCACCAGCTGGGGTCCCCACACCCATGGTTTTTAGTGCTACGGGAATGGACAGAAAGACTGTTCAGGATTATAATTCGCAGAAGGCTGGACTCAAAGGTGCGGTTTTGGACGAAGACGATGTTGCTAAGGCTGCTCTGTACTTGGCTAGTGACGAGTCCCAGTTCGTAAGTGGGGTCAACCTTGTGTTGGATGGGGGATTAAACTTGAGGAGTGCCTAACTTTGTACACGAACAGAGGTATTTGGGCGTATGTTATGTTATGCGTCATGTTGTTTTTTCAAACATTTCATATGGGTTTGTTTCTTCTGCTGATTCGGGGATAAAAAACAATGATGAATAAACTGTTGTAATGTTTTGGACTCCACTTCACTGAAAATGTTCAAGTTCCCAGCTACATATAACTAGATTATCAATTATGACATTTGCCCAACTTGTTATTCTTAATGTGCTTAGATTAGGTACAAATTAAAACTAAAAAGACGTTAGAAATAATGTATTTGTAATATGGAATTTTAAATTCATGTATTTCAAATGTATTCAAATATATATAATTTGGGAAGACGCTTGGATGCGGTAAGCGAGAATTTAAATTTCTATTACTTTGAATGAAAGATGTAACCCAGTACACAGACACAACATTGAATGAAAGATATTAACCTACTATTGTGAAGCTAACTGACAGCACTCTCTTCATTCAAGTTTGAACGGCCAAGAAGCCCTTTACGATACACTGCCGGTGCTGCTCATATCTCATTCTGCAATCGGATGACAGCATGCACATTCTCAGTTAGTCTTTAGACACATGCGGAGCTCTCAGGCCTAGGGACGCATTGCCGCCAATTAATGATTGTCCCAATATTTGCGATGCTGCAGCCAGAGTCGTTGGGGAAAATGTTTTTGATGAACCTTCAAACCGTACCCTATTGCTAGTGTTAAATACAAAAAATCTCTGGCTAGAAATTTGGGAACCAACTGTAATAACGCTATTGGTTCGGTTGTCATAGCAGGTTTCTCCTCTCTCCCCCCTATCATATAATCATTTAGGATGGTTTATGATATTGTCTCTTCGTTGCAGAGCTCACACGACCAACAAAAATTAACAAATCAAGATGGGAAGTGGAATACTCACATGTGGGGCCACAAAAAGCAACAATTGTCATCAAAATGATGAGTCGGCACTTTTCCAAACTCTATTGACATGACACATTAACACAAAACCAAACTACTCTAACACAAAAGATTCGACAACCTCAAAACAAACACTCTAGTAGCATACTTTACGTAAAGCGAAAGAAGCAATGTCTAAATCATAATAGCTAAAAGGAGAAAAAACGAGGAAAGGACCATCAACATCGGTTACTCGAGATGGTCGGGTCACGACAGTAATGCCTCCGATTTATTTTGGTGGGCAGGGAGTCGAAGGCTGACCTACCTGTACTCTGGTACTGTCTCTAGATCAGAGTTTTTTGGGATATTTCAATGGTTTGCGATTGGTGGTATCGTTTATGTCCACGAGGTTTGGGCCCTTGCCTTGGTGCCGCCCCTTCTTGTCATCATGAATCTGCACTCCTATGTCCCTGGCTGTGTCACATCGTCCCCATATATCAATGGTTTGTCTTGGTCTTTGACGTTTGCTCCCATGCGAATGCTAAGATCTTGAATGCTGCGCGAATCGGCGACTGCTGAGATTAAAGTCCACCTGATTGTGCTTTATATTGCGGTATGTGGGCACCTCGTCCCATGGTTCGTGTTCTATGAGGTAGGGGTTGCCAGTGGAGGTCCTTGTCGCCAGTCGGGAGATCGCACAAAGGTCTTCAATCCATCTCGAGTAATTTGATAAGCGGGGAGAAGAAAGTGTACTTCACAATGCTAGTGGATATGACCCATGATACAGCGAACCCTTGGAGCCTTTCACAATGAAACAAACAAGTAGGCAGGATCTTCTTAACGCGTTTCAACAGTTTCTTAACGTCTAGAAATACTCCCAGCCTCAAATAGGGGTTAGGGATACAATTGGCATTCTTCTCGTCATATTGATTATACTCGCCGACTAAGTTACCATGTTCTTGTCTAACAGTCTCGAAGAAGTAGTCAAAAACGCAAATTGCATTTGATTCGGTTTGGTTCAACTTTAAGTGATTGGGATTTAAGAGAATGAAGGTGATTATATGTTGGTGTTGACGTGGCACGCCTACGTGATTGATTTAGCTATTAATTTGGATGGGAATCACTAACGGATGTGGATGGAAAATAAATAAAGCACTTATGCAATAAATTTTAAAAACACGAAAGGTTATGTAAAGGTACTGAAATGGCCATTTATATAATTATTTATAACCGGAAAACCCTCCGAGAATCCACTATCCAAAAATCTCTTCGGGCAACGCATTTTTCTCGTCTATCATTAGTCACCAACTTTTCTGAGGTTAGAATACTTCTTTTTGTCCTAATCGTTAGGACACTTTAGAGTCGTTAGATTATTTTACTAATTATTTGTTGGTTAAAATTAATCTTCAATTAGTGTCTTGATTTGTACAAGTGAGAATTAAATCTAAATTATTAAAAAAACTGTCATTTTGCGTGCAACCCCCATCCTCCTTCGACATCCGGCCTCCTCTTTTTTCTATCGGCGTCGGCAGTTTCTTCAACGGTTAGGTGATGGCAGGTTTTGGGGAGGTTTTTTTTACACAGAGGAAACACGGATTATTGTCGTGAGGACACCCCCTTAATGCCCTCACGATGAGGACATTTTAATAGTCGTTGGATTAAAGCAATATAATCGGAGGCTACTACTTCTTCTCGATGCAGGAGTCGCCAGTGTCTTATTGACCAGCAGCCGTCGGAGTCCAGAGCAAAGGTTCTGATTTCTTTTCTCAATTCCGATTTTGATGATTTTGTTTTTTGTCCGGCATTATATTCCAGTTACGTTTCTGATTTTTCTTCGTCATGATATGTTTATATTTCCTTTTGACATGACTGTTTATGTGCTTGCATGTTCCAAATAGAGTATAAGATGCACGGTAATGTTATAGATTGGGTGTACGATTATATACTAAATTAGCGAGTTGGACCTTCTTGTTACATAATTTCGAAACTAGGAGCTTCAATCAAATAAGTCATTGTTTGAGTTAGTGGAAACAGGAAATATTCCTGAGAATGAAAGTGTTGAAGAGGTATAAGGCATTTTTTTCTTTCTAAATGTGTTGTGAGATTAAAATTTTGTGAACTTATCTCCATTCATATCCTTGTTTAAATTATCATTGGAGAATGAGAGGGTAATGGTTGTGTGATGTCGTAAGTGTCCTAGGAGAATGAGAGGGTAATGGTTGTGTGATGTCGTAAGTTTCCTAAAAGGATCATTGATTTAGTGCGCTTGAGAACATCTGTTGCAAAGATTGCAGGTTTGAAATTCATGGGTTTTGGTGGTATTACAATGGTACAAATTGGTTCTATGTGCGAATTTTTTAACCGGTTGGCATTAAAGGTTATGATGGTTAAAGTAAATCTCTTTACTTCATCAAGAACGATGCTTTTTTAATAACTACATATGATGTTGAAAGAGTGTATGTCATACCGCGAGAAAGGATGACTGTGAATGATAATATTGCTCATTATAAAAGGCGTGGGATACAGGCAGCCGAAGCCGATCATCACTTTCCTATTGGGAGGAGAGCAAAGGAAATTGTGTCCCAAAATTTATTGAATGAATCCCCTTCTACAATTAAAAAAAGAAAAACAATAAGTAAATTATAATGTTCCAAAAAAATAATAAAGTACGAACAGAACAAAAAAAAATAGTAATCACTTTTATTACTTTCTGTTCCGATTAAATAAAACCGAAACAAATATTACTTAGAGAAAATTCAATCGTAGCCGTAGAAGAAGATGATGGGAACCTCAAACCATCATCATTCATTCTTGAAACTAAAAATCAAAATTAAAATCATGAAGAGGTCAACACAAAACAATATTATCTATAAAATAATGTATAAAGGACTAAGAATCAAAAAACAAAAACTCCTGGTAATTGTTAGAGAATTGGGGAGGAAGAAGGAGATATAACCGCCAACGGCCGATGGACTCATATCCGACGCAGTCTAATCCACCGCTGTAAAACAAATAAATTTAGGGATAATATATATCTTTGTTTTGGAAATTTTTGTATAGACAATATTTAATTGGAAATTAAATAGATAATCAACTAGAAACCTTAATTACGTAAAATGGCAATAAGGGCCAGTTATAACACGCGGCGCGCCCTAGACCGGCGGCATATCCTAAGATGCGTGACGCGTTGGAGGATATTTAAATGCCGTTAGAGAAGTAGGCGTGGGAGGCATTCTCCAACGCGCGGCGTGCCCTAGGACCCAAGAGGCTAAGTACGTACCGCATCCATATGTACCCGACCTGGCTGCCATCCACACCACGCTGTACCAACTTACAATGGAGCCGCAGTAGTGGTCTCAGCAGCCTCCGTCAAAACAGTTGTCCCAGCCACCTCTGTCACAGCAGTGGTTCCCACAGATGGGTCACCACGTACCCAGTACCTCGCACACATAGTGGGCCAGTGAGACACAACACCCGGTGTCCCAGTTGGAGACGCAGACGCTCGAGGAGCAGATAGTCCTACAGAGCGTTATGGAAACATCACCACGGAGGGACCGTCGACCTGGGTTGCGAACCAACCCTCGACGGACCATGTGCGACACCGGAGACCATCCCATCGCAGATCATTGGAGGCCGGGGAGAGAAGGAGGTCGGGGAGGTCGTGGGTAGATTGTAGTACACTTTTCTCATTTCATGATTGTAGTACATTTTTTCTATATAATGATTGTAGTACATTTTTCTCATTTTATGATTGTAGTACACTTTTCCCATTTCGTTGTTTTGTCTCCTTTGAATGCCAGATGTTTCCACTTGTTCCTTATTCAAATACTCGTATGATTTTATGATTTATATGGATTGTCGGTATAAAAACACTTGAAAAGGGAATGAAATTAAACCAATACGGCCACGATTACACACTCACATAAAACTTAGCATGCGTAGAGAAGATCAAATTAGCGCACAACATATTAACGATAAACGTTGACAAACATAACACAGCCTACAGGTGCTGACGACGATTTCCACTTTGAGTTGTTGGGCGCCTGGTTGTACTTTGCATTGCTGGGCAAGTCCTTCGAATATAGTTTAAGGTGTGGCATACGGGGCACACCATCTGTGATGTCGAGACGGTCGGACATTGGCCTCACCTATGCCCATCTTGGTTGCAAGCAATACAATGTGGTTTTGTGTCTTCAGTCTAATCCATTTTGTTGTGGATTCTAGAGTGCCTTGGCCTCCCCTAGACACGGATAAGATTGCGGTTCGGGATGATCTCAGGTCCACCATGTGCAGGCCAGTCCTCCACCCATCAATAGGGTGGAAACTACAACTTATATCTTGGCTATTGTAGACAGCATGAACATGGGATGCACGGAGTAGTACAGGTTAAGGTTGACCGCTTTGCACACCGCATAAGCATGGCTACACAGAATCTTGGAGTGCTGGAAGATGGTCAACAGTCATCACCTGGTTGATGTTGTCGCCCAATGTTGTGTATAGATCAGGCGGAGTGTACTCCCGTGGTGGGGCAAGACAGTACACGGTCCGGAGAATGGCCTCCACTAGTATCTTCATTTTCTTCAGGGAAACAAGAATGGTTTGGGCGAAGGTTGGGGTTGAACTCATCTTCACTCTTCAAGAGTTACCACCGACATACTCAACTCCGATGTTCAAGTAAAAGGAATTCCCCCCATTGAAGAACGAAGGCGAACTCGACCATTATCTATTTAGAAGGATAGAGAGGATAAGCCGAGTAGGCATAATGAGTTACGAAATAGTGCTCAGAACTTGGGAGTTGTGAGCAATGGAGGTATGTGCTTAAATAGAGGGAGAGGGTAATATTACAGCAGGATATGCGACAACATATGCCACAGTATATTCCCTCCAATCATCTACTGGATTCCCCATCACATTTACAGTTGGCAGCAGCTTTAGGCAAGTGTGACAGCTTTTTACCACGGGTTATATAGCTTCTAGCCAAAAAATTACAGTTGTATGCACCTTTCAGACAACTTTAGCATCTTTTGACCGAAACATACAGCTTTCGGCAGGATCCAGAAAACTTTATCATCTTTTGACAAGAAAATTCTCAGTTACTCAGCATTTGACAATTACCCTAAAAACTATTTAATTACCTACAAAAATTTAAAACACAACTAATTTATTAAAAATGATCAATTCTTTCATCCAATATTGCATAACAAGTACATAAATATTATGTTAGTTTAGGAGGTTCCAAGTAGCAATACTTCGAGCTTTGATAGGTGATGAGATCTAGGATCAAGACGGAATCATGGGTACCACTTTCCGAAAAGAGTATTTCCACCCTTACAGGCCTTGGGTATTAGGAAATCCCTACCGAGGATAAGACCGTCTCCACTCAAGCTCGTAGGCTTTAGATACTATAGTCACTTTAGAATCGTAGGCTAGGATAGATGTCTATTTTTTATGTGTATTTTGCCATACTAATGTCTCCTTTATATAGGAAAAGGGGTCCAGGGACGAAAAAGTGTGAATGCCTTACACCAAGAGGTGCCATTATCCCCAAGGATAGACTTGTAGGCAACTGCCTTGAAGTCCCATGGGTTTTGGAGGGAAAAAAACTTAGAAAGAGTTTTAATCAAACGAAAGGGTGTGTGCCCATTCGTCCTAGGAGAGAGAGTTATAACTCCAACTACCTAGCTCCCCACCATCACTCTTGCTCAGCTCAGTACCGTAACTAGTGACACTATCATCCAGCTCAAGGTTGAGCTGGACGAGCTTTAGTGTTAGTCCCTAGCTTCATCTAGCTCACAAAGGAGCTGATGTTAGCTAGTTTCAGCTAGCTCCAAGCTAAAGTGATGTTTCCTGTGAACTCACGTATCCGTCTTAACTTCGGTATCACACCAAAGTCAAGTCCATGGTGCATATTTCCAACATTCCTCCCCCATTTTAGTGAAGTATGTGATTTCGCTAAAATTACCACAAATATCCAACCGAAAACTCTTGCATCAATGAAAATGTCACGAAGATTGAATTTCCATCTAGTATATTACACATTCCAAATTACTCGAATATAGGGTTGCGTTATGAATTGAACCCGTCTACTCATTTGAGTATCTGAAGACAATATACACAAGAGTTTATCCTATCTATTGTAAGATATCCTGACACTATTATTCACCATGTGTCCCAATCCTCTCATGAGCGCACACGAAACCAAGTCCAAGTTTGTTGAAGCAGCTACACTTAATGCTCACATAGGTTAATTCCTTACTCGTGTATCTGCATATACACTTTGTCAAGGAATCAATTAAGAAGTTAAACTTCAACCTCTATCACTTGCAGGTTCCGAAGCACATACATTCGGGATGGTGCAAACCTTGTGCTCCAGTTTCCATTCATAGGCTTTCCGCATTGAATTCAGCCTCTAACATTGTATTAGAGGGGAATTGGGTGTCCTAAGTTTGGAGAACTATACGGACTTAAGTCCCACCCCTCTTGTCGATTCGGCAACCAAATCTCTTGGTAATCCCTTTGTCAAGTGATCAACCAGATTTTGTTTAGATCGAACATATTGCACTGTGATTTTCCCGTCAGTGATCAGTTCATGAACATCACTATGCCTCATCCCTAAATGACGAGACTTGCCATTATAGACCTGACTATATGCCCTAGCCAGAGTAGCATTGCTATCACATAAGATAGAAATCGGTGAGATAGGTTTCGGCCATAATAGAATCTCATAGACCAGGTCCCTTAGCCATTCTGCCTCCTTGCCAGCAGCCGCTAATGCTATGAATTCAGATTCCATAGTTGAAGTTGTGATGCAAGTTTGCTTCTTGGAAGCCCACGAAATTGCTCCTCCTCCAAGTAAGAATACCCATCCAGTAGTGGAGGTGTGATCCTCCATATTGGATATACAACTTGCATCCGAGTACCCTTCAACAATCGATGGACACCCCTTGTACGTTAAACCGTAATCCATGGTTCCTTTAAGGTAACCAAGTACTAGTTTGATTGCATGCCAGTGATGAGTACTCAGATTACTTGTATATATGCTCAACTTGCCAACCGCATAAGCGAGATCTGGTCTTGTGCTTGTTATGGAATACATCAAGCAGCCAAGCACTTGTGAGTACTCGAGTTGAGATACTGCCATCCCTGTGTTGGGCATCAACTTCACACTAGGGTCAAATGGAGATGTGACATTGACTTAACAAAATTTCCTTCCCATTTCGTTTGATCCTAATCCGAAGGATCACATATGCCTCCCCCATGTCCTTCATGGAAAACTTTGATGATAAGAATTCCTTGGTACTATCAACTCGTTCTTGATCATTTCCAAAGATGAGCAATTCATCCACATACAAACAGATGATGACTCATTTACCGAGTTCATCAAATTTTGTATACACACACTTATCTGCCTGATTTAAATGAAAACATGTGACAAGACAACATCATCAAACTTTTGATGCCATTACTTAGGTTCTTGATTTAGTCCATACAAGGATTTGATTAGTTTGCACACCTTATGCTCATTTCCAGGCATAACAAACCCTTCTAGTTGTTCCATGTATACCTCCTCCTCGAGATCTCCATTCAAGAATGCTGTCTTGACATCCATTTGATGGATCACTAGATCATGGATAGAATGATGTCTTGACATCCATTTGATGGATCACTAGATCATGGATTGATGCTAGTGCTATTAATAATCTAATATTTGAGATCCGAGCCACCAGAGCATAGGTATCAAAGTAATCAATTCCATGTCGTTGTTTAAAACCCTGAATCACCAACCAAGCTTGTAACTTATCGATAGAACCATCGACTTTCATCTTCTTTTTGAAGATCCACTTACTTCCTAACGGTTTACATCCCGCGGGGAGATCCGTTAATAGCCAAGTGTTATTTCCCAAGATGGAATCATTTTCCTCATCGACTGTCTCCTTCCAAAAGGCGGCGTCTTGCGATCGCATAGCCTCTTCATATTTACTAGGGTCATCGTCAACATTGTAGCAGTACAAGTATTGCGATCCTAGTTCCATCCTGGATCCCTCGATCAGATATACATTAAAGTTGGTATTCAACGAACTCTTCAAGGCCAGTCTCCGGCTCCTACGAGGTAGAGCCTACAGTATCCTTTGATGATAGCATCAAATCCTTGGATCGACGAAAAATGATTTTCATTGCAGATGGCATCCCTAGACTCAATTACTGAATGTACTACGTGTTGATGAACAGATTTTACCCTGCTTTCAAATACCCACTATATTGCTCTAGTGGGATCGTAAATCTCCCTAGGGTCTTCCTATTTCTATTACTCAAGTTGATGTACTAACTAAACCAAGTAACAGCTGAACTTGGTAATATGCCTGATTCAGTAGGTATTGCTTTTCTTGTTTCCGGCCGAGGAATCTTGCACTTCAGGTTGAAATTATTTTTAGATTGTTCCAAGTAACTAATTAACGCTTAAGTATGCAATTTAAAGTAAACGTATTCGAGAGGTTGAGTTTCAGATAAGAATGAAGGTTGCTCGGATTCGAATCCACTAAAGCTAGCAATGCATGGATGAATGACAAGTTATCTCTGTTATTCAGGTTATAACGGCTTGGCAATTTCCTAATGTAGTCTTTAGATCACTCTCACACCTCTAAGGATCTATTTCGTCTAACTATAGACTCCTCCCTCGAGCTAATCTACACCTAAAAACACATTAATTAGGTTCAATGAAATGGCGCAACGATATACGTGCTAAAAGTCTAAACGATTCGCTCCTCTCTCGAGCTAACGACTAATCTAGGGTTCTTCCTAAGCGGCCTATCAATCTATGTTCCTCTCGGACCCACAAATTAATGCCGATGATTCAATCAAGACGGCCAGAAAGAATTGAATCGAAAATTAGGTTTTAGGAAGAACGCATCATAAGTCAGAATAAACCTCGATAACAAATCAAATCATCCATACAAAAGCTTAGCTAAAGCTTCATCTCGTCCGAACAACACAGAAAGTTTAGCTACTCATGGTTCCGGAAAATAAATCACAAGAGACGAGAAGAAAAAACTGGAGAAGACGACATGATCTTCGTGGAAATCCCAATCTTCGACTTGATGATTTGCACTTCGGCAGTCTTGATTGATCCTCTCGCTTCAATAGTCTCTCTGGAACTTTAGCTCTCTCCAAGAGCTCGAAAAATATGTGTCTATTCAGTATATGGAACTCTCGCTCTCTCCAAGAGCTCGAAAAATATGTGTATATTGAAGTATATCTCGTTCGTAGGGGTCTCGGGGGTATTTATAGACTTCTGGACCAAGTTGGAGAATGAAAAGGACTTGAAAACCCGTCTAGGGGGTGGGACACGGCGTGCTCCATATGGAACACGCCGTGTTCCATGGACACGGCCGTGTTCTTGGCCATGTTCGGCCCCTGTAACTTTCACGGGCAATTTCAGTGGAGGAACACGTCGTGTTCCAAAAACATACCAAACACCATAATACGGCCCTGAGGTGCAAGAGAACCAAACATGTACTCAAAACCCGAATTTGAACATATTTTGACACACAAAAATATAGTTTATAACGAGAAAAGGTGTGTCGAAAATACATCAAATCACGTGTGCATCGTTAGATTCTATGACATATAACCTATATGCCTTTGAATCCTCAACATATCCCACAAAGATGCAATTAATGCCTCTTTCTCCTAAAGTCTTCCGTTTAGGATCAATAAGCTTTATCATAGCCCTACAATCCCAAACTCGAAGGTAACTCAAGTTTGGTTTCCGCTTATACCACAATTTGTATGGGGTAGTTCTGTTTCTCTTGTTAGGAACTCGGTTTAGTACATAACAAGTCGTAAGCATGGCTTCACCCCAAAACCCATTACTCGAACCTGAGTATGAAAACATCAAGTTCACCATCTCCTTCAAAGTTTGATTCTTCCTCTCAGCCACACCATTCTGTTGTGGTGTGTATGGAGCAGTGGTTTCATGGATAATCCCCACACTTTGAAAGTACGTTGGATCATAGAAATCCCCTTCTCAATCAGTACGAAATACTTTGATCGAGATACCTTATTGCAGTTCAACTTCGATTTTGAACACACGAAATTTCTTAAGGGCTTCATCCTTTGAATTCAACAAGTAAGTATAGCAATACCGAGAGTAGTCATCAATGAAGTTGATGACATACCTCTTACCTCCGATGGTCGGAGTGCTATGCAATTCACACAAATTGTTGTGTATCAACTCAAGCATCACTGATTTCCGTTGGATACTAGTGGAAGGCTGATGAGTAATCTTAGTGAGCATACACGCTTTACATCGTTCAAAGATTAACATCAAAAGAGGGCATAAGGCGTTCTTTTGACATATCTGTTAGGCGTTTATAGTTAACGTGTCCTAACTGAGCATGCCATAAGGAGAAGTCAGAGGTACCAACCATGAAAGCATGATCATTAATAATAGTATTATTAATATTCAGCATAAACATGCCATTGTTATAGTGGCTGAAGCCTACAAACACACCACCTTTAGATTATACATATCTATCAAATTTGTACACTTGTTTGTAGCCATATCTATTAAGCATACTACCCGACACTAAGTTCTTCCTAATCTTAGGGACGTGAAATACATTTAGCTCTAGGCATTTTCCAGAACTAAGTTCCAACACCACCCGTCCACGTCCAACAATAGGGGCCGTTGACTCGTTGCCCATGTGAAGTACAACATCATCATCGGATGCCTCGTATGTTTTGAACTAGTGACGATCCTTGCATACATGTCTGTTGGAACCCGTGTCAATCGACCATGCCACTTCATCATCTTGCACATAGAATGCTTCTAATATTAGTGAAACATAATTCACATCAATATCTAAATCAAGGTTCAAGAACCGACCTTAGAAGTGGATGTCCCTTGATCTTTCGTTCCAAGCTCCTGACACTGTTTGTTATCGTGATTCAGACTCTTCTTAGTGGGACGGTCACGTTTGGAGTGACCCATTTTCCCACATATCCAATAAGAAACTTTCATTTTCTTGTTAGAGTCTCCTTTGGTCTTGTTCCAAGGGCGCTTCTTGCCCTTTCGTCTAGCTATGGCTCTCCTTCTTCTGTCATATTAGATGAAGAATCCTTCAGTTTCCCACCTTTTTGCATTAGTAGAGACTCCTATATCCGCAAGTGGCTTCCAAGTTGGATTAGGGACAGTTCCTCCTTTCATGCTTAAGTTGTGCTTAAAGTCCTTCCATGAATAAGGATGCTTGTCAATTATGCACGACACCGAGATGGCCTCGTCCATCTTCATATCATGTTGGGAAAACTGTCCCAAAATCCGAAGCATCTCATTCTATTGCTTCATGACCACTATGGTCTAGACCATTTTGTAATTTAGGAAATTACTAACCAGGAACTTCGTGCTCAAAGCATCGTCAGCCAAATACTTTGACTCCAGTGCATCCCACAACTCGTGGGCCGATTCATAATTTTGATAGATATCAAATAATGAATCTGCCATGCCATTCAGAATATGGCCACGACATATGTAGTCGTCATTGTCCCACTTTTGTTGCTTCTGTACTCTTTCCTCCTCCTTCTTCTCGTCCGTCTCCGCCTCCTCGTCAAGCTCCGAAGGATAAGGTGTAGAAAGAACATGCACGACCTTAGAAGTAGTGAGAAGGAAGTGCATCTTCTTCTACCCCCGACGGAAATCCACACCTTCAGACTTCTTGAGTTTGCCAAATGGCATGGTAAATACTCAATTTGAATGTTAGCTTAGGAGGTTCCAAGTAGCAATGCTTCGAGATTTGATAGGTCATGAGATCTAGGATCAAGACGGAATTGTGGGTACCATTTTCCGAAAAGAGTATTTCCACCCTTACGAGCCTTGGGTATCAAGAAATCCCTTTCAATGATAAGACCGTCTCCACTCAAGTTCTTACGCTTTAGATGCTAGGGTCACTTTAGAATCATAGGCTAGGATAGATGTCTATTTTCTGTGTGTATTCTTCCACACTACTGCCTCCTTTATATAGGGAAAGGGGTCCAGGAACGAAAAGGTGTGAATGCCTTGCACCAAGAGGTGTCATTATCCCCAAGGATAGACTTGTAGAAACTGCCTTGAAGTCCCACGGGTTTTGGAGGGAAAACAACTCAGAAAGAGTTTGAATCAAACGAAAGGGTGTGTGCCCATTCATCCTAGAAGAGAGAGTTATCACTCCAACTACCTAGCTCCCGACAATCACTCTAGCTCAGCTCAGTACCGCAGCTAGTGACACTATCATCCAGCTCAAAGTTGAGCTGGATGAGCTTCAGTGTCAGTCCCTAACTCCATCTAGCTCACAAAGGTGCTGATGCTAGCTAGTTTCAGCAAGCTCTGAGCTAAAGTGAGGTTTCCTGTGAACTCACGTATCCTTCTTAACTTTGGTATCACACCAAGGTCAAGTCCATGGTGCATATTTCCAACATATTACACCACCCTAAACCTTCTAAACTTTGTATTTGCCTCCTACAAGTCTTCGGAATGATCATGTGCCATCTCAGCACAAAGAGCTTGAATCTCAGCAAGCTTCACCTCCATTGTAGCTCGCATCTGGCGCCTCACCGAGTTCTCAGCCAGCACCACTTCCAACTTCTTCTCGAATCTACACTTATAGAAAGGACAATTGAAGTATTTCTTGAACCTCAGCATCATTAGTCTCGCTGCACTAAATCGACAATCGCACTTCACTTCTTTTCCGAAGTAGGTGAACAAATCCTTTAACTCATCGGGGCGGAAACTTGTTCAAAACAGTCTCGTTGGACTTGCTTGATGACATTTTGACAAAGTGTAGGAGGAAGTGAGGAGTAAAGAAATTGGTATGATGGGTGAGTTCTTACACCACAAAATGCACGATTTATATAGAGGGTTAAAAAGTAGTCGTTGGAGGATACTTACAACGCGCGGCGCGTCGTAGGTGGCATCTAACGGCTAGTTTACAACTTCTTCTCAGAACAGTTTCTTGGTCGTCCACTCTTCACTGCAAAAACTGGGTTGGGTTGGCTTGGAAATACGATCCTATAATTTCCTAAAATTACACAAAAAACAGCTCCTTTTTCGCACTATGTTCTGTCAGTCAGGGTTTTTCTGCCCGAAACTGTGAGGAAGAATTTTAAAATAACAATTTGATTACTGATTTCACCTAGGCCTACATAAAATAAACCGACCCAATCGTATTAATCAAACCAGACCAACTTGCATATAATGGTTCGTAGTTAGACATGATTGGATTTGATTAACAAATGATAAGCCTTAATATTTTAAATTATGATTTGGAATTCAGTAAAAGTCATATCCAATCCAATCTAATAAATATTAATATAGTATAATTATTATTAATAATATACCAATGAATATAAAATATTAAACTCACAATATAATTCCTCATGAAGAATACAAATATATTGAAATTAAATTCAAACAGTATATTGTGGGAAAATAAAAATGTAGAAGTTCAATCTCTCTTAGCATATAACCCACTTAATGGCCAAATCTCTTTTTTTTTTCTCGGCAATTTTGGAGAAGCAACTTCTATGTGACTACTCAAAAGGCTCCCACAATTATCTTACCCGATTGAATTATTTTGGTCAACATCATCAAAAATCATACCCTCCCTAAACTATGGAAATGTGTTGCCATCCAGGATATCATTTTTGTCCAGATGTTAAAAAATCATTGAATTCGAATAGTCTTTACCCTCTGCAAAGATAACCGGATTGTCGATTGGGTGGCTAAATCTACTTGATACTATTCTCTCTCGAATAATGGGATAACTATTATTAATAGTGTCGCTATGTGTTTATAATCTATCTTACTTGTACACCGATCGATTCCTTGTTAAAAAGAAAATAGTCCACACCAAAAGAAACAAACTAAAAGAAGTTCACTCTTTTCAAATAGAAGAACACAACTCATGGGCTCAAGTTTATTGTTTTTTTCCTGGTTTTCTTAACTCTGTCTGGATTTATACGCTTTTTCATGTTCTATGTATAACAGTTATATATATATTTATATATTACACACTGTTTATAAAAAAAAGAGAATATATCTATATTATTTAAATCAACCCGAAACCAAATCGATCTATTACTTCAATTAAATCGTAAGTTTTACATTCGATGGTTAGACATGAGTAGAATTGAACCTAAAAACTATAGTTAAATTACTTTAAAAGGTGATATCCAACCCAATCGAACTATACTATACGAGGCTATTTCCAAACACTCCCACATGGGTTGTAATCATACATACAAGCTTTCTCAGGCTTAAAGCCTACGTTGAGAAATGGCCACCATTAATAGTCAATAATTTTAACGAAGAAGAAGAAGAAAATAAGAATGACTACCCCTCCATTTGAAGTGTTATCTATAATAATAAGTGCTAACCAACCCAAAATATAAGCACAATTCTAGAGCAAGTAGTAAACAAGGGAAGTCAATTGCCATCTTTGGAAACGATTGTCAACATCGGAGTTATTACCATATTTGGAAACAACTGTCAACACCCACAAATACCTCTTGACAAATATCCGTCTCCAACCCCTCCATCCATCTTGCTATTTCCCAAGAGAAGAGAACTAATTGCACCCAACACAAAATGAATCGCTTAGCAACCAGCTCAGGCAACTCCAACCGCACCCACCTCTACTGCACCTACTCCTGAACTCCGATGCGCATCGCTGAAGCACAGCAACCAATGACAGCTACGGATGGGGTGGCCCAGAAAGGTCCAATCTTAGTCGGGAAGTGCTTTACAACCCGAATGCCTCACCGAGGTGCTGTCATCGGAGCAACCAGAACGTGTTGGGTCGTTGACTCTGACATCTACCCTTACTTTGACCGTTCTAGTCCACTTAGTGTTGTCCACTTAGTGTTGTCCATGCTAGTCTCATATGTGTTGTGGTATGTTGGGAAGTAGGTGGTGGCAATTCCTTGGACTTTCTCCTCCAAACGATACTTCCATGGGATGTCGTGGATCTGGACCCAGAGAGGGATATTCTTGAAAGACATCTCTTCCACTCCTCCTTTGTCGTTCCAACGTTTGAGTGCCATTAGGGCTATGGAGATCCCGTTTGGTTGATGTGTGAGGGCGTATTCCAGTTGGTCATTCTCGACAATGGTCATGACGAAGGTGTCTGGGTGGAACTTGAAGTCTTTGACGTTGTGTAATCCAAAGCTGACCCCCTGAACCTAGGCTTCATACTCCAGCTCCCTCATAGAGAAGAAGCCCAGAAAATCACATTTCAATATGAAGGGCTGCAAGAGCTTTGCATCTTGTGGCAGAATAGGGCATGAGCTAGGCCAGTGTGAGAAAAGGAGGCACCATATGTTACAGGGGCTCTATGCCAGACCGCCTGACGAGTACAAGCTTCTCAGGGTAGGGACCCCCATTAGACCAAGGCCAGTATCATCCAAGTTGAGGCTAGCGCCGGAACTAGATCACCGTCAGGAGAACTACTAAGAGGCCAAAGCACACTGATCAACAACTACCACGACCACCACATCTAAGTAGGGATGCAACGAACCCTCTAGTGTTCAACTCCATTCGCCAATGGAGGGCCGATCTCAACCAAGCCAAAGAGCCATTGCAAATGTTGTTGTCATGGTCCGAGTCTCAACTACTCCAGTTTACAATGACTTCTTTCCTGAAAATCCGTACCAGGTGCTGCCAACCCGAGGTATATCCCCTATCAGACCAATCAACCTGGAGCAAGTCTTCAATGAGGCAACGCCACTGCTCCCCCAAAGGCCCCACAACGATCAAAGAAAAGGTCCTCAAGCAGGATCAAGCCTGCTCAATATATTCTAGGCCTCATGGGCCGATAGCCATCCAGTGACGGATCAAGGGTCCTCAACCAAGCCAGAATCCAGCGGCCCACGACCGCACTCCAAACTCCTTTCTTCAATAACGGGGCACAACTTTGCTTCAGGGCTTTCTCGTATAGCCCACTGCCAGGATACGGACCAATCAATGTTAGCCAGCCACAACCTTACGCCATCGGAGAACTTTGTCATCCACCAGAGCTCTACCTAGATCCCTAGATCATGCATGCAATGAGAAGGGAAAGGAATGAGAAAGGGGCCCACTCGACAGGGATCACACCAACAAACTCAGTCAACAACAAACACCTGGATTTTCCAAGGCAATAAGGAGCAAACCATCAACAACAGCCAACACCCATTCTGTTTAGAAGAATCTTCAAACCGGTCCAAAACAAAGGAAAGAAAAACCAAGCCCCTCTCTAATCCGTTCAAAGAGAATCTGTCATTGCCCCACGACCCATGGAGCCATATCCATCCACTGGTGACTTCAATAGCAAGAGGGATGTCTCCAAATTAGTGGAAGACGACAGAAGAACACCGACACCAAAGAAATGGAAAACGAAGACAACTTTTCAGTGAGTTTGCAATCGGTCCTAGTATATTGTTGAACCTGGGAAGGCTATCGATCTCCCCCTCCCAAGGAGGGAAACACCGCATCCCCATGTCTCCACCTCCAGGTCAGGATCAACATCACCAAGCACATCATTCACGTCTCAGTCAAAAGAGAAGGTGGCCCAAAAGCCACCCAATCCAAAATGAAGATCCTAGCTAGGAACTGTAGAGGAATAGGACGACCTCTGACAGTTGGAAATCTCACTAATCTCAACCAAACCCATTATCCTTTTATAATTATGCTCTTAGAGACCAAGAACCACCGCAACTTTTTGGAGGGAAAACTTTTCACCCTCCACTTTGCTAACGCTTTCTATGTTGACCCGGTTGTGTCGGTTGGAGGTATGGGACTCTGGTGGGCTACCGAAATAGGAGTTTCTATCATTTCCCGCTCGAAAAACTTTATGCATAGGTTTTTTTTGCAAATTTATTTACGCACCATGCAACTCTAGCAAGCGGAACCTTTTGTGGGAGGTGGTGACCAACCTCCACCGTGATGACATACCATGGCTTCTTCTAGGAGATTTCAACGCCATTCTCCATGCAAGCAAGAAAACGGTTCAGACTACTCCCACCACTGCATACATGACCCTTTCCGAAATTTCAGCAATGCTAATGCTCTGTTGGACCTGGGATTCGAAGGCAACCCTTTCACATGGTCAAACAAACAAACCGGAACATGCCCCATATAAAGCCATTTGGACCGAGATCTTGCTAATGGATCTTGGGGCCAAGCCTTCGACTCTATCGGATCTCCCATTAAAGGGAAATCGGATCTGACCACCGCCCAGTCATACTGAATCTCGCAGCCAACTTTGATCGCCCCCATGTTCCCTTTCAATACAACCAAAGGTGGAGAAACGTTCAAGCCTATATATCCATCATTCATGAAGCAGAGACTGGGAGCCCAAACACTTGCACCATACTCCGCAAATGCTCCACAGGCCTACGTAAACGTGCTACCCAGCTACTCAAATCGAAGAGAGAAAAACATAACACAATAAAAGCTAAGCTCGACTCCCTCAACAATGCTCCCTATACCCAAAAGATGGCAGACCATGAACGAGAACTCAAAGGAGAGCGACAGGATCGATGGAAATCAGATAGCCTCCTATGGAGACAGACGACTAGGGTGAAATGGAGGGCAGAAGGAGTTCGAAATACCGTGTCTTTCCGTGCGGTCACAAAATTCAGGAAAAGAAGAAATACGATCTCAAGAATCAAAGCAGAGGGTGGAAATTGGATTACATATCCAAGGGCGTCGGGAAGTCACGCTCATAACTATTTCAAAACGCTATTCCAAGAATTCCCACGCCTTCAACTTCTCACTATGACATGGCAGCTATACCCCACATTGTCTCAGATGAGATTAAGTAGACCCTCAAAATGCCTATTACAAGCAAAAAAATTAAAGGGGCGACCTTTGCGCTGGGGCCCAACAAAGTAGTAGGCCCATATGGGTTCAGTGGAGCCTTTTTCTGTTGGTTCTGAAGTACGTTTAGGCCCAGGATCGAAGCGGAGGTGAGAAGATTCTTTGACACCGGGATCATGCCAGAATAATGGAATAAGATGCATATCGTGCTCATCCTTAAAATGAACAATCCCCAGTCCATGACCGACTTCAGACCTATTAGCTGCTGCAATTTTTCGTACAAGATAATCTCAAAGATCATTTCCACGCGTCTCAAGCCGTGGCTTCCATCTCTCACTAACAAAATATAGGCATCCTTCACCAGCAGGAGATCGATCCAGGACAATATCATCATTGTTCCTGAAACCCTCAATATCTTCAAGATTAGGAACAAGGGGCGCAGAAAAGATATGTGTCTCAAGGTGGATATGTGGAAGGCTTATGATTTAGTTGATTGGGATAGCATGGATGGAATCCTAGAGGCTTACGGATTCTACCATACATGGCGGCAATGGATTTCCGGGTGTACCCGGTCGCTTAAGTTCAATGTGTTGTTCAACGGGCAGGAAACTGGAGACTTTCAACCGAGGCGAGGACTCAGGCAAGGGTGCCCACTATCCCCCTTCCTCTTCATCCTCCTCTCTAACGTTCTCTCTATCCTTATCAAGAAGAACTATGGAAATACTAATCTCTATGGAATCTGGTTGTCCTGGCGAGGGCCAAAGATCTCCATTGCCTATTCCCCGACGACACCATCATTTTTGAAAAACGGACACCAACGAGGCTGATCAAATTGCCGTGCTACTCTCGAGATATGGCAGACTTTTGGTACAAGAGGTTAACCTTGAAGAATCCTCAATCTTCTTTAGTTCAAAGAAACATTTGCAATCCTCATTGACAAAATGGCAAAGCAACCTCAATCTTGGAAATGCAAATTTTTATCCCATGTGCGTAGGAAACCTTGGCCAAGTCGGAACTCCAAGCAATCCCAACCTTCTTCATGAGCTGTTTCCTTCTCTCCATATCGACTACGAAGAAAATGAATTCGATGGTTAGCAATTTCTTCTGGTCTGGAACACCAAACAAAAGAACCATCCACTGGTGTGATGGGGCCACCTTATTCAAACCAAAACTGGAAGGAGGATTGGGATTCAAGGAGTTCAGGGATTTCAATCTTAGTCTTTTGGCCAAACAGGCATGGCGAGGCACGACAGATTTCCACAGGGCTACACATTTCAACCCTCAAGCATTTTCGGCCAAGGTTCTCAAAGCGAAATATTTCCACAGGGTTCCCTACTTGGCGGCAGTAAAAGGTCTAAGACCATCCTGGATTTGGAATGGTCTCAGCGAGGCACGACAGATTCTTGCCATTAAAGGGCGATTGATAGTGGGAAATGGAGAAAGTATTTCCATCACTAATAGTCCATGGCTCCCGGTTCCCGTCCCTGCTACAGTTTCCAATGGAGCTACCATGGCAGCTGAGTGGATCGACGGGACGAACAGATCATGGGACCTCCCCCTTATCCTCCATTCATGCCCCCAAGACCTGACAATGATGATCGGAAGTGTACGGAGGCAAACTCTCCTTCTGGACACTAGCATATCACATCCCACCAGGCACCTCCCCGACTGCCAAGTACTAGCAATCGCATAGGACACTGTGATGGATCCTTTTGTGAGGATTCCCGGATGGCAGGGTTCAGAATTATTATTTCTGATTCACTCGAAAAGATTGTCGATGGGAAAGCTGAGACCCTTCTATACTCTCATGTTGTTGCCGCCGAAGTATTTGCCATTCTGCAAGCCACTCTAACAGTCGCGTCCCTCCCAGGACCAACTACCATCATGATTGACTGCTTAGATTTGGTAAAGGCAATCCAAAGCCCAAAACACCAATGGTCGTGACAATTGATAGAATATCTGGGACGAATTGAGAATGCACTCAGCACGCAGCCGACCACCAAAATCTTACATGTCGGTCGATTGGCTTTCGTCACTTGAAACCTGAACACAGCTTTAAACAAGTTTAAAAAAAATTAAACAAGGGAAGTCGACAATTTTTCACTCCCACCTTGATTTGTCTTGTCAGCTGTCACCACTCACCACCTAATGACTACTGAGTAATGACCCCCGCCACCTCTCACCCACCATTGACATCTCACACACCTCCAAGTTCCAAACTCACGAGACTAAAATAACCAACAACCCTGAGTAGTGAGAGAGGGAAGGAAGTAACTTTACTCTTTTCTCAGTTCAAGCAAATAAAATGCTGCTAAAGCCCTTCACTTCCCTCCAAATTCTCTTATTGTCTCTCATTCTCTTCAACCCCAATTCCACAATTTCTAATGGGTTCTCCTCAGTTGAAGCTGGCGCATTTTACCCGGGCGAAGAAGAGCCAGTGGAGATGGAGTCGGAGATCAGTAGGAGGATGCTGATGATGCAGAGGAGATACATAAGCTACGCGACTCTGAAGAGGGATATGGTCCCTTGCGACAATGCAGGTGCTTCCTATTACGATTGCCATCGTTCTCGACCGGCTAACACTTATACCCGAGGTTGTGAGGTCATCACCAGGTGCGCTAGAGATATCAAAGACTTAAACGATTGATTGGTTGATTGATCAAATCGCCTGTAAGTAAATTAGTGCACTGTCATGTGATTCCCAATAAAATCGCCTGTTGAAAGTGAAGTGTGTTTTTGGCAGATCTGCCCTCTCTCATCTCCAGGTTGGTTAGGTTAAGTTAGATTTTGACTTGTCATTATTCCCGCTTTCAATTTGCGTTTCTCTATGTTGTACTTGGAATGGGAGTATAAATGAAATCACACATTATTGTATTTTCGTCAAAAGCAATTTCTGTTTCTGGGTCTCCCAAGGATGAGATAGGAATTTCCAGAAGCTGGTGGGCAGCAGGCAATGTTGCTGTTTATGTGAAACAAAGATTTAGAAGACAAAATACTCAATGGCCTCTCAGTAGCATACATCGACGATGAGAGGATGGTGGAGATGGGTGTCTTGTTGTAGATTCCGATTCGCTGATCTGGAAGTTGGGACTCAGCCACTTCTATCATTATTTGAGCTCTAGATACCATCTGCTCAAAGTGCTGAATAAGTGTGATGCAATTGAATCTGTATTTTAGTATCAAACCAGCTATGGCTTGTCCTGTCCAAAGTGTTCCGCTAAACAAACATACGCCGTGGTTCGTTTCAACGAATTACGGACGGATGCAGGATTAGGTCTGTCACCACCGGCCAAATTTACTCATCGTTGTCAAACAGTTTAGTCGGTTTCTGCTTCAAGGTTCGTAATACTACTTCTTAGTTGAGGACTGTCTTGGGTCGAAAGAAACCGCTATGTTAATTCCAACAAGGAAGTCTGCTACATCCATGTGATTTTGTTAACGATTTAAAAGCGTTAGTACCTGGGTGCGAGGTTGCTACTTCTTCGCACACAAAAATTATCATGAATACTACATTGGCTAATTTTAAGATTTGATTTTAAATCACTTTTTTTTTACATCAAATCAATAGATTTATAACTCAATGCTCAATCGAGCCACAAAGATTGCCAAGTACATCAGTAACCAAATGGGAGGTGTAGAACCTACATGCAAGGTCGCCGTTGAAATAGAGTGCCTAGCTATCGTGTGTGCAACCACATTACGCACTCTCCTAGCAAACTCGAAAGAGAAGTTCAGCTCTTGTTTTAATGACATTCAGCATACTTGCATTATAACTCCAAACTCGGTGTCATCATCGTACTCTGTACCGTTAACCGCCGCGGCCAACACCTGTGAATCCCCTTCGAATTGCACCATCTGAACACCTAATTGTCTTGCCCATGCAATTGCATGCAAGAATCCCATTGCCTCCGCCACTTTTACTTCCAAGATACCATGTTGAGTGGAGTGCCACTGGAGAAGTTTCCCAGAATGGTCTCTCATACACATCCCAAATCCTGTTCGCTCTTGTGGATTGAAAATGGCGATATCTATGTTGCATTTTACATACCCGTCTGATGGAGGATGCCAAAGTGCGCAATAATTGGAATTGTTCGACGGTTCAGGTGCTGCTTCCGGGCTCGACCACCAACGCCAATCTGCAAGTTCCTGCAGGCTCGATTCCCACACCTGTTGACATGAGTAGCACTTCTGAGACCATACCCTGTTGTTCCGCTACCTCCAAATCGCCCAAAGGCCCACACACCATCTCAAACGCGATTATTAATGTAGAAACAAGTGTTTTTATTAATATGATTTTAAATGGGGGATTACTTTATTATCTCGGTCTGATAAGAAGGCAAAAAATATCTTCTAGACCGTAATTAAGATACCCTCATTTACTTATCCTACCCATAAACATAATATCAACCTACTAAGGAATATCAACTAAAGTCATTGGTGGACATCAAAGGAGAAAGTAGTTTTCTTCAAGCAAGTTATATCATTAATGACTATAAATAAGAGACTACGACCGATATAAATAAAAGTTTCCAAAATCACAACTTTGACACTACTTGTCAAGTTATCTTTTTTTTAATCCATTTTTTTTCAAATGTTAGCCATCTAGGTCTTAAAATTTTAACTGAGCCTCTATAAGAATAGGGAAAATTAATTTTTTTTTTCATAAATCAAATACTCTTATTTGAATTTTTTTTAAAGAGATTGTAAATCATGTTTAAAAATTATTCATAGAAGTCAAAAATTCATTTAATTCAAGTAAAACCTAATTTTTCGCCGTAAAATACTAATAGACTTTGGGGTGTCTCAACTAAACTTGGGCTTAGTACAAACAATATAAAAAAAGTAGTTGGATGTCTAAACTAAGCTTGATCTTAGAGTGATTATGGTTGGAAAATGGTAAGCCCTAGTTAATTTTCTAGCCTTTTTTTATTATCTGAATCAATATTTATAGGTGTTAGGCTGAGATTAAAATGGAAGTGGACATTTTTGTTGTCGATGAATTCTCCACTTCCTCCATCTTAATCTTAGCCAAACAAACCAACTTAATCGATGAGAGTTGTTGATAAAAAGGTATATAAAAGATGGTTTCAAGGTGATAATCAAGCGAGATTGTTTTCTATCATTTTTCACCTTAAACTTGTTTAGTTTGTAAGCCGAGATAGTTTGAGTTCGTATCTTCAATTTTGAGTGCCTAGGAGTCGTTGAAATATTGTGATTATCTTTAGTTGCAAAGCACATGAGCTAGAGGGAAATCTTATTTCAAAGGCAATGGATTAAATTTCACGATCATAATTTATTAAGTTTGATTATTTTGAATTTGTTTGTTCTTTAATTTAATTTAATATGCCTTTGAGCTTTGTATTTCAAATGATTATTTCCAAGCATTTTGAAGCAAGATGATACGCCTCTTGAATCCATTTGTTTTCCAACAAAGCTCATAGCCCAAAGAAGCAGCACTTGGGATTGGCATGTGATTCTTCAAAAGAACAGCAGCGGCGTGTTAGTTCCTCTGACAAATGGATAAGCTATGGGACATCAAAACGTCTAGAACTCTCACCAGAGGATCTCCGGTCTAGATCCTAGGGCTGTCCCAAGCCGATTCAAAAGGCTCCAAAGCCGAATCAATGAAGAAGCTTCTAGATGAGTGCACGGCCTTCAATCGGTCTCTATTAAAGAAGCTGGTGATCTGCGAGATGGAATCGGCTAACTACGATAAGGACGTGATCACGGCGGCGATCTAGTCGAAGTTAGGGTTTCGACATCTTGATCATTCCCCTTGCTCACTGTGATGTTGATTCCTTTATTTTCTACTTATTAATCTCATCATGGACAACTAGGAAATTCTAACTATTCGGTGTTGAAATTCAAAACAGCATCCCTGCAAGGTCACGGGGAAGGCAGCTCCAACCATCGATGAGAATCAAACGGTAGGAGATGTTGTTAGGATGGATTGAAGAAGAAGGGATGACAAGAATGGAATCCCACAACCCTCGTCACTCTAGTATGGGGGTTTAACTAGTGTGATTAATCGGCATCGTATGATTTCTTTTTCAGATTTTAGTAGCTGCATTGAACTTTTGTCGCGTTTGATGTGCTTATGTTGTAAGCATGTCGTTGCTTAATACTTGTGTATTGTAAGCATGTGCATTGAAGTCTTCTTACCTTGTCAACTAATTCATAAAATTACTGTAATGTGGGAATTGAAAGTGTTTAGCCACACTGATATTACTTTTGTATTGTAATTTCTAGTCTAGTCATAAGTATATCACTATCAAATTCTTTCACAGTAAATTTCAGATTTAATCTTTCCCTTTCGGTGTGAGGAGATAAGCTCAAAAGTTAGAGGAAAGTGATTCGATGGTGATTATCAAAGTGTTAAATTGTTGATCAAATATTGAAATGATTATATATATATAAATGAAATGATGATATATTTGTGTAGAAGAGATGGAATGCTTGCAAAAAGCACTTAAGGAGGGAAGGATGGAGAAGTGAGCTGAGAAGAGGACTCCAACTAAAGTTAACTAAAAAGGTGCAAACCAGCCAGCCATCCCCAAATTATAAAGATATGATACAAATTTTTATTTATGGTCATAAATCATGTAAGCCTGCGTGAGATAGAATTATTTAATTGTGAAGTGTTTACTTGTATATGAGATTTTGGATGATAGTGTTTGCTTTTCTCTATTATGATGAGTATTTAACTTGAAATGTTCTAGGTTTAAGATAAATTTGACAGTTTTGTCTAAATGGATAGAAATTTCTTTTTTTATAAAGGAATAAAAATTATAATTTTAAGTTGAAGAATCTATGATGGATACCTATTTACTATAATAAATTATGGTGAAACGAAATCATAGAAAAATTCATGATATTCAAACAATACTAATGTGGAACTTGAACTGATTTAGACGTTCAAGTATTGTTGAAAGGCATAACATCTGGTATTGAATTTCTAAGAAGCTAGTTTCTGAACATAAGATGAATTCAAAAGGCGGGGTAAACTAGTTCTTGTGGTGTGAGTTCCTGAGAAGCTGGTAAGAGGACCACTTCTGAACTCGACACATCTGTTATTGACTTTCCGAGAAGATATTATGTGGGCATCTTCTGAATTCATGAAGTATGATGACCGTTTTAGGCATTATCAAAATAATTCGGTTAATGAATTAAGCGAAGTCGAATCTTCCTAGGGTCTCTTTGTCGTGACTACTCAAAGTTATGAAAAGTGCTAATCTATTAAACATGTTTTGTGGTGTAGGTGCCACGAGAATCAATCAAACAATCAAAAGAAAAAAAAATTGCTTTAAAGTAAATAGCCGCAAGACTGCACGATATAAGGTTGTTGACAATCAAGGATGAAACTGCTAAACTTCGAATCCCCTTAGGTAATTCAAACTCACAAATGACAGACAAATTCAACGATTTACACCAAACAAGATAAATTAAATTCATCGTTGCAGTTCTTCTCATATCAAATAAACGTCATTTTGGGTATGCTAATCTGCTATCTATCTACTATCCCAATTCGCTCTTTTGAGACAAAGATCTTAAATCCGCTAGGCGACAAAACAAACATGAACTGCTCACATGACAAATTAGTTTATTCGCTCTCGGATGAGGGTTAACGCCTAACCTAGTTGGTTAATTTAGGTGTTTTAGATATGCAAGTTCTTTTGAGACGAAGACAAGGTTCTGTTCAACATAGCTAAGCAAGAACATAACGAAATCGAAATCAAACATAAATTGAAATTCATCCAACTCACATAAATCGTCAATACTAATTAAATCATTTGTTCATAAGGATATACCTAGGGTTCATATCATCTAAGCACGAGGAGTTTAGCTACTCATAATCTCAAAGAACAAATTAGATTCAAAGAAGGAAGACATTGGAATTAGGTTTACAAGAAGAAATCCAAAAAATCTAATTTCGCTGATTCTCGCTGAAGAACTTGATTCGCCGATCTTAATTATGTCTTCCAATCGGAGCTCCTTGAAGTCGATGCCTTCTCGTTGCTCTGTAGTCTCTAAAATATCCTCTGATTTTCGTCCTCCAATGTCTGTCTTCGAATGCGGGAGAACCGAGGTTTAAATAGAAGTTTCCAAAAATCATTCAAATCTCGGATTGTCAATATTTCTCTATGGGCTTATGTAAATATTGGCGTTGTAGTCCATAGCGGCAACTTTGACAGGTCCATAGAGCCAATATTTACAAACTTTTCAGAATGGGGTGTCAACATTGGCGCTAATATTGGCGCCATGTTTGACAGATTCATAGTGCCAATTTTAACATAACTCCCTGATCAAAGTTGTAGGAAATTGAACGAGCTTTCTAACTCCACTGGCCTTGCATTAATCGGACTTCTGAGCTAGGAGATATGTCCAAAATATGAAACTGTAACATTTTCCGACCAAGTCGAGGTCCATGCTCCTTGAAGTTGTCAAAATGCTTCGCATTGCTTGTCCTAGACCATCCACACACGTTGTATCGCTCCGATTAATGCCTCAATATTGTTATGCACCTGAAATCTATCAAAAACACTCCAAAACGACATCAAAAGGACCCCGAACGGGTCTGAGACACTAAATCGAGATAGATGCTAGAAATGCACGAAACATCTTAAACTTCTACCCAAAATTATACAAATATGCATGAAATGTCGCTTAAATGAGGATGATGAATCCGACAAATCAACTGTCATCAAAGTATAATGTACTGAGTTCTTGAGAAGTTGGTATTTGAACTTCTAAACTCATAAACTTGTTTTGTGAGTTCCTGAGAAGGTCCACAATGACGTTTATTGAGTTTGATTATTTCGAATTTGTTTGTTGATTCTTTAATTCAATTTGATCTATGTTTGATCTTTGTCTTTCAAGATTCGAGATGATTATTTCCAACAAATATGAACTTATAGAGGTTGGAGCACTTATCTCGTGAGGCCGTTCACTTCCTTCATGGAATATATTTGTGTTCCATTAAGGTTTGCACTTTTCCTAGAAAGACATGGCATTCAACTTGTCTTGAAGCCGCTTTGTTGGTGGTAATATTTGCAACATTTATGACTATTTATCGTCCTCCTCTCTTACGAAGAAGGCGGTGTTGGTATTATCCTGCTGAGATGGTGGAATCTTGCTAGTGCAGCTATACAAATATAGAAGATTCTCTTTTTGCATTGGGACTCTGTGGGTGGTATGAATCAATGCTCACACTTGGTAAGTTTCGGTCCATTGGCCTACTCAAATCAAATCTTGGTGCTGGAAACAATTAATGAAATGTCGAGACCTGCTTGCCCGATATTCCTCTCAAAATATGGATGGTTAGACAAGATTTGGTCTCTAATTATAAGGTGAGTGTAGTGTAGTTCTGAGACAAATTAGATATCTCCTCCCTGGGGTTAACTGGAGTTAGCTAGATGTTTGTTGTACTGAAAGTTAATTTTGATGAATAAAATGAGACGTAAAAAAAAGACAAAAAAATTTAAACACATTAATCAAATGTCGTAAACCCATGATTACACATTTTTTCAGAAAAAAACGGACGTTAAGTCCTAATTATTGATAACGATAGATCTAGAAAAGGAGACCCCAACCATGTACAAGCATATATAATCAATAATTTCACGAGAAAGAGAAAAAAAAAGGGTGAACTCCAAAGGGCATAGAGTGACCCTAATGTATAAGGAGATCAGCAACTCGATTTCCTTCACGTTAAATGCGGTTAACGTGAACCGTCTAATTATGGCCAATCAATTGTCGTAACTCGTTGATGCATATCCGGTGACGTAAATCACAATCACCCCCCTCCTTAAGGAAAGAAATAATTGTTGTAGAGTCAACCTACAAACTAATACGTTTATAACCCGCTCTCATGCAAGGTGCATACCATTAACTCCATGTTATAATTCCGCTCTTGTGATAGTGCAAGTGCCTAAATTTTCAGCGAAAGCTACATGATATCTCCCAGTCAAATCTCGTAAGATCCCTCCCCCTGCCGCACTACCACTTGATTGAAGTACCAAACCATTCGTATTTATAATAACGTCCACATCATGACGCAGTGTCCATCCGATTAGACTATCAACGCACGATAGTTTATTCTTAGAACGCACTATACCTCACATTTTCATTATCTCCCCAACCCCGACGATCCAATTAAGGACTCGTAGGCGGATGATCACATGAGATAGTAGTGTTCCTCAAAGTAAATTCATTGCGTTGTCTCTAAAGTAACCAGCTGATGATGCCAAATTCAAGGGAATAATTATTATTACAAGTACAATTAATTCACCAAGTAGCCATAGGCGGTTGGAAGAAGTCTACATCAAGTCATTGTCAAAGGATTTGAACCCACAGTTGCTGAACTATGACGCAATCCCAAAGAGCATGAAGCATGGTCTTGATTTCCTGATTGCATAATGGGTAGATAGTTGTGGATTAGATATGTCGATGATGACGCTCCTCGTTCATCATAAGTTGATTGTGATGAGAAAGCCAAAGAAAGTGCATTACTCGATTCAGGCCTTTCCACTTCCACAGAGCACGCCAGCTAGAATCACTATTAGCTGGGTTAATACTAGCTAAAACACCATATGCACTTTTCCCTATAAACCGTCCTTTCGGGCCCGGGTCCCAATTAAAAATATCCTCCTCCACCCCCTTTGGCGGTGGCATCCCCGCTATAAAAGGCTTTAATCGACGAAGGTAGGATGGGATCCAGAATTTTCCAATTCCAATCGTCATCCAGATTGACCATATCATGAACGGTATGTTGCTCCACCTGTTGTATTTGACTAGGGTCACTATTATCAGCTAACTTCACCCCATTGTCCATCCAAACATTGATGCATTCATTTTACACGTTATCAAAATAAATCAGTTAATGAATTAATCGTGTCGAATCTCCCTAGTGTCTCCTTAAGTACCTTTCTCGAAGTTGTAATTAGTATTAATTGAAATATCAATGAATGTGGTTTAGGTGCCACGAGGATCAATCAAACAGTAAAAAAGAAAGATGAAAATTGCTTTAAATTAAATGGTTTGCAAGACTGCACGATATAAGGTTGACAATCAAAGATGAATCCCCCTAGGCAACTGTAATTCACAAATGACAGACAAATTCCACGATTTACACGAAACGGATAGATGCATTCCACTGTTGCAATTATTCTCTAATCAAATCACCTCCTTTCGGGTTTGCTAGTTTGCTACCTATCTAGTATTCTAGTCCGCTATTTCGAGACAAAGATCTAAAACTCGCTACGCGATTTACCGATTTAGAATTGCTCACACGACAGACTAGTTCATTCGCTCCCAAATTATGGTTAACGTCTAACCTAGTTATTTTATTCTGGTGTTCTAGAAATGCAAGCTCTCACGAGTCTAAGACAAATCTAACATAGATTTAATTCAAGTTGATCAGGCAAGAACACATCGAAAATGAAGTCAAATATGCAATAAAATCCATCCAACTTGCATAAATCGTCAAAGGTATCAAATCATTCATTCATAGGAATTAACCTAGGGTTCATCTAATCTAAGCAAGAGAAGCTTAGCCGCTCAGAATCTCGATCGACAAATCAAAATCAGAAGAGGAAGACATTGAATCTAGGTTTACACAAAGAATTATGAAAAACCTAACTTCGCCGATCTTCTTGAGAACTTGATTCGTCATTCTGATTATTTCGCCAATCCCGAGCTCCTTGAAGTTTCCCTCTTATTGCTAGCGAATCTTTCTCTAAAGCTCTCAATTTTGCCTAGGGAAGTCTGTCTTCGAATAAGGGAGGACCGGGCTTTAAATAGATGTTCCCAAAAATCCTTAAATTTCCATAATGTCAACTTTGTCGTGGAATGTCAATATTTTTGCTATGAAGATAGTGGCAAGATTGACACATCCCTAACATCAATCTTGACTTGTTTCCAGAGAGAGTTGTCAAATTTCTCGCTATGAACTGTCAATCTTGCCGCTATGCACAGAGCGGAAAATTTGACAGATCCATACCGGCAATCTTGACATAACTTTCTGATCAATGTTGTAGGAAATTGAACGACCTTTCCAACACTGCCTTCCTTGCATCAATCGGACTTGTGAGTTAGGAAATATTTCTAAGATACGAAACAGCAACGTTTTCTCGCCAAGTCGTGATCCAAGCTCCTTGAAGATGTCGAAATCCTTCATATTGCCTGTCCTAGACCATCCACACACACTGTATCGCCCTGATTAATGCCTCGATGTCGTTATGTACCTGAAATCTATAAGAAACACTCCGAAACGACATCAAATGGACCTCGACCGGGTCCGAGACACTAAATTGAGATAAAAGATTAAAATGCATAAAACATCCTAAACTTCTACCTAAAGTAATATAATTATGCCTGAAATGTCTCTTAAATGAGGATGATGAACACGAGAAATCGAGTGTCATCAAACATCATGCCAAAAACTTGTATCTCGGCCACTACAAATACAAATATGAATGCCTATATAAACCACAATTCACACCTTCCTCATGCCACGCCATAGAGGAGAGGCAGTCTTCAAACGAATGGGAATAGCACCACTCAAACCCTCCTTTGTGTATTTAGCAAGTAATAATTTAACCCATAAAGCATCAGGCTCAAAGAAAATATTTCACACCAACTTCATAAGAAAAGCATCGTTCATTTCCTTAGCGTTATAAAATCCAAGACCACCCTGATCCTTTGGCCAGCAGACAACATCCCACGAAATCAAATGGGGCTTCCTCTCATTAGGGAGGCTGCCCCATACAAAGTTATGAATGCAAGTATCAATTTTATTATAGATATTCATAGGAAGAACAACAGTTTGCATTGCATAAGAAGGAATAGCATTAAGAACTAAAACAGCCAGAGTAACCCCCCCCCCCCCCCCCTCACCGCCAGGGATAAGGAGTTACACTTCCAACCTGCAAGTTTTGAATCTATACGGTTAAGGATATACTAATAAGTGCCTTGAGTAACCCTCTCGCGTAAAATAAGAACCCCAAGATAACGACTGAGATCATGGGTTTTGCGAAAATCAAGGATATGACAAATATTCCGACGCGAGCTGGCGGAAACATTTTTAGAGAAAAAAATTCTAGATTTTTTGTTGCTAATCATTTGGCCCGACGCATCACATAAACGATCAAGAAAATTTCTGATAGTAAGACATTAATCAATGGAAGCTTTACGAAAGAGGACAAGATCATCAGCGAAAAAATATGGGAAAGGTTGGGTCCTCTTCTCCCGAGAGAGAAAGGTGCCCATTTCCCCTCATTATTACTGTCATAAATCAAGTTGCTAAGGCGTTCCATACAAAGATTAAATAAATAAGGAGAAAGAGGACATCCCAGCCGAAAACCACCTCCAGACTGAAACGGCTCGAAGAAACCACCATTCCATTGAATCTGTGTTGAGGGGTTGGAGATACATGCTATGGTGACTTCAATTAACTTTTCGGGAAAATTGGCTTTGCGGAGAGTGTCTTCAACAAAACTCCACTCAAGACGATCATAGGCTCAAGCTTAATGATGATAGACTCTGCCTTCTCCGTCTTAAGTCTAAGAGTGTGAACCACTTCTTGGAGGATGATAATATTCTCAAAGATCTGCCTTCTAGGAACGAAGCTAGTCTAATTTGGTTTGATAAGGTGTTGCGATCCCTGAATACGATTACCTAAACATTTAGTCAAAGCTTTCTAGACTATAGAGTACAAACTAATATACACGAAATGAGTCATATTCACCGGTTTGTTGACCTTTGGAATAAGAACAATAATCATTTCGTTGATGCTTGAAATCAAAGTGGGGTTTATGAAACAAGCCATAACGAAATTAACAAAATCATGTCCAATAGTGTTCCAACAATTTTGAAAAAACATAGAGTGAAAGACATCCTTCCCTAGAGATTTGAGAGAACCCATTACTTTAACATCACTGAGAATTTTGGTTGGACACAACTGCTTTCCAATTGCTTCCCCTTCTGAACCTGGAAGCATGCGCCTATTAAATTCATTAAGTCCGGCTCGAGGTCCCTTTGCTTGCTAGAAAAGTTCCACAAATTAGTTGCGTGTCATGCTCATGAGCATTTGTTGATCCCCAACCCATTCCCCCTGGTCATCCTTAAGGAATTTGATTTTGTTAAAGGCCCGTCGCCAGAGAGTGGTAATGTGGAAGAAACAAGTGTCTTGGTCTCCTTTAAGTGTCCATTGATGTTTCGAATTTTGAAGCCAAAGTAAATTTTGATGCTGGTTCTAGAGAATCCAAATCCCACCGGCCCACCCAACATCGTCCACCACAAAATGATCAGAAAAGGGAAGTTTGCAGATAACCTCAAACACACGACAACCATTATTTTTTGGTTCAAGAATCGCCACCACTGAGGGTCAATAAACCTATAAATAATGAGATAGAGTTGTAACCAAATTTTGATAACTGGCAACCCGACAATTCCAAGAAACAAACTAATCATTAAAAGATTGAGAGAGAGAACGAAACAACCTAGGAGATTAAGCATCATCGGAAACAGCTCCTTCGAAGTTGGACACCTTAGTAGTATTTCTGATAGCATCGATAAGTCTGCAGTCCTTGTTTGGCCTGTTGAGGTCTATAGTTGAACGATTTTGAACTTCACTATCCACCATAGCTGCTTTTGTTGTCGAAACATCATCAATCTTTCCTTTGACCCAAACCATGTTGAAAGAGATACCCTTTCAGAGTAAGTATCTGAGCCATTCTCTTTGATTTCTATTTCTTCTCCAATTTGGTTTCTGCCTTTTTATGTACTTGTTCTACCCCTCAAACAACTTTAGATGAGTGATGAGCAGTCCCTCAACTTCCACCCTTTCTTTTAACTCATTAAACTGTCGAAAGATTGACCATAGCTTCACCCTTTAAAGACATGAAATTAGGTAGGAGGAGCACTCTTACCTTTATCAATAATTGTGCCTGGCGGAGAAAAAGGAGAACTTTGGAGGATTACAGTAGCTAATTGCGTCGGAAAAACTTTCAAATTCGCGGGTAAGGAGCTACCCAAATTTTTACTAATAGGAGTAGTGATGATAGCAGGAGCATTAATTTGGGTTAAGGTGGATTACTTTAAAGTCTGGCCCACCAAAGCCTCACATCCAGATGGGGTATTAGAAGTGGACATAGATGTTGGGCTCAACAAGTTGGCTTAATTATTTGTACAAGAAACAAAAGGTATCTTAGCCTCCCCATCCGCTGTTTTGGGAGGAGTGATTTCTGAATTTGGGCCCTGGCCCACCGGATTCTCCCCACTAAAAGTTGACCACTTTTGACCTCCAAAATTTTCAGACGTAAACTTTGATGCCACCTTGATAGGGATAATTTTAGGAGCTTATATACCACTGCTAGATTCTTCCCATTGTTTTCTTCCAACGGGCTCTTGCCTTTAGCATTTAGTTTATCCTTTCCTTTTTTTATAATAAGCAGAGCGGTTGTTTGGGATTGAGCCTGATTTTTCTCTTTTCTTTTGGGACGCCTAGCCTTTTTGTGGTAAATCAATCACGGTCCAAATCCTGACCGGCGTTCCTTATCGTTAACCTCTTCTGGCTGACGGATAGGTGCTCCCGATGCCTCCTTCGGTAACAGACTTTTTCCAGTAAAGCTGGAGCCTTGGCATTCAGAGGATAATTCTTGAATTTATGCCCCCACACAGCCACAATCAAAGCATACGAATGGTAAATTCTCATAAATGACTTCTTGCCATACATTATCCAAGACAACTCTGGTTGCGACGGCTTCACCTAAATTGATTTCGACTGCCATACGAGCGAACTTCCCTCTGGCTGACGCGAGGGTATGGTGATCAATTCGAACTGTTCGCCCAATTAAACTACCAAGGGCCACCATAATTTCCTTATGGTAATACTGAATTGGAAGTTTCGGGAATCAAATACACACAACCATCTTTGGTGGAAGATTAGCAGATGCACGAAAAGAAGCATCCCACCCATGACACACCAAATAATGCTCCAAAATCATCGAAGGACCCCCCGTGAGTGCAAAATCATAATCTTGTGGATTATCGAAAGAGACAAGGAAAATCTCATTATCGAGGTCGGTCATTCTCATCTTATCTTGGGGCCTCCACATAGCTCGAAGTCGATCATACATATATTGGATATCCACGCCCTTCCCCGTAAGACAGACAACAAAAGCCTTTTTAAGGGGTACTTAGATCTTAGCACGAAGTTCGCCTGAAGTATTCAAGTATCTTTGTCCATTCTTGAAGCTGATGACAATGTCATTATCATTAACTTCAATGGAAAGAGTCAACAATGGAGACCGGAGTTGAAGGTTACCCGCTAATGCAAACGCATATGACAGCAACCTTCCCAACTGAATCAAACCTAGGGCCTGATTTGAGGAAACCGGTGAAACTAATACTGGGGACGACACTGCAGGTTCTAGAATATCACTCATAGCATCGTCCGGATGCGGCAGTGGATCCGACAATCGGGCCTCCAACGGTTCTCGAGGCAGGAATTGAAATCGCCCAACCAAGAGAGAAAACATTTTTTAATTCCAAGGAAAGTAACCCGAGATTACTCAAATTATCAACGGCGGTAAGGGTTATTTATTTGAGGTTACTTCATCTTTTTTTACAGTAGGTTGAACTAGTTCATTATAGTTTACAAAAGTCTCACTATTTTTTTAGCCATTACCTCATATGTAGCCTGAACTAGTTCATTATATTCTATAGTAGTATAAACTAGTTCACTATTTTCTACAGTAGTCTGAACTGTCATCATCAAATATAGTGAACTAGATCACGGCTACGTTCACATAAAAGTGAACTAGTTCAGGATACGTTAACATAAACAGATATAGTTTGATAAAGAAAGAGTAATGGTATTTATTTTTAAGAAGAATGAGAAGGAATTAATAAAAATTTGTTCTCAATTAAAAACAATAATAGAAAATATGGAAATGAATAGGATAAATATCAATTAAAAGAAAGAGAATAGTATATACTAATTAATTATCTATCACTTAATAAAATAGAAGATCAACAGTTATAATTAGTCATCTAGATTAGAGATGATTTCTATCATTTCCCCCTAAAAACTCCCCATCTTATGTTATCCCGGAAGATTCCCAATTTTACTTTTCATTCCTTCCTCAAGGGTTACCAGAAAACACAAATCACTTTTTACGGAAGACATTGACTCACCACCTATTCCACTATTATTTTGTTAGATTTATTGAAATCCTATTAATAATCACAAGGTTTTTGTGCGGTATTGTTGTGGTTGCTTACTTTGTCCCTTAACTATGAGATCGAGAGTTCGATCCTTATACCTTGTGGTCAACTGTTTATCACTTTATACGAGCACCCGCGACGAAAAGTTCGATTATTGCTATGGATAACCACTCTAATTACGCGTAAAAAATTGAAATGCTACTAATTACAAAGGACAATTGGGAGGCAATAGGACAAGAAAATAAAAGCATCTTTATTCTTAAATACAAATTTGAAAGAGTTTCACCTACACTTTAATATTTTTATCTTCATTAGGAAGGCTACCAAACTTGAAAGAGTTTTCAGCTACCCACTAATAGATTTATCTTTATTAGGATAGGAAGGCTCGAAACAAGTTCAATCCAGACTCACCTCGATCTCAAACAAGCTAGCCCACTATTCTCGAGCAAGTTTGTTTGAGACTCGAATATCTGTTCGATTAAGACTCGAAAATGAGTCTCAATCTTAAACAAGTTGGCCCGCAAGCCAACAGCAGCTTGATGAGATAGACTCTTGAACAAGTTCGTTTGAGACTCGATTACCAACTAAGTATAAAAATTGGCTCCAATGATAACATAATTGTGGCTGGTTAGTTGGCTCTATTTGTGTAGTTAGTGAACTAGCTCATGTGTTAGTCTAGTTCTATTAATTTTTCTTCAAGCTCGCCAGTTCTATTAATTTTTCTTCAAGCTCGCTAACAATTGTAGTGTCGAAGCTGAGTTCAAGCTCAGGCTGCTATTTTACAAACTAACGAACCAAGCTGGACTCGTGAACAGCACTGTAATAATCTTGGAACAAGTCAAAGACGAGCAGGGACATAATAAATCAAAGAGAACCAAGCAAGGCAGCAGCAGCATATGAAGGCAAACAACTCTTCATTTTCATCTATAACTTTTCCCAGAGAAAATAATAATATGATAAAGCCAGCGCCTCAGGCAGCATGGCACAAATATCCAAATTTGCGAAAACAATACCAAACAAAATTCTATCAGACACAACCCAGCCAACTTCCCAGATGCCCTTATTCATCCATTCCCCCGAAAGCCCTCACCTTTCCCAGCCAGCCCATAACACCAAAAACATAAAAACAAAACCTAAACACTTCCTAACACAAATGCAAAACAAACCAACGGATCGCCGCATTTACCACCAAAAGCAAATCTGGTTCTTGTTCCACTCCATACCCCTTTAACTTTGGTTGCTCAGTACCTGTACTGAGCAGGCTTGTAAGGACCCTCAACTGGAACACTGATGTAGTCAGCCTGGTCCTTGGACAGCTTGGTGAGCCTAGCTCCAAGCTTTCCAAGATGAAGCGAAGCCACCTTCTCGTCAAGGTGCTTGGGCAGAACGTACACCTTCTTCTCATACTTGCCACTGGCTCTCTCGTTCCAGAGCTCAAGCTGAGCGATCACCTGGTTGGTGAACGAGCAGGACATCACGAAGCTAGGGTGACCAGTTGCACATCCCAAATTCATGAGACGTCCCTCTGCCAACACAATGATGCCGCTCTTGGTGTCTGGGAACACCCACCTGTCGGTCTGGGGCTTGATGGTGATGCGCTTCACTCCAGGGAAGGTCTCAAGTCCATTCATGTCAATCTCATTGTCAAAGTGACCGATGTTGCAAACAATGGCGTTGTTCTTCATCTTCCTCATGTCGTCAACCATGATGATGTCCTTGTTTCCAGTGGTGGTGACGAAGATGTCAGCCTCCGCAACGCAATCCTCAAGGGTCAACACCTGGAGACCTTCCATAAGAGCCTGAAGGGCACAGATGGGATCAATCTCGGTCACAATGACGCGAGCTCCAGCCTGCTTCATGGCAGCAGCACATCCCTTTCCAACATCACCATATCCCAAAACAACAGCAACCTTTCCGGCGATCATAACGTCGGTAGCCCTCATCAGACCATCGGGGAGGGAGTGACGGCAACCATACAAGTTATCGAACTGCAAAATGAGGAAATTGGCACAAAGAATTAACTATATAAAACCCTAGCCAAGAATGCATCTGCGAGAGCCCTAGAGGTACACTACACTAAGAAAGCAAATTAGTCACTAATAAAAGGATAATATGAGTCGGAAGATGCTAAACCATCAATCAATTGAATCATTCAGCATGCCGAGTAATATATAATCTAATCATGTGGGACGTTGATAGATCTGAAAAGGAAACAGTCCCACTATAGTCATTCTAACAAAGGCAAGTCAATCGTATCTAGCTAGACTAATTTTTCATTTCCAGATTACATTTCCGTTTTAGCAATAACAAAATAGCAGATCTGACAGATCTAATTGAAGGAAACACAGATCTTAAGGGGTAAGAGTTGAAAATGAGATTTTTACCTTGCTCTTGGTGACAGAGTCGTTGACATTGATAGCAGGGAAGAGAAGGGTGCCATTCTCTTGCATCTGGTAAAGCCTCTTGACTCCAGTAGTGGTCTCCTCAGAAACGCCAACCAATCTATCCCTCATCTTGCGGTACTTCTTGGGGTCAGTCTTCAAGCCGTCCCTGATGATGGTGAGAACAATCTGGAACTCGGCGTTGTCGGTGGAAGCAGGGTCTGGGATCTTTCCAGACTTCTCATACTCCTCCTCCGCCTTGACACCCTCGTGGATCAAGAGAGTGGCATCACCTCCATCGTCAACAATCAGATCAGGGCCTCCATCGGGACCCCAGTCAAGAGCCCTCTCGGTACACCACCAGTACTCCTGGAGGGTCTCTCCCTTCCAGGCGAAGACAGCGGCGGAGTCACGGGCGATGGCGGCGGCAGCGTGGTCCTGGGTGCTGAAGATGTTGCACGAACACCAACGGACCTCAGCTCCCAAGGCGGTGAGGGTCTCGATTAGGACAGCGGTCTGGATGGTCATGTGGAGGGATCCGGTGATCCTGGCACCCTTGAACGGCTGTGATGGGCCGAACTCAGTACGGCAGGACATGAGTCCAGGCATCTCAACCTCGGCAAGCTCGAGCTCGAGGCGGCCGAAGTCGGCCTGGGACATGTCCTTGACCTTGTACTCACGGCCGGTGGTGGTTTTGTCGACGATGAGAGCCATTCTAGCACGAAAACAATTACCGGCGCTTTGGGATCTGAGAAATGAGGGAGAAGAGGGATAAGTAGTAGTGAGCGAGAGACAGAGGTGAAGATTGGGAAGTAGGAATTTATAAAGAGCAGGGTGGGCGATGATGGACGGTTCAGATTGGATCTAAGTGTCGCTGCTTCTTACGGCGTCGTATAAATCGGATTGGTTCTGGTAGTGGTAGGTGGATCTGACTTTTTTGTTTTGGTGGAGAAAAATATTATTAAAATGTGGAGGGAAACGGGACGCCGTGACTCCCACTTGTCGCGGATAAAAGAGATGGACGGTGTTAACCTCAATTACATATTGGTTAATTAGAAATTAGTAGTCTCATGCGAACCAACGCCCTAATATCGTCCAATTATTTGAGTTCAAATGTAAAATGACGTAATCGCCCTCTAAATAGTAAAATGAAATTCTTTATAAAATGCGGAATTTCGAAGAACAGCTATACTTCATTCCAAACGACCCTTTAAAAACCTCTCGATTCTGTCCCCTCCGCCGTCGGAAATTTGCCGTTCCCCGTCGCCGGAAATCTGCCGTCCCCCGCCGCCGTCGCCGTCCCCCGCCGCCACCGCCGCCGGACCCGAGGTACAAACCGGACGGCGTGCCGACCGTCGCACAAGGCGGTCGGCGGTCAACGCCGACGGTGAAGGGGGACGGTCGACGGTCATTTACGGGCGTCGACGTCCGACCAAAATTTTTTTTTTTGGCAGTCCCTTTGCGGCGACGGCGAGGGGCTGGGGCGACGACGGGGGGAGGGGGGCTGGGGCGGCGGCAGGGGGCCTGGGGCGGCGGCGGCGAGGGGCTGGGGCGGCGGCGGCGGTGGCTGTCGGTTTCGGAGACAGATTTGAGAGAGAATTTCGTCTCTGCAAGTTTACGAAAAATAGGTAGTGTGTTTTATTCGACCTCAACTGGTGTATTTAAAGAGGAAGTTAGAATGCTATTCGCGTAATTTTACGTTTGTTAATTTAATAATATTAAAATTTAGGGCGTTTCTTAGTAAAATTTAGGGCGTTTTTTAGCAGTCCAGTTTAATTTTGTACTAAATCATCCCGTCCTTTCTAAACAAAATGAATAAAATCATTATTGGTTCATTCCATACTGAATGTTTCAAATTCTAACCAATCCGTTTTATTAACAATTTTTGAAAAACTTTTTCGACAATATTGTCAGATCTGTTATAAAACTAAACTCAAAAAAAGACAAGAACAAGAGAAATATGGAGAGGGAGAGAGTTTCTTATTGAGGTGTGAAGAATGATACAAATGAGAGCTCTATTTATAGGCTCATGTAATAGTAACATATACTCTCTAACATTACTACACATAAAGGAGGGAAATAAACTACATTAAATAATATAATAAACATAGGAGTTACAATTGGGCATTCACTATGACAATAATTTTCATAACACTCCCCCTTGATTGCCCAATGATTAACGATATACAGTATTCTCCGAATACGCTTTTGATACTGCCTCATTAAAAACCTTACTAGGAAAACCCATTGGGAAAAACCATGGTTAAGGGAAAAAGAGTGCAGTGCGTATCGACTCCACCTGATGATGATATCGGTTGAGATCCTTCATATCGACTCCCCCTAATGAGGATATCAACTAGATCTCATCATTATATCATTCCGAGATCATTTAGTCGCCGATCTTCAAATTAGTGGACTAGGTCCCCAAAAGTTGATGTATGGAGAGTCTTGGTGATTAAACCAAGTTATCGCTTGAAGGCACTTGTAGTGCGAATATTTCAACTTATTGGAGTTTGTGCATATAATGTATGCATCAATATAATCGATAGTCATCCATAATTCACATGACACTTCACATAGAATGACCATTAGATGAGAATATGCCTCATTAAAACCTTACTAGGAAAACCCTATGGGATAAAAACCTAGTGAAGGAAAAGAGTACATAATCATCACATCATGTTGCAACATTTTCTTGCAACTCAAGGATATATGCAAAATAAATATCATGCATGATTTATAAAATCATCTCGTGAAATGGTGGTGTAGCTTTATAAGTTGGTTTCACAGCCCATCAAGTGGTAAAATTACCACATGAGACCAATTTATGGTCAACCAACACAAATATGACCAAGATTACTACTTCAAAACCGAGTAGTTCTTGTGTATGAATAAAGGTTGATTAAAATCGACATAGAATCACATAGTGATCTTACTACCATCCAGGCATTGATAGTCATGTCATATCCATATAACCTTTTGTTGGATATAATTAGTATATCATTGATGATACACGAAAATCATGTTCGAGAGATATGCACAATTGACAAGTTAGTGATAATCTTCCATATCTTTCATCTCGAACTCTATAGCTAATCCATAGTTGATTGCTTTGAGAAACTGTTTACGAGCTCAATAAAGTGTATGTCATCTATGTAACAAAAGATGATCACATCCAATTATGTCAAAATAAAAGAAATATATTTTAAAATATAAAATTAAATTAAAAAAAATTTGGTAAGAATTTTGAAACCATAAAATATGACAAATATGATTTTTCAAAAAATCAACTTGAAATGAAGAAGAAATTATATGCATAAAGAAATGCATGATATGCTAAATGTACCATGTCTCTCAATCTTTTAATTCATATGACGTCAATTGGATATAATTAAATATTGTTCACGCGAACTTGAATTGTTTGCTTATAGCAAAATAAATCCTCGAAGGAATTTCATATACACATGTGTATTCTAATTATGCAAACCATACATATAGGTTGCAAGGACATCCATTAGGGGCAAACTCTTTCCCTTCACAAATTGCCAGACTAATCGAATAATAAAAAGTAGTTGCATCCACCACATGAGAATATATTTTCTCATAATCAAAATGTTATAGGTTTGTTGTACAAAACCTTTCAAAAATGAGATGTTTCATAACTTCTCATACTCATATTTTACATCTTAATGTATAAAGACTTGATGTCTTAAAACTTTTCATTTCTCTAGGGAATTTGATTTTGCCTCAAATTGAAATTTTTCAGCTAATCATTTCTTTCTTTGCATACATTTTGGCCAATGATCCTCATTTTCAACTATCATATTTTAGCGTGGCACTATACACAAAAATTTCATCGATGTTGACTTCATTGCGGTTCCAGTATTTTCCATCCAAGATATAGATAATCTATTTTCATATCTTTCAGGTACCTGAGACTCTTCTTGAGCACATTATTTGTTTCTCTTGGTGGCTTTGCTTAAATAATGTTAACGTCAATTTGACCATCTTGATATATAGCTCCATTCCACTTTGAGGGTTTTTTTCCTTTGGAACCGAGTGGTCTACCACGTCTTTGCGGGTTTTAAATTCATTTGTGATGTCAGATTGCCCAATATTGGCATTATTATTATTGGAGCATTTCGCGTTGGCACATGAAAACTTTACTCTGGTTGGGTCAGTAAAGTGTCTGCAGATAATGAATTATATTTTTTTTGAACTTCACGTTCATATTGTTTAATGCGAGGATCAAAATGATATGATGATTATTCATCTAATCTCTGTGCCAACCTTTGATTTTCTCCACATAATGTTGAGAATTATGATTATATGAATGATAAACCTCCAAACGAGTCATCAAAATTTCCTGACAACGATGTAAATATTTTACCATCGATGAACTCGTAATCAAAATAATTTCTCAATCTTCGTTGAGAACCCATCATAATGAAATCAGGTGGAGCAATTCGAATGTGTATATACATATATGCATTGATGGGCAATGTGTGGTTTGGATCCAAAAACCAAATATAATGGAGGAATTCATGATAATTTCTTGGTGTAATGCGAATTTGTGTTGTGCATGTAAATGACATGTTCACAATAATATATTGATTCTTAATGACGCATTTTTGTTATTGGATAATCATGGTTTTATGCTTATAACCAAAATAGTTGAGCTAGTTATCTTGCAAACTCTTGATTTCTAGATACATGTGACTATCTAGTTGATGCATCAAATAAGATAATTGGTCAACATGTCGGGTGTATGGATCCGTAAATATCACCCTTGTGTTTGTTGTGTGTAAGAGAAATTATCTTACTTTAGTTGATGATTATCCAACAATTAACTCTATTTGAGAACAAGCAACCCAAAAATTAGTTATGATATGATGGAGATTTCACTCAACAATGGGTAATGGAGAGGCGATGATGCTCTCCTAGAAACGAGAACTTGTTGAACTCTGTACACAACATTGACCATATAGGTACTTATCGATTCGCATTATGATTGAACCGGGATGGTCACACCGATTATGTCAGATAATAGTTGTCAGGATGAGTAAACTTATAGTGTACATTGATATGCATCTCAATCACGATCACATATGTGTGGTACAAATTGGAGGGCAACATTTAATAATTTCATGGTCATATACAACATTATCGTTCCTCTCCCTTGTGATCATCAATATATAAATCAAAAGGATCTTGTTCCTTCTTGAATAATGCAATAGCTCTACTAGAGCTTGTGCGTGATTTTGTACTACTCGATATATGGTGGAATATCGATGAGTTATATATTATGTCATTTCTCATCATGTCAATACTCATTTTGCAAGAGAATAATGGATAGTGCAAATGATAAATAGAGATACTCCATCATAGTCATCTTAACCATCCATGTCACCAATTATGGAATGAATAATCTTTACACAATATAAATGTACATCCACCAAGGAAAAGGGTTCCATATAGAAACAACAATAATAACTTGTTCCATGTGCTTTTAAAAAAGGTAACAAATAAGTATTTGCACATTTGATGGCTTATGAAGCAATATTATTTGTATATGATCATCAAAATAAAATTGATGGATGTATCCCCTTTTATATGATTCAAATTGTTCAACATCAATTTAAAAATCTCTTTCATGGAAAAAGATGTATTTCTCAAAATTCATGATCATACCAAATAATAGATCTTTTCCTCCACAATCGTGTATTGGTGTTTACACTTGTGGGAATGTATGTATGTATTTGTTACTTTATGGATATATGAATATAATAATTCACTTCATAGAGTGATATGGTGTCTCATTGGACCACCAAACATTTGAGACATATAAGAATTCGATCTTTCCCTCGGAATATTTGTCTCTTAGTACTTCAATTGTATCGCACTTTAAGAAAATTCGCCACTTAAGGTGGTCATACATGGCTTTGACATTACACCACAACATACATGAGTCGTTGCTCATTTTTATCAACCATTCATGGAGATGATGATGAAAAAGATCAAAGATATAACTTTGTCTTGATGAGATATTTCATATTATCTTTGATGAATGGGATTATGACATTCAATATCCATGAAAAGAAAACTCTTTTAAAAAATATAAAAGATTAGCACAAATATAGAAAAAGGTACATATATAATACACTCTTATGGAGAATTATTAATAAACCAATGAGTGTAACGTTAATAATGAAATAAAGAATGTCTTAAAGAATAATAAATGAAAATGACGTGTCTATCTTTAAAAAAATAACATAATGTATTATGGAATAATATAGTTATGATTATAATGAGAATGAGAATGGTAATATTGGAAAAAAATATTATAATCATTATTCATCTTGACTTTATCCAAAATTGACAACTTATGAATTATAACACCCAACAATACAATTTTAGTTTATGGGCGAAGTAACAAAAGGCAAGGTTACAAAATCAGAACATTAATATAATTATATAATAAACAAAAATTAATAATTTTCAAATAGAGAAGTCAAACGAACACACACTCATAATAATTATTGTACTCATAGGGCAAATACTCATAACAATGTAGGATGCAAATTAATGTTAATGGATTTACAGTTCATATTTTAAGCAAATGGGCATGGAAGAAAAACACATATATTCAAAATATAATATACAAACTAATTATTATTATATAAAATCCAAGTTAAACATTGATCGATCGGTCACACTTAAAAATAAATAAATAAAATAAAGTGTGCAAATATAAACAATATCATAATTATAACAATATAAATCCAATTGTGCTAAACTTCATCTGAAGTAACAAGGGAAAAAAATGCTATCTCATCAAGATTCCTACCCAAAAGAAACGACAGATGTACACAGCAAATTAATTAGAGAGAAAGCTGTGGAAGTAAGAAAATATTATGAGTAAAAATTGTACAAACAGAAATATTTATGGCACAAGTGGAAATCAACATGATAAGCAAGAATGAAAAGAAATAGGATTTGGAATGAGCTAGTATTAGCCAACAATATCGAAAATAATATACCAAATAGAGTGGGATATGTGAACGACTTCTGGCATATAAGATATGATCGGACGAACACCATGCTTCATAATTTATGATATAACATAGAGTTTACGTGCTGATAACGTGTTATAAAACTAAACTCAAAGAAAGACAAGAACAAGAGAAATATGGAGAGGGAGAGAGTTTCTTATTGTGGTGTGAAGAATGATACAAATGAGAGTTCTATTTATAGGCTCGTGGAATAGTAACATATACTCTCTAACATTACTACACATAAAGGAGGGAAATAAACTACATTGAATAATACAATAAACATTGGAGTTACAATTGAGCATTCATTATGACAATAATTTTCATAACAAGATCAATATTTTTGCTTAACAATTTTTGAAAATTTTTTTCGACAATATTGTCTGATCAATATTTTTGCTTAACAAAATTAAAAAAATTTATCCACCTCATCTCACTTTACCAAAATAACTCCTAATTCTTCTTCTCTTATGATATTACATACGCCGCTTACTCTCTCTCCGACAAAATCATACATCTACCTCCTAATTATTTTCCTCCTTTGTCTTTTTCTCTTCGACACTCTTTTCCACCTCCTTATTTGTCATGCCCTCCTGACCAGACGTTCTTTCTATTTTATTTTATTTTATCGTTCATCAATTTCTAAATTATTATTATTCCAGTTAAATTTAGTCCTTTGTAAATCAAACCCAAAACCAATGAATTTATGTTCGTCATTTTTGTCGAAGCAAAAGAGACAGAAGAGGGAAATAACTGAGAGGCGGGGTTAAGACTTTTGTCGGAGATAAAGAGAAAGCGACACATACAACGCCTTTGGAGAGGATCAAAAGAATTTAGGGATTAATTTGGTAAAGTTAGATGAGGTGGACAATAATCTTTTAGTTTTGCTGAGTCAGCTTGTTGACTAGACAAAGTTCCCGAAAAAGTTCATCGGAGATTGATGACAGAACGGATTTATTAGGAATTGAAACGTTTGGGAAGCATTGGTTTTGTTCAGAAGGTATATGATTGTTTTGTACAAAGTTTAAACGTATGTGAGTACTAATGGTAATTAGTCTTTGAACTTTTTTCTTCTAAAATATAAGACATGAAATAAATTGGTGTACATTTGTGGGGTATACTGAATTCAAATTAAACTTTCTTTTGTATAGGACAGTCGAGGATGATATGTCTAGGACTTTTGTAATAATTGCAAAAATTCCTCTTACGCCAATGAGAAATAGTATGACCCTTCTCACTACAATGAAAATAGTAGGCTCCCGAGGAAGTCGAAGAGCTGTTGTTGGATGCCCCGAACTTGCGGCTGGTGGATAGAGCGCGGTTAGCTGCAAATACGACAAAGCCATAATCAGGTGCATCAATCTTGGCATGCGTGTTAAATCGAGTCTCAACCCTCATTAACTCACCGAGAACCTGTTCCGTAGAGGTAACATTCCCCCAATTAAAGTAGCATGCACTTGTTCGAACTCCGGCCGAAGTCGCATAAGATACCGTCATCAAATCTTGATCAGTCTTGAGTTGACTAGTGGTGAGTTAGTAACTATGAATATCAAGATAGCCTTAAGACAGGTTAGCAATTTCATAGTCAATCTCAAACCGACGATAGGTATTAACTTGAGCATAAGTTAGTTTCAAGTATTTCTAAATGTCACTAGCTAAGGTAAAACAACGAAGTGATAGAGCAATAGGCGAGGTTACCAATCTAAGAATCCATGAGACAACTTTGGTGTTGTTGGTTTGCCAGATCATAACGGCCTTGGAGTGCTCTTGAACCCCTTGGTGTGAGCTGCAGTTGCAGCAGCCGTGGGAGGGGTGGAATCAGCGGTAGCTGCATGAGCAGTAGGAGGATCTGTGATGGTTGCGTCTCTTGTGAGATGGGACATAAGAGCTTTCCCTTGAATGTGGACTCGAAATTGATGTTTCCAGAGAGCATAGTTTTTCTCGTCGAAGCGAGCAACAATATAATTGACTTTGATGAAGCCCATTGCAGGCTCTGATATCATGTCAACTAGAGAAGAAGATTGATGTAGAGAAGAACAAGAGGTAGCGGCAGAAGCCTTAGAATTGTATTATATGTCTCGGCAATTACAAGGAAGGTATATATAGGCATTGGAGGCTTAGCCTAGGCTTGGAAATGGGTCGGATACGGGGCGGATACCCCCTATCAGTTTCCCGTGAATTATGCCCACGGGTTTTACCTGTCACTGACCCATTAAGGTTGATGGGCAAAAAAAATTTACGAAGCCCATTTTGTGGCAATCGGTTATGTAGTAACCAAATTTTGTTCGGGTATGGAATATGTATCAATATCATTTCACTAAGCAACCCTAACATCTCTAGTGAAGATTTAGTGTCAAGACGATCGTATCCATTAATTTCCGTGTCACGATTTTACTTGCTCGAATTAGGTAAACTACATGTTACGAAGATGTTGGTAGTTAGGTGGAATGTTTTTTAAGTCATACTTCTTACGACGTTGATTGCTATAAGTAAGTTATTTCAGATTATTCTAAAGTGGAACGGCCAAAACGAATCGACCCCAAGTCTGTTATCTCAAAATTCAGCGAACTAAACCAATCAACAAAACGTTGCGAAATTTGATGCACTTTTCGGCCCACTTTCAGGCCCAATGTCAGGCCTAATTTCACGTACGTTTCCGTTATTCTTCAAGGAGCAACCATCTCCTTTCTGTCTCAATGTTGGCTGTTGAAGCTAGATTGGAAGACAAGGGAGGTGACAGTCATTTTTCATTCTAAATAGACACAATGAGGACCACAAAAGGGGGGCAAAGTGGCTTTATGCAAAAAAAGAAAGTTACAGTTCCCAGAAGATAACCCCCAACTATCCCCTCAAAATCTCAAAAAAATATAAACATTCTCAATCCACAAAGTCCCAAAAATAAATACTACAAAACACCAAAAATAAAATTATAAATCTCTTCCTTTTGTCGTTACCCACGAAGGAGCCGCCAAAGAAGGAAGTCTAGACGTCCCAGAAGTTAGGAAACAGGGAAGGAACCGACAAAGGAAAAAGCTTCTTATTAAAGGTATATCATTTAAAAAAATCTCTATTCTCGATCATTCACATATCATTCATACTCTAGGCTCACACATATTGATGTGCTTGTTATGCTATGTTGCATATCACCATCTAAGCTACCTTTAAATCTAATATTCATTACAACCAAGTGGATAAATAGTTCATCCTAGCAAACAGTAAACTAATAAGTAAAATAAGTAAAACAAACAAAAGTTGTTGAAAAATACGTTAACAAAACACTAAGTGACCTTCAATCACTCTTTTTGCACCATTTGCACCAGGAACTCAAGAACTATAAAATTACTCATAAAAATTGAGTTAAAACATGGGGTTTTTTATTAAATGCTGGTCCTGGAATTTTATTAAAAGTGGTAAAGTGGTTCAACTTTTCAAACAGAAAGTCATTTTCATAAGCTTTTAGATTATCGGTTTAATTTCAATAGACAAAACAGTCAAGTTTTCATGTACTTCTAGCAACTTAATCAAATGACGAAATCTTCTCTTCTTACCCAACAAAATTAGAGCAGTTCAATGTGTTAGTTTATCTTTCCAAAGGGAATTTTTCCTTTTTCTTCCGATTTCCTCGAGCAAATCGGATCTACCCATTGCTGTAGACCTGGAGAGAATCAAAAAAATTTATTAGTTTCATTATATGCTAAATAGGGATTAATCAAAAAATAAAACAATGTTTTTTACCTGGCTTTCCCCCTCTCTCTTCGTCTCATCTCCGGTCGCCGGCCACGTCGTCAGAGGCGAAGTCTCATCCTCTTTTCTCTCCATCGATCATGAACCCCAAAAAGGAGATAAAACAAAAAAAAGAGAAAGCAAAAGTTAGAGAGAGGAATAAACATCAATCACACCATAGATCTGTAGATCGGGGCTTGCATGTCGCAGGAGGAATCTCTAGAGGCATCCTCTGATAACATACAAGCATGAATCTGGTTAAAGTCGAGAGGATAGAGGGGTAAAGAGGAGGAGATGATTTTTTAACCTTTTTTTGTCTTATTCATCGCCATTGCCGAGGAGGCTAGGGAAGGTGGAGGCGTCGGTGTCCCATCGCCGCCGCTGTGAGTGGGGAAGCAAAAGACAGCGTTGCTCCATCGCCGCCGATGTGGGTGAGAAGAGGAGAGGGGGAGGAAAAAGAAAGGAAGAAAAGGCAGAAAAGAAGAGGTAGAAGGTCGAAAAAAGGAGAGATGGGAGAGCGTTTGAGAAGAGATGGGGAGGAGAGAGATGGATAGGGTTAGAGAATGGTCGTTTTGCGAGTTAAGTGGGACTTTTATATGGCCCACTATTTAATAGTTAGATTACATTGTTGCCCATGTCTCCCTTCTTCAACGCGTGGACCGGTTAGGGGCATTTTGATCTTTTTAAGTGTCAGGTCAGACCGCGAGTGTCGGATCGAACGATCCAGAGCGGATCTGGCCTCCTCGCCTCTTTCATATTAGCCCGACTTTTCGGTTGGGGCCAGCTCAAGCTCGGGCCCAAGTCAGTTAGAAGGTCAACCCCTTTAGTATGAGTTGATTAGATTAGTGTAATTATTCTAGGATTGAGAGGAGAGTAAAACAAAAATTGGTGTAGGATAATAACAAAATTAAAATCTTAACTTCTCTTATTCTATTTGGTATTTAGAAGTTAAAATAGTAAAACCAAAAAAATCAAACATTCCAAATACTTAAATCGAGATAATATTTTATTACCGATAATATTAATTTAACGACAATAAAATCATCAAATCACTAAAAAGGTTTGTAACAAACGTATACATATATGGGTTCATATCTCGTCTGATAATGTATGTCTAATTTTTTTCAAGTCAGATTAATTTATAAAAACCAACTAATCTGTCATTAGGTAAATTATATTGTAAATCTTCAAAAACGTCTTAAAAATATTGTACGAATCCTGTATTCGGAGCAAGTGTTTCGGATCCAGTAAAAATTATCCACTAATAAACTTTCAACAAATAATTGCCCAAATCACAAACCTTTACTAATTCTTTCTAATTCTTCTAATTTTATAAGTAACAATAAGCTAATTACGAATCAAAAGGTTCGTAAGTAAGCACACCCAAACGTATATCTCTTCTTCCTCGACCAATATATTCCAAAATTGGTACCGTCAAATTCGGAATACCGAAACCCAAAGACACTCTTTACAAAAATCTCATCATAAAAAAATGTTCAATATTTTTTCTAAAGTAAAAAAAGCGAGCACAGTAGCGTAATTTTACAATAGTAAAAATGATGAAAATCCTCGATAACTTTTCTAAATGAGCTACGTGGACTTTGATCCCAAAAGAGTGGGTACGTAAGCAGTCAATATACTCGAGTATAGATAATCAATTAAAAATATTCCTCTAAAAACCTTATTTACCAATATAAAACGAAATCTCTGCATGAGTGGAAATTCGTAAAAACTTCCAATTAAACAAATGTCATATTTTCTAAAAAAATTTACATAATCTTTTATATTAAAACTAAAATATAACTAATCTACTAAACTAAGAAAATAAAACATAACTTATCAAATTTCGTAGGACCGGTTTACCGGGCGTTGCGGGGGTGCTAATCCTTCATCACAATAACCGCCTCTCGAATCCAAGATCGCTATTTCCCAGACCTGATCTAACTCGTGTCCAAAAGGACCTTGGTTATATCGAAGCGTCCAATCTGCTTCAGAAAGATTGGTGGCGACTCCAAACCTAAGCAAAATCTAGCAAAAACGGCCAACCGGCGGAGCGACAAAACGCCGAAGGACGCCGATGGAAGTTGCCTCGCGCCGCAGACGGAAACATTCACGATAGGTTAAGTCCAGCCAAATTAAAAAACTAAGAACTCGATGAATTAAGAACCCAGAAATATGATCTATTATCCAGCAAATCTGAGACAGAAACATGAAATGGAAATAAAGAAACCTCACCATAAATCTCAGAAACATGTAAGTCAACCTAAAAGACAGAAACCATAAAAATTCAAATTGTGGGATGTGATAGTTCTGAAAATTAAATCAGACAAAGTACTAATAAAACGTAAACTTCTGTCTTCAAGTATTTCTTCAAATCATCAAGCATCAGATCCATTCATTACTCATAAGACTTAATTGAAAGACTAGATCTGAAAAAAATCATTATTGCTTATAAGTTCGACTTCGACCTAATTGAAAGACAAGATCTGCAAAACAATCAGATCCATTCATCATTCAAAGACTCAATTGAAAGGCAATAATCGAAAACCTATCTCGATTGGGGGTGCATGCACGATCCCAAGTTGATTTGTTTGGACCGAGACATTATCGGTGATTGTAGGATTGATTACTGGTAAGTTATGATGATATTGATGATCGATTTGAAGATTATGTGAAGCAAGGAGGAATCATAGGAATGGAAAGGTTTGTGTTGCTGGATCGAGAGAGTTTCAGCGAATTTGGGAGAAAAACCGGAGGATGTGGAATTTTGGAGGACCGAAAGTGGTGGCTAGCGGAAACCCACATTAGAGGTATATTTCTGAGATTTCTAAGAGACATTTGCTAATAAATTTGTTGAATCATCTCTAGCAGCCACTCTGAATTTGCCTAAGAGATCACCACTTGTTGTTCCCTACAAGAACAAGATTTTCTTCATCGCATATCATTGTGAAGAAGAAGAAGCTACACGTGGCGTACAAATTACACTCCTTGCCAGATTTTGCATCTATCGGATGGATGGTGATCAGTTTAATGTTGAGCCTATTCTGACTCTCAAGTTTTGGAAGGCCTTGATGATGCTAGTACACAAGACACTTATCTGCATGATCATGTAGTTATAAGGAATAAGAATTCGTTGTGATCTTATGTCATCTTCATCCTGAAATAGTTTAACAATTTTTTAAAGAAATTTTACTGCCATATCAACAACTTTAGAAATTAACTCTTTCAACCATTTTTTATCAAAAAGGGTTGGTACTCAAACATATCATTCCTCCAAGACGTTCAAATGAGCGTACAAAGTGTCCATCGGAGGTACAAAATCCACAAACGGAGTTGTATGGCCACGGGTCTCCGCCAATAGGCATCTACATCGGTCCTTTCTCACCAGCTAAAGGAAAACAACAAAGAAACAAAGTCACCAGAAACAAAGTAAAAGTGCGCAGACACATGACAAAAGAAAATGACACTAGCTATGGACACTAAAGGTCCTTATTGGAACCACCATAAGGCTAGTCTTATGGTTATCCCTTCTTCTCTCTCAGCTTAGGGTGTTTGGATCCCGTGATTGCTCCATCGCGGCAAGGGATTTTTGTCCCGGGTTGAACTTTTGGGGTGATTTCTAGGCTTTCCTTCCGGTTCGGACTTCGGTTTTCATCTGATCCAAGGAGGTCAGCTCACACTGCCGATGTTTAAGGTCCCTATCTTCTTCCTGGCTTGCAGTTCCAGGGGTGGTGAACACCTCGAGCGCTTGCTCCGAGAGGGTGGAGTGGACTAGCGGATCTTCAGTTGGCGTTGGGTGTGATGGCGAGCATTGTTTAGCCTTGTTGCAGTTCTCGATGCTTCATTGGGAAGTCTTTTGCACCTATTTTTCCTTCCAAGATAGTGCCTTAATTGAAATGTCCCATAGGAAGGGGTAATCAATCTCCGGGAATAGGAGACGGAGTGCACATTTCCTTTCCCCGTGTCCCATCCTACCACATATGAAGGAATAGAGAGGCAGACGTTCATACTTATATTTACAATTAAGGGTTCTACATCTCTTTCCTTCAAGAGTGGTTTCTGGATTTCCAGTGCCACACAGAGCCGCATGAAGGAATTCGGAAAAAATTTCTAGTTTTTCTTGTCATAGCCTAAATAAGTGCCTGTCAAGCTAGCAAGTTCTCGACCTAAGGGTTCAACAAAGTACTCAAAAGGTAGATTGTGCACTTGGAGCCATAATATCACAGCCTGTAGTGGTACCAGAAGCAAATCATCACCCCTGCACAGCTCGTGGAGGAGGAGGACGTGACCATCGAAGAACCAGGGGCCGAAATCTATAACGTGTCGGACATCTAGAGGGTGTGCAAACCGAAATAGAAATCTTTGATCTTCCAAAGCAGTGATTTCGACGCCAGATTCAGGTTCTCGTGTCTTGGGCAGACTGCACCGCATCTTAGTCAAATTAATGTCCTTCTTGTAAGGAAAGATTCGGCGATGTAGTGCTCATAGCTCCACATTAGTGGTTTTTAAACAAATGCGGCCAAAGAGAGAGCCTCAACCGATGGTACGCGGATCTTCGGGTTGGGTGCGCTGATCGGTGGTTGCCTTTTGGGCTGCAAGGTTCATAATTTGGCATTTGGGGCATTGGGAGTGGTGGGAAACCTAGCGGAGGTGGGAAGGCAGCCGGGGTTGCGGCAGCGTCATGTTGATGTGCGGAGACGACGAAGAGGACCTATTTCTCGTGTTGGGCTTGGGATCGGGCGTGGCTTCAACCGAGGAGGATCCTTGGAGAGTGGACTCGTTGGGGGGAGTGGTGCGAGGGTGGGGAGGCTTCATGGTTGTAAGTTGGAGGCAAGCATCGCTTAGGGTTTATTGGGAGACTCTATACAAGAGCGGCAACGAGCTAAAGATTAGCGATATTTGGGGCAACTATTTTTATTTCAACCATTTTTAAACACATTCACACAATAATTCTTTAACAATTTCTATTATTAGCACCTTCATTTTTATAATTTTTTGTTTTATTAATTTATCATAAAATTAGTTTTACTTAAATATTTTGCTTGAAAATTTGATCAAATATGTCTATGTGGTATTATAACAGGTGAATTCTTCAATATGCCTGGTATACCGAAACTTTCGGTGTCCCAATTTTTTTTGGTAACGTAAATCCATCACCAACGTCCATTTTCAGTTTGTGATCTTGACGGTTCATAATTATTCAAATATTAAATTTCTATTTCACATTTTATTTTTCATTTCAGTTTGCGATCCGAAATTGGATTGTAATTGATCCAAAATTTCATGTGATTTCAAATAAAAAGTTTCATGTGGTTTAATTGAAATTGTTGGACCTGTTTTTTGCTGTCACTTTGGGGTGCCATACATGGTGTTTTGTTTGGTTTTTCAGTTGCAGAATGTCCCAAGTCTTGTTTTGAAGCACCGGGATTTTGTTATCTTGCTGCTTTTTTTCGGAGCTGTGTTTCCTTCGTCTCCCTCTCTTGCTCTCTGAGTTGCTGCCTTAGCTTGCTAAAACTCCTTTGTCAAACTGAGAAAGCAAGATTTTTTGTGAAATTGAGAAAACATATGAGATCAAAAATAAAATGTGGAATAGAAATTTAATATTTGAATAATTGTGAATCGTCGAGATCGCAAATTGAAAATGGACGATGGTGATGAATTTACGTTACCAAAAAAACTATGCACACCGAAAATTTTGGTATACCAGATATACTAAAGAATTCACCATTATAACAAACTTTCTAATTTAGAAGTTTTGTTGGAAATTACCTATATGTCCCTTGTCATTACTAAACAAGTTACATCTCACTTTAGCCATTATTAAAATTTTGAGATAAAATTCAGTTATAGGCCATTTAGATTGAATTTTTGGAAATGCTATTTTGGCACATTTGATATTTAAGCTAAAATACCACGTTTGACATCCAAAATATAATTAATGGTATTTTAACATGAGATATTTGAAATAGTGGATTTTGGTGGTATTTGAAATATTTGGGTTGAGGGTGGTATTTGAATTAGTGGGTTTTATAGCACTCCATTATTTATAAACCCCAAACTACTCTTGATTTGTTCTTACTTTTCATAACTAGACTTGACAATGGGGGAGGGTTTCAGATGGGGTACATATACCCATTTTCATACATATTCATATAATTCATCCCATCTCTGTCCCCATCTGAATATCAATTTTCATACCCATTTCGAATACTCGTGGGTTTCGAATACCAATAGGTATCCCCATCTCCGCATAACTTATTAATTAAAAATTTAAATATAAGACTATCACATAATCCAACTTCAAAAGACTTTAAGACATAAAACATCATTTGACTGTTAAACACATAATAAATAATCTCACAAACACGATCTTTGTCTTCATTAGAGATTGAGCTTTATGAGGATAATATAATAATAGACCTTTTTATTCATCAAATACCACATATGAATTAACACATTATTTTAAATTAATCAAACAAAATAATTTTCATACTATAAATCTTTTATATCATACAAATACAACATACTCCAATATTTATTATTTTATTTCAAAATATTATATATTCAAAATATCTTATTCAAACACCTATTAAGTTTTGCTGGCTTGCTGGAATTAATTTATGGAATCTGGAGTTGGCAAAGAAGCGGAAAAGGGGCGTTGGTGAGTGGGTCCCCAGCTCCAACCGACCGACACTAAATGAAAATTAGATCTGGGAAACGAGGAGGAAGCACGACGTCGGTGATCTGGTAAAAGATATTTTTGCATAAATAAATAAATAAATAAATATATATATATATATATATATATATATATATATATTATTTAGGAAAATATGTCGATAATTAAGAGAGAGAGAGAGAGAGAGAGAGAAGGATATTCGTTGAATGTAGTCATTAATATGATGCAATTTCATTGATATTATTAAAGATTATTTAGGGAGAAAATGTAATTTTTATCAGGCAATGGCGGGACCCAATATAATAATAACCATGTGCGAGAGAGAGGACTGCACCGTCATCACCGTCAATCCTTTAACGAGAAAAACGGGTTAGCCCTCCTCACTCCTCTCCTCCCACCTCAAACTCAGATCTATGAAAATCAGTTCGTAAGAATTAATGAAAATCTCGTGTCTCCTTCACCTCCTGATATTATTTGGTTCTCCAATAATAACCCCACGTTGTCAAGACAGTGAACCAAATGTCATACAATTCCTTTTTATATAAATAGATTAATATATTAATTATAATAAAAATTATTGACACAATAAAATGTCAGCCCATTTTAATCAAACATAATAGAAATCACTATCAAATCTTTCCAAAACCACCAAAATCTACTCACTTAACTACTATTTGTCGTTAATGATCCGAACTATGCATTTTAGGGATGGTATCTGACAGAGCTCAACTGTTGGATATTAATAATAATGTTATAGTTTGATTTGATCGTAAAAAATTATTGTGATGACATCATATGTTTCAGGGACAATTTTAAAATGCCGAAAATGGCCAAATTTATAAACAGAAACAATTGTAGAGAAGATAAATTTGGGAAATTAATATTTTTATTCTGTTTTATACAAACCCATTACTTCTCTTTTTTTCCCTCATTTTAATTTAAGATAATATTCATATGAAAATATACATTGAGTGCAAACGTAATATGACGAGTTATGATTGACCCTCCCAATTTTATGCCATTGTAATCCTTGAGTTTGTTAAATTAACAACTCATCATCCAAAAATTTAGTTATATTGCTATCGAATATATTATTTAACACCATCGTCTTTAAAATTATAATTCATCATCTTTCTCGATTAATTGTTTTGGGAAATTCTGGAAACCAAAATAAAATTTTTGATCGACAAATACGCATTAATAACAAAAATCCCATGTCTTTGTTTGTTTACATCTTCTCAATCCATAATCTCATCTAGTATTTTGCACCGGCGTACTACGGTTTCTGCAACCGAAGAAGAAAAGGGAGGTCCCCAGTTCTGAAACCAGCCAATCTTTCCTGAAGGAAGTCCCAATGAGCCAGGCCATGCCGGGTCCGATCATTATGATGGGAACTTTCGTGTCTACAGGAAGCCTGAAACTCGATTGCCGAACGAAAATTGGCGCCCAGCTGCAACCCTCCTGGCTCTTGTCTATAGGAACAGCATTCTCCATGAACAAGTCGGGAATGAAAGCTTGATTTTTATGCCAAGCTTTAATTTCATACAGTTTACCGAGAACCAGAGCCGACTACATAGTCTACCGAGACCTATATATCGATGGTAGCGAGTATAGGCAGCTTAGTGAGCAGTTAGTCGCAGCAAATCACCAACTGTTCGATTATCGCTGGTATATTATGATAAAATAAGATCAACCGCGTCCCAGAAGGAACTCTTTCACCAAGTGACATGGTATACATCAAATACCTTCATCCACGTCGAGCACACACCCTTGTCAATATCGATGGACATATTTTCTTTTTCTTAGAATTTGCTTCTCATTCTGCTCATCTGCAATCAAGTATAAGAAAATTTTGTAAAAAAAAATGGAGCTCTTTCTTATGTTAATGGTAAAAGACTTTTTAACAAGTTGTAAAAAGTAAAAACAATGAAGAAGAAGATAAAGTAAGGAAACTTTAAAAAAGAAAAAAAAACATGTTGTCAAACTATGAAGGTTAACGGCTGGCAGGAATTTAAAACAACAATTGATTAATTTGCATGTTTTTTACATTTTTAACGGTTAATACAATATTATTTGATAAAAAATAAAAACTACCTAATAGTATATTGCCACACAGTGTTTGCATCCGGTATATGTTTTTACTAAATTGTCCGCCTTTAATTTAATCATGATAACTAATTATACAATATTCAAAATATAATTCTCACTTTACAAATGTTTATTTTATTTTTTCGAGTACAAAAAAATCAATCTTGATATTTTTTAATTTTTTTTTGAACAATATTTGAAATTAGAACTTTGATATTATGTCAAAACAATTATCCACTCCTTATGATGACTATAACAACCTGTCATGCTTTTTTTATCTCAATTTCAGCTGTTATTACGTGTCCACTTTATGAGGCTTTTAGGGTACTATTTTATCTATTTTACGAGCATGTTATGTCATGAATATGTCCTTTTTATATGTTTGTTACTTCATTATAATGTCTACATTATGAGTACTTGAATTTATTATTGTTATGTCCATTTTACGTTGTTATGTTGAGTGTAAGAAACTGTAATGTCTTTGTTATGTCGACTATACAAGTCTGTATTTTAACTTTAATATCATGTTATGCTATTTTTATCTCCTTTTTACGAGTCTATTATGTCTTCGTTTTGTTGACTATAAGAAATTGTAATGTTTTTTTTATGTCCACTTTATGAGTTTGTAATTATGTTTACTTTGTGATCACTGTTATGTTTACTTTATGAATCTACTATGTGGTCACTACTATATGTAGTTTCCGAATTTGTTATGTCCTCTAGTCTATTATGCAACAATTATGTCGCTGATATGTCCTAGTTATTAGTTGATTAGTCTCTGTTATTATTGAACATGTTACGACTATTTAAGGAACGGAAGGGTTCAATTAATTTATGAATTTAGGTTGAAGAGGAGGTTATGTGGTGGAGAATTTGGAGATAAAAAGAGCGATGAAAGGGAAGAGAGTTTAGTGAGAAAAATATTTTTGTGAAAATGATTAATAATATAGAGAAGGATATTATATTATTAATTTTCAATTTTGAAAATGCGGAGCCAAGTGTGAGATTATCAAATTTGATTTTTTTTTCGAAAGTTTCTTCACAATACCATGCTTCCACTACAACCGTCGGATTAAGTCAACACCAAGAAACAACGCCAGCCGTTGGATGTGTCCATAGGGACGATCCTACAGATTTGGCTAATGGATCAATATCAATTTCCTGGGAAGTGGGGTGGGTGTTAGGCAAGAAGTCATTAAGTGAAGATTATATTATTTGGTTTCGGTCAGATTATCATACTAGTGAAATGAATAGAAAATAATGGATTTCGTTTATAATTTTTTTATTAAGGGTAATGTTAGTTTGTTATTGTTAAATACAAACTGCAAAAATTAAAATAATAATTGTAAATAATAATATTTTTAATTTATTAGAAGCGTTTGCCGTCTCCTTCTCCAAAGAAAGAGAAAATGATATTCATAACAGAAATATAACTTCATAGCTCTACTGATCTATCCAAATTTAAGCAACCCTAATATACTTTTTGCTCAGGAGAGGAAAATGGAAATCGACATGTACTATTTTTTACTACTTAACGTTCTATCATTTAAATTCAATGAATTAAATTATGTAGATGTTCTTCGAATCTAATCTTTAAATACATACATGACGTAACTCGAATCAACCACAACTCTCACCTCTTGGAAAACACTCCCATCTCTGAAAACACTCTCCTTCCGCCGCGGCCTCGCCCGCTCCCGACCTCGCCGCCCGCTCCCGCCGACGCAAACTTGTGGTTGTGGAAGGACCTAAGAATCCCTCTTTTACATCATCTTTGACAGGGTCAATCCTCCATTTCCACCCAGCGTCAACGCGTCTAGATCGCACACACACCATGAACGTACAACCTGAGTATGGTGTTGTAGTCGTACGTGAACTCTTTGAAGAGGCAGTGGGCTGTGATTTGCACTTGCCACCATGCGAGCAATACAAGTACAACCGTTTTTCTTCTTCACTGGGGTTCTTCTTATGTGAGCCACGAGTCAATTGAAACCCTAAGTCTAAAGCAATGTCCTTAGCCGCATCACACGTGTCATCGACTATAACTTCCCTAAACACGGTATAACAAAACGTATCAATAGGTGTGCTATGTTCATAGTATTCGTTCACTATATAAGAAACATTGAACCTACGTTAGACACGTTGAACATATTATTTACACATAATATTATTATTTATTCATTGTCAACAATAAACGACTATAATTGCATAAATCATTACTATTAATTTCAGTAAGTAATAGTATTAATGTATGAGTTAAAATACCTACACTCTAATTGAACAAAAATTATTGCTATCATTAATAGTTAACAGCCTGTATATATTGTTATATAATTGTAGCTATTCATTTCAATGATTAATAGTACTACTTTACGATTTCAAATAACTACTTTCAAATATATTAGTAATGATAAGTAAGGTAAATGATTAAGTATAATTAATTTTAGTAAATTTTCTTTTCGTAATTAAATTCTCGGTAATTGAATAATTAGTTACTTAAATAGAAATTAGTAATTACTCATGGTAATTAAAGTGAATTAGTACCTATAAGTAAATGTAGTAACAATTATTTTGGTAATGAAATACTTGACAATTGAATATTTATTTCATTAATACTTGGAAATTAGTAATTAGTCATGTTGATTAGTCATGTTAGTTAAGGTGAATCTCTAATTTTGAGTAATAATAGTGACAATTAAGGTTTATGGATGAGGTTTAGATGGGTTAGGGTTTAGAGGTTAGGATTTAGGGTTTAGAGATAAGGTTTAGATGGGTTAGGGTTTAGAATTGAGAGATAGGGTTTAGGCTTCAGAATTTAGAAATAGGGTTTAGGGTTTAAATTTTAGAGATAAGATTTAGGATTTAGAATTTAAAAATAGGGTTTAGGATTTAGGGTTTCACGGTTAGGATTTCTAAAGCCTAACCCCACACCGCTAAACCCTACATTCCACTCCATTTACATGCATGTCCCATGCAATCCATTCCTTGCATGTCTCGTGCATATCACATGCGAATTACTTCTTTCTTCATAATACTAATTAAGACATTTATTAATTTTCAATGTGTCATGTATTATGAAGAAAGAATTAATTTGCATTGGATATGCATGAGATATGGAGTGAAATTTTCATGCGGGTATTCCAAATGTTAGCTTTTCTTTATTTGTAGGGTTTAGGGTTTAGAGTTTTCAATTTAGGGTGTAAAGATAGGGTTTAAATGGGTTAGGGTTTAGAATTTAAAGATAAGGTTTATGGTTTAGCGGTTAGGATTAGGGTTTAGGGTCTAAAGATAGATTATGATTTAAGGTTTATCGGTTAGAGTTTAGGGTTTAAGTCCTTGATTTTAATTAATTTTTGAAAATTAATAATTAATCATTTTAATTAAGATGAATTAGTAAATATAAATATCCATATCTCTTCAGCACCAAATATGGCAAGAAAGTCAATCGATAAAAAGAATAATCCCAATCCTACCCGTCCTTTCACCGCCTTGAAGCAGTAGTTCTTGTTCCGTAGCTTCAGCTTCAAAGAACAACGATTCTCCTCCGTCGCACCGAACTTCTTCCCTGCCGGCAACAATTCCTTCTTCCCTTCCTCGAATTTCACCCTCTCTGAGCTCCAATTCGTCACTGATAGTTTCAGCCAAGGTTTAATTTTGTTTCCCCCTCAATTTCAATTTCCTTTCCGGTTCAAATCCCCATCCCTCTCAATCAATATCCGTATGAAATCAGCGTTACCGGGCCTGACCGCAGAGCTGAGCAAACCGTTAAGCTGGCTAATAGAGCACCGAATCACAACCTTCTTGAAGGATTTAGAAGAGTATTCGCCAGTAGAATCGGAAACAATCCGCTCCACCGACCTGATGCCCGACGACGGAGATCGGAATTACAATGCTTGATTGAGAATGAAGAGATAGGTCCTGCTTCATTTTTATTTTTATTATTTTTATCATTTTTATTATGTTTATTATAATATATTTTTAAAAGAGATGCCAGCGGCCAACTAGATTGGTTTGTACAGTCAGCTAACTTTCTGACTGTCATGTATGTAGACTAACGACGGAAAATGAGATCATGTATAAATTCGTAAATGACTTCAATATCTTGTGACATGCACTAAAATATGTATATCTTGTGTATATTTTGATAATACCGCAATACCTCATGACATTTCTGAGTCATTTTTTAATATTTCAATGATGTGTATAGAAATTATATTTCTAATTGTTTATGGATTCTGAATGCTTACGGAACGCTTCAGTTGATCATCTTCTATAAGTCACATCAGTTGAGTCAGAATGTGATTGAACCAATGTATACATACGCCTTGGGCAGTTCAAAAGACCTAACAATAATAGTTCAATGTTAGCTTGAAAAAGCAAATAATATAGAGATACACAAACAATAAATTAATTAGATGCTACAGATTAATAACCTGACAAAAGGAATGACTGAAAGATAGTTGAACTCTGTTGCAGCGTTCCATACAGTCACCTCCAATGCACCGGTCATCAATTTATTATAAAGCTTCAACCTCTTTGACACTAACAATCTACAGTTTTAGTCTAAATTCTCATATGCTAGAACCAGTGGCATAGATGGTTTTGCTTATGACCCGTAAATTGAAGAGAAAATAGACACTCCGATGCAATCGACGCATGTAAAAAAAGACCAAACTGCTGTAGATTGGAATCCTAACAGCCAAATAGAAGCCTCCACACAGCGAATTAAAAACCTAAGAATGAAGCAAAACTGTCGTAAAAACCTAGCTACGACGAAATTGAAAATCAGACCTGCAAAATGGCAAGAGCCACGATCTACTCGAGCTTGAGAGAGAGCTGGCGCCATAGTTTCTTCTAGTACAGATCAACAAGGAGTTTGTACAACTCGACGAGCTCCAACTGTGCACTACATTGAGATATGAGGAACTGGAACGCACTTATGGTGGAGAATTTTGGACAAGCGTGAGTAGGTGTGGACGGGAACCTGATTGAATAGAGCAAAAAACCCCTGTCGATACTCTGATGTTACTGGAAGGAAGATGGAAGGTAATTATCTTCAGTTTTCCTGGTTTAATTCAGGTTCTATAGGAAGTGAAGGCAAAATAAAATTGATGTTAAGGTTCATGAGTATTTAGGATATTCAAGTTTAGGTGGGATGCGTTGACTTTATTGATGAACAAACTTAACTTGAATATAGATGAAAGATGAGGGTTATGTTCAATTATAAGAAGTTACAACATAATGTCATTAATATGCACATTGATCTTTTTTGGATGATCATAAGATAATTTATTAGTATCAGATCTTAATATGACAATGTAAACTAAAATTATGAGTTCATGTGTATGAGAATTAAGCATAGTGTTATTTTAATTTTTCATTATTTAAAATTATGAAATTAATTTATTATGGATGGCTGAGATCACAAAAATTGGAGTTTCGATGCACCGGTTCACCGAAGAATTCAACTTTTAACAATGAAGGTGCGTGAAATAATCAAATGTTGGAGTTGTATAATTTAATATTAGCCTATTAGTGATTTATAAAGTTGAAGTGTTTGAAAAATGATATAGTTTCTTCATTTTTTTCCTTCAAATTTCAATGTTTTTTCCGATTACGGGTACAACCGAAAACTATTCATCCGGTGGATTAAGGGATGCCTTGATGCGAATTGCATACTGTTATGGAGGTTATGGGATTTCCTAGTTAATTCATCTGGTAGATTAAGGGATGCCTTGATTCTGTTATGGTCAGTGTTGGTGTTAATAGTGTGATGGCAGGGTACTTTAAAGGCAGGAAAGAATTAAGGTAGAGGGATCCATTGTCCCCTTCCCAGTTCGTTATTGCAATGGAGCCTCTTCATTCCTTTTTTTAAAAAAGTTGCTTTTTGTTATTGCAATGGAGCCTCTTCATTCCCTTTTTTTAAAAAGCTGCTCGGACTGGTGCAATTCTGTTTCATCCTCACTGCAAGAAATTGGCGATTTTGTTGATGATCTACTTGTTTTTACAGGTAAATCCTCCCAAAGTGTTGAGAGTATATATTCTGTGTTGAGGAGATTCTATACGTTGTCAGGTATCAAACTCAACCCTCACAAATCTGAGATCTTTTTTCCACATTCTGTGACTAGGGATATTAGAGATGATATTCTGGAAGGCTTTTGGTTTTCGTGAAGGCTCTCTCCCCGTCAAATATCTTGGTATCCCCTTAATTTCAGAGAGGCTTACTACTTAGAAATGTACAGTGTTGGTTGACCGTATCATTGCTAAGATTACAGGTTGGCGTGCTAAAATGTTGAGCTATATAGGGCGTCTCCAGCTTGTTACTTTTGTCCTCTCAGCAATGAGCGAATTCTGTCTTTCTATTTTTTTTACTCCCCCAAGAGGTAATTGGAAAAGTGGAAAAGAAATGCAGTGATTTTCTTTGGTCAGTTGAAGATGATGGCAGGAAAAAGGCTAAAGCAGCTTGGTATAATGTTGCTACCCCAAAAGATTAAGGTGGCTTGTGGTACTATAGCGACTGAAATGTTGCATCTATTATAAACACTAGTATGATTGGCCGCGCGATGCCGCGGAGATTTAAATTGATAGTAATGAAGACATTGCACACCCGTTGTTTAAAAGTTGATTATAAATGAGAAAGACAATATAAGATTATAGTGATCAGGTACTAATAGGGTTATTATTGATACAATATAAAATATTTAAAGGATAAAAGGGATGATAATTAATATATGCAAAATTAATACATGATAAAAGGATTCGAGCATTTGGAATTACAAACAATCCAATGTTGGTGAAAAGTAGTTAAACACGGACCGAAGCTTGCAAATCTTCAAAAATTTCCTGATATACAATGTTGTGCGTGCTTGTTTCGGGTACGTTGTGATGATTTTGAAGGATAATATGAACACCTTCAACGGATCTCGCCCGAGATAATGCAACATAGAGTTGACCATGAGAGAAAACAGGTTTTGGTAAGTAGATGCCAATCTGCTCGAGAGTTTGTCCTTGACTCTTGTTTATTGTCATTGCATAACATAGACGAATTGGATACTGACGTCTTTTCAAAGTGAATGGCCAGTTTAGGTCAGAGTTATCAAGAACAATTCTTGGAATAATTGCTATTGTTCCTTCGTACGACCCTCCTATGATTAATCCTCGAAGTGTATGTTCGCCTAGATGGGTAAGAAGAATGCGAGTGCCATTGCATAGACCTGCAGATGGGTTGAGGTTGCGGAGGAGCATGATAATAGCATACAGTTTAAGGCGTAATTGGTGGTCTGGCATGCCATTGAAAGCTAATGCATTCAAGAATTCTGTGGGGTATTCTGCCTCAAGTCGTGTCTGATTCGGGCCACTTGTAGTCAACGTGTCTGAACTAAGATAAACTTTGTCATCCTCGGGAATTTGTGTTAAGACATAGTCATTGATATTTGAGACAACTTGATTTGTTGGTGTGACAATTGCTCTTGCTCTAATATATGCAACAGACTGGTAATTTGTTGCCAAATCAGGATAAACTCGATTGACGATTTCTATGATTGGGCTGATGGACTTTGGAAGCACAAAACGTTTAGGAATATCAATCAAGTCGATTGTTGAATCGTCCACATGGTTTGCTGGTGGAATTTTTCCATCACCAACAGCTAGGACCCATTCGGCAAAGTTTAGACTGCCGGAGATGGGCAATGTATTAACATCTGAGTTGCTAACACGCATGTTTGTCCTTAGCTGTAATAGTTTGATGTGGCTCCATAAATAAGAACGTGTCAAGCTTGCATTGAGGTTGTCTTCTCTACCACCATTTGGGACAATTGGCAACGTCTGTCGAAAGTCTCCTCCAAGTAGAACTGTCTTTCCACCAAAAGGTTTGTAATTTGGGCCATTAATAGGAGTGTCCATGATATCACAAAGTGTTCTATCTACAGCTTCAAAAGAGAGACGATGCACCATTGGAGCTTCATCCCAAACAATAAGAGAAGCACTTTTCATCAACCTTGCAAGTGATGTACCTTTCTTAATGGCACATGTTGAGGTGGTGGTTACCTCAAGAGGAATCTTAAATCGCGAGTGAGCAGTCACACCACCTGGAAGTAATGTAGCTGCAATTCCAGATGAGGCAACAACCAATGCAATTTTACCTTGACTTCAAACTTTTGAGATCAGACAATTATATGAGTATGTTTTTCCTGTGCCACCATGACCATAGAGGAAAAATAACTTTCCTGTTGTAGATTCCAGCGCTGTTAAAATTGCATCATGAGCTACTTTTTAGCAAAGGTTAAGTGATTGCTGATATGAATTATACACTCTCACTTCATTAAGTGTATCATACTGAAGTTGTTGGAAAACCAAATCATCAGTGTGGAGTTCTGTTTTCCAAAATGTCGGTGTAGGTAAGCCATAATGGGACAAACTACTTGAATAGTTTTGGAGTAACCCTTGCAAATTTTGGAGAACTTCATTTCGTAGGATATCAGGTGGAGGCTCTAGAATAGTGTTTTCAGCAAAACGCTGAAGGCGCCGCCTGAAATCGTCAGCCATTGACATCCACCATGATTCAAATAAAGCAGTTGGTGACGTCACGTCTCAAAACAGAAGAAGAGCGACAAAGGTACTACGAATCAATGGTGGCATTGCCCAGTGGGTAACTTCAGCCATGACTAAATTCCATTCATCATCATTAGATAACAATCCTAATGTCTGGCATGCTGTTTGAAAATCTTTACATAGGACTCCATTCACAGTTCGAAGATGTTCAAAGCTGAGAGTCCCTGGTATTTTACTTAGAATCATTCGAAGGTAGAACACATCTCCGGCACGGGGTGGGATAGATCTGACTCTTCCAATTGCAAATCGTTTTTTCCTTGGAATCCATTGAGAGGCGTCTTTATCCCAAACAAATGCATGAGTGATTTCAGAATACGTGTATTGTCTTGCCGATGGACATGTCCTATTTAATGCAAACCATTTAGTTAACATTGTTTTCTCGATGTTTGGTCTGTTCAGAATTGCGTTTACAGGTTGACCCTCATGCCATGTTACTGGTTGTTTATCGGGTTCATGAATGGCCAAGCGAAATACTGAAGGTGTACGCTTATGAATTTTATATTGGAAAAGGCGCCACACTGCTTCATAAGAAGAGATTGATCTACAGTCAAGGTAGTTTGTGATCTCATCTCTTGGTCCTTGTGGGTTACCAACTGAGGAGCCTTGTGTTGTAGATGTACTTTCAGCAGAAACATTTGACCTGTCTGGACCTTTCAAGATATATTTGAAAAGATACTTAATAAGCTGACCTTTGTGGCATATTTCAACATTCATATGCGCTTGATATTTTACTAATAAATCTCGATGATATGGTACGACAGATAGATTATCTAAAAATTTTCCTCTTGCAATTGTTGTTATGCATGTTTGTCTGCGACGATATGTGACGTACCCATCATCATCAAAGGTTGTTTTAGTTGAAAATGTTTTTGGGTAGAATTTTGAGCAACGTCCATCATGCATGCATGGTGAAGAAGGATGATCATGGCCACATGGTCCATGTATCATAAATGTAGTAACTGCAACATATCCTATAGGATCAAGTTCCGGGTCAGGTAATTCTGCTGAAATAATGTGATCAACTTTTGCAGGCGTTGTTGGTTTATCTTCAAGTGCTAACCACAATACTATATGTGCATGTGGAAGGCCTCTTTTTTGAAATTCAATAGTGTGCATACCTATAAATATGAAAATGAACTTTAAATTTGAAAGAGTGTAGGTTTATTTATTTCAAAGTAAACAAAATGCATGACTAACCTGCAACATTATGCCCGAAGTATTGTTTTTTCTTCAAATCTTCTCTCAATAATGATAGGCGCATTTTGAAGACACGGGAAACCAACATAGGCTTATCTTCACTCCGCGTGCCAACAACATCTTTGAAAGCATTCACAAGTTCAGGCCATTGTGCATTGCAGGTGAACGTAATAAATAGATCTGGATTGCCATAAAATTGGCAGATTGATAAAGCATCTTGATAAAGTTGCTGCATGTAATAGACCCCGCCTGCCAATACATAGAAATTATGGAATTCAGTATCCGTATTGATAATTATTATGAAATAATATGCAACACTATCTAAATCATACCATACCTGTAAATGTTGTTTGCAAAATGATGTTGCCTAGATTTTGGGAGTCAAGATCGCCTCGATGAAGAGCATCCTGTAATCCACTGTACAGGTCTGCACGAAGCTTTTCTTGGTGTAAACGGAAATATAGTAAACGATTTTGTTCAACTGTCGTCCAAGCATCAATACAAAAATGTTGCAAAGCCTTTCTGGATCTGATTAATGTCTTTCCCTCTGCTTTTCTATACTCCAGACGAAAATTATAGTACTCATTTTGAGTCACGAATTTTCGTTTCCTTTTTGGATTTGCACGTATGGGGTTGTATCGAATCATTTCATGGTACCCATCATTACCGTAAGGGAACAGTAATGGGAAATGAAGCGAGTCAAAAAGTGGATTTAGACTTGTAATGCGCGTCAATCCAGTAGATTTGTTATTAAAAATGATATCTCGATCTTCATGGTTTGGCTCAAAATCTCCTGGTATCAAACCAGCCAATTCTGTCCCACTTGGCAAGTCATATCTTCTATCATTGTCAATGCAAGATCCTGAAATACGTAAGCGAAAGTTTGCATTCTCTGGTTGTCGTAGCGCATCACGAACTCGTCTGAAGCTTTGAGCTAGAACATTATATTCATCAAGCATGTCTTTGAGGTCAGCCATAAGTTGTGAATTTAATGTTCTTGTGGTAGATGAGACATTTGATAACCTATCATTGACCTCAGAAGCTGGATCGAAGACATATAACTGGAAATATCGAGGTGGTTGTCCGTCTGGAAGGAGTATAGAACCCATGTAGTAGTAGTTTTCACCACATAAAACCAATGAGTATGGCCCTCGTGAGTTCAATAGATGTTAACTGAATTTTGCTCCAAAAGATGTCCATGAAAAGGCAGCATTGTAAGACTGAATGTACTTTTGGTAATGTCGTGATAATGCATCTCCATCTGGTGATAAAAGGCGATCGAGTAAAGGAGGTGTTTCCTGTAGCAATGCCATTTCAACTTGCCCATCCTGGCAACACAAAGAATAGGCTGGGTCTATTTTTCGACCAACTTGGTGCAATGCTTCTTCATGCCAAAAAAGCGCACCACAATATTTGCATTCTAGTGTAGGAAGGGCAAGATCGAGTACATTATTCTGTAGAGTCTTTTGTCGCGATCGGGTACCTGAAGGGTTGTAGTCTAAGATATTAATGGAGAAGGCTGGAATATCTTTGTCTGAATGAGTTTCACTAAGCAAATGAAATAGCACAGTAGAACGTCGGTCAATGCGTGATTGAAGTCGAGTTGACCGTCGTGGAGCACAAACATTCGAAGACTCATGCATATTGTAGTCTGTCATATTTGTATTTTGTTGTGTCCCTATAAAGAAAAAGTGGAAAAAATGTGAGTTAAATTTTCATATATTATAAAACTCCATTAGATTTGCTCATGTATTATTTTAAGCAAGGTACAGATAATTGTAAGTAGTGTATTAGACAAAGTATTGAAAAAGTTTTTTGAGATTCTAGGCTCAACCTGTAATGGCGCATGGACATTGTCTTCCACCATGTTTGGAGAGTTAAGTTGAACGGGTCCGACTGTTTGAGTTATGTGAGTACCATCAAAGTGTATAGTAGTTTTTGAGATGACTTGCGATGAGCATTTAATTTTTTTTGAAGGTAGGGAACCATTTGAAGGGCGTCTACTGCGCTGGACTGGAGGAGGTGTACCAATCGGTTCTGGAGGTAAATTGTATGTGGCAGAAATGATGTTCTTGCCTTTATCCAACATGGCATGAGTTGAAAGTCAACCTGTATAGATACAAACAGATGTGAGTATATTATTTATCTTGTACTCCATATATATTAATAGTTGACGAACTTCTGTTATGATTTTCTGCCCATGATAACAATCAATATCCTACTGGAAAGGAATGTAAATTGATATATAAAAAGTGGGGTGGAATGTAAACGGTAATGTAAAAATATTTTATAATTAAAATTGATGTTATTGGAATTTAAATTTCCCGTTCGAACGATAAATTGCTTAATATTCCATCTTACATTCAACATTGCACAAACCCAAATCTTACAAAAACCATTTTGTAGAACACTTATTTGTGTTGATTGTTATCCTATATAAGCTAGAATTTGGCAACGCAAACCATCTCCACTAATCTATGCCCATGTCATATGTAAAAAATAAAAGAATCACAATGCAATTGATACATACATCAAGATAGAATGAAAAACGGTGAATACCTTTTTCATGGAAAAAAACTGTGGAAATGTGCATTGTGTTAATTGTATATTGATGCTTCTGTATTGATGTTGGAATTTGCTCTATGTTTAAAAGATGCTATCTTCTCCAAGTTAAAAACTGTTCATTTTAATGAATGAGTTGGATGAATGGTCTAAAGAAAGAGAGAGTAAACTAAAATAATGTTGATAAGTGAAATACGTTAAAGTACATATCAATTAGAAGTACATAGTTGGGAATGATCCCTGGAATTTTGATAACAAATACCTGGAGATGGAAATTCTTGGATGATGTCGTGTGTTTGAGCGAAAATAATGGAGGTGAGAGTGATTAGGAAAAGAAAGAATGGAGGATGAAGATGTGAAATAAATTGAAAGTGAATAAGCATTATTTTCTTGTAGATTAATTAGTAAACTGCATTTTCACTCGGATGGGATAGTTGTCAGATAAAATAAAATTATCATACTTTAGCATTTATGAGGGGTTTCAAAAAAATCAGAAGGAATCTTTATATTTGAAGAGTTTTCTTTTTAAAAAAAATATTAATTATGATCTAATCCGATCGAATTGGGCATCTCCTACTTTATGGATATAGGACAAGGCATGGGCCCTCCCACGGCCCGTCTTGATACTTACATGGGCCTTCTATGACCCGGTTTGTTATTACCTTATAAAAAACTAACAAACATAATCAAACTTATCACTAAAATTTTTTGATAGGAACTGAGATGATGAAGTTTCAGTTTGGCTATGATCTTGGGACGATAACGTGGAATCAAAAGCAATATGGATATGTATTCCAAGTTCCAATTAGACATCTCTATAGTAAATAATGTTTGGTGTATGTATATGAATTTGTAATATAATATTTTACGAGGGGACAAAACAGTAGTGAGAACCCCAAAGGAAAGGTAAGACGAAACCCATAACACCTCCTACACCCACGACTCAATCCCAGAAACGAAAAGAAACCAGGGAAAAAGTATAACCTGCCCAAAAAACTAAAGAAGCAAGCAAATCACCAAAATCGCCACCCACACCCTCAAATATCAGAATGAATAAGAGCAACACCTACATATTTTGGAAGTTTGAGATCAACTAATTACATAGACTTTTTATATAACATAATAGTTATAACAGTGGATTATCACGTAATAGCTGTGATAAGTAAACTTAGCTAGCAATCCAGCTATACAGATCCACAATAAAGGCAGCTATACACAACATGGATAGAAGACCATGGTCAAAAAGAGAGGTAGGAAGATGCTAGACTGGACGACACGGATAGAAGATCACCTATATACAACAACAAAAGCGGCTGAACAATGGAGTAGCGGTTAGGATCATTCATCGAAAAGGCGTTTCTTTGTTGGCTTGCGCTTGCCTTGGCCAAGTGCTGGGTCCATTTCCTTTCCACCCGGTGAATCTGGCGTGTTGAGAATGAATGTAGAAGATGTTTCGAGTTTTTCCAGCTTAACCTTTGCCAAAGGGAGAGTTAATCTGGAATAATGAGATAATTAGTAAAGGTGGAAGAACAATAAGATGTTGGGGAGCAGACTCTATAATAGAGGATAAAATCCTACTTGGATTTTGAAGAACTGTATGCTGGAGACGATGCAGGCACGAACATAGATGAAGCCAGGATTTGACTATTATGCAAACACAAAAAACCAGCCGTTTATTATGCGAGATTGCTAAGCAGGAAGACAATGATTTTAACCGAGATGAGAGAAAACATTGGTGGAAAAGAATAAAAGGATGCAAGGTGTAACTCTGACCTTGCAGCAGCGTTAGAGTGTTTGATATACTCAGAACCAGTTTGAAAAATGTCACGTGCACGTTTAAGAATAAGGTCCTGCGGCGGAGGAGTAGAGGTCGCTACAACTGGAGAGCTTCATTTAAAGGGAAGAAAGTTATAGAGCGTTTTCAAGGAGAAACAAAACACGTCAATAAAGCACTAAATCTTGACAACATGTATCTTAGAAATATCTGCAATTACCCCAGTGGTGTAGCGGCAGGAGAGGCAGTAGCTAAATTAGCTTTAGTGGGATTGTTTGTTTCGGAGGCAGAAAGTGAGTGCTTGGTAAGGAAAATCTGCGACAGGGGTTGATTGTCCTCGGAAGTTGCAGGGGATGAAGACAGTGGAGGTGTTTGTTGTTTGGTTGACCTTGTGATAAAAAATAACAAATAGAAGAGTAAAAATGTAGGTACGTGTACTTGTAAGAATTCACACATGCAAAATACAGTTTTGTGAGATTAAAGAGAACACGCTGAAATTATAGGTGGGAAGCTATACCTGCTGATATTTCTTGTAACTGGCTTGGAAGCCGGGGTTCCTTTAGTCTTGGCTGCCAGCTTTGGAGAAGTCTTCCTTGCAGGAGTTGATCTGGAAGATGATAGAAAATTAAAATGAAACAAAGAGGTAAATGAAAACATGGACCAAACTAACTTTGTCTTTGGCAATTTGGATTGTTTTTTTGTTTTGGACGATGGTGAAGTTTCCTCATCTTTGTGAGCAGCACTAACCAAAGAGCTGAATAGGAAAAGAGTGCAAAGTTAAGTAAGAGTGTAGAGTGTGATATGAGAACAGGCGATAACAAACTAACACTTGGTCTTCAGAAATAGTGGTTGGAGATGTTGAAGGCGAGACATAAGTTGGCACTGGGGCAACATACTCAGGATCACCGGGCATAGGTGTGTTGTGAGTACTTGGGGAACTGTAAAAAAATATGAAGGTAATGTAAAAGTAGAAAAGATATCACAATGCAGAAAGAGCAAAAGGCTAACTGTATACAAACCTCAACGGGCTAATTAGGGTTGGAGGGGGAGGCGGAGCAACTGACTGACGACGGGGAGTAACCAAACCCGAGATATTGCAAACCTTAAAATCTCCAAAAGGGTTTGAGTGGCTAAACTTTGGTAGTTGAACTTCAAACTCAACATTTTGTCCTTCTAAGAATGCAATTGCTGGTGGGAATTGGTCGAGATCATTAGGATATGCACGGACCAACTCAGCAGCGGGGATGGGGAGAATTCTTTCAGCCGTCATACCGAGCAAAACGAACAATGCCTTAGCAGTTGAATCTGAAACCATAAGATTTAGGCGATACCTGAAAAATATAGAGTATAAACTGGACAACAGTATAATTTCTGGAAATAAAAGGAGGGCCAATATGGGGGTAGGTACAGAAAATGTGGCCATTTCAGCAATGATGTATCGCAATGAAAGGAAGCAAAACACTATCATGAACAATACAACATTGATGGGCACACACATGAAGTGTATAGTTGAATCCTCTGGCATTCCTCCCACCGTATAACAATAGGGGATCGAAAACTAATGATGGGAACTAAATAACAAAGCAGGCAAAACACACGTAAATTTCAGAAGCGCACACACTTACTTGTACTGAACATCTGCAGCAAGAATCGTTTCATGGACTGAGCACCAGAAATTGGTATGGTTAGGAGCAACGGCCTTGAAGCAATGAGGGCATGCAACATATGACCATGGTGTGTTAGTATCAAACCCCTTTGATCATCGCAGCACACCGATAGTGTGGATCCTGCATGAAAGGCTACTATAAGTAACATGGCAAGTGTGATACAATAAACACAAAAGGTAATTAGAAAAAGTGGTTACCGAATCTCTACCAGCGGGGTAAAGGTCCACAAGTTCACGAATTTTCCGATATAAATCACGAATATGGCTATGCAACTTTTCCGGAGTGGCGAACTTTGGCGGAACATAGGAAACTGGACGCGGAGCAGCCACGTAACTGGAAAGTTTAGAGGGCAACCATTGGACATAGTTGGGAGAAGTAGTAAAAGCATGAATGAAAAACTAAAAATGGAGGGTTAGAAGAGCATACAATGCTTGCAGTTCAGCCGACCGATGGTCAGATGGTTGGAGGAAGACCCGACTTGCTGAGCAACTTGAGGCCTGCATTTTGCCTAGGCAAAGAGCAATAGGAAACAATGCATGAGTAAGTATAAAAAAAGGAAGTACAGATGGACAGATGGGAGGTGTAGAACTTTTAAACTGTGAGATGCGAAAAGCAGAAAATGCCACAATGGTCGGGTTTGAATCGGCAGCCTCAACAACCATTTGCGCATCAACAATTTGTGTGAGGTCACCAAAGAGGGAAACGATAACTTCAAATCCTCTACGAAAAAAGTAACTATCAAGATCAAGCACGAAGATAAATGAAATAAGAAACAAACAAAGAAGAGCAATATGACTGATAGAAAATATGAAGTGGAAATCGTAGAGAACGAAGGAACCGAACACATATGCAGAAGGATTAGGTTGTAGGTAAAAAATTATGAAAGTGACCAACAACCAATGGAATACCAAACCAGCTCACTTTGAGTAATATAAAAGATATGAGATTTGTGTTTTTTTCGAGAGGGTTGAGGCATCCGAGAAAACACCAAACCAATGTAATGGTAGAACTAAAAAGTTGGACCATATCATTCATAAGTGACATTAACCAACCATTTAATGATAATTAGGGAAAGGAAGCAACATGGAAGGACATGAACACTGTGATACAACAAAGAAAATATAAGTGCAAGCGAAAAAAAGTTCAACACAAATGCCAGTTTGGAATGTTTCTGGGTCTTAGATGAAGGCAAATAGGCATATGGTGAGAAATATAATGAAGGAGGAATCTGAACCAAACAAACCTCTCATTAACCACCGTCAGTTCTTGGAGGCGACCCATTGCATGACCACGTTGAAAATGATCTGGCTCGCCAGCAACGACAACCTTCCCCACAAAGTCTACACAAAACATAAGGAATTAGTACACAAAGTAAGAGTGAATTGGTGCATAAAGTAGGAAGGAATTAGTTGAGGAACCTAACCTGTGAGGTATGGATATGGGGGGTGAAGCCGACCAGAAAGAGCCTCAAATTCAATATAGTGCAACGATTCAGCAGGGAATGGAGGCGTGGTCGGCGGCTGAAGATGGAATTGGGTAGTCGGTGTCAAGTCCAAACAATGAGGAAATGGACTTGTTCGATAGTCCTTCCTTCGAGGGCGGAGGCCAAAGCCTGTTATTTTGTAGACGGAGCCAATACTAATTCGAGACTAAAGGAGGGCAGCGTAGTTTTTGTGAGACTCCCCTTGAATTGTGGTTCCCTGTAGTAGTATGAAGGAAGACAGAAATCAACATTAATTTTAAAGAGAAAGGCGTCAAGAAACAAAGATGCAGGCATGAGGATGACGATAAAAGAGAAGAACCCCAAACCAGTTAGAAAGGCCAGCCGTGAGTAATCGAAAACCTAAACAGAAGAGAAACCCCAAACACGATTTGGAAGGACTGGGCGATACTCCCTTTGTTTTGATTGTCGAGATTTAAACCAAGAGAAAGTAACAACTATACTGCAAATCATATAAGAACTTAAAATAAAGACAAAGGAATAAAAGTACAAAAGAGAGGATAACCTCAGAATCAGTCCAGTGCGTCCCGAAGCCGAAAAATGTATCTGGCGTCATAGGGTTTCCGATCTTCCATGCCTGAAGCAAGCGCAAGTGCAATTCATCGGCTAGATTATCCGGGGTGAGCGATTTTTTGAGAATGGAGGCCATCGGTGAATGGGATCTGGAGCAGATGGGTTAGAAAGAAAGAGGAGTTCCCCTACTTGAAGAAGGAGAAGTTGCAGATGGAGAAGAGAGAGATAACTGTAGAGAGGATGCAAGGCTGAGATGATATGAGGAGGTGACGGCATAGTGTTATAGGGAATCGGAAGCGGCGAAAGGACTTGCAGCAGAGAAAAGAAACTCAGCATAGGAATTGTGCGAGAAATAGGAAGGAGATGTTTGGTTCAAATTGAATTGAACCGGTTGACATTGAATTACACAGAAGAAATGGGTGTTGGCAGGGAAATGGGCCCACCTACAGTAAGCAACAGTAAACGACGCTGTGCTTTTTTAGTCTTAATATATGGGATGTTTTTCAGGATGCAGGCTTAATTTAGATAGCATGGCTGAAGATGTATCGTCTTACAAGGAGTGATATCTGGAACTGTAAAGGCCAATCTTATCATTCTTGGGTATGAAGAAGAATTCTTAAGGTTAGAAATATTGTTACTCCTTACATTGACAAGGATGATGATGGTAATTTGATGTAGGCAGGGGATTATATGAGTCTTTAGTCAATTAGCAGAGTTTGGAATGACATTAGGAAGAAAAAAAAATGAAGTTCAGTGGTGTAATCTCATTTGGAAGAATCCCTCTATCTCTAAGCACTACTTCATCAGCTAGATGGTAATCAAAGGGAAGCTAGTAACTAACAATGATATGGTAAATTGGGGGTTATTAGAGCCATCTTTTGTCTCCTTTATGATGGTGTGGTGGGTGAAGTAAACCCCATCTTTACTTCTTGTTCATTTTCTACATTCATTCGTAATAAGCTTGGTACTTAGTTTGATGCATAGGCATTGTGGAATGATGAGATTATTGAAAAGGGCAAGAAGTTTAAAGATGGCACAGAGAAAGTGGAGAAGAATAGAGCAACTTGGATAGCTAGTATCGCCCATGTATGGTATGAAAGATGCTCTCGCAAAGCTGAAAATTTGGAGAACAATGCAGACACTATAGTTGATAGAATACGAACTGAAATAGAGTGTATTTTAGTTAGTTAATCTTTTTTGTTTGTATATAGTCTTCATAGTGTTGACAGTTTTCTGTTTTAGTTTGGTGTTGTAATTGTTATCCCCTTTGGTTGAGTTGCAAGGTTGCGACTCTTTGAGTGAGATTGATGAGTAAATTTATTGATCGAAAAAAAACCTACTAAAAGATCGACAGGTATGAATCCAACATAACATTTTCTACCATAAAGGTTTTATAGGACAGTATTATTTAGAACCCGAACTACGGACACGATATCAACTATCTGAACTGAAACCCAGCGGCTGTCAAACCTAGCATTTTTTCTCGATTACGGGTATAACTGAAACCTACCCAAAACTCGACGGGGTAAGAATACAGTATGACATTTACTACCCAAAACGAAAAATACAACGGGTATGTGGGGCACGATATCAACTATATATCTGAACCCAAACTCAACCACTATCAAACCTTGCCTTTCTCGAATACGGTATAACATTTACCACCCAGAAGGGTATATAGGACGGGTATTGTACAAACCCGAAACTATAACTGATGGGGCCCAAATATCAACTATTCAAACCTATACCCCACATATGTCATACCTAGCCTTTTTCAATTACATGTATAACCAAAAACTACCCAAAAATCGACGGGCACGAAAGGTTATATAGTACGTGTATTATCTGTTCTGGAAACTATAACAAATGGGGCAGCAATATCAACTATCTGAACAAAAACCCAGCCGCTGTAAAAACGCAGCCATAAAAAATTTAAAATTAAAAGAAAGCAAAAACAAACTACATTACTGATCCTCTAAAAAGGGCCAAACAAATATTCCAAGGTATAACCTCAGGGTCGAATTCTCACGGGTCTACTTGGCCTTCGTTACTCAGTCTTAGTTCACTTGTCAGTCAAATCAAAATTTGTAAAGGGGTATGTCCTAGATTATAAAATGAAATAAAATAACAAACTAAAAGAAACAGAAAATCTAGGATGCAAACAAATCACTCGATGGCAACGGATAAAACTAAGGCGAGAACGACTATGGGAAAAAGGCTTTGCTTGAGTTTTGGATCATCCTAAGGACTATGGGAAACTGTATAGCAGCAGGATAGACAAGACATAGGTAATAGTATTTTTCGGGTCTTAGGATCGGGTCTATCAACTAAAATGACCTAAAACCACTCGCAACACGAGTAAACATTTTCTCAACAAACAACTCAGCAAAATCAATCTCACAAGAAAACCCAAAACAGGAAAACTTAAAAAACTGCGAATCGAATGGAGATGGGATAATCAAGGCAACAAGATAGAAAAACATATCATCAATCATCATGCATCCACAATCTTATCACTACATACTAGAACAATCTCATAAATCCAAAGGAATCCACAAAACCCAGACAAGAAGAAAACCTAGCTCTCCATGGAAGTTATAGAGAATGTTGCATACCGCGAATCCATCAAGCAGAAGGTAGATCCTTCATTAGGGTTAGATTCCTCAACTATTTGGCATCAAATCTTCATTCCCATGGTGTTCCTAGGCTCCCAAGCAATTCCCTCTCCGTCAATTTGTGTTTTAGTTCATCTCCATGGTTCACTTCTCCCAAAAATCTCGAATTGGGAATAAAATAGAATTCTATCCAGAATGTGCATCATGGCCGTGAATCCTTAATAGCATAAACTCCCGACATCTTTTGACAATAAATTCTTTATTTGGACTCTGATTTTGCTCTGGAACGTACCATTGGTTTTGTAATCGAACCCTCTATCCAACGGATACCTGCACTCAAGGAATAACTCCAAGAAACAAGTGAAACGGACCGAGATGCTCCGTTTGAGAGGAAACAAGCACGAAATGCAATCATGATCAAACCGGATGCTACTAGCAAGCAAATATCATCGAAACCGGAGCAAAACTATTCAAGGTGGGGTCAAAATGGCTACCAAGAATCGTGCAAATGAAATTTATTTAAACCAATTGAAAATAAACTATTGATTTGACATTAATGAATATGTGAAACCCCAACCTAGGAGTCCCGGCTGAACTACAGGTTCAACAGATGAGTCCTACTCGGGTCTCAACCTGAACCAGAACTCAGCTCTAATCTACTAAACAAGCATTGAATACAAGCATAAAAGCTGAAAACTGTACACTTTAGTAGAACTGACCAACTAGGATTTCGGATACCAAAACACGCCAACAAAAAGAAATAGAGATGCAACTCCAGCTTGAAAACTCATCAAAAACAAAATCATCTGATTCAAAACCCCGACCAGCTCTCTCCTTCCACCATCAGCTCCAGTACCGGTGACTAAACACCCATATACAATAGGGAAACAAGATGCAATGGGGTCAATGATAAGCACTGAGAGGCTAAACTAGACTCACACATAACTGAAACTGAACTGAAGTTTTACTAAGCCTGTACTGAGACTTTACTCAGCCTTTACTGATTCTTTAATGAGCCTTTATTGAGGATATAATGAAGAGTCTATATAAACAATGCATCTAGTAATGTGACATTGTGGTCCTATAGGTATCATCCTACCATCAGCCACCCCTAGCTATGAGCAGACAGCCTCATGGTGGATCATCCCCATGGCTTACTCGTCACGTCTTGTTTGAACCTGAATGAATCATGGGGGATTGCGCAATCCAAAGGGTTGGCGACTAACGTATAACGACTGATAATCTAGCCAATCTTGAATCCTGTCCTAAACATAAACTGTGAATCACACGCACAGTTCAACGCTATGAGCTTATGCTCGAATTAACAACTATATGTGCAGTAGATCTCACGCTACTGTACAGCCTGAGAGCCCGACTCTAATAAACAATAAATTAGCTGCGCTCTATCATTAACTTTATAATAATAATTGCTAGCAATCCCTAACTATGAAGAAGGCGGGGTCCACAGAGGTCAGAGAACCCCTATAAATTGTCCATGAAGGACTTGTAGTTGCCATTAATTATAGGTTCTAAGTTGTAATTGTAATAGTCATCCTACGAGATTGCGTTATCCAAGGCAACTACCATCACTATCATGCTCTATACTGTAGGAGACTTGTAGTGGCTACTGTCAGGGTTGATTCAACATGAAATCAAAAAATAACTTGAAATTCTAATCATAGAATTGAATTGTAAAATGATAAAATTCAATGATTCTTCAATAATATCAAACATTTAAAACCCCACAAAAGCATATATACATCAAGTAGTTAAATATTGATTAAGTTCATCATCCATATTCAAATTAATTTCCATCGTAAGCAAATATATCATCTCATATTCCATCGTAACAAATCGTCTCGTCCATAATATATATGACCAAGTTTGCTATCTAAATTCTACCTGCTTCATCCCCCTCTTCTTTGTTTGTTTTTAGTCTTAACTTATGTTGGTGTACAAAGTTGTATTAATGAAAAATTTCAAACTCTCAATATTTGAATCAGTTGAAAATCAAAGGTAAATATTTCTAGAAATAATGGGGAAATAAAATATTTTTTATATGAACAAAAAACAAATCAAGATTTAAAAAGTTATCAAGGCTAAGACCCTTTAGTCGTTCTCTTTCAGAGATAATAGTTGTACTTTGTTAGAGAGCTTTTTAAACCCAGCCGTCTCTATCGTTCCAAATCTTACCATCTCCTTCGTTTGATCTGATCCCCACATCACTAGAGCCTCACCACGGGCGTCTTCCTCATCATTATCCCTACCCTTTTTCAATTTTCTTCTCGTTCCTTCATCCGCCCCAGCCCATCCTCCACTCGGCCGATGTCTATCGGTCGGACACAAAAGGCGGCTACTAACGCAGGAAATAGAGCTCGGACCACCAAAACCCAGGTGCACATCGACTGAACGACGCCCCAAACACGACTGCATTGAGCGGAGATTTGCAGCAACAATTAGCTCTCCAAGTTACGTCCGTTTTGATGGTGCAAGATCCGGAACCGGAGAGTTACGAGGGTGGATGATCTCAAATTTCGCTGTTGTGAGATTACCATCTCAGACCCGATAGATGTTGAAAACACCCTTTGGCAGTAAGACGTGGAGATCACCCTAGAAATAGAGTCCGGGTCAACTGATGGGGTCTGACTGACTCAAATAATTAGAATCTGTGGAATAACTATAGTACTAGACATGTAGCGTTTCAAATAAGGATGGATTGTTTTGTCCAGTAGGTAGACTTTGATTTGTCACTATTTATTTGTTTACACTAGTTTTCCATTACCGTTGTCTTTTGCTGGTGAATAAGGACCTAAGTTGCCATTTTTACGAAGACCCACAGCCCATACATCTCTGTTTGTGAAATCTATACCTCCAATGGACACTCCGTATGCTCGTTTAATGGAAATTATTTTAAAAAAAGTTATAAAGGCTTGTAAGAAAAAGTTATAAAGGCTAACAAGTGTCCTTTTCACAACTTCAGAATTCTTGTTTTAACGCCCTCCCTCCCATTTCCTCTTCTCACTCGCTCTTGTTCATCATCTTCTTCATCTTGTTACGGAAAAAATGGATCCAGTAAAAGAATGGGGAAACACACCATTGAAAGCCATAGACCCAGACATCCACGACCTGATCGAGAAGGAAAAGCGTCGGCAATGCAAGGGGATCGAGCTCATCGCCTCTGAGAATTTCACCTCATTCGCGGTCATGGAAGCCCTCGGCAGCGCCCTCACCAACAAATACTCCGAGGGAATGCCGGGAAACCGTTACTACGGCGGCACCGAGTATATCGACCAGATCGAGAACCTCTGCCGATCCCGCGCCTTACAGGCTTTCCACTTGGATTCCTCGAATTGGGGCGTCAATGTCCAGCCTTATTCGGGTTCCCCTGCCAATTTCGCGGCCTACACCGCCGTCCTCCAGCCCCACGATCGGATCATGGGCCTTGATCTGCCGTCCGGTGGGCATCTGACCCATGGGTATTACACCTCCAATGGTAAGAAGATCTCGGCCACTTCCATTTACTTTGAGAGCTTGCCTTATAAGGTGAATCCCAAGAGTGGGTACATTGATTACGATAAGCTGGAGGAGAAGGCATTGGATTTCAGGCCGAGAATGATCATCTGCGGTGGGAGTTCTTATCCGAGAGAGTGGGATTACGCTAGGTTCAGGGCTGTTGCTGATGCCTGTGGCGCTCTCTTGCTCTGCGATATGGCTCACATCAGCGGCCTCGTCGCTGCTCAGGTATTTTTATATTCAATAATTGCATGTTAAATTAATGCATTTTTTATATTCAATTAATTCATTTTTTATATTCAATTCTGCTAGTGTATTGGACCATTTTAAATCTGTCGTAAATGTGTTGAATTTGATTTTAAGATGTTTTCATTGTTATGTACACTCGCCAGATATTTTTGTCTTTGCCCATAATTTGAAATTAAATTATTTATCAGTGTTTGAAACTGTTCAGTTTTTATATAGATATAATTCCATCTGTGGCCGATTAATCAAAATGTTGTTTTGTATTCTGAAAACTACATAGTATTTCTTTAACATATCATCTATATTCCTCTCAAGGTATCCGTACTATTTATGCGATTTCGAAAACTCAGTCTTGATATATGAATTCAATTTGTTATTACGCGGCAGTAAATTTAATAAAAGATTTTAACCCCTTCTAATTTCTACCTTGCTTTCCATTACGAAAGAGATTTTTTCCTAACATATAAAAAGGGAGCCATTGAAAGGTGACTAAAACACTAACAACATGGACTAAAACACTAACAACATGGACTACCCGAGCTAATGATAGATGCAAGAACATTTTTTTACCACATTGCTTAAAACTTCTTTCAACACATGTGTTTAGTTTAGGAAATAAAATTATGTAAGATAAAATTTTAAACACTTTTCATTCGAATCCCAAGAACTACTTTTTGAAACTAACTTTTCTATGTTCACCTAGATTTCGTCCACATCCCACTTACCCGATTTCTGTTGCACCGTTTTAAAAATGATAGTTAAATGGGATTTCTCGTGGTGTTTGCTTAATTGCATGAAGACAACACTAATACTAATAGGAACCATTATTTTATAATAAACTTTAAATGTTAGGATAATGGTTATATATATAGGAAGCTGCAAGCCCATTTGAGTACTGTGACATAGTGACGACGACAACCCACAAGAGTTTGAGGGGTCCTAGAGCTGGCATGATCTTCTACCGCAAGGGACCTAAGCCACCCAAGAAGGGTCAACCGGAAGGCGCGACTTACGACTTCGAGGATAGGATCAACTTCTCTGTCTTCCCATCTCTACAAGGTGGTCCTCACAATCACCAGATCGGTGCCCTTGCTGTTGCATTGAAGCAATCCATGAGCCCTGCATTCAAGGCTTATGCTAAGCAAGTGAAGGCCAATGCTGTTGCTATTGGAAAATATTTGATGAGCAAAGATTACGCCATAGTCACTGGAGGGACTGAGAACCATCTTGTTCTCTGGGATCTCAGGCCTCTCGGATTGACCGGTAATTCATTAAGAACCAGTAGAATGATTCGATCTGCTACCTACCTGTTGTCTACTATGTATAATTGTTTATGTTGTTGGAGGTGTAGGCAATAAGGTGGAGAAGCTTTGCGATCTTTGCAACATCACTTTGAACAAGAATGCAGTGTTTGGTGACAGCAGTGCTTTTTCTCCTGGAGGCGTCAGAGTTGGTAATTATCAGCTAGCAGAACCAATTAAGTTTGAATTCATTCATGACTGACCAACCATGCATGAATAATATTATGTGTTGATGGTAGGTGTACCTGCCATGACTTCGAGGGGGTTGATGGAGAAGGAGTTTGAGCAGATCGGTGAGTTCCTCCACCGCGCAATCACATTGACACTGAACATCCAGAAGGAACATGGGAAGCTGTTGAAGGACTTCAACAAGGGCCTGGTGAACAACAAGGACATTGAGGCACTGAAGGCTGATGTTGAGAAATTTGCAGCTTCTTTTGAAATGCCTGGATTCCTCATGTCTGAGATGAAGTACAAGGATTAGGATTTGGTAATTTACACAAGTATCCCCTGTTTCTTCTGAATTATTACCACAATCTCCAGTCTTGCACACTGTATAGGAAGAGGAAATGAAGTTGTTTCTATTTTTTGTTGGTTATGGCTGTATAGATTTGCTTTCTGTTCAGTTTCCTAATTTAGTTGGCTTTTTCTGTTTGATTCATGCAATCCTGTCCTTGTCCCCCTCCTCTCTAATTCCTTGATTATTGAAAATCCAATAAAGCAAGCAATCAATTGTAGATTTCTTATTGGCCAAAGAGGCAGGAAATTTAATTTCTTAGTTCTCGAATTTAATGAATATGAATTTCAATATGTTTTATACGGCTATAGAGTGTGTCTAGCATCGACGCCACCTGCATAATTTGCATAAGCAAATGCAGTTATTTTGTCGTTTCACTGATAGATTCACAAAAGTGTGTCCCTTCAAAACACACTTTCTACATCCGCTCGGGTTTCCCTTTTACGAACTTGACTGCATCGGGTTTGTTGATTATACGATCATCGTAGGCCACGATATGGTGGCTATGATGGGATTTCCGGTGGAGGAGATTAGAGAATATTAAAATCGGAAATCTAGGACGAAAGGGAAAGAGCCGATGGTTATGATTGCTTTGTTGCTTTTGTCAGCCATAGATTAATAATTTTGCCATATGTTTTGAGTGTGAGTTGAGAGATAGACAAGAAATTGGAGAAAAAAGTAAGCATACAAGTGAAGCAATCCATTTTTCACACACTATAAGCATAAAAACAATTGAATGGCATAAACACATAAAAAAGCTGAGTACAAATAAAAAGTACAAAATTACCTACTACACCATAAAAGGACAAGTACAAAGAATTGTGCACAATTACAATTAATATAAAAACGAGTAAAAATACGTGTTTTTTTAGTGTTGTATTAAATTTTGTTTTTCGTACTTGTTTTTGTGTACATACTAGTTTTTTTATATTTATTTTTGCAGTGTTGTATTCTATATTATTTTACATGGGCCAACTACACAAACTCACCGCGCAACGTGCAAGTTCCTGGGGAGGAAATGCCTGCTGGATCCGCTATATGCTTACACCAACACTACTGATACTACTACTAGTGACATCAATATCCCTCCAATCGAAAGGTCTTCTTCTTCTTTCTCGTTGTCTTCATCAGCAGCAACAATGCAGCATCATCAAGAATGAACACCATACCATGTATGATCATCAGCAGGGCTACTATGGTAATTACAGCTCATGTAACAACAATAATTGTGGTGGAGATGGTCACGGAAGAGGCAATGGAGGAGGAGGTTTCTATATACTTCTTCTCTATACATATCAAATTAATATAATGGCTGGGGATGCTGCATACTTGTATGTTAAGCTAAAAGTTTTATTGGGTGGGTGATCACATTTGTTTGCTTGTTATTGTGTTGAAGGAGGCTGAGATAGGGTTTTGGTCCGATTTTTTATTCGAAACGGGACCTCTCTCATTTTCGTCTCATTTCCGTCTCGATTCAAAGCTCTGCCATCTCGTTTTCGATTCGGAACTGGACCTCTCTCGTGGCATTGTTGAGCTCCAGTCAGCTCTTGAAGGAACAGAGGGTCACGTTCATTACCATGTTTGTTAAAGGCCTTGGGTTTCTAGTTCGGCTGGGCTTTGACAGGAGCTATTAAGGAGCAATCACCCTATTTACGGCTAGAATATATGGGCTAGGATAATTTACACAAGTAAACTAATTATCTACGGGATTCTGTACAGTCCCCCTCAAGCTTGATATAAATGTTGAGTAGACCAAGTTTGGACTTGAAATGCTCAAGCATTTCTCGTGAGAAAGCCTTGGTGAGGATATCTACCACTCCTGTTTTCACTTTCTCTATTATAAAATGCATGTTTATCTCGACATGCTTTGCTGTTGCTTTGTCGTAATGGACATGGTTCTTGACTATATCTAGTGCTGCTTGACTGTCACAAGACATGAGGGTTTTTTCTTGTTCAGGTAGATTTAGCTCCTTTAAAACTCGTTAGATCCACATAGCCTCTTGGATTCCTAGAATAAGTGCACGATATTCTGCTTCTACACTGTTCCTTCTCACCACTGATTGCTTCTTGCTTCTCTATGTCACTAAATTCCCCCATACATAAGAACAGTACCCTGTAGTTGACTTTCTGGAAGTAATGAGACTTGCTCAGCTAGCATCTGTATATAACTCTACGGTCCTACTATCTGTTTTTCAAAACATCAAACCCAGACCTAGAGTTTTCGTAAGGTACATGAGTGTGTAAATCACAGCATCCATGTGCTCTTCAGTCACATAGATGCTTCACCTTTACACCCTATTTGTTTATGGTTTTTCATTAATGAATTCTGCAAAGCTGCACAGTAGCAGAAATATAGCTCCCAGCGACAATCAGTATTAGTCGTTGTTACAGTCGACAAAACCTGATAGGACTATTACAAAGAATCCTTCTATTTTTTATAACAAATTAGTCACTATTTTAATTGAAAATAACTAAATGGTCCAAAACATTACAATCCTCCCTTGTAAGTTTCAACTTGTCCCAAGGTGATTCAAACATCCTTGAATTTCTGGAAATTGCTCCTTAACGGGTGCCGATCCTCCCAGGTATCTTCAGTCTCACTTTGATGTGCCCATTGAACCAGTATTTGTCTCACTGCTTGGTTTCCTTTGTTAATGAACCTCCTGGCCAAATAGCTACTCGCTGTCTTATCGTACCGGTCGATCCGACCTCCCGTAAACCGGCCAAAGATACAAAACAGATTCGCCAGTTATGAGAATGGTCAAAATCAAGCGTTGACTCGGTTTGATAGCGAAATTCTATCAGTTGGACCGAAATTGTTTGGCCGGTTGTACTTTATTTTTATGACTACACTTTTTATTTTTCAAAAAATGTGGGAGTGAAATTCAAACCATGGTCTTTCTAGTAGAGAAGATGAATGATTACCATCTCTACTAATATCACAATTGGATTAAAACATGCATTTAATTGATAATAATGAACATTATGATAACTAATTAACACTAAAAAGTAGCATCTTATCATAATTAAATAAATTATACATTATATCTCAATTATTTGATTAATTAAAACTTCAAATCATTTATATAATTTGAAACTTCTTAAAAAATTATTTAAAAACTATATTTTCTATAAGTTAGATTATGATATTGAACTTTCTATATTACTGGTTTGATCCGGCTCAATTAAAAAATTGTCCGGTCCGACTTAACAATATTTATTTATTTAATTCATAATTAACATGGTCTAATCCGATTTTTCAAATGGTCGGACCCCGGCCGAACCATCAAACCCTAAACGGTAACTTCATTGGTTTAATTTATGGTCTGGTATTCAAAATCTTGGTTGTCATTGATGATTAATACCATACAAATTATATTAACAAAAATAATAAACAAGTGTTTTATTAAAAATATAATAATCATTTATAAACTACGTGGAGTGAAACATTGACTCTATATAGAAATGGCGGCATACATCCTATGCTGAAATTCCCCCCTGTTGAGGTGTAATGAATTTTGGAGCGCTCGTAACTTCGCATTATTATTTTAATTAATTAATTAATTTATATTAATTAATCAACAATTCTTCAAGTGTTTTTAACAAATGAGAAAATTAAAATTGTCAATATACATACTTCATATGCATATGACGATTACGACGTAGCTCGCAGGAAAATATTTTTTTTTCTATACGCTAACTAGCTTTCCGTCATTTAAATTTAAAAGTGATTTCTCATAACATTTTTACTTGCTCTTTAAGCTAGGTAAATTGTCAATATATTTACTCCCTAAAAGACGATATATATATATATATTCATCAATCAAGAATTCTCATCATCTTCTCAAATATAACAATAGATGAAAAACCGTCATTAGGATCATCATCCTCATCTAACCACCGCTCATTGATATCTTCTATCAATTTTCCCTATGAACCATTGTATTATAAGAATCATCACTTCCATAACCTTCATGTATGAAATGAGAGTGTCCTCATCATCATTAGATGTGAAAAGATCGAGATCGATAACCTCTTCATTCTAACTCGATCTCGATGACCTCAACTTCATCACCATCATCATTAGTCTAAGTATTGCATACCCGTGGAAAATAGTTTGTGTCAACAAACATTCTTCAAACAGGTCATAACACAAAGCCAAACTGATTTATTTGCACATAAATCAAATAGTATTAACTTTTTCAATGACTAAATTTATGATTTCAACCATAAATCAAACTCAAGATCCAAATTTTATTGACATAAAATTTGATTAGATCTAACAATGTTAAATCGTACTTTAATAGTTTTTTTCACTAATGAAACGAGCAAAAAACTATATTAGTCTCCAAATTTGAGTAGAAAACCCACAAAGGCTTTAATTTTGATTTGAGTGGAATGCTCCGAAAGCATTAATCTCGGTGAATAGAAAATCTAACGACTTTAAACTCGATTTGAGTAGAAATCTTAAAAGCTTTAATATTGATTTGAAGTAAAAAATTTAACAAAATTTAATCTCCAACAAAATATTAAAATTCAAAAGCTTGAATCTAAAACTACTCAAATTCAATACGATACAAGTTACCTCACTGAAAAACTTGCACCATCATTTCCAGAGACGTCTATTGTCTGATCCAAAAGCTTACAAAATGGATAGCACCAACTGACATCACGTGGTACTGAAATCCTCACTGTCGAGGAATACGATCATGATTTTGCTGTATGCCTTAATGCCATCATTCAGCCAACAATCAGTATACGTACTACTTATTGGCCAACTTTAAGAAGCGGATTGATCTGAAAACAAGGCATGGAAAGACCAACACAATATAACCAAACATAATAAATTCCTTACAAAAATTGTGAATTCGATCAGTTCGGATTCATGTTTATAGATTTGTTCTTTATTTATATCATTTAGTATATGTTTTTTTTCTGACTGTTGATCGCAGGATATAATATACGATGATGCCCTGGTATTAATATGAGGTTTTTGGTATTTCCGGCGTATCAATATTCTTATCTATAAAATTTAATCTGGGTCGCCCGTTTGTAGGCTTGAATCTGAGCGGTTAAAAATACTTGTTTCCAAAAATTGATTTAATTTAAAAACTTAAGATCTTAATTGCCACTTGACTTAATTCTTATTAATATTAGGTAATGTTTATTTTCATCTTTCCCTTTTGATATTTGGTGTCTGTGTATTCACATGTGAACATCTAAATATTAACATTGCATAAATTAATCACTGTAACTTTGCGATATGGATTGACGGATAGATGAAACTAACATCATCCATCATTATTGTTATTGAAATATGATTATCATATTTGGGGCCGTTTTAATCCAGAAGAACAATTTTCAATCATACAAGGGTCCGTTTGAGCAATTAAAGAACCATTTTTATACAAATTTTCAGTTATGTTCAGACGATCTGTCGTATTCTCTAGTTGGACACCAATCTTTGTGGTTGTTGTTATCAACGAGTATAAACTTATACAAAAAAAAGTGAATCTATGTTCATAAACCACATGCATTGTCTTCTTTATGAAATAGTAAATTGCAGATGAGTCATAAATCAATCGAGACTGATTTTGATCATGGCAACTGTTTCTGGTTGCTGGATTAGATTTCGAGGGAAGCTATTAAACATGCGACAAAAGGCTCTGAGGAACCGGCATTTGCTTGAAGAATCTGCAGATGCTCCTTCTTATGCCGCTCTTTCTAGGCCATTTGTCTCTCAGGTCCTTGCCCTCCCTCTATCTCTTGCAACTTCATAATGTATTATTTATCCCAAAAAAAAACTTCATAATCTGTTGATTCTGTATGAGGGGTGATGTACTTTGGAGTTGCAAAATTGAAGGTGAATTTTGAATTAAGCGTGTTCTAGGTTGTTAGTTTTGCTTCATTAAGATGCTTCATTAGGCTTCAATGTGTTAAGAGAACTCTGAGTTATTCCATTTTTTGTTGATACTTTCCCTTGTACATAGCTTTAGCTGTGGTGTGGTATCTTTTTATGTTGTTCAGGGCTCATAATGGAATGAGAAAGCAGAGAACTTGGAGTCTGAGCTTCAACAATGCTACAAAGCTCAATCTCGGTTGTCTGAGAAATTTGTGGTTGAAGTAGCAGAGAAAGAAATAATTATTGCCGATCTGCAAAAGGAACTGACTGAACTAAGGTTTCATTTACAAACGCTTTCTTCAGAGTTTTCCTAATTAATATCTTCCCCTAACGTTCTTATATAATGAATCGAAAACTTTTTGATGCACCGAGTACTCCTACCTAATTAAATTGTTTTTTAGAAACAATCTCAATAGTTAGTAATTAATTAATTTTTTAAAATTTAAATTTAAAATAACAGTTGGGTCACTCTACTTAATTTCAATCAATATTAAATTTTAATTTATTTTTATCTTGTCATATTGAAAGTCGACCCTGATAAAATTACATCATAACATGAATTATAAAAATGAGGAATCACTACTTCGTAATGTAATGCATCTCAATTCATCAGTCAATTACCAAACTCAATTAACTCCAGCATGGTAGGTAAACGAAATGCAGCAGTAGTAACTACTAAGCAAACCCAGAATTCGAAGTAATAGAATTTGAACGTGAATTGAAAACTTAGCCTATTTCACATGTAAGGAATAAGGAATAATTACCCTAAAAACTATCATGCTTGATTATCCTCAACTCATACTAGAATTTAACAAAATCCTAATTTTCTTTGGTTTAAGTTCAATCTCATCTGCTCATATATTCCAGCTCTTGTTCTAGGCCATAAATGAAAATGGTAAAAGCCTCAAATTGTATTTTCTCCATTGATTCCAAATTTTGAGTTTAGTACTTGGTAGGATTAAATTTAAAACTCAATTTTAAGTTTGGTACTTTAACATTTGGTTAGGCTAAATTTAAAATCCAATTTTAAATTTTATAGCATTTTGATATTTTAGAACTTTACATTAAAGCACTTTAAGTACTAAATTATAATATTTTGACACCTTACATTAAAAATAGTCTAACAATTTATACATAACTTAAATATAAGGGAACGACATCTTAAAATAATATAAAATAATTAAGGATATCAAAATTGCTATATCAATCTTGATTCGCTTCGATTGCAAATGTTTGGTGAAAATGAATTAATGTGCTTCCCTTTTGGGTTATAATTGATTGGAGAATATTTTTTAGGCAATATTAAATCGGAAATTATGTAGGTAACTAATTCGAAATTTTAATTATGTAAAATGACAATCTCGGGTAGTTATGACGCGCGGCGCGTTGTAGGATGCCTCTAATGGCTCCTTATCTAACGGCCGTTAGAAAAGCAGCCGTTGGAGGCATCTTACAACGCGTCGCACGTCCTAGGACGCGCCGTGAGTTATAGGATGTCTCCAACGGCTCCTATAAATACTCCCCTCCCCTTGTTCATTTTCACACATTTACTAATCACATTCACTTTCTTCTTTGGTTTTTCGATACCGACAAGCAAATTCTTGTTCTACAATAAACTAACCGGTAATATTAGTATTTTTATAGTAATTTTTTCATTTTGTTGCCTACTAATATTTTTTTTCACTGTAGGATGGATTACTTGCATGGACCAACACCTCCGTGCGTCGACCCCAATGCGATCCATGAAGACCTATTTTGGCACGAGCGCAACCGACATCGAGCCAATGAAATTTTAGACAATGAGGTTGGTACCGTTTGAATAATGCGTAGACAATATTAATAACGATCTAGGATTAAATTATATTGCCTTGTATTAAAAATGTTAGTACTTCATTATGCCTAATGTTAGAGAACATTAAAACTCATTTATGCCTAATGTTAGAAAGAATTAGTGTGCTTACCCCTATTGTTAGAAAATATTAATAGTTTCCTAATATTATGTTAGCTACTAATAAGAAATGTACAATATTTTAGATACATTCTTTATTAGTACAAATTAGGTACTTACTTAGCGATTTTAGATATTAATGATCATTGCATACAATATCAAATAGGAACCTAGTGTTACCCTTGCGTGTCGTAGGACGTCTCACATCCTCCAATACCATTCCCATTTCGCCCTTTTTAAAGGCTGTCGAACTCCTTCCGATCGTTGATCTTGCGACCCTTTCACCGGATCTGCATCTTGTGACGGCGCTTGTCGAGAGGTGGAGGCCGGAGACGAACACTTTCCACATGTACCATGGAGAGTGCACGTTGACTCTGGAGGACGTGGCGATGTTGACCGATTTGCCAGCCGATGGTTTTGCAATCTATCACCCTCTCGAACGTTCTGCGCCGCATATGCTAGACTTGGTAAATGAGGTTTTGGAAGCGAGACCGATGGCGAAGGATGTCTTACAGGACGGGCGACTTCGGATTGGGTGGTTGTACTCGACGTTCAAGAAGCCAGAGCGCATTCGGACAGTACGCACGGACATACATGCTGGCGTGCATAGGGGGTTCTTGTTCACAGATAGGTCGGCTGCTTACGTCCATCTATCATACCTGCTGGTGTTGCAAGAGGAGAGGCCGTTAGCTTGGAGAGCAGCGGTTTTTTCGTGGCTCAATCGAGAGCTCGGCCGTTCAGCGTTTAGGTTGGAGTCTGCAGCTACTAAGAGGACAGGTAACATCGGTAGTTAGATCGTGCTGCTTACAGCTTGGGCACTGGGGAAGCAAATTCGACCACGTGGCCGGAAGTGATTACCTCGACGATCCGGAGAGGTGACACTTTCACGACGAGTACATGGTGTGGTGTCGTCGGTACACTCGGCATGGACTTTCAGATGAGGGACAGTACAACAGTCCATCGTACGTACTCCAACACTCCTCCAGTTAGTAGGCTTTTCATATAATACAAAGATAACATTTTATTTTTTTCCTTCCGCAGATCGACGGGTTGGAGAACCTATTTGTTAGGGTAGGATTCAGACAGCTTTAGCATCTTTTGACTATAAATTTGTAGCTTCATACCAATTCCATATAGTTTTATCATCATTTGGTATAACTTTAAGACAATTACTAATGATGCCTATCTTAATATTTTCATTTGTCATAGTTTTATCATCACGTTGCCATTTAGAATAATCATGTGCCAGCTCAGCACGAACAACTTCAATCTCAACATCCTTCTCAACAAGCATCGCCTCCATTGTAACACTCATCTCGTGTCTCGGCGAGTTCTCTACCAACACCACCTTCAACTTTTTCTTGAACCTACACTTATAGAAAGGATAATTGAAGTATTTCTCGAACTTCAGCATCATCAGTCTAGCTGCATGCAATCCGCAATCGTACTTCACTTCTTCTCCGAAATAGGTGAACAAATCCTTTGACTTATCAGGGTGGCGAAATTTGTTCATAACATTCTCGTTAGACTTGCTTGAAGACATTTTGACGAAGTGTATGAGGAGTGAGGAATAAAGAAATTGGTACGATGAGTGAGTTCTTACACCACAAAATGTACGATATATATAGAGGGCTAGAAACTAGCCGTTAGAGGCCACCCACAACGCACCGCACATCGTAAAATGTGCCGCGCGTTGTAACTGTCGGGATTACCATTTTACGCAATTAAGATTTCGAGTTCATTATCTACGTAATTTCCAATTTAATATTGTTTACAAAAATATTTTTTCCAATTGATTGGTGGACTTTGGTTGGTATTAAGTATTTACTTTAAAGGCTTAGAATGGCTTATATTAATTTGTTTACGAAATATATATATCTTATTTTTTTTTGCAAATATACAAGCGATCATACATATTATAATAGTTACCTTTTATTGTAATATTTTCATTTGTCATGGCTTTGTTAAGAAAATACATAAGTGAAAATCAAGCACCAAAACTTGAAGCTCTCGATATTTATCCTAACACTTCTTTTTCCATAGAAGCTTTTGTAAAAACACTTCATTACTTGAATGTTTTATTTTATTTATGTGGGTATAGATTTAGAACAATTTTGTGAGTGTCTCGGGTTTCAACTGGAGCAGTGGCGGATATAGGGAGCCTTCTTCACACTTCGACTTAATATATTTTCAAATTCTAAAGTTTGATATGATGTAATTTTCCTTATATTTTATAGTTGGTTTGACATTTTTTCTATATATATTTGTTGACTTTATATTTGTGACAATTAACTTTTCTACTATATACTTATTTTTTTTATTACAACAAAACACACCCCTTGACAAAAATTCTGACTTGGCCACTAACCAAAAGTAACATAAAGTAATCATTTTAACATATCAAATACATTACCATAAAGAATAGAGAACAAGAGACAACAAATGGTTTACCTTCATCTGTCTTATTATCCACTATCCTTTCAAGCAAAGCCTTTTTGCCCGTCGACTGGGCACACTTTGCAGCCATTCAATATCCTGAAAAGCAAACATATAGATAACAAATTCTTTTTTTGCATATCTGACACTACAACATGCAAAATTTAAAAATATTCTGGTATGCACAATAGTAATATATGCTTTCAGATCACATTCAAATATGAAACATCTACACATACTTACACATGAAATCAATCTAATCATAATTCCCTATTTCTTGAATCACATTGTTCAAAGTTTGACATATAAATTAAGTGTGAAAAGACGCCAGACACATAATAGAAATTCAAACCAACCAATTATGATGGCCATTGGGTTGATTTTTAAATGAAGATGGAGTTTTTTCTACGGTTAATGGTAAAAGGCCTTTAGCAAGTTGTAAAAGAAAGAAAAACCTCATCCCACTCGCTGCAACACGTCCCACTGATGACACCTCGATCGATGGGTGGCCGAATCAAGCCAAGGGATTTCGTCGTAGGGCGATGCCAACATATTCACAAAGGGAACAAGCCGATGAGGAGGCACTACTGGCCCGGTGCACCGTAGCGATGACGGTGTTCAGGCCGTTGGTGGAAGCCCTATCCCTTACAGACATCGTCGAGCAACCTAAGAAGCTCGATTCGGGAATAGCTCCAGAACCCACAACCAGCTAGTCAGAGGCGGGCGGTCAGTCTAAGTAGTTGGAAGGTTAAGATAGCCACAATACTGGCATTGTAGTGGTTCCAACAAGGACATGTTGTCTAATAGCTAGGTTTTATGGTTGTTGAACTCTACATATTTTAATTTGTTATCTTTGTGTCGTTGATCTTGTAGCCGCTTGTCCGTGGACATGAGAGAAAGGAATGAGGTTATTTTGTTTACAAGGATCCGTAATCCATACAACTTCATTTGTGATGACTATACTTCCGGTTAGATATTTGTACGCTCTATTGTTCATTTAAGAGGAATATAAAAGAGCGATTTAAAAGGATTTGGTTGGGCAATGTTTTGTACTCGCGAATTTTGCATCCGGTCTTCTCTCTCCGTAATTTATAATTGTTGGGACCCAAATTGTTAGTATTTCATTATAGCAGCTGCTATATTTATCCTAGTTTAGTATTTTAGCATCTTACTTTTACAAATTTAAGATGTTAGCTTTTATTTTAAAAGGTTTTTTTATGTTTGAAAATTTATATTTTATAAGTTTACAAGTTTAGTTGAAGGGTTTTGGAGAGTCTTAAGAAATAATTTCTATTTTCTTTATGTTTATAATTAAAATGAAAATATGATATTAATTGAATTAATTAAATTGGTGTCACGTAAGTTTTGTCTGCCTCGTCATTGATGATATGAAAAGTTTTAACAGAAAATTTGATTAATGGGTAAGATTTGACAGGCGGCTGAAAATAATTGCCAAATGTAATATATATAACTCACGCTAGGTTTGACCACCCGGTAAAAATTTTGGTCAATTATTTTGTTGCAAAAAAAAAAATTTTTTAAATACTAAAACTGCCTCCTGAAAAATATGGGCCTTCAAATCAGAAATGGCTAATGATGGTCTATATGGTTGGTTTCCATGCTGCAGAGTCATCCATTTGCACGGGACTTGCACAAAACAAAGCTCGACTACTGGGATGAGCTATGCAAGATCTTCGAATGCAGTCGTGCAGACGGGGACAGAGGGAATGGCAGCTGCTGATGCTGCAAGTGTGTTTGAGGTTGAACTTAGAGGTTCAGGAAGCACACAGAACTGTCCCTACGACAACTACGGGGCTGAGACGACACCAATGATGGAGGACTTCATCAATGTCGGCTGATACTCGTATGGTATTCAATTTTAGAATGATGTATCAGTTGCCTACTTGTATGCTATTTCTGTGTTGAATATGAGTTGCAGTACGGTTTTGGTATAAATTAGTCAGGAAGGTTGGCAATGATGTATCAGTTGCTATTCAGCAGTTGCAGTAGTATTTTAGTTCAAAGAATAAGTGCGGTTATGTGCAGCTAAACTACCATTATCAACCTTGTATAATAATGATCAAAGCAACCATTACATTAAACATTGAACAAAGCAACCATTATATTAAATAACCATATAGTACCGGGGTATAGCAGCTGCTTGAGGATTGACTGAGACTGGGAGGTAGGATCTGAATCAGTTCGTCGCGGGAAGGGAGTTTTTTTTTTATTACTGGATTCGCGTGGAAGAAGTGGGGAGAAGAGATGGTCTGATTCTGGTCAAATAAAATATATAGGTCAATTATGCTTAAAAGTGAGGGCATATTTGTAAATAAAGTGCAAATATCAAACAAGCTTACCAAACAATAATATGAACAATACTGAATTTTTATTTGAATGAGTAAATTTGAATAGTTTGATTTTTTTTAAAAGTATTAAATGAGTAAATTTGAATAGTTTTATTTTTATGAAATTTTTTGAATGAATAAATTTGAATAATTTAATCTTTAAAAAATTTAAAACGTTAAATAATAATTCTTTATTTTTAAAGTCATATTTCGAACTCAATCTCACCCCAAATAATATCACGATATCTAGAATACTAAAAAAATGAGAATATGGCAAGTCGTTTTGATTGTATCCTTCGCAGTAGAAAATTGTTATAAAAATGAATGTACCTGAACTGACGACAGCGGAAATGAGAGCGAATATCAGCGCCATTTTTCAATCCTACCGGCGACTGGTAGGTCATCAGAACTCGGGAAGATACGTGCTTGTTGTTGTTGTCGTAGTAGTAGTAGGAGAATGTATTCTGCCGTAAGAAGCGCCGCAATTTCCTGTTCTTCCTCGCCTTTTCCGTCTGTTCCAGATTTAGACGAGCCCTTGACGGAGCAGGATCTTGAAGCCATTGACGTAATAGAAGCTACATTCCTATCATTGACTCCCTCCTCCATCTCAGGCTCTTCAATTAAGGAACAAGATTCGACCGGCCAAGAGGAACGAACCCAGAAAAGACCCTGCCGCCGATTGCCAAGCTCCGTACTTGATCTCTGTTCACCGTTTCCTCTTTCTCCTTGTAAAGGTAACTCCTTCTCTCTTGTATCGTATGCTCTGTGTTGAACGATCCGATTTCTGTAGTATCATTGAAATAAAGTGGGAAGCTTTGCATGAATATTTGAATTTATGGCCTTTCTCTAGGGCTCTCGCTAAATCTTTATTGAAGAAAAATGAGTTTGTGAGGTTCCTTTCACATGCAGCTGATACAAAAATTAGGTACCCTGCAATCAATTTCGGAGGCCGAATCTCGTATAGTAGGACCTCAATGGAGGTGGAAAAGGATGCGAGGGAGCTTCTTATGACCCTTGAAGCTAAAAGGGGAGAAAGTGGCCAAGTTGCTGTTGGTTTTGATATAGAGTGGAAGCCAACATTCAAAAGAGGCATGTTGGTTTCACAGATCACTCAACTCAATTAATGTCCAATGTCCTGTTGAGACACCATGATTATTGATTAGCATCTTTAACCTTACATACTCTCTATACTACAGGTGCTTTGCCCAGTAAGGCTGCTGTGATGCAGCTGTGTGCAGATGTTGGCCAATGCTACGTGATGCATATTATTCATTCTGGAATCACTCCCAGTCTACGGCTGCTTCTTCACGATGACACACTCTTAAAAGTACCACAGATTGTTGATTACTGCATTCTGCATCTTTTTTGTTGTATATGTTTGCAATGTGCAGAATGTGATTTTGTGTTTTTTTACGGGATGATGCACACAGGTTGGCGTTGGGATTGGCAATGATTCTACCAAGGTTTTTAGAGATTATAATGTCTCTGTTCAAGCTGTAGAGGACCTTTCCTACCTAGCTAATCAAAAGCTTGGTGGAGAACCAAAAAAATGGGGTCTTGCAACTTTAGCGGAGACGCTTGTCTCCAAAGAGGTATGCATCTTTATTTTCCTGTCTATTGGCACAAGAATTTCTATGCATTCTTGTGCCTCATCTTGAACTCCATCTCTGATGAGTTTATACATCTCCCAATTCACTTTACAGAGCCTCTATTGTTCGTGTGATTGACATATGTAGAGTTTAACTAGGGCTACAACAATGGTTGATAAACCCTGTGGAGAACTTTTGGTTGAGCGTATCTATGCAAATCTTTCATTATGTTTAAACATCCTTCTTTGTTCCATACTCTTGTGGATAAAAAGCTTCTGGTTTAAATATGAGTTCTGACCCAATATAAACTGCACTGGCGGGAATGTGGAACTAATTTTTGGATTCATACATGAAAGTGTATATTGTCTATTTGATCCAAGCGCGAATCCATATTCTTACTTGTATTTGAAATACCAAATTCCAATCCTTCCATCCAAACTCACCATTCTTCAACAGTTGTGCTGGGAACTTCAAAAACTCCTTGAGAGAAAGAGTGGTAGATTATGACATTCTGTAGCAGAACTTGTTCATATTCAATGATGATTCCATTACAAAACAATGGCTTTTGTCTTGTGTTACTTTTCCTTTTCCTACATGTTCTTTACCTGGGAATTCGTACTACCTCCCGTTTTAGTTACAGGTAGTTTTAACAAATTACTGCAAGATGCAATTGAGAATTCGTTATGCATTCTTCAGAACATACTACATTTAGGTATTCTAACCGTTAATGGAATGACGTTTTGTAGCTTCCTAAGCCCAAAAAGATCAGACTTGGAAACTGGGAAGTTAAAGTCCTAACAAAGAAGCAAATACAATACGCAGCTACAGATGCTTTTGCTTCTTGGCAACTTTACCAGGTAGGTAAAATCTATCTCCCTTGTACAAAAGCTTCATACTGTACCCCATGTGTTTGAAGCAAGATTTGCTTGCTTCTTGGTACGAATAGGTACTAAAAGATCTTGCAGACACAAAGAAGTGTACCGATGAAGCAAGTGGAAGTGTTCCTTGAAGTTATGCCACCACCATAAAAGAAAAAACAGCCTACATTCTGCTCTAGTACGAACTGAGAGCCTGGAGTTTTGCCTTGTCCAGTTGCATATAAGTTCTGTCCTCTGAGAACGGTAGCCAAATCCCTCATTGCCTGCATTGAATGGTCCATCTAATTAATGCTCCACAATCCACCCCCCCCCCCCCCCTCCATTTGTAGATTCTTGAAGGATAAATAGCATCTCTTAAATGAGTCAATTTTATAAATGATGTAAAGTCTATTGGCTGTACACTGTTGCTGTGTTTGCATCTCTTTTGCATTCTTGTGATTCAATCCTGTGTCTAAATGACACGTGGCCCCACTTATTCCGCACCAACTTGTCTGTGCGTTCCAATTCCAAGTGGTGGAAATTTGACTCCATGGCCATCCATCCATCCTTTTGGTAAAGGCCAGATCTAACAGCCAGGTTGTCCTGATGACTTTCTATAGCCCCACTGGAGATCACCCGAATATGCAATAGCAGGAAAAAAATGAGATTCTGCTGAGCAGTATGAGTCGAATTTGAGATTAAAACATAAAAAGAAGTAGGCTTATAATAGTTAGGTTTATAATTGTTAATTTCTGTTTTATGGGTGCTGCTAATTTGAATGATGACAAAGTTAGTCGACGAACAAGTCAAAGTTTCTGCTAATTTTGTAACTCTAAAACTATGGTTATCAGTAGGGTGATCTATACAATGTCATGATCATGAACCATGACAAGTCCTAATTACCAACAGGCCACATGGTGGGCACATGGACAGCTGCTATATTGTGAAAAGGAAAAGAGGAGGATGAACAAACAAACCAGTACCACCCTAGCTCTCTTCACTTTCTCTTCTTGTTGGCCATCCATGCAAAAGTCCACCAAAATACAACTACACCAAATCAGTAACAGATAACACTATTTCTTGTTACTTTCAGCAATAAAGTTATAAAGAGATACATTACATGTGGTTCTTTCTCCCTTTCTTCTGTCGGTTTGGTTTCCTTTCTTATTTGTTTTCACCTTCCATGATTGCCTGTGTGTCAGAATGTGAAGAAAAAGGGGCCATAGCCATAGCAAGCAAGAACAAAGTTTTGCTGGCAGGTGATCATAAAAAGGGTTCACAGCTAAGGAACAAAATACAAAGTGATGAGTAGCCCATTTCTGGCAGTGAGAAAAAGGGTCTGTCTTGTATGGTAAGCATATTCATTAACTAATCAAAACTTGAGCAATCATTTCATTTATGCCATATGCCTTTCTTCCAATTGTATGCTTGTCTATGGCAGATGAGTTAAAACAGTAGGCTTGCAGAGCACAACACACACCACAAAAATTTGATGTAAGCCAATTTGGACTATTCTTTGTTTTGTACCACAGACTTGGAAACAGTAGCAAACTTTTTCAAATGGAAAACATAGTTACCCCATTTCTCTGACGTTTGCTGCCCCTGGCCCTAGACATGCATATCCTTGTGGAAAAATAAGATCCCAAAAGTCGTACGTACCTTTAGCTTTGAGATGAAGCAACTACTACATATATTGAATGCTAGGGGCCACTAAGCTTTCCTATTCACCAAATTCTTCTATAGATGGTTTTATCATATTGAATTTGGTCAAGTTTTGCAAAACCTACAACCATACACCAACTTTATGCTATACGCTCAAGGGCTGGTCACTCGTCCCTAGAAGTACCATACGCTACTTCTCTATCTTCTATATACGGATTCTCATATGCTTATACCTCTAATTCTACATTTCTCTTACTGCCCTTCCTTTATACACTTTACTAGCTAGGAACCGCATGTCGAGAATTTTTAGGCGCGATCAGAAGGAAGATAGGTTTTCTTAACCTCACTCGACCCGCCCTCCAGTCTGGCTATCTTATCAGACCGATAAGCAACTGGATATATAGAACAGTAACGTTATGAGTCAAAAGGGTGTTAAACATTGGATTGCAGACTATATATATTCTTAAGTATTTATCATCAGGTACTTAATAAAGGAGGGAAATAGTATTAAAAAAGAGAATTTAATTAGAAATCTGTAAGCCCAGAATCTTGGTTATCATCTGGGCATGTGGGTTGCCCATTCAGACATTTAAGGTTTCCCATGTGGAAATACCACCCAAAAAGAGTTAGCAGACAACTTTGGGGGAACTCACATTCCTGCTTACATGGGCAATCAATGATACTGATGGCATGGCACCTCTCTCTAATGAGCAAAACTCCATAATAAACATTATACACTCTAATGGAACCATTTTATATATAGGGTATGTTATACATCATCAATACTCTTGCAATAGTATTATCATTTCATTATCTAGTGTATCGGGATTAAGTCTCACTGGCCACATGCCGTAACCAGCGAGATAGATGGTGGGATCAGTTTAAACTTATTACAACCGTTGACGAAGCAACCATGAATATAGATGGAGTCTGGAAAATACTAAAATCGTCATGACCTAAACACCTTTGGACTCTTAAAGCGCAGTTACTAAACCTTAGAGTACGACTCATGATCACAAGCGTAATCCTATCAGTCATGCATGGTTGTCAATCTAGGATCGGGCTATGAACCAATGGTCCATCCGAAAGTAACAAGTATGTAGTTCTAGGGCAGAGAGTCAAACCAATACTTGACCTCGGAACTTTTGGCCGGTTAAACCATGATTAACATGCCGGTCTTGCTGGGTCAGGGCCACGAATCCTGTAAAAATAATAGTATGTATGTTGATGACCACTAAGTGAATCTTTACCAAATGGTGAATAACAATTTATCTTATCTATAATAATCTTGTATATGTAAATCTGAATATCATTTCTACTGTAGAAAAGAAGTAAAAGGCGGTAAAAATGATTAGAGGGAAAATTCCAAACCGTCATATCCTTTACCCAAAAAACACAAAGAAAATCCCGCCACCGACGGAGGCAACTTGGCCCCCGAAACCCAGCTTTAATTTCTTCTTTTCCTTTTATTAATTTCTGCTGAGCTGAGCACTCACTTTAATTCAACTACTAAATTTATATCCTGACACTTCATTTATTCAACTAACTAATTTCAATTCTGACAAATTAGTGTTAAGAACAGCTACAAACTTGCTCTCACGAATCATTTGTATCGTTCTCTCTCTTCTAGCCTTTTTAAATTCAAGTGTGTTGGTAGTATTAAATAATAAAGAGTTTGTTATAACACTTTACATTTTATTGTAAAAACGCTTTTTAAATTTGATAGTTGAAATGATCTAAATATCCTGAAATAGTAAAATTACAATTTGTTTATGAAATGTAAAATTACCACTTGAAACGATCAATCAAAAGTGACCGTTTATATCGCCGTTTCGACGCCATGCCGACCGTTGTACTTCGCCGCCGACATTCCACGCACACGGCCGTTCAAGACAGTTGCCATTGAACGGTGACGGTGTTGACCGCCGGTCGGCTTGGATATCGTTTTGTATGTTTATTTATTTATTGATTTTTATGTTGTCATTAGTGTGATTTAGTTTAGTGAATTAGTAATTAAATATATGTGGTAATTAAATACTTGGTAATTACATATTTATTTGATTAATTCTTGAAAATTAGTAATTAATCATGCTAATTAAGGTTAATTAGTAAGTATAAATAATAATTAATTTGATAATTATAGACTTGGTAATTGGATATTTATTTAATACTTGAAAATTAGTAATTACTTATGATAATTAAGGTTACTTAGTATATATACTACCAATTAATTTGGTAATTACATACTTGGTAACAAACCCTAATAATTACAAATTCATTTAAATTACTACTATTTACACATTCACCTTATTTAACATGACTGATTACTAATTTAGAAGTATTAATGATAAATATTCATTTTTCAAGTATTTAATTACCAAAATAATTATTACTATAATTACTTATATTTACTAATTCATCTTAATTAGCATGACTAATTACTAATTTCGAAAAAATTATTTAAAAGCAATGAGAAAATCCCAACCCTAACCCCTAACCGTTAAACCCTAAACCATAAACCTCATCTCTAAATTATAAACCTAACCCCTAACCGCTAAACCCTAAATCCTATCTCTAAATTCTAAACCCTAACCCATCTAAACCTTTTCTCTAAATCCTAAACTAGAAACCCTAAACCGTAAACCCTACAAATAAAGAAAAATTAACATTTACAATAACCGCATGAAAATTTCACTCCATGTCGCATGCAATTCCAATGCAAATAATTTTTTCTTCATAATACATGGCACATGCAAATTAATACATGTCTTAATTAGTGTTATGAAGAAAGAATTAATTTGCATTGGATATGCATGTGACATGCATGGAGTGGAATTTTTTTGCAATGGACATGCATGTAAATGGAGTGGAATTTAGGGTTTAGGGTTTAGCGGTTAGGGGTTAGGCTTTAGAAACCCTAACCGCTAAACCCTAAACCCTATCTCTAAATTCTAAACCCTAACCGCTAAACCCTAAACCCTATCTCTAAATTCTAAACCCTAACCACTAATCGTTAAACCCTATCTCTCAACCCTAAACCCTAAACCGCTAAACCTTAAACTCTAAACTCAATCTCTAAATTCGAACCGCTAAACCCTAAGCCACTAAACCCTAAACCTCTAAACTCTAAATCGATAAACCCTAAACCTTATCCCTAAACCTTAATTCTCATTATTATTACTCAAAATTAGAGATTCACCTTAATTAACATGACTAATGAACATGACTAATTACTAATTTCCAAGTATTTAATTACAAAATAATTGTTACTATATTGACATGCTATAGTATATAATTCACCTTAATTAGCATGACTAATTACTAATTTCCAAGCATTACGTAACTAATTATTCAAGTATTTAATTATGAAATGGATTGTTACTATAATTAATTATACTTAATAGTTCACCTTACTTATCATGACTAATTACATTTGAACAATAAAACATAAACATTAAAAATAAAGTTAAAAATAAATTATTTGGCCGTCGGCATCGAACGCCGACTACCTAGCCGTCGCCGTCGGTAGTGAACGCCAACAACCTAGCCATCGCTGTCGGTAGTGAACGCCGACAACTTAGCCGTCGCCGTCGGCATGGCGACCGAAATATAATTTTCTTTTCATTTTTTTTAATTTTGAATTATATAACTGAATAGTTGTGATTATATGATAATATGTACGATTTCTTAAATATTATTCATAATTACATTTGAATGTAATTATTTGAAATCGTTAAGCCAGGGAACCGATTAGCCAGCACACCTATGACAAGACGTACTTACCACTGCGTGCTCCTCACGTTCAGCGTCCAGATCCAGTTGTAGAATTGATATGCATGGGTAACCATTGGTTGCAGAAACAGTTGGCCGAGGTGGACGGGGTGAGGCCGATGCGGCCTTTCCATCCGACTTGGGAAGGGGTAGAGGGTGGTGCTCGCACAGCATTATGGTATGACATTTATAAAAATGAACTGCAGTTGTTTCGCGATTGTGGTGTACATTTTCGGAACAGCACCAATCCGAATGAGGGGGGGGGGATGGTTACAATATTTGTATTAACCCTTTCCACTGATGTACTGATTTTGTAGGCCTACTTTTGGACGTACTACCACTATGGATGCAAATGTCGGTAGAATTAAGAAATGGATGGAACCACGAACAGAAGTTATAAAATCCCTGAATGTCCACTATATAAATACCTCACATATAGTGCAACTCAACTCAAAGTTCGGATGATATCATCGAAACGAAAATACAATCCCAATAGAAATTATCCGAATGAAAGCTGGGAAAAAATACAGAACATGAAATGGAAAACAAGTAGCTACGGGGCATACTCAGTCCACTTCCCTCGCATGCCATCAATGATCTTGTAGTACTCCCGCGCCTGGTCGGCGAGCACGTCCGGTCCAACAAACTCGTACAAAGGGGCCAAACTGACACAGAAAGTACGCTCTGGTGCCTGCATAGAAATAAAGAATCAGTATTACAACCAAGTTTGTGTACCGAAAATAAAATGAGTTACAAACAATACATAAATGATACGGACCAACGGTGGAAGTGGCTCTTCTGCTGTGCTCGTGGGGACAATCACTGAGTGTGTGCATTTGAGGTACCGCGTCATGTACTCGGCAATCGCGTTACCATCAGCCGATCCTGGCACACTGACGGTGCTGAAGAACGACAAAGCCAGTAACTTCCCAATCTGGCAGTAGTGAAACCTAGAGTGCTTGAGTGAATACTGCATCCCATCCGTCGGTTGCATATCAGACTCTAGGTGAGAATCGCGTCATGGAACATATGTCGATAGCGGTACTATCAGAACACGTGACTGGGTTTGTGCCATTCTATGTAGTCAAATGCGTATCTGCCTCCACTGTACAAGGACCACCAAGCCTCACCGTCGAAAATCAGATGAACCAAACGGAAGCCACTGAAAATTCCATCCAAATTCGAACGTAGTGTGTGTAGCCTAGCATCAACGTCAGCTGCTCTCTCAACGATCCTCTGTCCATCCCATCTTCCAGCAAGTGTCTCCCCACAAGCACATGGGCCGGGGACGGCCTACGACGCAAGCTCGGGAAGTACTCATAGATCCATGATTGCAGCAAAGTAAGGCAGCCCGACAGGGACGTAAATCGCGCACGAGAAGCAACCCTGAGCTTCCTGTACAGGAAAGCAAGTGTAGCTGCACCCCAACTGTACTCCCGAGTCATCTGCACGTCTCGTAATCCCTCGAAATCCCTAATACGGACACGGTTCGGACTGTGGTCCGCAAAAATAGTTGATCCCAACAACGCAATCAAGTAGCAGATGACTATGCTCGCATCGTCAAGGTCACCTGTATCGGCAGCCTCGACTATGTGGTCTAGATGAAAACCACATGATTTATAGCACTTATTCCTGATCTCATCCCCATCAACATTAAGCATGGTGACAAGCTGCATCACATAAGTCGTCTCGCCCTCTGAACTAAGCTAGGGTACCCCGTATGGGAATCCTGAGTAGGTACATCACATTGTGTAAAGTAATCGTCAGCTCTCCGAACGACATGTGAAAGGTATTCATGTCTGGCTGCCACCTCTCAACGAACGCCTACAGTAAGGGAAGATTAAATTTCCACGACATAACCCAACCTAGGTGCGACACCTCAGAGGCATCGACTAACTGTCGAGCCTCAACGGAAGGCCACCGGAACCTCTCCAGCTTAAGAACCCTATCCTTCACAAGGCGGAGCCTGAACCGTGATGCCGGCCTTGAGTCCAAACTATACGTCCAGAGGCAGTGAGCTATGTGACCGCTAAAACTAGGGATCAGAGTAGGGATCAGTGGCCCACCAAGTGCTGGACCAGTAAGCAACAACTCCCTGCTGGTGCTGCTGGACTGGACCCCTGCAGAACGCTCAGCTCTGCCACATATAGGGTCCCCGGTAGAATATTCCAGCGACCCACAAGATGACCTCATACCCGCTCCTGATCCGGATGGAGCGGATGTACTACTCCATGCAGGTCTCTTTCGCGAGTGTGCACTATCAAGTAAGAAAGGGTGAAACGAGACATCGTGATTGTCATCCTTATCCCTGTCAACGTCCGACGGGATCTGCTCATTATCGTCATAAGAGTTATCTCGAATGGTATGGATGTCATCTCCCTAACCCGGAGGCTGGCTAGTAAAAATCTCATCAACAGTCAGCTCCCTCCCAGCAGAGTGCAGATCGGGGTCCACATATATTGGTCCGGGAATATGAAACTGCGCACTCGACTACCCAACATCTCCGAGCTTAGATTTCTTTAACTTCGCTTTCTCCTCCAGTAATTTTCAATTTGATGCAGAAATAGGACAATCGATAAACCGCGACAAATCATCATCTCCCCACGACATCGCTTCTAACTATATATGCAATTCAAATCGTAACTATTAATTAGAAAACCAACACTTTAAATCGTAACTAATAATTACAGAGATTAAGCTTGTATTTACTATTTTACCTTAATTATCATGACTAATCACTAATTTTCAAGTATTAGTTAAATAAATATTCAGTTACCAAATGGATTGTTCATATATTTACTAATTAACCTAAATTATCATAACTAATTACTAATTTTTAAGTATTACTTAAATAAATATTCAATGCCCAAGTATGTAATTATCAAATTAATTGTTACTATCTTTACTAATATTTACTAAATATCCTTAATTACCATGACTAATTACTAATTTTATGAATTAATTAAATAAATATTCAATTACCAAGTATTAATTACCACCTATTTAATTACACTAGACTAGATCACACTAATTACATTTAAATAATAACAATATAATAATTAAAAAACAATTAAATACAAAATACGGTTTGGCATGCTGACCGTATATATATATTTTTTAAATCGTACCTCGGCGGTGGGCGGCAGCAGAGAGTGTCGGCGGTAGCGGATGGCGGCGGGAGTGGGAAGCGAGAGCAGGAGGCTGCGGTCGGACCGGGAGCGGGAGGCAGAAAGGGAGTGTTTCTTAGAGAGGTGAGAAATTGTGTTTGATTCGAGTTACGTCATGTGTGTATTTAAAAATTAAATTCGAAGAAGCTGAATTTAACTAATAAAACGTTGGATAGTAAAAAACAGGACTTTTTATAGAACTCATTATAATAATACCAGTGGTTCGTAAGTACTGAGTAGTAATACTAAACTACAGTAAAGCCAAATTCTTAAAATATATAGTATGATGGTTGAAACTTTGAAATAAGGAATCACTCTAACTCCCATGGCTGCATATCCCTTTAGATTACTGTAATATTAGTTAATAAGTTTGTACTAGCTAGCAACGAACATGTCAACCCTCATTTGCAATTAAGTATTTCTTTCTTTCAACCATTCGCAGAAAGAAGTAATTAATTAGTAGAAACAAAACTCAGTTTTTATAACCAATACTACTTATTATATAATAATAATCACTTCATTGCCGCTCATCATACTTGTTTTTGCCTATCATATATGATACGTACCATCCCTATGTATATGATACCCTTTGGAAAGTGATCTCTACGGTCACTTCATGTGTTCATTATTATTTGTAAATCTTTACTTTTCATTATCATAGCATTTTGATCCATACAATTTAAAAATAATTGCAAACATAGACCCAAATGGATGTATAATCATATCATCTCCATTATTGTAATCATGGGCGGAATCAGAAATTTTGGCCGTGACTAGCGAGAATTTTCAAAGTTTATAACAAAATATTTTGTTGGAAATTAAAATTTTTAATTTTTTTACTTCTGTCGAGATTATAATCGTTGGACTTTTTACTCAAAATCGAGATTAAAGCTTTTGAGATTTCTACTCAAATTGAGATTAAAGTCGTTAGATTTTCTATTCACCGAGATTAATGCTTTCGGAGCATTCCACTAAAATCAAGATTAAAGCCTTTGTAGGTTTTCTACTCAAATTTGGAGCCACCACTCGCCAATCTCCAAGATCGATTCCCACCCCGATGGCGACACCATCAACAGCTGTCACAACCACCATAACACAACAAGTCGAGAATCTGTCTCTCGATGACAATGCATAAGAGGAGGTGCATCTTGCACAGCTTGTGTCGAATCCTCCACCATGGGAGTACGAGTTTTGTGTCGTCAACTCCTTCCTCACGAAGAGGAAGGATAATTTCCAAGCTACATCTGTGAAACTATCCCAACTTTGGAAGGCAGGACGCGATGTGGAGATCGATGATCTAGCTCATGATTTACAGTTTTGGTACTTCTCCTATGGCGAACATGTCACGGCGGACGAGGCCAAGGTGCTGCAGATCCAGGACGACAATAAAAGGAGGCAACAAGGGAAGCTACATGACCTAATGGAGACAAACGAGAACGGGAGCCGTAAGCCATCGAAATCTCCATAAAAGCTCACAATGCATGAAGCATGTGACGCACAGGTAAGCCACCCATCGGGGGCCTACCCATAGATGTGAGCACCTCGAGCCCCGCGGAGTTCAGGCCCCTTGCACGGATGAAGGCACAAGCCCTTGTTTACCTTGGTTTTCATTTCAGTGTCAGTTAGGTTTTGTCTTAATATGTCTTGTCAGGAGAGTTTGGAGATTAGTTGACTCATTACAAATGACGACTACCTTTCCTTGTAGCTCATTTTGTAGGTTCTACACATCTCCCATTTAGGCTTGTTAATGCGTTTGAACTTGTAACCGGGTTTGTGTTAGCATTAATAAGATTGACCAGACTATTGCCTTTCCTCGTAAAAAAGGATATTACACATGTTTTTTATTTAAATTTGTAAATAATTAAAAACAAAAACAACAAAGCTGAAAACCGGAATGGATATTAGATGGATTCTTATATTATAAAAAATGAGCGATCAAGTAAAATGTTTCTATGAACTTTCATGACCAAATCAACAAAATTAGATAGTTGGAGGGTTATTCATATGAATGAATACCATCATTTTAAAAGAAATGAAAGTGCGGTTACTATTTTTGTGGGTCAAATCAAAGTCCCTCCATTGACAGTTTGCATAGACAGTTTTCTCACATGCCCAAGTCCTCAAAGTCCCTCCATTGACTTTAGATTAAGTCCCCAAATTTGTTCCACTCTTCAAATTCAAGATCTGCGCGAGTTTTTGGGACTTTTGAGACTTGCCGGAGTTATAGGCGACTGTCGGAGCTATGTTCCATGGTTTTGGAAAATTTGGGGAATATGACTTGAAAAAGTTCAATTTAGTCCCTACATTTTTTTTAAGTTTTAGTCCCCAAACTTTTATACCTTATTTGAAAGTTACATATTACTTGTTTCTAACCGATTATATTACTTATTTATAACCGGTTATATTACTTGTTATAACAGGTTATATTAATTGTTTATAACCAATTATATTACCTAATTGTAATCCAAATTTTAAATAACTCCTCTTCTAACGAATAACTACCCGAAAAAAAATATATTTTTGGCTCGTCGATATTAACATTTGGGAAAAGAAAAGACTATGTTTGTAATTAATAAAGGTCTAGGCTAGCATATGAAATTATGCAATAAACTTCTAGCTGATGATCACAACTGTGGCTGCGGACTCTTGCGTGCTCAAGTTCGAGAGCCTTGGCGAAACATCTTGCCGATGGTGGAGTTCGCTTACAACAACTCTTACCATCATAGTATCAGGATAGCATCATTTAAGGCTCTATACGGCAGGCAACGTAGGAACCCTCTCTTTTAGGATGGGGAAGGAGAGAAGTTGTTGACTTGACCGCATATGGTCCATGAGACAGCCTCTAGAGTCCGGGTAATTCGAGTGCAGGTGTCGCTCAAAATTGATAGAAGCAGTACACGGATATGAAGGCTAAGGAGGTTAGCTTCAAGGAAGAGGATAATGTCTTCATTCGAGTATCTCCTTGGAAGGGAGTGATGCGGTTCGACCAGAGTGAGAAGTTGGCTTCCGGTTCATTGGTCCTTATGATCATTCAGAGGATAGGTCTAGTGGCTTATGAACTGGCCTTGCCTGCAGAGTTGGATTGGATACACAACATGCTCTTTGTGAGTTCCCCGACTTATGTTGGCAAGCCAAATCAGGTGATCCAACCATATGAGGTTGAGTTAGAGAGGGACTTGACCTTCATGGAGCAACATGCTCGGATTGTGGATAGAAGGGACCACAAGCTAAGAAGTATGGAGGCGCCGATGCTAAAGGCGGTCTGTCGAAATCAGGATATCGAGGCTGCGACATGGGAGACCGAGGCTAGCATGCAATAACGATACCTGGAGCTTGTGGTGAAGTACTTAGCAGGTAAATCACTTCTCCCTTATTGATCTTTAAGATTCAGGTTTCCGGATGAAACCTTTTGTAGGAGGAGAGATTCGTGACACCCCTATTTTGGATTGATTGTCTAGTTCTGGGTTCTGGGAATTGGTCGTGGCTGAGTAGCTGATCACGTGCGTGGCCGTGTGTCCTCCATGATCGTGGTTGTGAGGGCAGCCAATGTCGTGATCATCAACATGTCACGGTTGTGACCGTCAGTACGTCATGGTCGTGATTGACAATGGGTCACGGGCTTGATTGCATTTTCATCATGGGCGTGATCAGCTTCTGATCACGGACGTGGTGGATTATGTATAAAATCCTTCCACGACCTACAACTCTAAGAAATTCACATAAATCTAAATCTATTCTCTCAAACTCCATGAACGATGATTGCATCTCAGGGAACCGATATCGTTCTCCGGTTGTTGGTAGAGGGTTAGAGAGTCAATGAGGTTCTTTGGAAGGTAATCAAATCCCCCTTTTCTCTCTTACTATCTTAAGATGAGAAGTTACGTAGGATTCCTGATAGTTTGGGTTTTTTGGGATCAACCCTTTGATTGATTCTTTCGGGTCTATCTGGAGGGGACCCTTGAGTTTTGGGATGATTCCTTCGGTTCAGACTCTTCAGGAAAGCAACCAAAGGTGGGAGTTTATGTTTACATTCTGCCTTGAATAGCGTCAAACTGTAATTGGTGGATTTGGAAATCTCTTGAAAGGATTTTTTATGTGATTATTGATGTTGTGGAGCGAGTGCTCCGAGGCTGTATAGTAGCGTGCGATGTACTATACAGAAGTTGATTTGATTCCGAGCTTGAAGCTCTTGATGGTTGAACAGTGGCGTGTGATCCACTATTCATGACAGGATAAGATAGACCTAGCTAGATAGACCCAGTTACCCGAATTGCACAATCCCCTAATGATAAAGGAAAGGTTCACGACATGTCAGTTAGTGTGGTTTCATGGTATGATCCACCATGAGGCTATCTATGTAGATAAGGGTGGCTGATGCTGCATATCCTACTAGTTGACCATAGGGTTGTATTACTACAGTAGACCGATGATGATATTTTGTTTGTACTTCTTGAGTCTTCGTTCGATGACCGTCATTGTTATGCACATTGCTTTATTGTTAGACACTAAGTACATATCACTGGCCCCGTCTATTGTGAACTTGTATGAATGTTCTAGACCTTCAAGAGAAGATGCCTCCTAATAGGACGAGGCGTACAATGACTGTATCTCGGTCGAGTGGCTAATAGAGTCCGAGAGAGAGAGGTACCTTGGAGGTTGTTCGACCCAGTTTTTCTTTGAGGAGTTTATTTGAATTTTCAATTGTTTTCAGTTGTTGTTTCCCCTATTATTGGGATGACTTTGGTTCTCTATTTTGGATATTCTTGTTGAAGTTTTGTTGAGCCTTTGATGCTCTTTGATTTGTGAGATGCTTGATTTCTTTTGAATAAGAAATGTGATAGACTTTGACTTGTAATCATTATTGTTGTAGTATTAAATGATGTGTAGTTTGGTTAAGTGAAACTCGTAAGTAGTATGTATGGGTCGGACCGAATGGTTCGGCCAAATCTTATAGGGACGTGTTTCACATGTTAGCTACTTCGTTTGCGTTTAGTGTAAGGGTTGAATGTCAACCCTAACCCTCGTTGCCATTTTGGACCAGTTAAATTTTGGCGAGATGTCTAATATATTATAGATAAATATCTTTGTCATCAATCTCAAAATAAAGCTTGAGTTTATTTTACTTAGGGCTAGCTCGGGGAGGAGCAAACATGAGGCAAAACAAAAACCTTGTTTTTCCTATACTAAATGAGGCTTTAACAATTTTTAATATGAATTATATGGTGACATCATTAAATTAGACAATTACGCTATTTGATAATTTCAAGTCATGTTTATTCCTACAATGCTTTCTAGAGATGGAATAATAATATATTAAATTATTTGTTCTTTTCATTTTTTTGATATTTTTACTTTATTAATTAACTAAACATAAATGTTTGTACATATCATAATATTGATAATTGACTTTTTAAATTAATAAATAAATAAATATTCATTATTAATTAAATGTCACTTCATTCTTCACATCATTTTAGCCATTGTTAAAATTTGAAGATGAAAGAAGCTTTAAAATACTTATAGCCGAAGTCTTATATATAAACCTAATGAATATATGTTATGGATAGATCTGTGTTTGATTAAAATAGGATGACAAATGTGTAATATGAGTAATGAAAATTGGGACCCATTAAATGCGTTCACGGTTAGAACTTAGATGACATAAAAAAATGTAGGAAAATAATAATAATAGTAATAATAATAACAATAACAAATGTGGATAAAATTGACCAAATGGGCAAGAAATCAAATAAGACGATGTTCACATCTGAACACGTGTAAGTCACATGGGGATGGTTTCCCTGCGTAGCTAGCTGTCTCTTAGTTTCTCCTCGGCTCCATTTATATTCTCATTCGGTTAAGAGAGAAAAGTCGGCACTTTCCTTGAAGCTAATGCTTAACACCCAGCCCAGCAACTAACACTAAGTGGAAGAAAATATCTAATATATACGATACTATATGGGGGAAAAAAATAGTCAAGCCTCCTGAATTATCCAAATACGTACACACAATTATATTCTAGAAGCTTTCTTAAGCCGTACAACTTATACACACTTTTTGGGAAACTGGATTACGTGACTAAGGTTCCTTGTTCAAGGCTAAACATTTCTCGATAGTGAGCTACGTTGGGATATCAGTCAAGCTATATTGACGAAGCATACACACTACTTGGGGTGTGATACATAATGGTTATCTGTGGAGGGTGCAGGAAGGTCGAACCATTCATATTTGGTCGGAACTGTGATTGAGGGACGAAACTAATTGTTAAGTGGAGATGGTCTCTTACTCTGGAACTTAATGACGGTATAACTCAATGAATTGACGGGTCTATGATTTACTCATATGGATCTTCCGATTTGAGACGAAGGAGTCTACATATGGTGGTTTGACAAGCATGGGTTTTATTCGGTTCGTTCGGCGTATAGAGTTTCCAAGATTGTGGTGGCGCCTGCGACAAGGTGCGCTTTGTCACAACAACAATGGTCTCATGCATTTGTTTATTTGTCGCATGCAGCGCTTGCGACTAAGGCTCGATTTAGTGGCAGGCCTTCATCAATTATTATGTATGTTGGAGTATATGTCTCTTTCCACGTATGTTTGGTTAGGAGAAAGAAAAATAGAGTGGCTCATGAACTTGTTTGTCGTTTTTGAAATCTTGCGTTAACTCTATTAAGGGGAACACCTCTTGATAATTTATAGTTTGTATTGAACGATATTTATTTTCAGTTGAATAATTAATAATATATGAAGCGGAGGAAAAAATTACCTATCAAAGTGTAACTAGCTTTGTTTACAAATGGATCGTTGATATGATGATATGCTTAGAGACTGGAAATTGGTTTGGTTGGTGGATGATCTACCCAATGGCCAAATATTACAGTGATGCAGTAGCTAGCCTCAAGGGAGGTCTATTCTGTTGTTGAAGTGGGATTCAACACCTATATAGATCAGTGTTGAAGCGCCTTCTAGCCGTCATATAATATATCAGGAAACACGGAGTGGGAAAACGCACATTCCTATGTTTTACGATCCAGGGGCATTATGGGAAGCAAAAAAGGTACGCAGACACGGTTTTGGATGCTGATTTGACGGACGCACGTGTGTGATGATTGGATAAAAACAGCGGTGCCAATATTTAAATTATACAGGCGCCTGGCGTCATTAATTACGAATTTGAATTTATTGCTTTATTTCTCTCTCTTCTTTGCCCTCGAAATTCTCCCAATTTATTCCGTCATGTACGTACGGAATTGAAGCCCGCCGGCGAGATGCCGCCTAAAACGCCGCCACTCTCGCAGAATATGGTATCAGATCTCATTCCTGGTTAGTGCTCTCGTATCGATGACTATCGTGATGCAGTTTTCGTTGTTTTAGTGATTTTCGTGTTGCTAGTTTCACATGAACGTCTGTTTATTTCACCATTTTTGTGTTGCTCCCGTATCTATGACTATCTTGATGCAGTTTTCGTAGTTTTCAGTTGTTGTTCATTTGTAGTTAAAGACTCAATGTATTTTGTTGTATCATTCGTAATGTTTCATTAATCATTCGAAGCGGTCGTTGCCATTCGAGCACTCGTAATTGTACTAATTTGTGCAAGGTGAGTTGTCTTCATCACATTTTTGTGAACTTACGTAATGATCAACGATGCTAGTATTATCCTTTCGTGTCATTCAGACTTTACTTCGCGTCCGTGGTTTTTAACAGCTTGTTGGCTTTAGCTTTACATTCGTTTCATGTGCTACGTTCGCTCCGTAATCACACGTTCATATGTTCGTGACATGTTAGATTAACGTTCACCATGAACACACCCGTTCGTTCCATTCGACATCGTCATTATCCTTTCTTGTCACTCAGGATTCACTTACATGTTCATAGTTTTCGATAGCTCATTAGCTTTAGCTTTACGTTCGTTGCTTGCGTAAAGAACATTATCCTTTTGTAACATTCACACCGTATTCATACATTCGTATGCTCGTGACCTTCAGTCCGTATTCACATGTTCATATGTTCGTGACATTCCGTCGCGAATTATACATTCGTGAGGAACAAAACATTTCATGACGTACGTTCAATTTGTTTGTTTGGTAAGGTAATTACCTTCATTACGGTCAGCCTGACCGGCGCGTTTGTACCACGTTAAATTAACGTTCGTTGTGGACATATCCGTTCATTCCATTCGGCATCATCATTATCCTTTCATGACATTGACAAACTACCAAAACGTTCATGATTTTCAAGAGCTCGTTGGATTTCTATTTACATTCGTCAGGAAAAATTGTCCTTCCGTGAATCTTAGTCCGTAACTAGACGTTCATATGTTTGTGACATTCCGTGGTGAATTATACGTACGTTCGTGATGAACAAAAAGTTTCATGACGTGCGTTCAATTTGTTTGTTGTTAAGCTATTTTCCTTTGTTATGTATCCAACATATTGACGTTCATGTAATTTGTGACAACTAGAGGTCATAGAGGTCCTTTGTTTGATACGAAGCAAGAAGCCTATAACTACTACCAAGCATACGCTACATCAAAAGGGTTCGACACAAGGATTGATTGCCAACCGACCAAAAATTTGCAAAACAAAAAACACTAAGTCTTAGCCTCAGATGGAGAACTACATTGCTATTATCTATGCTACGTTTTTTCTAGAGAGGGATTCCGACCAAAAAGCGAGCTGAATAAGAAGAACAATGGCGCAGTCAATCAAACTCCGCGTAAAAGAGAACGACCAGAGGAAAAAATTGGTTGTGAAGCGAATATAAAAATTCATTGGGACAGTGACATCAAGAAGTTCTTTATAAGCGAATGGGTAGACAAACACAATCATGTGCTGGATTCAGGCAAGTACAACCATCTTCACCTCTCAAGGAAAAGTATAAACAGTACAAACTCCAAAATGCCAAAATTCAAAAGTTCGTTGGAGTCCCATCGCGACGATCGTTTGATATAATGCGACAAACAGCAGGAGGAGTAACACATGTCGTGTTTACACTGGAAGATTTGAGGAACCACCTACAACTCCCCTATCTCAGTCTGCTAAAATGAGAAGAAGATTTCACGATGCATAAACATTTTAAAGAAAAGGCTAACAGTGACAAACAATTCTTCTATGAAATGCTCGGAGATGAAAATGGGGAAATCCTTTATTATCCTTGCAATAGTAGCTTGAAGGAATTCCTGAAACAGAGTCTCAATATTGCTGACTTCTTCTCTCAATTCACTCGACTGGTGGAAAACAAGAGAGAGACGGAGTCGAAAAGGGATTTCAAGATGCATACTATTGTCCCCCTAAATAGATTCAACTACAGTACATTAACAAAAAACTAGACCTAGTGTACATACCAAAGGTACTCAAGAAGTGGATGGAAGAATACGCTCTTACATTGTCATATAGAATGGTACGTATCCATCAACCAAACGAATCAATCAGAGCATTCATTGTGCTCAAGATAGAAATGGACGACACCAAAATAGATGAGCGGATTATGTTTGTAAGTGCGAATGGACTCAGAATGAAGTGCGGTTGCGGTATGTATGAGATGAAAGGGCTCATTCGCAGGCATCTTATTAGAGTTTGGGAGTTTTTGGGACACAATGGAGAGCCACACTTCCTGACTATCCCGCAAGATCTAATACTATGAAGGTTAAGTATTTCGTGACGTTTGTATAGTTAGTCAAATTACCATGCATATAATGTCTTGGGAAATAACATAATCGTATTAGAACATAATAGTAGCATTTTCTAGAACATACGTCTGCCTTAGTAGAACGTATCATACCCAAAAGCCACCGTAACACAAAAGCCACCATAAAAATCAATCATCCTTTGGGTACTCTTTGACAGCTTTGGATATCACAAAATCACTTAACATATTCCCCCTGAAAAATAACAAACGCATGTATATCTTCGATCTTCAGAATTCAAAGGTCTCTGGCTGCGGCCAACTTGCAGCCATCCTCGCAATGGGGGAAAACCACGGCAATCATAGATTCATAGAAAAACTTAGCTTAGGCTCAACAGCGCAGATAACTTTTATGACACGAACGTTGGGTTAGAGACAGTTAATGCAAAACACAAAAACTAACGTATCCAACAATCATAACAAACACAAACGTGTAAGTTAAAGGGATTCTAGGATATACTTGTGCTTTTCCTCTTTTTGGTAGTATCATCAAGATCAGATATCCCTGATTGACTTATAATAACCACCTCCTCATCATCCGCTTTCCCTTCCCTGCTTTCCAAAAGACCAACATTCACCAAAATCGGGGCGACATCCTGGCTGGTTTCATCTTCACCCCCCTCGTTAGATTCCTTATCCGTAGACTTCTCCGATTATGATTGTAAAGAAGTCTGACGTACATTAAATAATACAAACGTCACATTGGGTTTAACGAATAAGGAAATAAAAAGAATAAACCATTACCTGATCAATAGGTTTTAGGCTTTGATCTTTGTGACCTTTGTTCGAAGGATCAGCACTCGGTGCAAGATCAATTGAACTCATTCCAATGTCAGAATAGTACTAAAGTCTCCAAAAGCCCGACTTGAACTATGAGGGACCAATGCTTTTCCCACATCCACCTCCAAGCCTTTATTTTGGACTACTGAGATTCAATTCTTTCTCTTCCTCCTCTTCCTCCAAAATCAATCTATGTCTCTTCATCTCCTTCTTCCTTAAAACCTTGCTTGAATTCTGAACAGAATCATGAGTTCCATGCAATTGACGAGCAGTTCGGGCTTGGTCATCACATTGCTCCTTCGGACATTGCAATGCACTTATATGAAGATTCAGAGAATGTATGTAGTTCTCAAACCACATAGACCTCTCCTCAGCCTGGAGAAACAGTAAAACCGTTTCAATATACTCAAATCGTAATAAATACAAATGTCTAAAACATACTAACAAAATGCACCTCATAAACTTTGAGGTGTTCGAATGCCGACCTTGTAGGTGGAAAACCAGTAACAATAAAACCTTCCTGACTGCATCCCTTACTTGTTGTAGGCCTGACTGGTTCACTTGTTGTGCTCCTTACTTCGACGTTTGTTGGTTTCACGATTGGTGATGCCCTTTTTTTAATCTTCACGCCCACCGGCGGTGGGTGACATCCACTAGCACAGACAGACGAGGGAACATATTTGTTATCTTGCCCCAAAGGTGGTAAAGCCCCTTCTTTTCTTGATACTTCCCCAACACTCAATTCGCTATTGACAAACAAAACTCCATCGTCATTCTCTGGATCCCAATCGATAATAAATTCATTCTTGATACCACCAATTGCATCAAACTCACTCAATCGACGCTTCAGTACAACACTACTCCAGTATCGAACAGTTGGCCTTGGTCGTGGAACACGATCACGGGCAGACAGTCCAATACGGTCCAGCATGAAAATCTAACAATACAAACGTTTAGTTAAGCATATCATCCTGATTATAATTACGTACTAATGAAAAATACTATCGGTAATGAACGTATATAACAAGAACGCACGTACCAATAACATGTTGAGATCCACCTCCACATAACCTTTCAAACCAATCCCTGCTGCATAAATTCCTTGCAACATGTGTTCACACCAAAAACAGGTGCATCTTTACAAAAAAATGCCAAGGTAGTTTCCATTTATATTTAAACCCGCCTGTGGCACAAACATACAACCAACATAACGAACAGCTGAAACCAGCTTTCGTTGTCAACCTCAACACCTAACCTCGCTTCCACATCAGATAACTTCAGATTCGATCTACTGCTGCAAGGCAACTTCAACTCGCTTGCCTAGAATCTGATATCTGCCAACTCCTTCAGCAGGTAGTCAGAAACCGATGCCAGACCACGACCAAGATCGTATATGCGTGTAACATCGTCTTCAGTAAACACTACCTCCTTCCCTTCAACGATCTTCAGCGTGAGCGTCTCTGATATGAAATTCCTTATGATGAACTGAATCACATCCTTCCAGAACTGAATCACTCAGAGATGCTCAACAAAACCGAACCCTCTACGGCGACAAAGGTTCTTCCTCTCAACACTCATGGTTTTCCAAAAAGTAACCACCCTTCGTAGACTGCATGCCATTGCTCCTTCGGATTCTGACCCACATTTCTACCACATCCATTTTCTTTGCGTAGGAAATAAAACGTTCGTTATGATTATTGCAAATATGTAATCACCAAAAGAACGAAAGTGCGAAAAGGGGGATTCTTATAACGGTAGGTTTATATAGACGATGGGGGGGGTCAATTTTGAAATGCCTCAAACGTCACGAACGGACGGTTGCACCGCTCTTTGCGACGCTTCATTTGATCACACGAACAACAAGGAGACACGTGGACGGTAACCGCTGGCGGAACGGTCATGATGGTTATCCACGGTGACGGAGAAGACCCCGATTGGACAGCCACGAGTTCCCAAACTGCAGGCATCGTTTGAGGGAAAGAGTGAGAGAGGGGAGGGCAGGAAACACGCCACACACAAAATAAACAGAAATACCCTCGCACTCATGAGAGTGCTATTGGACTTCGGATGTGTGAACTCCACCAATACGATCCGACAACCCACAAACTTCAGCTGGATTTCAGCACTGTTTCCTTCGACACCTAAAAATTTCACGCCTCAAAGCCATAACCCACTTTGTAATAGTAATTAACATTCCAATTGTTTCAAAATCTTATTTTTTTCTCATTTAAGACCCACAGTATCCTCTGCTCCCAACTCTCCATGTTATCCAACAATCTGATCAATCAAAACCTAATTAATTATTAAAACCCACCCAAAAGCACCACTCTAGACTCAGTGTTGAATATGAATCTAAATTCCAAACTCATCTCCTTTTGCTATTCATAGCCCCAACCCAAATTTAATTTCCCACAGTGACATATCATCAACCCCATCAAATTTGTAAATACACAAAATTAATTACCACCCCCAATACATACACTCACTCTCACGGTCTCACTCACACACAAATTAATTATCAAAATATTTTCTTCATATAAAATAATCATTTCCACCCTGCCAACCAACCAACCCCATCTTCCCACCTTGCTTCCTTCCTTTATAACCTTCTCTTCCGCACTTTTCTCAATTTCAGGGCTCTGCTCCTCTCTACCAAGCTTCAGCAATTTCCAATTTCCACTACCTCCTCTTATCTCTAACAATGGGGTCACCACCGGATACCAGCAAGACAATCAAGCTAGAGCGCTACAACAGCTACTTGCGCCGGATACAGAGCACTAAGCTCTTAAACGCATCCTCCAAGCTCCTTTTTCGCGCTACTCTCCTCATAGCTCTCCTCCTCATTCTCTTCTTCACCATCAATTACCCTCACCTCTCCGACCATCACCACCTCCATTCCGACTCCGCAATTCACCGACACAGCTTCTTATCCACTGGTGGCAGCTTTTTCTCCTCTTCCTTTTCCACTTCCTCCTCCTCCTCCGCAATTGGCGGATCCGCTTGGGAGAAACAGGTCCGTCGCTCCTCCACTCCCCGCCGCCCCAACGGATTCTCCATCCTTGTGACTGGAGCTGCCGGATTCGTCGGAAGTCACTGCTCCCTCGCGCTCAGGAAGCGAGGCGATGGAGTTCTCGGCCTCGACAATTTCAACAGCTATTATGATCCTTCGCTCAAGAGATCTCGCCAGGAGCTGTTGCTCAAGCACGAGGTGTTCATCGTAGAAGGAGATCTGAACGATGGACTGCTTCTCACCAAGCTATTCGACGTTGTCCCCTTCTCCCACATCCTCCACTTGGCTGCACAGGCTGGAGTCCGCTACGCGATGCAGAATCCCCAATCTTATATCAGCTCCAACATTGCCGGATTCATCAACCTCCTGGAAGTTGCCAAGGCCGCCAATCCCCAGCCGGCGATCGTCTGGGCGTCCTCCAGCTCCGTCTACGGACTGAACACCAATGTCCCCTTCTCCGAGAGCCACCGCACCGACAGGCCGGCGAGCCTCTATGCCGCCACGAAGAAGGCCGGAGAGGAAATTGCACACACCTACAACCACATCTACGGATTGTCCCTGACCGGACTCCGATTCTTCACGGTGTACGGCCCCTGGGGACGCCCTGACATGGCTTACTTCTTCTTCACCAAGGACATCCTGAACGGGAAATCGATCGATGTGTACGAGACTCAGGAAGGGAAGCAGGTAGCGCGTGACTTCACGTACATAGACGACGTGGTGAAGGGATGCGTTGGGGCGCTGGATACGGCGGAGAAGAGCACCGGAAGCGGAGGGAAGAAGAAAGGGGCAGCCCAGCTTAGGGTTTACAACTTGGGGAACACATCGCCGGTGCCGGTGGGGCAGCTGGTGTCGATATTGGAGGCGCTGCTGAGGAAGAAGGCGAAGAAGCACGTGGTAACGATGCCTCGAAACGGCGACGTTCCATTCACCCACGCGAACGTGAGCCAGGCGTTTAGGGATTTCGGGTACAAGCCGACGACGGATTTAGCGAGCGGGTTGAGAAAGTTCGTGAAGTGGTACGTTGGTTATTACGGGGAGAAGACGAGGGTAAAGAAGGAAACAGATGAGGTGGTGGACAAGTCATCAACATGACCCCATGGAGGCCTTGGGCATCTTCTAGTAGTACTAAAATCATATCCATCATCATCAGTCAGACTGCTTGTTATTACAAAAAAAATTCAGCATCATGATTATCATTGATAGTCATCACAATTACACGTTTTATTTTTCTTTTTATGAAAAAAAGGATTAGTGATGTGGAATTAAATTATAGGAATTGAATAGAGAAAGGTGAACGGAGGAGTGAATGTAGCGAGTTGGGGGGGGGGGGATGAAATTTGTAATAATTTGGGAGGTTCTGCCAGAAAGGGAGCAGCGATCATCTCCCACAATTTGATATGATGGTTATTTTCTTTGTTTTTGTTATCTTGTTCAAGAGAAATGTAATTGAACAGTAATGATATCTATCATTCCTAATAAGTTAATTTCTTCCTTCAACTCCACTGCTACTGCTACTGCTACAGTGCTATTCGTGGATAATATAGCCTCTGGTGCGGAATTGCATAAATTAAAAAGAAGAAAACCAACAAACATGATGGCTTCTTCTATGAAGAAAAGAAAAAATGGCGCAAGGGTGGGGGGCCGGGGGGAGTGAATTAATAAGTATAGTGTCATCTGAAAATGAAAGAGCATTACATTTAAATCAAAAGGATTCATTGATTAGATGGGAGAGAAGTTGACTAAATGCGCTAATCTGATATGCTTTTTTGATTATATTATATATATATGAGTAAGTGCATGCTACTTTCTTTAATATGTACTGTACGTATACTACTACCCGAGTGCATACAAATTAAGGGGAGTTTATTAGGAAAGCAGTGAATAAGAAGTTGATAGTGATGGGGATGAAAGTGAGTAGTTGTTGATTAATTGATTGATTGGTGTTTTACCGACATCATTATTCGGGGGAGGGAGGGGGTTTGTTGCTTGCTTCTGCCTACCTCCTTACGTCTCTTCTTCTTCTTCTTCTTCTTCTTCTTCTTCTAAATTTACAGATGAGATCAGCATATATACCTTTGCTCTTTACCTTTTTTCATTCATATTCTAAAATGTAGGCAAAACAAAATAACTTTAACTTTCACTACAGTTTTTTATTAAACCATCCATAAACTCACCGGCACGGTTCAACATCCTCTTAATTACCGTCCGTGCTAAAAGCAATCGCTATATGAACTATATATGACAAACTAAAAATATATACAAGAAAACATAGTTTGATTTTACACAACTTGTGTTGGATTCCGTGACTTGAGGATGTGTGGAATCAATGAACAATTGCTATCATATTACTTACAGCATCATGCACAACTAGTACCATGAAGCAGTGCACATCTGTTTATGATGAATGTGAACATATATTCTTTTCCAAGGGCTGCTGTGATATGGAAGATATGAAGATGCTACCAAATTAAGTTGTCCAGCCAACTTTTACTCGTGAATGTTTGTACACTGCAACTAGCAGCAATAACCCTTGGCATCTTCGATCAAAAGACTGCTCCTTTCATTCCCAGGCTGATACAGTAAGATGGGCCAATAGACACTGCGTTGCTGTCTCAATAAAAAGAAAACCCAACAACCTTGACACGAACTTTGCAACATCATCTATTTGAATATACTTGCTCATGCACATCTGGGATTATACCAGAAGCCAACACAATGGCTTCCACCGAATTCAACACACACAAACAAGCATGCACGGATTATTATACCATCAGCAGCTACAGCCTACACTCGACCTGCTTCTGCTGCTGCTGCTACGACTAAAGAGGAACAACTGGCGACAATCATTCCATATTCTTAAACAAATTCACCAGCTCAAAAACCACAGTTTTACACTTAAAAAGAGCCTCTCTAAATCAACCAACCGAAGGCAGAGGGGTCTGTCTCAAATTCAAACTTGACTAGTACCCATCATTCCCACCGAATCCTCTGTTCCCACCATCATAACCACCACCACCACCACGGTAGTTGTTGTAGGTTCGTGGAGCACTCTGTCTTTCGTTGGCCAAACTCACGCGTATGTTCCTACCGTGCAAATCCTGAAACAACACATGACAGTTGGTGAATGGACAAACTCACAGTGAAAAGCAAACAGAAATTTACTACACAGACAGCTTATCTTCTCTTTTACCTGTCCATCCATGCCTGACAATGCAGAGTTTGCAGCCTCGCTGTCTGAGAAATTCACAAATCCAAACCCTCGTGACCTACCAGTGTCTCTATCAATGATCACTTTGGCTGTTCACACACACACAAGAGAACAGAATCAATAAGCAGAACTTCAAACACCATTACAATTGAAGCAAATAGCCATATTAATATGACAATCATTCTCCACAAATATTTTTTACATATAGAACCAACAGAGTCTAGTTATGATGACATTATTGAAGCAGGATAATCACGTTTCAGCTCATAAACTCTGAATCATCTACACAGCTTACAACCACATAAAACTGGTCTTAAATATCTGATTGGCTAAACATCTAGCTCATACATACAATCAGACAACTTCTACAAACAAGTCACCAATTCAATCAAGCATTACAAACAGAATGCAACATTCTTCATAAACACAGGCTACAGATGTAAGGAGCGAACAGATCAGATAATAGGATACAAATCAACTGACATACTATCATCCACTACGTTAATATCCAAATCACCTTCTGCCAAGTTCAACAATGACAAATTCAAAAGCAGGAGCAAGAAATTAGGATTAAACGGAAACGAACCATCAATCACATCACCATAACTATCAAAGGCCTCCTTGAGAGTTTGATCATCGGTGGAATAAGAAAGACCTATAACATTCACACATGACCACATTAGAATCAGTCATAAAATAAACTTAACAAGAACAAGATATGCATCATGAAACGCTGGCAAATACCGAAAAAAGCAAGAATTTTCACCTCCGACAAAGAGCTTGCTTGACATGCAACGGACGGAGTTCAACATAGATCCCATCGGGGAAGGACCATTCTGAGATACACTCTGCCTGACTAGGCTACCCAATTTGTTGCAAAACGCCATCTCTATTAACCTGCTTGAAGACGCAGAAAAACAGTCCCAAAAATTGAAAACTTCAAATCCTTCGGACCGTAAAATAAAAATCACTCAGTCACTACCAAAGGCGAAATCTTCCGCCATTGGGTGTACAAAGAACCACACAATCTTATAATGCAGCGTGAAAAACAGAATCTAAATACAATGAAAAGCGAGGAGACCTGAATCGACGATTGCTTTCCTTGAAGAAGAAGACGACTCCAAGTAGAGGGAAGAGGGTTTTGGGGTGGCTTATGCACGACTATTGAAGCTGCTAGGGTTTTCTATTAGTTTTTATAATGCTTTTTCTATATATATGAGAAAATTTTTTTAACACGATTTAATCGAAAATTACGTAAACAGTTAAATGGAAATTTTATTTACACGATTTGGCTATTACAGTCTTTTACAATACACGTTGCATCCTACGTTGCGCGGCGCATTGTAGAAGGCTTCCAACGGCTATATTCAAACGGACGTAGGACAGTACAACAGTCCATCGTATGTACTCAAACACTCTTCCAATTAATAGGCTTTCACATTATGGAAAGCTAACATGTTTTGGTTTTCATTTTGTAGATTGATGGGTTGGATGACCCATCTGTTAGGGTAAGTACACAGGAGCATCTCGGGAGAGAGGACATCGAGGCGGTTCATTTCGCGGCCGTACACCCCCAACTTGTTTGTCTTCCGCGCCCAGCGACACCCACCCGCACAGCAGTACGGAGACGCAGTCGCAGCACTGGCAGCAGGGTTCTCAATCACAGCATCGGGGACAGCAGGCAGCTCAGTTTCAGCAAAGGTCACAACAACCTCCCTTCTCACAGTAGTGGGTCCCCAGATGCCTTACGATGGAGCCAGCACCTAACGCACACATTCGAGACGACGACGACCGATGAGCAGATAATCAGACTGGGCAAGGATGATACTGCACATCCGAGGGCCGATCGACAGGCCGGGTTGCGGTCGAACCCTCGACAGACCATGTGCGACATCGAAGACCATCACAGAGTATTTCAGGGGCGGAGGTCATGGGTAGATTATGTTATGTATTTTTTTACTATGTACTTCTCCATTTCTGATTGTAGTGTTATTGTATGATTATTACATTATGGTTGTACTATTATTATTGAAGTATGGTTGCATCGTTATGGTTTTATGACTCATGGTTTTGATACTTGTTTCCACTTGTTTCAGCTAAAGTTTATGTTTTTTGTAACAGTTTAAATATACACTCACATTACATTAAAAACATACATGGATTACATACAGACTCAAACCATAGCAAGCGTACATGAAATGAAAAGTAATTGAAACACACGACGTAGTGAAGTGAAAATTAACTGAAACACACAACATAGAGAACCAAACAACAAAGGGATAGAGGTGTGTATTGTCTACACATTCTGCTGATGATGTCCACCTCGATTTGGGTTTCTAGTTGTCCTTGAGTTGTTGGGCAAGGCTTCGGTTATGACCCAAAACATGGCATATAGAACAAACCATCTATGATGGTGGGACGATCGGGAAATCATGTCTTCTTTGACCATCCTGGCCGCATGCGTTACAATGTGAGGCCACATCTTCAGTCCAATCCATTTTGTTGTGGATGTGGCTATGTCTTGGTCTCCCTTGGGCACAGAGGAGATTTGGGTTGGGGATGATCTTAGGGGCCCCAATGTTATAGTCAGTCCTCCGGTCCGTCGATGGGGCGGAAACTAGTTGCATATATCTGAGCAACTGTGGAGAGTTTGGACATGAGATGTACGTAGTGGAACGGGTTAAAGTTCATTACGTTGCACAAAACATAAGCATGGCTACACAGAATCGTTGAATGCTGGAAGATACCACAAGCACATGAACCTGTAATGTTTTGGGGATCTAGATAGACTATGTATGTGTGGTTTCCAGCTTTGTTTCGGTGGTTGTAAGCACTAACCACATCGACTCGCCCGCTGTGTGATCAAATACCCGCATTGTGTGGGTCTGTCCATCAACACCACACTCGCGCATTGTTGTATGACACCTCTCAGTCCAATATTTATTTCGACGAACGTCTGACTCGTATTTCTTGCGCCTCTCATCAAAATATGTAGTTACCCATGCAAACACATAACTACTATCATATGAACAAGTGCATGGTGTGCAAAAGGATAAACATTTCATTTAACATGTCGTAACTGTGTACCTGTAAAACGTTGCACTAGGCAAAGCACATACTGGCAGTGACCTAATCCCTTTGAATGCCCCGTTGATACTCTCAGCCATGTTCGTTGTCATTATGCCATGGTGCAGTCCCCTTAGCTCAGCATCAACACATTTACTCCATATCGCTTGGTCTTCCAAGACCTAATTTCTCTTGTTGAGGCCCAGTCTTGCATCAACGCAAAAAAATCGCAGGAATCGCTTGGGCGAAGGTCGGTGTAGAACTCATCCTCACTCTCCCACTACGACAACATACATACTCAACTCTGATGTTCGAGTAAAAGGGTTGCCCTCCATTGGAGAATGAATGCAAACTCGACCATTGTCTATCGCGAAAGGAAGAGAGAAGAATCAGAGTAAGAAGAAAGAGTGAAGAAATGGGTGTTCAGTGAGTTCTAAGAAGTGGCGGTGTCTGATTAAATAGATGGGAGGGGGTAATAATATTGCAGCATATTCCATAACATATTCCCTTAACTCAGTATATTCCACAATATATTCCCGCCACTAGTCTGATGGATTCCCATACATGTCCATCTTTCACCTATTGTGGCAGTTTTGGACCAAGGGTCTACAGTTTTCGGCAACTGTAGCAAATGTTGACCGAGGGGCCTGCCACTTTCAGACAACTTTATCAGCTTTGAACCAAAAAAAAAGCTTCCCGTTATCATTTACTCAGCTTTTGACAATTTGGATCCAATTCAATTAAGGATATTAATTTTTTCGTGAACGTTTCCATCTATGGCACCGATGGCTCGATGATTCAGAGTTGCCACCAATCTCTTGAAGCGGATTGGACGCTTTCGATATAACCCACGTCCTTTTGGACACAAGTTAGATCAGGTATGCGGAACAACGGTCTTGGATTCGGGAGACGGTTACGTGCGAGGAAGGATTAGCACCCTCGCAACGTCCGGGAAACCGGTACTACTAAATTCGACAAGTTATAATTTATTTTCTTAGTTTAGTGGCCTAATTATATTTTAGTTTGGATATGGAAGATTATGTAATTTTTTAGGGAATATTTTATTTAATTATAAGTTTTTACGAATTCCCACTCGTGTGAAAATTTCGTTTTACACAAGTAAATATTTTTAGATGAATATTTTTATTTAATTGTTTGGACTCGAGTCTTATGACTGCCTACGTACCCAATCCTTTGAGATCAAAGTCCATGTAGTTCGCTTGTAAAAAGTTGGTGAGGATTTCACGTAATTTTTACTATTGTAAAAACCACGTTATCTTGCTCGTTTTTTAATTATTTAAAGGGCATTTATTTTATTATTTTGATGACATAATTTTTTTAGGAAGAATACCCTCGTGTTTCGGTATTCTGAAACCGATGGTGTTGACATGTTGATGGAGGAATGAGGAAGACACGTTTTAATGTGCTTACTTGTGAACCTCTTAGTTCGTGGTTGGATTATTGTTATTTATAAAGTTTGGAGTAGTGATGATTTGTAATGATTCGAAATTTGGACACTTATTTGTTCCATTTTTTATTTACTGATAATTTTGTGAAATCCAAAACCCTTGTTACGGATACGAGATTCGTAGAATGTTGCTATAATATTTTTAAAGGATTATCATTTAAGGAATTTTCACATTCCTTGCCAAAAGACAAATTAATTGACTTATATCAGCTAACTTGATTTAACGTAATTAAAGACTCAATATAAGACGGGTAACAAACTCATATTTAAATAACTATGACACAAATATTTTTGATGATTTGGTAATTCTATGGTCGTTATGTTAATGTTAATTAAAAGTTACGCCGATTCAAATAATCGAAAGGTTCTACTTTTTTAAGGTTTACGATCTTAACTTAAAAACAGCTAATAGAAATAAAAAAGTTAGGACTTTCATTTTGTTATTAATCTACACCTATTTTGGTTTTATTCTATTGTTAATCCAAGTTTAATGAGACACTAATCTAATCAACTCACATTAAAGGGGTTGGCCTTCTAATCCATTTGGGCCTAGTCCAAAATTTGGGCCAAAACAGTGGAGGAGAGGGGCTTGACCCGCACGCCGAATCAACCAGTCCGACCAGTTGGGGTCCAACCAGAGACTAAAAAGATAAAAAGGACACGAATGCCCCTGACCGGTCGCGCGCTGAAGAAGGAAAGCAGGGGTAAAAAACGCAACTTCACCCTAACCCTAATAGGCCATATAAAAATGGCCTCTTAACTCAAAAACGTCCATTTCACACCCTCCCACTCTCTCTCTTCTCCTTTCCTCTCCCCTCTTCCGCCGGCGGCTGCAGCGACGCCGCCACCGCACCTCTCTCCTTTCTCCCTTTTTTCCTTCTTCTTTCCTTCTCCTCTCCTTCTACTTCTCTTCCTCTTCTCCTATCCCACTCACAACAATCGCGACGGCGGCATCCTCGCTGCTCCTCTCTTTCCCTTTCCTTTTCTCTCTTTTTCTTTTCTCTCTTTCTCTTTCTCTTCTTCTTTTCTCTGTTTTCTCTTCTTTTCTCCCCTCATTTTTCTTTTTTCGTCCCTGTCGCTTCCCTCACATAGCGGCATCGGCGGTGTCCCATCGCCGCCGCCTCCTCCACTAGCAACAAAAAGGTAAAAACTCAGATCTAATGCTCCATCCCCTCTATTTTCCAGATCCGGATTTCCATGTTGTCGGAGGACGCCTCCAGTGAGTCCTCCGTCGACATGCAAGTCCCGATTTAGATCTAGGGTTTTATATTTGTTTTTAATTAGCTTTTTTGACTTTTTTTTTCTTACTGGGGTCGGGGAATAGGCGGGGAAGAAGAAAAAAGGTCTTTGACATAGTATAGCTAGCAACTTTGACATAATGGAAGCGACTTATTCGTTTGAAAATATTGATTATTTAATATTTTTAACAAAATTTCATCAACATATTTTAACAAAGAACTCATATTTTTACTTGATGTTGAGGTCATGTTCTAAGTCTTTGTGTGATTTTTTAATCCTTGCTACTAATGTTGTTAAATGAGTGAGATTTGGTCTTTTTAGTCCATTGTCAACATATTTTCAACAACCTTTCTTAAGCGAAGAAGCTTCATTTTTTATTTGTGAGGTTGTGAGTTCATCACTTGCTTAAGTAGATTGTTTAGTTGGTAGTTGTAGTGAATATTAGATTAGAGGTTGTACAAATAGTAGTAAAATAGACCTTATATCATACCAAGCATAGCGAGCATATTGACATGTATTGAAATAGGATCTGAATGGTTTGTTTGAAAATACAACCTTATTTTAAAAGAAAAAAACTGATTTTTGCTCTTCTTCCTTGACAGTATTGACAAGATCTCCGGCCTGCTTACTCCAAGAGTTCGTGACTTCGGAAGCTTTGAGTCCTCAAAGTTTCAGCTAGACGCACTTTGTATTTTATGTTTGTTTTTATCCCTTTTCTTTTGTAGTAGGATTGGGTGTAATGAGATTGGGGTGTAGTGGGATTGAAGTAAAGTTTTTTTCATTGTAATTGGTAGAAAACTGATGTCCTTTCTTCCTTCTTCTATCCCCCCCTCCCTCGGAAAAACATTGGTTTTCCTTTTAAATGAAAAAAGGGTTGCCACGTCCTTTGTCTTCCAATCGAATTTTGACATCCATTACTGACACAAAAGGGAGGTGGCTGCTCCCTGATGACTAACAAAAACAGGCCCCGAAATTGGGCTTGAATTCGGTCTGAAACCGCGTCGAAAAGTCCATCAAATGCCGCAAAGTCTTGTTGGCTAACTCAATTCATTTCATTTCAAGATACTAAACTTCGGGCCTCATCCGATTTTGAGTTCACCTTGACGTGACTTGAAGTAGTTCATTGATTTTCGTCACTTTAGCTTAATTAAAAAGAAACGGTAGTAGATGGGGCCCAAAATCAACCCAACCTTATGCACTTAGTGTGCTCGAAACCCATATCATCTGGTCTAATTTCAGAACTCAATGTTTGGATTCGAAATATAGTGTCAACCCTTCTAATTCAACAAACATTTAATGTCAAAGTTCGGACATTTTTGCTTATGACTATTAATACAAAGTTTAAACAATATGGTGGGATTTTATTGGTATGTATTTCGATTAATAAACCGGAAAAAGGGTCGAAAATTCGGTGAGAAGTAGAGCTACGAAATGAAAAAATATTCGAGAAACTGGAAAAAATTTGGTTACTACAAATTTACTACAACAATTTAAAACAAGGACAATATATTAAAACAACCAAAACTTTTATTCAACATTGCATAACAAGTACATAAATATTACACACTATCACCTTCTCCGCTTAAGTCTTGCATCCGTTAACTTTTCAATAAGAGCATCTATATACCTATCCTTCAACCTTACGATGGCTACCCTCTCAACTGCCCATTTAGCACGAGCAACTTCAATCTCAGCATCCTTTTTAGCAAGTTTCGCCTCCATTGTAGCTCATATCTCACGCCTCACCGAGTTTCAGCCAACACCACCTCCAACTTCTTCTCCTCGAACTTACACTTATAGAAAGGGCATCTGAAGTATCTCTCGAACGTCGGCGTCATGTTTCTCGCTGCACGAAATCCGCAAACGCACTTCACTTCTTCTCCAAAGTAGGCAAACAAATCCTTTGACTCATCGGGACGGCGTAAATTTAACAAAATATTCTCTTTGGACTTGGTTGAAGACATTTTCACGAAGTGGAGGAAGTGAGGAATACATAAATTGATAGGAGGGGTGAGTTGTTTCACCTCAAACTGCATGATTTATATAAGGCTGGAAAATAGCCGTGCACATCCTAAGATAATCCAACAGCTATATTCAAACAGTCATGTAACGACCGTCTGAATATAGCCGTTGGATCAGCACCCTATAGTGCACCGCACATGATATGGTGTGTCACGCACTATAGGTGTTGGTAATTGCCAAATCGTGTAAATAAGGTTTGAACTTGACTGTCGACGGAATTTCTGATTATATCGTGCCTACAACTTTTTTCCTATATATAGGTACTTTAGACCCAACCAGGCTAACGATCTGAGAGATTGGTACCAATAGATGGTCCCGATAGATCATTATCGTTGGATCAAGTTTCTTTTGGATCAACTTTCATCCAACGACTGTAAATGAGTCAAATGAATTTATTTGAATGTGAGTAGTTTCAGAACAAAAAATTGGAAAAAATCACATAGGTGTGGTCATTGTACAAATATGTTATGTCGCTAATATGACCATATTACATGGTCGTTGTTGTTACGTCCACCTTACGAGTAGTTGAATTCATCATCATCATATTTAGTTTACCACTCTTTTATCTCAATGATATATACACTTTACAAGTTTGTTATGTGTTTTATTATGTCGTTTTAATAAGCTCATTATTTGGACTTCATATGTAAATTTTTATATTCACGTTACTTCATTATTACATCATTATAATGTCATTATTATATCAAGTTTACGTGAGAAGAGGAGAGAGAGGAGAGAGAAAGAAAAATTAAAAGAGAGAGAATATTTTTTAAATTCTCGTTATACCCTGATAAAATTCTAATTGTCAAATTGAAATTGACGAAACTGATTTTGAAACGTTGGATTGCTGTGTGGACAATCTGAGAGATTGGGCCTCTCGGATCATTAGCAATTTCGCTTTAGTCCGCCTTTGTGTACACTCTGCATTCTGGAAGGCCGGGTAAGATCATGTACGTCGTGTTTTACTACAACTAGGCCATCTTTTCCCCCTCATCATTTGGTTTCAGGTTTGATTATGAGATTAGGTTAGATGTGATTTTTTATGGGGTTAAAGGTGATTTGAAATAGTTAGTAATTTTAGATAATTATAGGTTATTTGGATGGGTAATTTAAACATATGATTTGAGAGTGATTTTAAAATGTTGGATTGCTGTTAAATTGTTACTAGTTGATTGGATTCTTCTGTAGGTTGTAAACAAGAAATGAGGGGTTTCAATAATCAAACTTATTAATCATTTGGTGTGAATATTTTTGTCGGCCAAAATATTAACAAATAGACTTCGTGTTTATTAATAGGTTAGATAAATTGAAAGATGGTTCGGTCATTGCAACAAAAAACCTTTTTAACAACATTTCACATGTCATTAAAAATAGTAAAAATGTCACTATAAACCTATACCGACAATTCTAGCAAATGTCGCTTATGCCTATGCTCTTTTGCTTTCTATGACATTTATTGTAATCGTCGGTACCAACTTCTTGTGACAATTATTTCGACACGTAAAAATGTCAGTGAATTTATTTAAATTGACAAAAACAAACGTTACAACCCATTTTCCCTCACAAATTGACGTTTGTATGACAAGTACAACAGTAGGCAATATTTGGCGGGGGACATTGGTGCACAAATAAATTTCGAGAATATATTGCAAACATAATGAATCAAATTGGCTGGCTTACATAACAACTGTAAGGAGGTAAGAATTACAACAAATGTATCTTTAACTTTATCCAGAGCTAGAACACTTTGTAGTAAAAATGACACCTCATTCATATCTTGAAGCAGAGAAAAGATGAAAGGTCGCCAACATCACTTCCTTTGAACAGTGGCTGCATGGAAAAACCTAGACATTAGGAAGACTTAAATTCATTAATTAAAAGCAACAAGAGAACATATATCTACTTATCACAGAACGAGAGAACATATATAGCTCAGTACCCTATAGTTATAAGCCAAGTTGTATGAGCATTACTTAACTTTTTGTTCCAGCGTACGTGTTAGAGTTCCTTTGTAAATAACTGTTAAACATCCTCTAGCTTTTTGTTGCACAGATGAACCATAAAGTGGAATATCATACAAAGTCTAGAGAATGGCACAAAACATACGCACTAAGTTGTTTCCCAACTCTCCTCGTCCTTGTGACTTCTGTTTAGGTCTTCATTCAATATTCTGATGTGCTCGACTGCTTGTTCAACTGCGAAATACACATTTGGCCATGATAATTAAGCAAATAAGACATAAATACAAAATTTACACACATGCTACTACCCTCTACACTTCGTTCCAGTCATAAGCAAAAAGACATAACTACAACCTAATTAAATCAACTATGATTCAAGTAGTGAAAGAAGAATTAGAAAACTAAACCTGTATATTTGACGATGTCGTGAACCTGTGTTTATGAGATAGAGTCGTAGGAGAATCAATCCTCAGCCTCCAATCGGGATTTTTGTGTGAATCTCAAGGAGAAAGAGATGAGAACGGCGGAATCAGTATACCATCAGGTGTGTCACGCAGTGATGTGTTTGCAACCTTTCAATGTTTTGTTGTTTTGTTATTTCCAATAAATGAAGAATCAAAGGAGATATTTACTATAACGGTACAATTGGATTTATATGGGACAACTGCTCATTGTAGAAATCAGTAAAAAATATTCTCTGACAACATTCTCTCTATCAATTCTCTCTTCCTCACCTCCCTTCTCTTCTTCCTAATTCTATTTCTTCTCGCCAGAGTACCCCAGGGTTGTGACAATTGGTATTCAGAGCCTTCTCCGGCATGACAAACCAACGCTTAACCACGTTGGAAGAGACGATGGTCGCCGTTCAGGACACACAAACCCGGTTTGCCACCGCTCAGGAGCAGCTGACGGCGGACGTTGCCGACTTATGGACGATGATGCAGCGATTGCTCGAATCCCAACAACCACAAGCACCGCCGGACCATGGACTTTTTCCTCGTTCCGAGCAGGTAGGACACAATCACTTGCCAAGACTGGAATTTCCCCATTTCAGCGGCATCGAGCCAACTTGCTGGATCCGTAAGTGCCAAAAGCTTTTTATCATGCATAATATAGCTGATAATCAAAAGATGGATTTGGAATCTCTATTGCTTGAGGATCGTGCTGATGTTTGGTTTCAAGGATGGTCTACTGAATGGCCGATTATTCCGTGGGAAGATTTTGCTGTTGATTTATTGCAGTGATTTGGTGATTCTGGTCATATTAATACGATAGAAGCTTTTAATAAGCTCAAGCATACCAACTTAGTTACACAGTATCAGGAGCAATTTGAGGAACTAAGAGTGAGGATGCTTAAGCTCACTCCCACCCTAGGAGAGGAATATTTCATCAATAGCTTTATCAGCGGGTTAGATGATGAAATCCAACCAGTTCTTTTGATGTTGAGATCCCAAGCGTTGAGCACATCATTCATGCAGGCATGGATGGAGGAAACCTCGATTGAGGCTAGAAAGAAGAAGTGCCGTAGCTCAAATAATCGATTGCCGAGTCGAACTGCCCTGGTCCTGGCAGTTCAAGGAGGTTCCAAGCGGCTCCAACTAAAACTTTTGGATCTTCTCCTCAAGGTGTTAGAACTCCAAGAGCTTGTTTTAAATGTGGAGATCAATAATTTTATGGCCATCAATGTGGGAAGAAACGCCTAAATATGTTAGATGGAGATGCTGAGATAACAGAGGAAGATGTGGAAAATGATTGGGTCGACGAGGAGGACACTCAAGAGCCGGAGGAGATCCACTACTTAGCAATGGGAGCTAACCCTATTTCTTCCATGGAATTAAAAGGTAGAATTGGGAGAGTTGGCTTGCTAATTTTCGTTGACACATGGATTAGCCATACATTCCTTAGCCAATCTTGTGTTGAATCCATGCAGTGCACCTTACAAGTTGCCCCAATAATGAAGGTGAAGGTCGCTAATGGGGATGCATTACTGAGCACAAAAACTTGTAAGGGATTCACATGGTTTATGCAAGGACAACCGTTTAATTTTGATGTGGGTGTCTTAGACCTCAAGGAGAATGATCTGGTGCTGGGATTTGATTGGCTGCAAACCATCAATCCAGTGAAGATGGACTTCAAGCAGCTGAGTCTGAAGTTTCAATGGCAAGGCAGGTCACTGCCTCTCAAAAGGTTGAATGAGATAGGAAGTTACAAGTCCATGTCAGCAAAGGAGTTTTACAAGTGCCCCACCAAGAAGCACCCTCCATACCTGGCTGGACAACTTTGCCATATCTTCGGTGATGTTCTTTCTCATTTTCCTGATGTGTTTAATGTGCCTAAATCCATGCCTCCTGTAAGACCCTGTGATCATGCCATTCCCTTGGAGTCAAATCAAAAAACCATCAATCTGAGACCTTACAGGTACACAATGGCTCATAATGATGAGATTGAAAAATTGGAAGGGGAAATGCTTGCTGCTGATATTATCTCACCTAGCGATAGCCCTTTTGCATCACATGCCCTATTAGTTAAAAAGAAAGACACCTCCTGGCGATTTTTTGTTGATTATAGACAATTAAACGCCATTACCATTAAAGACAAATCTCCCATTCCCATGGTAGATGAACTCGTACACGAATTACATCAATCCAAGTACTTCACTAAGCTAGACCTTAGAGCAGGATACCATCAAATCTGCATGTTACCAGAAGACCAACATAAAACAGCCTTTAAAACTCACCATGGCAACTATGAGTTTAGGTTAATGCCCTTTGGCCTCGCAAATTCCCCAGCCACATTCAAAGCCCTTATGAACCACATTTTAACACCTTACTTCCGTAAATTTATCCTAGTTTTCTTTGATAACATCCTGATATGTAGCCCTGCCTTAGTCCTCCACAAAATCCACCTAACCAAGACCTTACAACTCCTTAGAACAAATCAACTTTTTGCCAACAGGATCAAACGTACTTTTGGACAGTAGTAAGTAGAATACCTTGGCCATGTGGTTATCAATCAAGGGGTTTCTACTGAGCCTTCAAAGATTGAGGCCATGGTTAAATGTCCAAGAGCTACCAATGTGAAGGCTCTAAGGGGATTTCTTCATTTAACAGGGTATTACAGGAAATTTATTAAAGGATATGGTGAGATTAGTAGGCCATTAACGGAATTTCTTAAGAAAGGGAACTTTGGGTGGACAGATGCTGCAATGGAAGCTTTTCACAAGCTTAAAAATGCTATGGTTTAGGCTCCTCTTTTTGCTCTGCGTAATTTTGTTGAACCCTTTACTTTAGAAACAAATGCTTCCAATCCAAGCATAGGTGCAATACTGTCACAAGGAGGGAGACCGATTGCCTTTTTGAGCCAAGCTTTGAGCTTCAGAAATGAAGGGTTATCAACTTATGAAAAAGAGTATTTAGCAGTCTTAATGGCTGTTGATCGCCGGAGGCACTACTTGGAGGGAAGATCTTTTACAATCCTAACTAATCATCAAAGGTTGAAGTGGTTAATGGAGCAGAAGGTGCATACACACATACAGAAGAAGGGACTAGTGAAGCTCTTAGGCTTGGATTTCCATGTAAGATATAGGCAAGGAAAACCAAGCTAATGATGCCTTGTCAAGAGTGTTAAGACCCTGAAACAGAGTGCAATAACATATTAACCATCATTCCAGAGTGGATTACAAAGATGGAGAAAAGCTATAAAGGTGACGATGCAGCAAAATACCTTATTACAGCTGCAGCAGTGATACAATCAGGTCCTCAAATCTATTCATATACAGAAGGACTGCTCATATACAAAGGGGTTGTGTATGTTGGAAATTCTGGAGAATCAAGGAAGCAATTGTTAGCATTGTTCCATGGCTCACCAACAGGAGGGCATTTAGGGGTGCAAGCTAACTACCATAGAATCAAGAAGTATTTCTACCGGTTAGAGTTAAAGAACAAAGTAGCGGATTGAGTAGCAAGCTGTCATACCTGCCAACAATGCAAGGCTGAACAAGTTCATTATCCAGGATTGTTGCAGCCATTGTGAATCCCTGATCAGGCATGGAAGCATATTGCAATGGGTTTTATTGAAAGGCTCCCTAAATCCGCTGGATCAGAGGTGATATTTGTAGTAGTGGATCGTTTCACTAAGTATGCACATTTCCTAGCTATTAATCATCCATATAAGGCTGCAAATATAGCTAAGATATCATGGAAGGAGTGTGTAAGCTTCATGGCCTTCCAGAAACAATTGTTTATGATAGAGATGCAGTATTTACAAGCTAATTTTGGAAGGAGTTGTTCCAGTTGCAAGGAATTAAGCTTCATTATTCAACATCTTACCATCCTCAAACCGATGTTTGGAAGTTTACCTTCGTGCTATGGTGCATGGTCAACCCAAGAAATGGTCAGAATGCTTGAAAATGGCGGAATGGTGGTATAACACCAATTTTCACTCAAGACTTAACTTAACTCCTTTTGAAGCATTGTATGGATATGCTCCTTCTCATTTGGAGTACAAAACCCCTTGAACTTGCTTGTGGCAGCTGTAGAAGAGAAGCCGCAGAAGCAGCATTTGGTAATAACTACACTCAGGAACAACCTTGATAGAGCTCAAAATAGGCATAAGCAACAAGTGGATAAACACAGCTCAGAAAGGCAGTTTGCAGTAGGGGATTGGGTGTATTTGAAGTTACAACCCTACATGCAACAATCAGTAGCATCCATACATTATGCTAAGCTCTCTACAAGATATTTTGGATCCTATGAGATTGAAGCTAAGATGGGAATGGTTATGCCACCACTTCCTCCATTCACCTAGTTTTCCATGTGAGTCTACTCAAACGTGTAGTTGGAAGGATTAATAAAGTGCAGATAACCTTGCCTGAGCTAGATGATGACGGAGTCATGAAGGTTGAACCGGTGGCCATTTTGGAAAGAATATTTGTGAAGAACAATTAGGCGGTTACCCAGGTGCTAGTCTAATGGTCCCATCAAGATGAAGCTAATGCAACTTGGGAGGATTGGGTTGAATTCCATCCCAAATTTCCTGATTTCAAGGCTTGAGACAAGCCTGTTCTTAAGGATAACGGATTGTCATGTAGTGACCTGTTTGTAACTTTTTAATGTTTTGTAGTTTTGTTATTTCCAATAAGTGAAGGACCAAAGGAGATATTTACTGTAACGGTACAATTGGATTTATCTGGGACAGCTGCCCATTATGGAAATCAATAAGAAATATTCTCTGACAACATTCTCTTTGTCAATTCTCTCTTCCTCACCTCCCTTCTTTTCTTCCTAATTCTATTTCTTCTTGTCAGTACCTCAAGGTTGTGATAAGGTGCTAGTGAGCAGGGGAAACTCTAGGAAGAAGGAGAAGGTGATAAAAATGAAACGGTGAAAAGTGGGATTGAAAGATAAAATATATGAAAAGACCTCTTTGTATCGACATATACTAAAATTGTTGCTTATAGTATGTCGTTATAAAAGATTTTTGTTGTAGTGGGTAGAACCCTCATGTCTTCATTTAAGTCCGCCAATGGGTATTTGAGTTTGTTCTTTTACATGTGCGTAATTCAATTATTCGTTATGGCTTACTTTAAATGATAGTTGGGATATTGATACATGACTTTGTTTGGTAGATAAAAGATTATGTCTTAGAATATGAATTGCTAGTATAGGATGAGATTCCATATTTAGTTTATCCATCTCTAATAAAATTAGCTTCGAGATATTTTATCAAACACTTAGTGTGCATGCCAATTCTTGCTTGGTGGACCAATTTAGGTGGAGAATTGAATGTTTGGGTATTAATGTGACCATTTTAGTATCATTCCTAGGTGTTTGTCATGCCTCTTAGCTCGATTTACTATCGTAGCATTTCATTGAACACGTTTTATGCTCTTTTAGTCATTCATTTGTATGTGACCATATCAAATTGCATGTGCTATTGATAGTGAGTAATGTGCGACCCCATCAAGACTTAGACATATATAGCAGAAATGCTAATTGAGTCAAACCCAATTTGTCGAAAGGAATTTGAGCATTGACTAACTTGAATCTAGTAGCATCTTTTCTCCATTGTTTGACCTTTGTTATTGTCCCTAGTTTTGCATACTTAGTTCCTTCTTTATTGTTAGTAGTTGATTGTTAATCATGATCGAACTCCTTTGCAACCTTGGATCATCTAACCCGTGGACCGAAATGTTGAGTAGAATCATGGTGAGAAGGATTGAGGAACTATAACGACACTTGCATTGTTTGGATAATTTCTCAATTATAATTTTGTCGATCAAGGTTTTGGCAGCTTTCCTTGCCTCTATGAAAGACTATAGGATAACCGCTTTAGCCATTCACCTCCACTTTAGTTTTTTCTACCCTTCTTTACTTGTTTTTGTTTTATTTATTATGTAGGTTGCTTCCGCTTCATGTGAAGGTCTACTCGTATACGAGACCGAACACCTGCACTCACCCATCCTCTCATTGAAGAAGTGTCTTCGACCGAACCAAGTGACACTTCAACTGCCGGTTCTAGTTCCTTTAAGAATATCTTCGGGAATGCCACCACAAACGCTTATAGACTACGCCAAGCTTACACTCGATAGCACACATTGAGTGTAGTGAGGCATCCTATAAAAATCAGAACTTTGAGCTAAAGTTCCAATATATCCAAATAGAGCAAAAATATCCTTATAGTGGCCTTAAAAAGGAGTGTCCAAGCCGCCATCACAAGTGTTATTTGGAGGTTGTTGACCTTAAATAGTTCAACAATGTCCTTCAAGATGCAATTCAACTCTGTCTCTCCCCCCTTTCTCTCCAAAGAAGGGCTAAAACTGGTTAGAAAAGCAACTTCAAAATACTTTTAATGTTTTCAATGTTACGTTTAATGTTGTGATAATTAGCAATAATTATTAAGTTTACTTTTCAATTCAAGATCTGAAGAAATTAACTTTCATGTGACTTAAATCGTTAAACTCAATTCAGCTTAGTGGTTTGAGTTTTGGTTCGCTTAGAATCCTACTCGACCAGTGGGATCTATGAATTTGTGTTTAATGAATTTATTTAATATCAGTAAGTTATTGTGTGGTTGACTGAGTGGAAGGTTAGTGTAGTTTGGTTTAATCATCGAGTTGGTTAAAAAATCGGAGATGGAGTCAAGATTTTATTTAATTAGTGTGTTGGAGGAGATCAAAACCGTTCGATCAATCTAACAGTGGACGATTGACTGATCTGTTCAAGAAAAAAGAGGAGGGCTGCCACTTTATTGGACTTCAGGCAAGAATTGAGTTATGGTGACGAGATAGACTTGGGCCGTTAGATAGATCTGGGGGTTGTTTTGGGCACGTTACAATACAAGGTAGAAGAGTCTAACTATTAGATGAGTTTTTTAACCTAGCAGTCGTAGCAGCAGCTCGTGGTGATGGTTACTCCAACAACAAAAAAATGGAAGAAGGGTCTTGCAGCGTCGTTAATGGGTTTTATGAGGAGCAACGGAGGAGTCGATTGGAGATGGAGTTCCACCTCATCCTGGGTGGCTCTGGGACGATTTGGTCATGGAGGAGGGCGTGGAGCAACGTTCTGAAAGGGACCTTTCCATAAGAGTCAGAAAGTTAGAGGACTTGTTCTGTAATTTGCCAATACCTATTAAATTACAATTATGTCATTGAGTGTCTTCGAATTGCAAAATGAGTATTTGGAGCATAATTCAACCGTTTGAGCTCCAAACTTGCTCCCAAGACTATAAAAAAGATGCATGGACTGCGTGAGGAAGACAAAGTGGAAACTTAAGGCTTTCACCCTAGCCAAGACTCTGGTCCAACCCCAAGAGGTACCTCCTACTCTTAAACCGACTCCACCTTCTCCTTCTCCAAGTCTTAATCCACCAGTTGCACAAATCTTCACGTGCGAGAGTTGTGAAAATGAGGGACATGATGCTTCGACTTGCCAAATTATTACACCGGCGTTTGTGCCCGATGAAGAGTACATCGAAGATGTAGACTTTGTGCAAGGTGGCTTTCAAGGCGGTTACCAAAACAACCACCCTTTCAACAACATTAAAGATAGAATAATTATTAAAAATGTACCATATAGTTGGAAGAAACAGTTTTGAATAGGTGTTCCCCTCGCATTTCATAATGTCTACGAAGTGGCTTCTCCCCAAGTCGCCAAATCATGGCCCTAGACTACTCCATCTAGATTGGAATTTAGATTGAATTCTCTCATTTTTAGGTTCTTAAAAACATACGACTTCTAAATCGGACTTTGATTGCCAGGTCGAGTTGCGCCCGCTTATCTTAAAGTGAGTTGGTTTAAGGGGGTAATATCTTTACGTTGCAATAGATTAGTTTATATTTTCATTAATTTGATGCATTTAGTGTGATACCATGATTTTCATGATTAAGTGCTTACATTATGCTCATGTTATTCTAATTTATGATTAAGTGTTTTCATTGTGTTATTCCTTCTACGTGCAAAGTGATTTGACTTATAAATATGATAAGATTAGACTAACGATAACGATTAAACGATGATAAGATTAGACTAATGATAACGATTAAATGATGATAAGATTAGACATGACCTAGAAATAATAACACCTCACCTAGATGAGGACTAGGTGAAATAAAAAAATGAAACTCACTAGTTAGACTCCACCCCCATGATTCGGGCCTATGCCTGCCATGATTTATGGGCCACAGTTTTGTCTGCATGATTTAAGCGTTGCAATCTTGCCCTTCATGATTTATGATACTGTCTGATGGATACTTATTCCTAGACCTCCATGATTTTTAAGGCTAGGGCGGTTGGGCTAGGTAGTAGAGTTAGGGGACGCCCCATAAGAAATAAGATATCTTAGATAATGTTAATGATAGTACAAGAACTAGAGTCATGTGATTTGACTTCCTCAAAAGCGATGTTTAGGTTTGCATGATTATCATTCATACATTGGTAGTTATTTTTTATTCGAGTCTGAACAACCTTCCATCCAATTTTTTAAATCCAATTACTTGGATTTTGCTTTTATTGAATTAAGTTTTTAGTGGATACTTTGTTACACAAACACTTAGTCAATCAAACCCCATTGTTACTTGGTGTACGTAGCAGACTTTAAGTTGAGTAATAGCGTTAGAAAGACTCTAAGAAAGTAAGATTATATTAGAGCATTCTAGTGGATATTTGGTAGCGGGGATGAAATACCATTCATGAAATTGTTACTTGGTGTACGTAGCAGACTTTAAGTTGAGTAATAGCGTTAGAAAGACTCTAAGAAAGTAAGATTATATTAGAGCATTCTAGTGGATATTTGGTAGCGGGGATGAAATACCATTCATGAAATTGGTGTTGTTGTCAGGGACTTTCTAATTCTAGAAAATATTTCGATTCTTAGCTATTCCCTCACTTTTCTAATTATCTCTTTTCCTCCCATATTTTTATATTACTTGATATTATTATTTCTTATTGTGTAGTAATAATTGCCTACTTAACATCTCCTCGAAGAAGCAAGCGAATAGTGCGAAAGGAAAAAACTTCATACACTCATCTTGCTCCCAAATCTGGAAAAAAGTTTGATTTTAAACCTCTGTTTTATCCACCTCCAATAGTTGTCAGTGAAGACAAAGTCGAAAAGGAAATCAAGATGAATGTTGACAATCCTAATAACAATCAGGTGATGAACAATAATAAGGGGCTGAATAATAACAACAACATTAAAAACAACGTCAACAACGACAACAACAAGAACACGGAGAAGACAACAAGAACACAGAGAAAATCAAACTCTTCATCATGAAGCTCTCTCACTAGTCTTGCACTCCTACGCGGTTCACGACTCTCACTAGCTCTCCAATTGCATCATCCATAACACTCCATGGGATTTCGTCATGTCCTCCATCATCTTCATCCGTAAACACATGCAACGTGTGCATGTCGCCTTCCTCATATATGAATCCTTGAGCTTCAACTAAATCAGAGCTCATGAGAACATCAACATTCTTCTTATCCTTTATCTTCCTTCTCTTGGACATCAATCGGGAGTTGAACTGAATGTACACTAGTTGATTGAGGCGATTTGTTTTAAGCTTATTCCTTCTCTTAGTATGAATCTACAAAAACAATTAACTATGACCTTGCATCTAATATCCACTTCTCCACAATAGCAATGACATTAGATAGAGATTTGAAGACTAACCGACTCAAAAGTACTCCAATTTCTCTCACAAGCGGAAGACCTTGAGGTTAATGACATTATCCTTATAGCCATCCTCTGCAAATGTGTTGTCTAACCTCCATACATTCTCCACCAAGCAACTAAGAAGACAACTAAATCTAAATTAGCTCATAAGACTAAATCATAAATGATAAGGAAATGAGGGAAGAAGTACTAACCAGGATTGTAATCAAAGTTCAGACTAAATCTTGTTAACTTCTCTCCAAAGTGTCCTTCTTTCTTTTGAAATATGGTGAACTCAACGTTCAGCGCCTGATCGTGTATATCCTCATCATAACCATAGTAGAATTTCTCAACAGTGATGATCAATGATGTGGTAACATCGATATTAATGAATATTGATGGGTCGACATAGTTGTAGTGAGGATTCAAGAGATATGCTGTTAAATGCAAGGGAGTATCAAGTCTACCTTTCATCTTGTCCACAATAGCAATGACTTCTTTGCAGCAAAGTTCCTCACTAATTAACGTGTCCTTTAGCTCTCTCTTTGCCTTTAGAATTGCTCCATACACAAAACCCATCGAAGGTTTCACATCTCCATCGACCAACCGAAGCAGTTTCACCAATGGCTCAAAGACTTTCAAGCAACTCTCCACACCATTCCAAAACCCCATCCTAAGAATTGTGCCATAAGCATCTTGGCCTTTCTTTGTACTTGTCTTGTTAATAGAAGTCCACTTTGAATCCATCATCATCTTCCTCAATTCATCTTTATTTTCCATCAAGCTTTGTAAAGTAAGAAACTAAGAAGCAAATCGAGTTACACTTGGTCGAATGTTCTCTCTTCTCTTAGTGAAGGACCTCATCAACTCCAGAGTTCGATGATGACCATATATGAAGATGGTGAAAGACTTAGCCTCATCAATAACTTTCTTGTACTTTGGAATGTTGCCAATTCCTTGGAGCATTAAATTGATAGTGTGAGTTGCACAAGAGCTCCAAAATATGCGTGGTCTCTTCTTCTCCAAGAGATTCTTTGTAGCCATATTATTGGAAGCATTGTCTATCACAACTTGCACGACATGCTCATCTCCAACTTCCTCAATGGCATTGTCAACTAGCTCGAAAATGAATTCACCTGTATGAGAAATATTTGAAGTTTATGTAGACTTTATGAAGCTAGTCCCTTCAGCATAGTGTGTGACTATGTTCATTATACTTTGCCTTTTCATGTCCGTCCAAGCATCAGTCATAAGAGAGCAACCATTCTTTTCCTTCTCTGTCTCACGGTCAGCTAACAAGCCCTTCGTTCTTGCATATTCTTCTTTCAACAAAGTCTCAAGAAGGTCGTACGGAGAAGGAGGCTTCAATCCAGGACGGAATTGACCAATGGCCTCACATATTTGCTTGAATTCATCATTGCCAATGGCATTGAATGGAATAGCTGTAATAAAAGTTCAGACAATGCATTATAAAAATGAACTTGTGTTCGTAAGCAAGAAATGAATGGCATAGCTAGGAACTAACCATGTGTATACACCTATTTTGCAATGTATTGATGGACTTGAAGTGCTCTCTCCTTCCAAAGTGCTTGGTTTATCTTCTGCTGATGGAGTGTTGTTACTTGAGAAGTCACACTAGGATCTATAGGACATGTCCACTTATCTATAGGACCCAATGTAGTTGGTCTCGAATTACCAAAATAAGTCATCTCCTCTTCATTTTGTGCATCAGAAGAAACATTAACATCCTCTCTCAGAACTTGTTCACGTTCTTGCTTATCTTTCTACTTTTTTTTGAAAACTCCAGAAATATTCCAAGCATTCATCACGAGCTTCTTTGGGGCATTTTGTGCATTTAGCAACAGAAGATCCAATACCAGATATGTTTTGCTTGAAACGGTTTACACCTCCACTGCTAACATGTTGACAAAAGTTGCACTTGACTTTGTCTTTGATACTCGGATAAGCTATTTTTCCTTATTTCCACCTGATATCACCCAACTTTCTTTTCAGGCCACTAGTACTACTACTATCAACTTGTGTACCGTCTACTCCTGATGAATCTGCCATGTCAATCCTAAAGATAAGACCCAAATCCACCTGCAAAGTAGTTAAAAAGTCAGCTAAACAGTCAACAAAAAACACAAAGCATAGTTTTCTGAACATCATTGACCATATTCTAACGAAAACCTCCAACAACAATGGTGTAACAAGAAACGACACAAGTCTGGATCAAGGTATTCTCCTGTCTAGTGAAGGGCTTGGTGAGGAACCCTAGTTTGTTGAGGAGATTGATCCATGTGTTGACAAACACAAAGGCAAGAAAAGCTGCGGAGACATTAAGGTTGGGAACTAACCTAGTACTGAGAATGAGCTTCATCGCAATCACCGAGTAAATGATTCCAATCACTAAACTTGCCACAACCCTGCTGATGTACATCCATTTGCATCCATTTACAGCTAAAGGGTTGGAATCATTTAAAGGGTTACATTAAAGGGTTGTGGACTAACCCTAATACTGTAGCTGCTGTACCCAAAGGGTTGCAGTATTACAACTGAACATTGCAGTGATTTACAGAAACAGAGGACGGTGCGATTGCGACTTTGTACACAGAGAGAAGAGGAGATGAAGCGTCACCTTGGGTCGGCAGGGAGGAGTGAGGATGGTGGGCGGTGGCAGGCTCGCCGTTGATTGCTTGCTGCAAACAAAGGAGACAGTGTCGGAGATGAAAGAAGGAGATGGTCGAAGATGAAAGGAGGAGACGGCGCCGATCGCGGAGGAGATGGAAGGAGGAGACGGCCTCGATGATGGGTGAGATGGAAGGAGGATCCCCTGCACACAGAGGTGAGAACGGCGTCGACTCTGTCTCTGGGTATTTACTATTTAGGTTAGTTTCGATTATACCCCTGTTTCTTTTTTTTAAACGCGGCGACTCCGCCTTTTCTGACTCGGCGCCGAGGAGGCGCTCGCCGCAACGATTTCGCGATGATTCGGTGATGATTCCGCGACGATCCACCTTAATCAGTCCGTCTCGCACTAATCGCTGTGTTTCCTCTCCGCCCCGCCAATTTTAACGCCTAGGCAGCCGCCTAGGCGCGCCTTCCCGAACACTGTTAATAACACAAGAGATTGAAAAGCTCCCTGGGTCTTTTTGCTTGGGTGCTCCTAGCCTGCAAGATCGCTGAGCATTCTTCACCAAGTCTTGTTGTCAGGGAAACCTCTTCTTTCTTCTTCCCAACCAGTAACTTCTTCAAAATTGTTGCATATGTTGGGATTTTTGTGACGACCTCCAAGAAGGGGAGACAAACTCCCCGGTTGTGGAGTAGTTCCTCATATTTCTCATCGTCTTCACGCAATCTCTTTCTTCTAGGGGTTGTAGGGTAAGGCGGCTTTGGCCTATATCTCTCTATCTCTTCTAGTGTGATGATGAAGTTTGTGTTTGCCGGTCATCGAACCTTTCGAGGTGGTGCGCACCTCTCAATCGGAGCTTCCTACTTTAGCTGATAAACTTGGTAGGCATCTTAAGTTCCATCATACCTTTCCCATATGGATATGGCATGTGCTCCCTCTATGTGTGCTTTTCCCGAATGCTTATGATTGTTGGGATTTTGCTCGATGGTCCCCGAGAGCTGTCCTTGAGGCCTTGGATCAGCCTTTTGTGAGAACTCTGTGTATGATGCTTCTATCCTTTGAATCTTTGCGTTTTTACTTTGTAAAATATTGCCTTGACTTTCCAACTGCGCCTCAATTCTCTATAACGCTTGGATAAGGGCATCAGTGGACCCCCAGTAGTGGTTGAATTCTGTTGCTGAGGTGGCTTATCTGGAAATCCTGGCGCTCCTTATGTGTAATCCTCAACTCTAAGGTTTTAAAAATCAGCATGAAGATATGAATGTTGGAATTGTTGGTCTCCGACATTCATTGCTCTGAAGTGTTGATATCCTTGTTGATTAAAAGGATAGCCTCCTTGCACAAAATCTACTTCTTCCATAGTCATTGGTTTGTTGTAGAAGTTTTCACATTCCCCATGACTATCACAAATTCCACACCAAGCACAAGTGTAAAAAGATGCAGCAGGGGGATTTGCAACCTTCAAATTATCAATCCTCTTTTCTAATACCTTAACTTGAGCTCTCAAGGCAATATTATATGCAATGTCAGAAGCAACTGCATATGCTGGCTGAATTGTACTCCTTGACTAGTTCCTAGATTTGATAGCACATGAAGCAAAATGTGCTAAAGCAGCTTCAGGAGCGAGGTTAGTAACATCTCCATCTGATAGTTGATGTGCTAGCATTGAGGTAGCTCAGTCTAATGATCTGCTTAATATGTCTGCCAGCTGACTATCAGATAAAAGCTCCTGGAATCTATTTCACAAGTCATATAAGCTTTCTCCTTCTCTCTGATTAATTGGACAGATTGATTCACGAATAGCAGCTGTCTTCACTAGCGGATAATACTCCACTATAAAAGCGTGAGCTAGAGTAGCCCAGTCTTTGAATGTGTGTCCGGGTTGATTAGTCAACCATCTTATTGCTGCTCCTCGGAGAGATCTTGAAGAGCTTCAGCTTCATTGCATCCTCGGACAGACCCCAAAGTTTAACAATCTCACAATAAGAATAGAAATCCAATAGATGATCAAATGGGTTTTCACTAGTTTTCTATTCAAACTATACAATCTGTCGAATTAAGAAAATGAGATTCCCCATGATCTCCTAATTGGCATCCTACTGCTCAGGAGGAATCACACTAAATGTGGAGTTGGTAGCACTAGGCTGCATGTAATCTGCAAGAGTTCTTGCTATCGCCATTGGTTCAATAAGCCCGGGCGTGTAACTGTTGTTGGTGGGAGTGGTTGAACAATCTAAGTCTGAAGAGTCTTCGAACAGAGCTGCCCATTTAATAATGAGAAATGTTCTTTTACATCTCACAGAAGGTATTGAGACCTATTTTACATTCTGAGTAAATCTTTAAAAATTTCTAAGTGCACTATCATAATTTCTCTTTTCGAAAATTATTTAATATCTATAAAAATGGAATGTTTACAAAAACTAATTAATAAAGAATAATTATATTTGAACAGTCGGCGATAGCCAGGTTGTCATGCATGAATTAAAAATAATCAACAGTATACAAATAAATAATAAATAATAATAAAGAAGTAGCCGTTAAACAATCAACCACTCCATCGGTGATTGGCTTTCCTTCTTAAATAAATGTATATGTTAATTAATAATGGAGTCTGAATCCTCAAGAGTGCGGAGCAGTTTGAGTTGCAGACATTGACCGTTATTATGGATTTAATGGTGACCGGACTGGGGACTAAATGATCTTAGTAAAATTGAAAATAGCACTTCGTAAGATTTCAAATATTATTACACTAAAATAAAAAAAAATTATTCATTCATAATTAAATTTATCACTCTCGACGTCTAAAAAAAAGAGCACATACCGAGGAGAACATTTAAATTACGTATGATGCATGAATTGGATGGATGAAATCAAAGAGTCCAAGTTTTGAGCTTCAAGTAGATTGAGATTGGCACACAATGATTAATTAACTAACTCAAAATTACTGATATATAAAGCAGAGATAGCTATATTGTACATATCTTTATCAAGTTGGGTATAAGAGATTGGACCACAAGTATTAATTCTCTGGTTATTTGTTAATGTTTTCCAATATCTACACAACTTATTTCTGTTTGACAAACGAGTGTTTATTCTAAACTATCAGCAATCGTACGTCACAAGGGAATTCTTAGTTATTGTACATAATACAAATACATAAAAAGTTTGTACAAATTTGTCATATATATACGTAAAAGGTCACTGGAACGTAGGTTGATTAAGTAACAGTATTATTAGGGAGATTTGTATTTGTTAATTGCAATTTGCAGAGCCGTTCAGCAGAGATAAGAGCAGAGGTAAGTAATTAAAAACAAGAGATCAAGTACAAAAGTTGCAGGTTCCAAGGAGTTGCTGGCTAATTCCCAGGCTCTTTCGACTCCAGATTTGGTAGTTATATGACTTAAATATTCGGGTCTTTGTTAATTCTAACTCTTCTTTAAGTTGAAGATTTCTACCATTATACTATTTTCTATTTCTATACATGCATGCTGCAGCCTGTAACAGATATACATTTGTTTGTTTTCTTTGTTAAGGTTTAGTTAAAGTTCAAAGTTTTTTTAATGATTTGAGAAAAAAGGGTAATAATAGACGAGTGAAATGTTTGAAATGGGAATCTTGGTTGGTTCACAGTTTCTCTGCTATTTCTATTAACTTCTCGTTTAAGGTGATTTTGTTGAAAACTATTTTAGATGCATAATAATTAATTGTAGCGGAAATATGATTATATTTAATTTTTTAAACCGAGTCGTATGTATATAAATCAATATAAAGGCTTTTACGATTTACCTTTTGAAGCGTGATTACTAGCTCGACGATTAGTACTTGCTGAAGCCTTTAGATCGATTGCGAGAGCTTCATATGTAGCTCCTCTACTCAGTCCACGCTAGTTCGGTTCCGGATCTCCTCCGTCAACGTCTGCTAGAACGCTTGATCGAAGAACAATTTTCCAGAGTGTTTGGTGGTTAGGGTTTTCTATCTATGGGTCTCTGATGGCTTCGAATAAACTGTTAAAACTAATAGTATATTTAGAGTTTCTCATAAACGCTAACCCTGTTGGGCACCAACCCACTAACCCTAATCCATCTTGGGTTAAGATATTGATCGGGTCCATAGTATAAGCGTGTGACCTTGTAAGATCCGGTCCGATTAGCCGTAACCCAAACTACTAATTAACAGTGGCCTCGAACAAGACGTTTTAACTCCTAAGCGACTCGAATTAATTTCGATTAATCAGGTACACCACTTTAGTAGTTCCTATGCGGACTTGGTCCGAAGGACATAAATCCTTCAGATTTATTGATAAACGAAATTGTAATAGCTAGAGGAATGACTGAAATTAACTCAAAGGTGATTTGTAGTTAATGGTATGTTATAGTAGGTTTAGCAGGTTACGTTAAGTAATTTAAAAATGTCGCACTGTAAGCTTTACTTAACGGCATTAATTTTATGTAAGAAACTTAATCGTACGTGTTGCGTAAGAAATAATTCTCGTTACGTAAGTCTTACGTAACGGCCTTTAATCTTACGTAACATGCTTAATTTTAACGGTTACGTAAGAAATAACATTCATTAAGTAAGACTTATATAGAAGGCGGAATATTTTCCTGTCATGTAAGAAATAACTACCTTTACGTAGGAAATAACATTCGTTAAGTAAGCCTTACATAGAAGGCTTAATATTTTTTTGTCATGTAAGAAATAACTACCTTTACGTAAGCCTTACAGAATACCATTTACTATTACGTACTTGGCTTAATTTTACAGGATGTAAGAAATAATTATCGTTATATAACTCTTATGTAATGGCTTTTACTCTTACGTAACATGTTTAATTTTACATATTACGTAAGAAATAACAGTTGTTATGTAAGCTTTATGTAACAACCTTTACTCTTACGTAATATGCTTATACTTTTACATATTATGTAAGAAATAACTGTAGTTACATAAGTCTTACGTAATGAGCTTTAGTGTAAGTAACATGCTTAATTTTACCAGTTACCCAGAAATAACTGTCATTACATAACTCTTACGTAATGAGATTTATGCTTACATAAAATGTTAAAATTTGCATGTTACGTAAGAAATAACTATTGCTATGCCAGCCTTACGAAACGAGCTGTATGCTTATGTAAGAGGCTAAATTTTACATGTTACGTAAGAAATAACTGATATTGCGTAAACCTCATGTAACCGGATTTAGGCTTATGTAATAGGCAAAAACTAATATTAATTAATAACTTTAGCCCGAGTAAATTGGGAAGTAGAATGCTTTTTGGATGCTTTTGGACGAGGCGTAGTCGTCTGGACCGGTACTTCCTCTTCTTCTTCTGGGATATCGATTGTCACGTCGTCCAGAATCATTTCCAACTCTTGAGTAGACTTTGGGTTCCCGAGAATCGTCTTCCCACTTCGAAGTGAGATTTCCTATGTCTCCATGTATGTCTTATTGTTGTTGGGATTTGGCTCTGTATTGCTCGGAAGCTGTTCTGGAGGCGTCTGATCCAGTTTCTGCATTATGGTAGTAAATTGTGCATCTTGCCTCTCTTGAGTAGCTTGTTGTCCCTGTAAAAGAACTCCATGGTTATATAGTTTCTCTTGCATTAATTTAAACTCCTTAAGAACCTCATTTTTACCACTTCCAGAAGTTGCATTGTTGTGAGATTGTTGCTGCAATGGCTGAATCTGCTTTCCCATGAATCCTGACGGTCCTTGGCAGGTTTTTTCTTGAGTAGCTCCTCTGGGTTGGTTGGTGTTGTTGGTATAGCCATCCACTTTAGGCCTATAGAAATCTGGGCGTCCTCTTTCCTTTGGATGGGTGAAATCGCATCTGGGACGGTTTTGCAAGTTCCTAGCTCTGTAGTCTGAGTTGCCCTATTGATTAAATCGAAGCCTTGTTGCACAAAATCCACCTCCTCAATCGATGGAGGACTGGTGGTGAGGAAGTTTAAGTAAAAGGGTGGATTGAAATAAACATTGATGCTGGTATAGGGTCAGGCATAGTGGGAGGAGCGGTCAGGTGGGTGGCTAGGGACCATCAACATAGGATTCAGAAGTCAGAGTTGTTCAAAGGCTTGTCTTAGGTAGCCACACTCGAAATCCTTGGCATTCGGGAAGCAATTTCGTAGGATATCTCTTGGTAGAGTCACACTTTGGTTTTGGAGGGAGATCGTCTTGAGATTATCTCGTACCTCAACTCTCGGAACTCTAATCATGCTTCGTGTGATGTTTTTTCCTAATATATCTTCTCTTATACTAGTTGACTGCCTAGCGTTGATGGTGTCACAATCATAAAATGGATCGTTTAAAGGCTCTGAGGCGATTGACCTAGAGAGTCAATCGGACCTAGCCCGTCACAACTAAGACATACTAGTACTCGATGCATATGTGGAAAGATCTTGACCGATTGCCTCAATTCGATGGTCAAGATCCTCTTGATCACATTAACTGCTATGATGAAGTAACATCGCTCAACAACATACTATAAACAGCTACATGCTCACTTTGCACAAGATATATTTTCATAAGTTGAGAAGGAACATTCGATACTTGCTCAACACCAACTACACCTTTTGAATTTGAAAAAGAGTAAAAAAATATATGCCCCACGCCTTAAATGAAAGAAAGGAAGAAAGGAAGGAAGGAAGGAAGAACTTCATGCTTAACCCATAGAGTGCCCAAAACGGATCAGTAGATGCTTGATGAAAGGTTGAGGGCTCTCGTGCAACTTATTTTAGTTGAGCGGCAAAAGCATAGTCTGAAGTCTCTTTCTTTCTCTATCAGTAGAGTTTTACGATAACGCGCTGACTACCCAACTGATCCAATAACCTGCTACCAGACTAGGAATCTCTCCTTAGCAGTCTGAGATATTCAACCCTGTAATCACACCGTTCTTCAAAACAAACAAACAAAAATAATCAACCATAAAGTAGATAAAATGCTATTAAGATTATGAATCAAAAGGCAAAAAAGATATATTGACAGGGTCACCATGTCCTGTCATTCTCATGTTTAATCATTAAGTAGATAAAGGCAATATGTACAGAACAGAGCACCTCCAGATCAATTTATGCATCTAAAACATAGAATTACTTGCCTGTAAAAAACATTGAATTGGGGAGTTGGATTTACCAAAACATAAATTTAAATTTATTCTTCACTTTGCTTGATTGCAAGACGGTGTTGCGGTACGAGTTGTTCACCATTAAGCAAATAGAGCTACGACACCATCATTCCGGTGCAAAAAACCTCTTAGATTTTACCGTCTACACTCTGGGTTGACAGATAGGATACAACCGTTTCTATCTATGTATTTCATCTGGAACCATCTATACAAAACAAACGCTACTATCCAAAAAGAATTAGCAAAAAGAATTAAGTAGTTATAAATATTCCAGGCTGAAGATGGGCAAATGTAGAACTCAATCTCATTAATAATTCGGTAAAAATACCGGTCAAATGTTGCCGAGCACAAACATGGTAATTATGATTTCTTTTCCTCACAAGTATCTTATCAATAATAATCGGCTCAAAACACAAATAAAAATCGCTAAAAATATCAAAAAATTAATCCAACTTTAGCCGAACTAACAAACCAAAACAAAAAAGAGGTAATGTTTAACAATGAATAGGAAAGAAAAACCAAACAAGACGACCGGCGCTACTGCAGTAAGCCGACTCCTCAACAGCCAAATCTGCCATGAAACTCTCACGTTCGCTATCCCAATAGACACTGGAGTGTAGAGTTTTGACCCTCTCTCCGGCCTAGGTAAGGATATAGCGAACCGGGACGGTGGGTTTGGATCATTTTGTTTAATTATTATTATCATACGGCATGCCGTTATTTCAACAGTACCCATCTAATGCCAGGTTGGCAGCCACCACCCATCATTATATATTAATTCATATATGTTATTGATTTTGATTAGGGTTGTCGGTACTCACTAATCTATTGGTCCATTGAGTGTTAGGTTTGCTCTACCTCTTTGGGTTCACTGTTCTGAAACCGCATTTTACACGTAATTATTTGTTTATTGGCTTTGATAAGTCTTTGTTGTGTTGAAATTGATTACTGATTACTATTATTGACAATAAACATAGTCTAATAATTCAAAGCTTGATGATATTTGATTTTTGTTTTAAATTAAAAAAAGGGTAAGAGACAAATTGACACGATGGTGGGGGTTGGGATGGGATTTTGGAAATCAAACAGTGCCCCACTGCGTAGAGCTTCCTCCCAAAATTAGGCCATTATTATTATTATTATTATTAGATGAAAGCCATTGAAGATATAACTAGACGTTAGATTGAAGACGACGGATTACTCAGTCTTTCACTTTTATCAACCACAATTTTTTTCAGATTTTTTTTATCTCAGCCAAATGCCACCGTATAAAAAAAAGGTGCGTGTGAAAAAATCGATTGGTCGGTAATGAATAGAAAAATAGCATTTGTGTGTGTCAAAATAGCATTTTTCGTTTTCCTCTTCTTTTTGTGACGGATAAAAAAATTAATCAACACTGAAATTAAAATTGTTGGTCGCGCAAGACACAAGTGGGGACGAGCATGGTAGCTGAATTGGGGGTGGTGGGAGTAGTAGGACTTTGATGTACATCATCAACTTCTTCTCCACCAAGACTCCGACATGGCTATCTAATAAGGCGATTTCTCTACCTCCTCCCACTTCTCTACTCCATTTTTATAGGCCGTCTCTTACCTTATATTTGTCTGTCCTCCATACGGAACAGAGAGTTTATCTACTTTCTTGCTTCTGCCTTTTCCTCACTGTCCCCATTCCTTGTAACCAGCACACACTTGAATTCAATCTACTTGAGGATTTTCTCAAACATAATCATAATGAGGACGTTGAACGCGAAATAACCCAAGTACCTTCGGTTTTGGTTTTGGATCATATATAATAGGAAAAAAAAACAAGGAAGAATTAGTGCTTGAAAAGGATAGGCGAGGATTAAGAGGCGATATTTGTATGTGGTCATCTAGCAGCAGCCACACGTAATTATCAATTTACATTAATTGTCTCGTTTGTAATCTTCGATTGGTGTTAATAACTAAGCAGCCCTTCTATAGTTGTAGGCACCTTCCCATATTTGTCTTGATTTCACAGACACTACTGCACGATTTGGCTTCAAAACTCTGTCCACAGCCATGATTTCTGATGCTGACATACAGATCCAGACCACAAGGGTTAGCAGGATGATTGATTGATGATGATGCATTCTCCATCCACAAACACAGAAATAAATAAAAAACGAAACAGAGAGCTTTTTCATTAATATTTACACCACAATCCCTCTGGTACAGTACAGTGGAGCTTACCACAATCCTCCCGTTGGCGGCGAATTCGAGCTGCCCATGACATGTTCTCGCTGCCATTAACACTCCTGCTTGAGCTTCTTCTCTTCAGCTGCGATAGCTGAGACTCCCACTGACTTTTCCAGAATCCACTTTCTCCAATTTCCTGAAAATTTCATAAAAGGAACAAACCAGATCAGCCAAAAGCCCCAAACCTGGAAACCATGGGGTCTAAGTCAAATTCTAATTCCGTAGAGAGAAGGCAAGAAGTGAAGTTACCTCATCGCTGGAGTAACGTCTCCTAGAAGAGAAGGCGAAGTGCAAACCTCTGGACATATCACGATCGTAGAGAGCCCTACGGCGAGGATCGGACAGCGTCTCGTAAGCCTCTTGGACTAGAATGAACTTCTGGGTGTACTCCTCCACCCGGTCGGGGGGAGATACGTCCGGGTGATACTTCAGGGCCAGCTGCTTGTACGCCTGCTTAATATCAGGCTGTGTCACAGACTCGTGTATTCCCAGCAGATCGTAAAAGCTCGCATCGGCAGTGGCATCGGCAGCGGCAGCAGCGGCGGAGGTGTAACTGTCGTCGGTTGCGGTGTCGTTGGCTGTGGCAGTAGCGGTGGCCCTAGTCCTGAAAGAAAAACTTCCCTGGCGTCCAATCGGAGATCTAATACGAATAGCAGGGTCGGGGGATCTGGGAGAAGGGGAGGAACAGACACCGAAGAGAACGGCGTCGGGCGATGGGATTGTCAATCGGTAGCTGGCCATAGCAATTCAAAATTGATTTCCGAGTTATTAAGGTTTCTGGGAGGAAAGAAGAAGAAGGTAAAGAGATGAATGTGGAATGATGAGCTTCTGTTCTGTGTATGAAACTTTTAAGATGGAGGGGATAGAGGGGGGGGTACATATACCAGCAGATTTTTAAGGGGGCGGGCGACCAAGTGGGAGAAGAGAGAATACTTTAATTTCTGTTTATGTTTTTCTTTGTTTAAGAATTACCTGAAATTTCTATTAATTAACTTTTGCGTGGGCAACCGAGCGGTATTCCTGATAATGACGTTATTAGGAAAAAAGTTAACAAAGAGAGCAAATAAAATTGAGGAAACCCAGCTACTTGGCTTCTCTTTCCTTACTAGGTTGAAAATAGTGGTATGCTATATGAATTGATTCCGAGTAAAATATGTTCATTCATAGAGGACACTATTATTTGTCTTGCACCCGAGTCTTCCCATTCAAGAAACATGTGTCCATTTGGTATACCTGATCATAGAACGTTATTAGTAGTAGGGTAATTAAGGTTAGAACTATAACAAGAATTAAAGGAATTATCGATAATAAGGCCAAAACAACTTTGGCAATCGAGTTATTCAGGAAATAACCTACAATATCCACAACAGAACTAGTTCAATCAGCATAATCAACAAGGGTATCGAAAGAAGCTGCAAGATCCTTCAATGAAGATCGTTAAACAAGCAGTGCGACCTCCACCATTTCTGGATAAAGAAGATGTTCAAGTAGAGGAGACACCGAAGATCGCTTCGCCGGATAGAGCGGAAGATACACCTCCTATCTGCTTTCCTACTCCTCCGCCCGTGAATAATCCTTACAAGCCAAGAGTTCCATATCTTAGTTCCATTTCCTGCTCGACTGAATAAGGAGCTGCATGATGAGCAGTTTGCTGTTTTTATGAAAGTGTTGAATAGTATGCATGTTGATATGCCTTTTGTGTAGGTGGTGAAAGAAATGCCTCATTATGCCAAGTTTATGCAGGATTTAGTTACCAACAAGAGCAAGCTTCCAGAATTATTAGCTCTTGCTAAGGAAGAAACTACAGAGTTGAATGAAGAAGTGGATATGGTTGCAAGCTACTAAGACAAAGAATTTGGCATTCTACCACGCAAGTGAGGCGATATAGGTCTGTTCACTCTACCTTGTAAGATTGGTAATACTCAAATTCGCAATGGTTTGGCTAATACATGAGCTAGTATTAATGTGATGTCCTATACCTTAGCTAATAACCTAGCATTGATAGATTTTTAGCCAACACACATGAATATTAACTAGCTGATAAATCTGCAATTGTTCCTAGAGGTGTTTTGGAGGATGTGCTTTTGACTGTGGGTAAATACACTTTCTTAACAGACTTTGTGGTGATAGACACGCATGCCCTCTCTGAAGCCTAAAACTTCGAGGGTAGCAACATCCTTTTGCCCTTCAACGACTTTTCCACCTACCTAAAAAATCTTATCGTTGTGGTCTCTAGCGACCCATCCAATGGCACCCCCAAGTCTACCGGTCCCTGTACAAGCATCAACGTTTAATTTGATCTAGTCTCTTGGCGGTGAATTCCATTGAGTCTGGGATTGTTGGGGCCGATGGGGAGCAAGAATGTTGGTTTCATCAAGATCATGAGATGAAAAGTTGAACTCATTTTGACGGCTCTGGGTTTTGCTTAAAATAACTAGCATCGTCCCTTGAATTTGATTAACGACAACATCATTCTTTGATTTCCAAAGTCGCCACCAGAAGAAAGCAAGGCGAGGCAAAGTGGAGAAAGTTCTCGAAAAGTGAAGATGAAACCTCAAAAAGCGAGATATTGGAAGTTGGGGCATCGAGGGTGAAAGAGAGGAGTATCCACCAGCTCAGAACATTTGCGGACAATGTGAGAATTATTAAAGAGGTGTTCCCCGATCCTCTATGGTTGAAAGAAAAACATGACAAATTAAATTGTGAGTTCGAATGCGAGTTTGGAGAGGGAGCCCAAAATTCAGGTACAATCCCTCTTGAAAAAAGTTTACTAAAGTGAATCTGTAACCAAAAGTAAAACATGAAGCACTACAATATATTCATAAACTTGATTGCACCGTCTTTTTCTTTACAAGAAAAACAAAAACTTGATCACTAGATCAAGCGTTCAGCCAAAATTACACGCTTAATTATTTTTTGTTCATTTTCGTAACCTAAAAAGACAATAGGTATTTGATGCTGGAATGAGTCATAAATTAATAATGTTCTTCAGAAGAAGTGACCCACTTTTATTTCATGGACAAAATCAGGTCGAAGTTACAATTAAACGATTGAAGTCTATAATTTCAAGGGGAATAATGCAAGAACTCAGTCCACACATATTTTATTGGAATAGTAATGATCAATTATAACTTTGGTTCAAAACATAATAGAACAACGACAAAATACCACTAGTAAGTAATCAATAATTAATTCATGGTGGTGGCTTTTGCTATCTCCAAATTGGGTTGTTGATCCTTAGTGATCAAAGCATTTATGTTCCTAAAACTTGGCAATTATTAACTAAAAACTGTGAAATGTGAAATTATTATAGAGATGAAGGTGATTTAAAATTATCAAATAAAATAATTGTTAAACTTGTTGAGGACAAGAAAAAATTGACTAGAGTGAGATGTGCGTCTAAAAAAAGTGGTGTGTATTTTAAGGTGATTAAAAGTGGTACATATTTCAAGGTAATTATGACATATTTTTCAAGACAGATGCCTAAAATTCGTGTGTATGGCGCATTCTCCATTAACAAACCATATAAATGGTCCAACACAACTTCTTTGAAAAAAAAAATTATTCTCCATCGCAACAAAATGTCGTGGAACCACACTAAACACTTGTGTTCTTTCCCGTATTTTCTGTTGATATATTCTTGTTCGCCATTGTAGAATAGTTCTGCTCTCATCTTCTGTATCTCTAAGCACGACGAAGAAACAATTTTTTACCAAAATTTGTGAAATTTTATTGAGCAGAACCAATCATAACAATATCCAATTTAAGCAGGTCTATAAAAAACATAAGAGGTCTATCTATCCAAATAATAAAATTGGTCTAATTGGCTTTACAATGCGCCATAATATAAGCAGCCTCAGTTGCTTCGTGCCAACAATGTTTTCAGGTGCCATAGGTGAAGTCTGCGATCAAACGTTAAATGTTTCTTCAGATAATCCCCATTTCTGACATGCCATCATTAGCCGACTTGATAGGTTGCACTAAGTCCAAGCAGTCGCATTCCAATATAATCTTCTCATAAGCATGTCGTCGAGCCAAAGTTAGCCCAATTTATACTGCAACCGCTTCTGCCAAAGAAGGGTACCAAATACCATGTAAACAGTGAAATGCAACAGCTACAAAACTCCTATTCGAGTCATGCACCATGATACCAACTCAAATGCCTCTACCCATAAGAATCCTCGCATCGGTGTTTCTTTTGAAAATTCTAGTACGAGGTTTATCCCATTGTGTAGGACTTGCAACTTGTTTCAAAGGAAATTGTTCGTGGCAGATGCGATAGTCATTAAGAAAGCTCTGACTCATGGGCAAAAATTTCATATTCATGATGACGATATCCATTAAAGAGGTAAGAATTTCTCTCCTTCCAGATGAAAATGCACCACGACGCAAGGGTATCAATCGAAACTCGATCAGTAACTTGTTTGAACCATTCAAAGAAACTTAGCACCTATCTATAATCGAAGCAGTAAGCTAACAAATTTGGCCACCATATGCGAGCGACTCATTGGCAATTGTGAACTAGATGCATTAGAGATTCCATCATCGCACATAATGGCCATCCATCACATGCTTTTCCGTTGTATTTGCTCAGCCGATCTCTCGAAGGAAGAGTGTCGCGCATAAATCGCCAAATAAACTGTTTACCTTTATGTGGGAGATTGAAAGCCCACACACATATCCTATATGCTGCAGTACCCATCAAATTTATCTCGTCAGAACATTGGAAACCATCAATCATTGACGGTACCCTTTGCACGTCGAGTAATAGCCATATCTACTCCCATTACAAATTAGACAGTCGGTTTCACCATTTCCTCGAAGTGGAATCTGTTGAATAGCTTTTGCTATTGCTGTTGGGAAACAACTTTCAATCAGATCAACGTTCCAACGCTCAGAGGATGGATCAACCAACTCTCTAACAAGTGCATTAGTAGCCAAAACCGCAGGTGCCGACGAAATGAAGCCATGTGGAATAATTGGGATCCAATGATCGCCCTAAATACGAATAGAGCCACCATTACCAATCCTCCACCTTAGTCCTTACCACATCAAATCCCGAGCGATCATCAAACTGCGCTAGATAAAGTTTGGCCGATATCCCACCTCAGCTTCAAGCACTATAGAGTTCTTTAAATACTTAGCCTTTACAATACGTGCAATTAGTGAATCGTGCCAATTATGAAGGTTCCAAAGCTGCTTTGCTAGTAACGCAGTATTGAAATATTGAGGATTGGAAAAGTCGGATCTGAAATAGATTTCAGAAGCTGTTTTTCTTCGCATAAAGCAGAAAAGTAATCGTAACCCCTACCTCTGAAATAGATTTCTCAAAAAGTCTGATCTGAAGCCGACAACCCAAAACGTTTCTTCCATCCTAATACATCAGAAGGTTCGAATCTAGGATTGGATATTCCAAACCCTAACTGTCAAGTTTTCTTACGAGAATCAAAAACTATAAGATTGAGAGAGAAAAGAGGATTTCTCACCCTCCCATGAATCTCATGGCCTCTCTAATCTCCTACCTGATCCTAGACAAAGCGTCTCTGACTATTCCTCACAATCTATCTTCTTCATCTTCTCAAGAGAGTCCCGCCGAGTGTCTATTTTCTTCTCCCCCGATTTCTGAGTTTCTGAACCTGATACTAACTTATATAATTAGTCTGCTATGCCCGTGTTGAACATAGCACCACGCCCGTGGTTTCTTGATACCCACGCCCATGACATACTGATGATCACGCCTGTGGCCTACTGACTCTCATGCCCGCAGTCGATTGTTGACCACTATCATGATTGGTCTGGTCATCACGCCCGTGACTGTCCAATTATTAGTCCAACACTCACCTAGTTCATCTCTAAAACTCGAATTCATGGTTGACGCAAAATTGAGGTGTCACACATCCCATTTGCTTTAGGTGCTTTCCTCGCCCCCACTTTATTAAGAGCTATCACACCTTCTTCTAGGAGAAAGACTGAAGAAGCTTGTCATTATCAGCCTCCGACACTTTACGCCTAACTGAGTCAAGAATTGGGGTGGAGGAAGGAAATTGCCAGCCTTTAACAGATCGGAGAAATAACAGTTGAGACAGTCTGAACCCTTTTATTGACCCACCCACCAAAGTCCTGTAGCATCTTTCAGATTAGTAATAGTGTTTTTCTTTCATCAAGTTGTAGCCTTCATATGGAAGAAGGTTGTATTTTTGTCACCCTCCTTCGCCCAATCTGTTCTTGCCGATTGACTCCAATAATCTTCTTCATTCTCTTTAAGAAGGAAGAGCTTCGAATCCAACTATCGGCGTTGACAAAAAACATGAGGGGTACAAGGCTGCCATTACAATGCGTCAAGAGCCCACTTAATCCTGGGTTTCTATTTGATACTCTACTCTAGCCATCCAAATTACTATGACATGCATCAATCTTAGAAAAAATATCTCCCAAAATTTCCCATGCTTTCGAAATAATCTTAGGACATCCCGCATATTTGCTCCAAAATGGTTTAAAGCGAAAAGACCAACCTTACTTAATCTCATTATCATTATCATCGAAAGTGTCGCACCTGATAGGTCGATGGTCAAAGCGAAACTGACCCAGCTGGGAAATGGTCTCTAAATGATCCAATCATTCCTCAATAAACCCATCTGCAAGACGGTTGTTATCCCAAGTAAAGGGGTACCCTTGAAAGCCAATATCATTAAGTCCACAATCTGATAAGCAAGTTTTAAAGTCAACAATACCTTCTTCGACTAAAACACATCCACTAGAATTTTCATTAATAAAAGCAACTTTTTTGAAATCCACACCACAAAACAAATAGACCTTCCCACTGAATTGTAAGAGACCTAAGGAGGTCCCTGGTGAGAGGCTTATAAGAGCTCTCTGCCCAACCATGAATACCTATAAACCTGCATGCCAAGCTACTATTTGCCACAACTTTCATATCAACATGATGCAAAGATATTGACATAAGTTTAAGAGTACCTTCATAACTCTACTAGATGCTTACTCTACCGGTGATATTACGATTTGAAGCCACCATCGACCAAAGAAAACCACATGGATAACCTGCTTCCTTTAGTAATTCCAAATGTTCTTCCTCATTTTGTTAACTATGTTGTTATTCCAAGTCCATCCATCATTATAGCCAAAGAGCCTTATTTATTCACCAAAGGGGATGGTCCCTCCCACCAACAACATGATTCCTACCTGAGAGCTTTGAGGTTTGTGGAGAACTCCAAAAAGGATCGAAACCAGGCCCCATAATTCCAACTCTGGTTTTAGTCTTTTTTTCCTGATTACCAAGTTTCTGACCAGACCCCACTCTAAAGCGCTAATCACCCCCAAGATTTGAACTCCGCTGGTTGATCTTATATGGAGACATCTGTAGGGACTGTGAGAATAAAGAGTTATGAGTGACTGTTTCATTATTGATGCTGTCAGCATTCGGTTGCTGACCCTTCTCAACTGCAAGGTTCATGGCGGTAACAACGGTCTCCGAATCAAGTCGATCAGAAGTTTCACCCACCACATCTTGAAATGTCTCAAATTTATTAAAGTTGGTGCGGGTAAGAGGACTCCAAGGGACAGGTCTTAGTGGTACTAATACTTGCCTTTTTGTTCTTCATGCATCCATATATGCTACACAAGTTCTTCTTCATTTATCACAATCTCCTTCACCGTTCCAGACTCAACCATTAGTTTAGGAGCCGGAACGGGTTCACGACAAGTGCATTGGCGAATCGGGGTGCCATATCTACCACAATTAGTATATATGTATTCAAGACCGTCATATCCCACATAATATTTAACCCCTTCAACCTTTTACTTAGAGAGAATCGGTTTTGTAAGATTAGTTTCTACACAACACGTGCATGTTTAGCATGGACCCCTTCCTTAGTGGCACAATCAACTCTAATAGGTTTTCCAATGAGATTAGCAATCCTCCTGACTGCCACAAGATGATAGAATTCAATGGAGGAGGTTAGGTAACTGAACTCAAACAAGCTATTAATCTCTATATTCCATAGATTGAAACCACGAACCAGCGATGCATCGTAAGTAAAGTTTAAGTGTTTGGTCCTTTTCATTTTACTTAACCCACTCAATTAATCTAAAGCTAAAAGTGGATCATTTCTAATTGTACCCTCCAATATTCATTTCTTCTTCGTGGCTTTTCTCTTTTCCAATTGAAACTAGGGAGTTACTTCTTTTATTTTTTTAGCTCTTGTGCACATTCAGTTATGAAAAAATATTAAGACTTAGGTGTCTAGCTAGTTGAATATTAAAATTATATAAAGTTGGGGTCAACTTTACTATTCATTAAGTTGTTTTTTATAAATTTTAGTTACTTTTCACGGTTATAATTTGGTTTTGTCAACCAATTTTGTTCATCTATATTTATTAATTTGTTTCATTCACTTTCTCTATTAGTTTACTTTGTTAGATAAAGTAGTCTATGTTGTGGATGATGATATGGGTTTAAGAGTGGGGATCGGGTTAGGTTTCAATAGGGTTTAGTCTGACCTTTTTAGTCGGTTTTCGAGTAACCTTAGAGCCTGAATTAAACAGGATGGGATCGTGCTCGGATTTACTTAATAAAGTGATATGTAGAAAAAGTAGTTCATTTTGTGGATGATGAGATGACTTTAGGGGTGGGAATTGGGTCGGGTTCGGATAGGGTTTCACCCGACCCAGTCAGTCCAGGTTTCGATCGAAAAACCAAACCCGAACTAAACATGATCTGGTTGAGCTCGGGTCTACACAATAAAGTGATATGTAGAAAAATTAGTTCATGGTGTGGATAATGAGATGACCTTAGGATAGAAATCAGGGCTTAGCCCGACCAAATATGTCGGGTTTCAGATAACCCAAAAGTTAAGCCTGAACTAAACAACATCGAGTTGAGCTGGGTCTACACAATAAAGTAATCGGGTACCCTAAAGGCCTGAACTAATCAGGATCGTATCGAACTCGGGTCTACACAATAAAGTGATATGTAGAAAAATAGTTCATCCTGTGGATGATGAAATAGCCTTAGGGTTGGGAATCGGGCCGGGTTTCAACATGGCTTAGCCCAGACCAGTTAGCTTGATTTTGGGTACCTGGAAGTCAAGCCCGAACTAAACAGGATTCAGTCGAGCTCGGGTCTATACTATAATGTGATACGGGCCGGGTTTCAACATGGCTTAGCCTAACCCAGTTAGCTTGACTTTGGGTACCTAGAAGTGAAGCCCGAACTAAATAGGATGCGGTCGACCGCGGGTCTATACTATAATATGATACGCAAAGCAATAAATAACGAGGAATTGTTTTATTGGATATAAATTTGATTTAGAAATAATGCATGTGTTTACATTATATACATTACACAAATAAAATCTACTTCAAGATTGCATTTTAGTCATTAGTGGTGGAAAATTCGATCGGACTCGGCCCAAATCTCTCAGTGAAACGGGGCTTCGGATAACCCGAAAACTCATATTAATTGGATCGGGTCGAGCTCGGGCTCTAAAGTATAATATTTCGAATTTCCTATATCGTTGACAGATAAATAAACTTATACTACAAATTAACTAACAGGTAAGAAACACCACACCACACGTTGTAAAACCTAGTCTTCTCTAAAACCTAGTTGGATTGTTCGAAAACTCCATTTTCAACACAAGTAATAAAATAGTTAGGTGATGAATACTTACTTTCATTCTTAGTGAACTCACTTGAGGAACCATTTTTATTAAATAGACTATGAGGCTTCCTTTGAAATTTAAAAGGTCTAAATTGAAATGTCACAAGATTCATTTTAGAATCTGATAATTATTATATTTTCGATGGTGGAGAGTGGCTGGTTTCTGATTTTGGTTTTTGCTTTGTTTCTGTTCAACAAATTTTGTCCTATTTGTTTGTGTTGATTGCTGCTACAGTTGACCTTGTTGGTTCTTGTCTTTTGGTGATGGCTTTGGGATGGGAAGGTCTTCAGATTGCGTCTTAATTCGTTATCAACGTTGGAATTGGGATTGACCAATAATGTTTATCGTCAAAGGGCTCTCCGATCAGTTAATAATAACATCTACGTAATAAAATTCTAATCAAAATTTACATTAAATTTTATGATTATCTTTAAAATTGGAATGAATATGTCATAATCATCTCTAAATTTCACAATGGCCAAACTTATAACTTCAAGTTAGTAGTTTTGTCTAAATCTATCACAGGGTGGGTCTAACGCCCATCAAACGTAATACCATCTGAGACTAAGTCAACTCATCGCTTGTGGGAGCCTAATCTAGCATTGGTCCCAAATGTAATTCTCCACTTCTCCCTCCCCATGAAGAAATTAGGATCCGAATTCAAGATCTTTAGATATCTATAACTACACTAATCGATAATCTTACCGAGTTGAACTAGGAGCATTTGGATTAAAAAAATGTAAGATGAGAACATTTTGAAGGAATACTAGGTTCATAAGCAAATGTCGTCTCCTTAAAAAGTGTTGATGGGACCTGACCCCAACTGTCGATTGTTGTTGTCTCGGGCTCTTTAAACTTCTTTACCGTCTAGGTCGGGTATGATGAAGATGAGGGTTAAGTTCTAACAATAAAAATCACGATTCTTTGAGTCGTCGGGTTGATAAGAATAGTCAAAATCGGGCATTGATTTGGTTTGACCATGAAATTTGGTCGGTTTGACCAAAATTGATTGGCTAGGTGGACTCGATTTTTATGACTACAATTTTTATTTAAAAAATATGTGGGAGTGAAATTCGAACCATGGTCTTTCATGTAGAGAGGATGAGTGATTACCATCCCTACTGATATCACAATTTCATTGAAGTATACATTTAATTGATAATAATATACATTATGACAGCTAATTAACACTAAAATAGTAGAATCTTACCATAAATTAAGTAAATTGTACATTAGATCTCAATTATTTAATTAGTAAAAACCTCAAATCATTATATAATTTGAAACTTGTTAAAAAATAATTCAATAACTAACGCTAGATTATGATATTGCTCTCTACATTGCTGGTTTGATCCGGCTCAATCGAAAACTCGTCCGGTCCGGCTTAATTATATTTATTTATTTTTGATAAATAACTATATTTATTTATTTATTAAATTAATAATTAAAACAGTCCAACCCAATTTAAAAAACGATTGGACTCCGTCTAACATCAAACTCTAAAACCTAAACTCATCGGTTCAATCTTCGATCCGGTTTTCAAAACCTTGGTTAAGATTAGTGTACAATTTTTTAGATGGAGTAGAAAGAGATTATGAATGAAAACTTAAATCAAGGAATATAAACATTCTTCTTCAAATTATATTTCTTAATCTATTCAAAGAAAAAATAAACTTTTCTTAAAAATCATTCAAATCTCAAAATTTAACATTTTTTCACACACCTTTCCAACCTTAATTTAACAAATACATTGTTTTAACTAACTTTTTCAAAAATTATAATTTTTATTGTCAAACCTAACTTAGATAAGCCTTCTTTTAAAAACGCCTGAGTTAAGCCATTTGACTTCACACTCAATTGGTCCCCCTGAATTGTAGCTGGCTCAGATGCCCCATACATGTTCGAACAGTAATTCTAGGTGATAGGCATAATACAAAACAAATATAATTAATAATCATTTAATTACCTATTATGTTTATCACTACTCCAGTTTATTTGCAGTTTGGCTTGAGTGCGGTGGCGGATAGACATAATGGACGGGCATGATTTAATGTTGAAGATTAACGGTTGGGGATTAACATGATTTTCCGCACCATGCTTCACGAGGCAGATTTGTCGCTTCTTGTCCTCGGTCCCACGATTTTGTAATTACCAGTCAAATACTAAATATTCAGTAATTGTTAATTTGTAAAATTTCAAAATTAAATACCAAAATTGGAATTCAAAATTTTGGGGCCGGTTTGGATTCAAACTCGTTTCCAATTTTTTCGTTTTTAAAATTCAAAATCACTTCCCACCAAAAAAGTGAAACCCAAATCTCTCTCGCTCTGTCTCTCTCTCTTACTTCCCCGACGATTTCACTCCCAGTTCACGGAGTAACCGTTGTGAAGCCTATCGACGGAGTAACCTCTGTGAAGTCAATCTACAAGCTCCCCCACTGAAACTGCCCTCAACCGCCTATCCAGTAACCACCCCAAAGTTACTATAAAAGGAAAGTTGAGGGACGAAGGGCGAAGTTCGTTCCGATTCCTCTTCTTTATGCTCTTGCATGTGTCGAAAAACAACGACAGGTGAGCTCCGACGTCTCTGGGTATGCAACCACGATCATTGTAGTTTTTTTCATGTAATGCACAATTGCTGCAGTTGTAATAGTAACTGCGTGGTGTCGATTAAGCTTTTTCACGCCTAGGGTTTGGGGTTCTCGTTTTGGGCTTTTGTTCGTTTCCCATGAACTTGATAAATGGTTATAAAGTGGCTAGCCAAGAAGCGAAAATCAGAGCAAGACAAAGTCAGCCCGTTATGTATAATTGTATTCATTTTGTGGCTACCTTGTCCTTACTATTCATTTTCTGGCTACCTTACAAACGTGCTTCATCAAGTCACTAGTTAAGATAATTTATTTGGCACTTGTATGTCGTTACTGTCGATTAACTCCTCCTAGATATGGATTTTACTAGTAGCTTTTTCGTTCCTCTCTATCTACCCTTCCTCGTCATAGATTTTCCTATTACTATGTTGTTAATGTTGAATTACTCATACTAGTTACTGACTCAGCCTTTGTTTTCGTACTGGTTACTGATTGAGCCTTTGATTTCCTAGCCCATCTTCATGTGGTTACTATCAATGTAGTCTGACTGGTTGTTTGCTTACTAGACTAGTACTGCTGTTACTGACTGTTTATCGTGTATCGCGTGAGTCCAGTACACTAACATTAATTTGTTCTCCGCATTTAGTTTAATGGGAAGTAGGATTACCAAGTCTTTATCAACTTGTATGTTGCCCCCATATATGTGATGTTGTTGTTGTTCACATTGACCGAGTTCTTAACATTCACAATTAATTGTTTGCAGGAAAATAAACAACGTTCCAATTATATTGAGGCAAGCAAACCAAATCCGAACCCCGTCTTCCATTGCAAGACGAAAGGGGTGGTGGACGCCAATGACATTTTGAAGATGTTGCGTGCAAGAAATAGTGTGAAGAAGTTCCTCCTCTAAGTGGGGTTTGACGGTTTCTTGTCCATCCAAAACAAACATCACAATAGGGAACTCATCGACGTCCTTCTTTTCAGGCATCCACCAGGCTTCACGGGCCTTCGACATAAATGAGTACTCTCTGATCATCAAAGCGGCCAATGTTGAGAGGATTTATGGCCTATCTTGTCATGGAAAAGATGTGGACATCGAGACCTGCTCTCCAAACATTGTTGATAAATTTGCTAAAGAGATAACGGTCAATCGATACTCGAACGACTCAATGTCCTTCAAGGAGGTGAAGGAAAAAAGGAAGGCAACAAAAGAACATGCCATCTTTCCCACACTATACATCCTCCATTGCATAGGAGAGTTTCTTGCACCAGGGAACTCCGACCGGGTACCCTTGCGGTATGAGATGGATGTACAGATGAATTTGGAGCAATCAAGAGATACAACTGGTCCCAACATATGGTTGATACAGTTATTGGTGGGCTGGTGGATTGGACGTTGACTTCGAAGACATACCCCTCCGGGGACATCAACGTCTTGATGATTCAAGATATCTTCGTGTTTCGGAGTGTTATTACCACGATATTCGAATATATCAATATCACAAAAAACACGATATTCAAAACCTTCGAAAAGGAGGGTATTCAATATTCACCCCCAATATCATTTTGGTCGGACACATTTACCCCTGGAGTTGTCCAAAATTACATGCCATATCAGCCAATTAAATCCCACCTGTCAGCCTTTTTCGGGGGAAATTGATTACTCCCTCTCTCCTATTTTTACATCCTCTCTCTTCTCTTTATTGATAAACGAAAGATATCTACTCCTCTTCCATTGATTCTGATATCGACAACAAAGACGAAACCCTTATTTTCAATTATTCTTCCTACTCGCTGGTACCGTCGATGATGACGATCCCCCCACCCTCTCTTGGAATCAAAGGAAGAAAAACAATCATTCTTTCTTGATTGATTACTCCATCTGCCAACTTGATTGGCCATCACCTTGGCTCTAGATCTCAAGTGTGATTCTCGTGGAACCCAACACTACCGGCGAGCAGCGATGGCAGTGAAGGGGTACGAGGTATTATAAGGGTTTCAGAGGCGGCAGATTCGTATTTATGATTTTGATTTGATATGGGGTGTTTCTACAATTTTTGTTGAGGTGTTTGGGAGAGGAGCTATGGATTGGATTCTAGAGTTATACATTTTTAGATAAAGAATGGGCAGGTGTGTTTCATTTGGAGCTGAATCAATGCACATTTAGAGAAGAAACTCCATAGCCAACTTTCAATGCACTATTATAAAAGAATTTTGATCGTCAGTTTAGTTTCTCTTTTGGACTTTGCTGAAGATCAAAGTCCACTACACATTACTAAAGAAATGCTGGAGAAATGATAAAGAAGAAGGAAGGGTCCTATAAGTGAAGGATATATTTGTAATTGAAGATCAGAAATCAAATTTTTATGCCAAACAAGAATTTCAACATTTTCCAATGGTAATATCAATACCATTCAAAATCTGATATCTCGAATATCATGATATTCGAGATATTGCATACTAAAAGAGGCCTTTAATACATAGGATATTGATAATTTCATATATTATATTGTTGGCCCTAGTCGTTTATGGTGCAAAATATTGGTAATAGGCTTCTAGTCGTCTAAGTTCAAGTTTGATCACCCTTGTATGTTCCAACTCTTATATTGATTTGGAGCAATAAAGGTGATGTGTAGTAGTGTTATAATATGAATGCATTTTAGAGTCAAATATAGTAAAATCAGAGAATCTATTAAGTGGAGGAAACAAATAATAAGTACATGATCCCAGACATGAGAATCTAGTAACAAATTACTAGCCACAACTCCAATTTCCTAAAATCTAGCAACTACTAACTAACTACTAACAACTTTTCTCTAGGACTAAATTGTTCAATAACAAAAATTAGGTGACCAACAACATAACAACTTAATAAACTTAACTAAACAACGCAACTTCAATTAAATTGGACTCTTCACTTTGTCTCAACTTTAACGATCCTCCCCAATCCATGTCAACCTTCTCAAAGATTTCAATTCAAACACTCTTCACTTCCTTCACTCAAGCAAGCTAATTCTGTTCCATCATAAACACTAAGCCAGCTACAGAGGCTTGAGAGCCTTGGTCATGATGTCAACCACTTGATCATATGTTCCACAATATCCCAACTCAATAACTTGATTTTTTGTAGGCTCTTTCAGAAAATGGAATCGAATATCAATATATATGCTTGCTTCTGCCTTGCAAAACTAGATTCTTGGAGAGCTTGATAGTTGAGCTATTGTCACACGGAATTCTTGTTGCCCCTTTTTCACAATAATTCAAACTCATATGTTCAATAATCCTTCAAAGCCACACATTGAGTTGCACAGGAGCAAGCAACTATAAACTTTTCCTCTGTTGTTAATAGAGTTACAATAGGCTGCTTCTTTGAAGCCCACGAGATAACTATACCTGCTAGGAAGAATACATATCCACTAGTGCTCTTTCTGTCATCAATATCTCATGTATAATCACTATCAGTATACCCCAACAAGCAAGCCTCTTCATCACTTTAGCTGTACCAGATTTCAAAGCTCATTGCTCCTTTCAAGTACCTTAAGATCCATATGGCTGCAAGCATATGTTGTCGTGTGGGACCATCCATATACCTGCTAAGCAAGCAGACTCATGATATTTGGCCCGATTGCAATGAGGTAGAACAGGCTTCCAATAAATTGTTTGTACCTAGTGTCATGGACTTGAAAGCCATCTCCAACTTTTTATAGTTTTACTCCAGGAACAATGGGATTCTTGACAAAGTTGCATTCCAGCATATGGAACTTCTCTAGTGTCTCTTTTGTGTACTTCTGTTGTCCAATGTAAATGCCTATGTCAGTTTGAGTGACCTCAACACCTAAGAAGGACTTCATTTTCCCAAGATCGGTCATCTCAAATTCACCTTCATAATGTGTTTGAATTCTTCAATCATGTGTGCGTTGTTCCTGGTATACATGAGGTCATCGACATACACACTCACCATCAAAATGTCAGCTCTACCTTTCTTTATGAACAAGGTATGCTCATACTCACATCTTTTAAAACCACACTTTAAGAAGTAAGCTTCTACCCTACTATACCAAACTCTATGTGTTTGTTTAAGATCATATTGCCTTTTAAAGCTTGTAACTTTATTTTCCTCCCGAGCAACCATACAACCCTTGAGGCTGCTCAATATACACATCCTCAATGAGCTCTACATAAAAAAGGCACTTTTGACATCTAATTAATACACTGTGAGACCATGATGTGTTGCAAGAGCAAAAAATTAAGGTTTTAATGGTGTCCCAATGAGCTACTAGTGCAAATAATGCATCTGAGATCCTCCAGGGGTAGCGGAGCTTGCCTGTCGATATGTTACTAATGCATCTGCTCGACACGGTCAAATCTCTCAGTTTGGAGGGCGACGGTGGCCCCCAACACTGCAAGTCATTGATCGTTCTTCATGGCCAGAGTAGCTTTTATACCATTTTGTAACGTTCCATATCGACCCTGGCCGTTTCAGAGAAGAAATTGAATAGGTAGAAGAGAAGGGAGGAGAGGAGGAAAAGAAGATTTGGGGGAATCTTTTGTATTATTTCTCATAATCGTGCCAAAATGCAGGAATGTCAGGGATATAGCAGTCTGTAGCTGGAAAGCTGGCAGATCATTAGGACAGAATTACAAAGTAACCCTCAAACAAAACGTAATAACTGTAATTTAAGGAAATAACTAAATGGTACTAGACTTCCTCATAGTTGGCAAAAGGGTCCTTGTCATGCCAAATTACAAGTTACATTTTTGGAATGCTTGAATTTGACTATGAAATCCTCATTCAAGAGCTTTAATTTGTCATGTCTTTACATGTGGTTCACTTCGAGTTGTTTGTTTTCTTATTTGGTTGGATATGCACAGTTCAAGGATTAGCAGAAATTCAGATTATTAACTTCACAAGCATTGATATAATCAAGAGCGACCCTGCTTTTGGTGCATTTTTCGTCAATTTCCTTATGGAATTGACGGTATGGTTTCTAATTTAAGAGATTGTGAATGTTTATCGACTTGATGGTTTACATAACTTCTTCAAGCACGATCAACCTTTCCAATTAGCATGACTAGTGTGTACTTCATGAAGCTTTAAGATGTTCACCCATTTGGCAACTTACTCGATGCATCAATATACTACCATCTAGAGGCTCTCTTACTTCTGTTTATGACCAAGAGATTATGGTGTTGACATGGTTTAGCAACACTGCAATTAGGACCCAAAACTGATACAATTCTAGTCTTTTTACTCTTCTAACTTCTTGGCGTTTGAACATCCAGCACTACAATAAAACAGTTGTCTAACAAAGCCAAAATTAAAGCCTAACAACGGTTGTGGCTGCTGCTAGGATGGTTTAACCGCAACTACTAATCCATTGTTAGGCTCACTAATGTTAGGTCTTTCTAACATCGGTTGGCGGGTAAGTGGCCGATGTTAGGATGGCCAATTTGACACCGCCCACCTAGCCGCTGTTAGAAGCCCGCTGTTAGGATATTGTAACAACGGGACCTTTATCCACTGTTAAGTATGTGTTGTTAGAACAATGTTTTTTTGTAGTGGAGGAATTGAATGCCACTGAAGACTCCGTTTCTCTTTATAAAGAAATGTTTCGATTGCAATTGGTGCCCTCTGCAGAATTCTTTATCATCATTCTGCAACAATTTAATCAAAACAGGGTTAAAGTCACATAAGGATTCAATCATCTCCACACTACTATCTACATTACAAATGTACAAATGTAAGCAAGTCTGTCTCGGGAGCCAATTTTCAGGTAAACTGCACAGTTTATGTACTATTCAAATCAGTGAAAGGGGAAATCGTGTTCTAGTTACTTGATATAGAAACCTTGAAAATGATCGCAGAAAACATAACCATGAAAAGCATTGCATAGAAGCTTCTTGCACCTGGTACAGCTCACATGCAAAATCTTTTAACGCCGAAAGTAAAAACAAAATTACAGGATATGCTAATCAACATTTGAACCGTGATGCACGTGGGAAACGAGTTTCTGCTAATCTTGTTCTGGTTGTGAAATAGATCATGCAACGATTTATCTAGTTTGTGCTGATTAAGAATCCCTCCATGGTAATCCTTTTGTATCACCGGCCTCTTTGCTTTGATTTCCAGGTTCTCGGATTACTTGTCGAAGTTGCTCAGGAAGCCTTGTGTAAACATCTTGCCAATCATTGAAAAGATTTTGCAGTCTACTTGTGAAGTTATCACAAGTTTGCAAACACCAAATCTTTCAGATGACTCAATTCCTCTCTGGAAGGAGGCCTATTATTCCTTGGTTATTTTGCTGGCAGAATTATTGTTTCTGGTAAGTATTGCTGCGCGCTGTCTGTAGCTCTTTTTTCTATTCTGTGCATAAGAACCAATTCGATCAGTCTCCTGAACAGTTCAAATGAAAATTCGATCGGTGCAGATGAAGTGAAGCAAGTAGTGGTAGAAGTGAATAAAAGCATTGAGAAGAGAGTCAAGAGTTTTGTGAAGATGAACAATGAGATAAGGAAGAGCCTGAAAGCAAGGAGGGGATACGTGGAAAGTAGAAGAGAAAGTGGAGGCTGTTGTGAACCCGACGAGAACCCCAGGAGGAAGTTGAGGGTTGCAGTGAAGCACCGTGAGCACAAGAGAAGAGAAGAGAAGAGAAGGAAGATCACTGCTCATGACAGAAAATGACAAAGAGAGATGTTATCGTTTGGAGGGAACTGAGCAACGGCCAATAATATATAGCTGCTGGTGTTGTAAAATATGAAATTTGGTACCTAAAGTTGAGGGTAGTTGTAATATGAAGCAGCAATCAACTGTGCAGAAAGAATGAAAGAGGGTCCTTGTCTTGTCTTATGGATGCTGTCAATGCCAATAGGGTCCTGCATGTCTACTTGAGCTGAGCTCGCTCCTTGCTAGAAGAGAAAATTAAAGATTCTTCTTTTTTAACTTTGATAAAAGGGAAACTCCATTATTAGCATTATGATTGAACCTTATTTAAAGACACAAAAGTTCCAACTCAGAAGGATTCAATCGAAAGCAGCAGGTAGCAATGGCTATGCTATACTTTCTTTTGGCAAATGTAGCAATGGAAATCCGTTACCTTTTTACTTGCCAAGTTATATATATAACAAAATTAGGAATTAAATGAGGAAGATCTTCACTTTATGCTTTAACTGTTGTAAAATAAAAATCTTTAAAAGCTTACTATCTGGTGTTGTGGGGGGGGGAAATCTTAATACTGGATACTGATAACCAATCCCAGGATAGAGAGTTATCACATTCAAGAATATTATATAAAATTAAATGACAAGTTAGAGTTAGAGTAAACCCGAGAGAAATTAAAATTACAATTACAGCAGCATTGTGATGTTAATCTTACTATACTATAGTATAGAGGTTAGATAAAATAAAAAATAAAAAAAGCAAGCGTTGAGGGGTAAAAAGGTAAAAGAAAACCAAGATGATATCCAAATCTTTTATAATGAAAAATGACTCGCACTGCCCTCTTCTATCTCTTCCATTTTTATGTTCTGGTGTGTTATTCTTTTATGGGCAGCCTCCCTCCCTCCCTGTGTTTTGTTTTAGTTTCTCTTCTCCTCCCTGATGATAATAACAAAGGCATTAAATTTGAACGTAACTTTTTGGTGGATTACGTGTTTCTCATCATCATCAGTTCACCTCCCTCCCTCCCTCCCTTTCGTTTGTCCACCTCTGATTAACCCCACTTTCCTTCACCTTTTTGCAGACTCGCTAACTCTGTTGTTACCCAGTTCCCACCTCTTCTTCTTCCTCCTCTCACATTTCTTTACTTGCGATCTATCCTCTCTCCCACATCTCATTCGTCTTATAAAAAGAAACGTATAAAACTACAACCACGACGACGGCGAAAGCCGCAATTAACTCAACGTCGGATTCCTTCCATTCTGCTCAACTCGTACGCCCATCCCATGGAGGTGGGCCTTTAGCACTCTCCTTCCTCTTCCTCCTCTGCCGTTGTGCCAATACAGGTTTGTCGATTTCTTAACCAACCTATTCTCCTTTTGAGTGTGATTCAATTTTATGACCGCATGGTGTTTGTTCAAATTCCCCAAAGACGTGTTTTTATTAGTATTTTCTGCTTCTCAATGTTTAGCCCCAATGGCCTGTTGGCTGGATGGCTTCGTTTGTGATCTTGTTGTTTTGGTTTTATTTAGGCTAGTGGAATCGGAGATCTTGGCACTCGGTTGTTTGGTGTTCCAGCTTCTTGTATGGACGATGGGGATGTCACGTGATAATTTACATGGACTTATATTGGCTGTTTCTTCAAGCATTTTCATTGGCTCCAGCTTCATTATCAAGAAGAAAGGCCTCAAGAAGGCTGCCAACACTGGAACCAGAGCAGGTCTGTTTTAAAAAAAAAAATTATATGTATGTATGTGCTTCCATTCATTTTCCTGAATCATTCATTTCGTAGAAACAGTGATGTAATATATCATTGTTTATTGGTCATTTAGGTATGGGAGGTTACTCCTATTTGTATCAACCATGGTGGTGGGCTGGAATGATTACAAGTAAATCCCTTTTGTTAGTCGAATGTGATTTACTTTCACTTCTTATTTTCACTTGTTTCTGATATGCTCAATGCTTGCACCTCTCATGTGCTATTTCTTGGCAGTGATTTTGGGAGAAATAGCTAATTTTGCAGCTTATGCATTTGCTCCTGCGATTCTCGTCACTCCCTTGGGAGCTCTAAGTATTATTTTCAGGTTTGTCAACACATTCAGAGTTGTCCATGTACGTGCCCTCTTTTCTCACGATGAAGTGTGATGGAAGCCTTTTTTTTTTGCAGTGCAGTGCTGGCACATTTCATTTTGAAGGAAAAATTACACATCTTTGGGGTGCTTGGATGTGTTCTATGTGTCGTAGGCTCCTCAACTATTGTCCTTCATGCCCCACAAGAAAGAAGTATTGAGTCTGTTAGGCAAGTCTGGCAGCTTGCTACAGAACCAGGTAAACCCTCCAAGCATTATAAATTAATGCTCATCTCACACTTTTTTTTCCTGATTCTGAATGGTTTTGAACTGTAACAACGTTTCTTTCAACAGGTTTCCTTGTCTACTCCGCCCAAGTCGTGATTGCAGTTTCTGTCCTCATTTTCTACTGCGTCCCCCGGTATGGGCAGAATCATATGATAGTTTATGTAGGGATTTGCTCTCTGATGGGTTCCCTTACGGTTAGTTTCTTTCTCTTTGATGTACATACTCCTAGCTAGCGATTATGGTGAAAATCCACGTTCGTTTCTACTGCTGTATTACTTTTTTGTGTGTAAACAGTTCCATGGCTTTCTGTACAGGTTATGAGTGTGAAAGCAGTGAGCATCGCTCTGAAGCTTACTTTTTCTGGAATGAACCAGTTCGTCTATTTTGAGACATGGATTTTCACAATAATCGTTATCACTTGTTGCCTTATTCAGATCAACTACTTGAATAAGGTATAGTTATTCCGGGACCTCTGGAAATTGATGTAAATCCTTCAGAGGCACCATTTCTCACAGGAATGCCGCGAATAACAAATTGGTACACATCTCTGCAGGCACTTGACACCTTCAACACGGCCGTTATATCTCCAGTTTATTATGTCATGTTCACGTCGTTTACCATCCTTGCAAGTATGATCATGTTTAAGGTAATACTTGTCTCACCGTCAACATTTAGCTTAGAATATTCTGAAAGTGCCTGTTTTTACCATGGCTGATGACTGAATGACCAAAACCATTCTTTTTATCTTGCTTGGTTGATGTAAAAACGCAGGATTGGGACTCGCAGAATGCATCACAAATAGCAACAGAGCTATGCGGGTTTGTCACAATCCTATCAGGGACATTTCTGCTACATAGAACAAAAGATATGGGGAACACTCCAGAAGAGGAAGCTCCTGTCTTCCCCAACACTAACAACAGAACCCCAGAAACCACTGTTTAGAAATGCACTACTGGAGTGATCTTCCAGTTGTACAGAAGAAATGGGTTGCACATAGAGCGAAAGACCATGGGAAATTTTATTTCGAAACAGAGAGAAGTTTGGAACCCTCTCTTCTTTTTTTTTTGCCAGCGGATGAAGTAACTGCCCGAGATAGAGAGGAAGATGGATAGGAATTTAGGTGATTATATATAAGTGTAGGATTTTAGAGAAAGATGTTCTATGATTACTCAATATGATTATGTTTCATTGTTTATTCTCATTTTCCATAGATTAGTGAATTTTAGATAAAAGGAACAGAGGTCTGGCTGGGTTTTCTCTTTGCAGTTACTGCTGCTGGTTCACTATTCCTTTTGCAGTTGTGATTGCTCAAAGGGAATTTTACCATGTAGAATTTTGAGTAATATGCTTGCCAGCTAGGACCACAACATTCGCAGATAGTGGAAAACACGAATAAACGGAATTTACAGGTAACCCACGGGTACGCAATATATTAATTTGCGATCTAAAGTTCCGTCCCATATGGAATTATGGGAACATATATTTGTTAAAATCAAGATGGACATGAGTATACCTAAAAACCCTCTACGTGTTCTCCATCATTGTGTACTTAAGAGACTTCAGTTATTATGGATCCCTTGTGACAATAGGGCTTTGCTTGTTCTTGATTGAGTTCTACCTATATTATGATATTAGCCTCAACGATCTCATGCAAAGACTTTTTTATATGAGCCGGAACGCACGCAATCGATGACCGGGAGAATGATATGAGCCGGAACGGATGCAATCGACGACCGGGAGATAAGGATGGCAGATGGGCGGATATCGGGCGGATATGTCAAACCCATTCACCGCCCATATAGCTAATCGGGTGACCCCGAATCCGCCCCATTTACTATATGGGTAGAAAATTGAGCCGATCACCGATTGGTAGCGGGTTGCGGGGATACCCGAGTTATCGGGTAAAACCCATCTGACCAAATTACTGAACCAAAATACCAACTACCGCTATAGCTTGCTGCACTACTATTGGAATTAAAATTTTAAATAATACATCTCACAAACAGAGACTAACATTTGATTCAAACAATTAAAACATAACCAACATTCAACGATTTGTCATTCATAAAAGAGTCATTACTCAACAAGTCATAATAGAGTAAAAAATCTAGATTCCAGAAACTGAAAAGTGAAAATTGAAACTAAACCACCATTCAACAATAAAAAAACTGATCATCTGTCAAAGATCACAGATGACAGATCAGTCAAACAATCTGAAACAAAACCAGAAACAGAAATTAAATTTTCCTGAGAAATTGAAATTGTTCTAAGAAACTGCAATCAAGTGTGACGAATCGACTTGGGAGGTACGGCCACACCAGTCCCACAATCATTTGTATGTGAATTAAACGTATATGAGTTAGTATATCAGTTGCAGTTTCTGCCTTCACACACTAAAAACATTAAATCATTGTTAAGTTCATATCTACTTACAGTCATAGTCCTTCATTCAATGGCATCAAGGTCAATGTCATCTACGGCATTGTCATTTGTTACAGGATCTAACAGACAATATAGGCTATGTTACACGTACTGATTTAAAGATCAGAACATAACAAATTAAGAGGCATGTATACTTGTCCAAAATTTTAGTTTAAGCTTAAACATTGTATTTACCTGCAGTTTCTTCGACAGATGCATCAACCATGGCTAAAGAGGAGAACACACCTTCTAACTTCACGATTTCCCTTTTAGACTCTAAATCAAGTGTAAACATAACACAAAAAATTAGTGTCCAGATTATTAAACACAGAAATATTAAAACATCAGAAAAAAGTTTAGGTTCAGAAGCATTACCCCTCCTTGATTTCATCCTGGATCCAACTACGAGTGCACATAATTGCTTCAACTGTCGAATGGTGTAGCCTACATCAGTGAGAATCGAGTAGCCTTCCACCTGCACTGAATGCACACTCAGAGGCTAAGAAGTTATTGGTACTGCTAAGAAATCCTTTGCAATTTCTTGCAATGTTGGATACTTGGCACCGTTTAGCTTCCACCAGCCAAGGATATCAAAATCAACTGTCCTAGGATAAAGATCCTGGGTAAGGTAATGGTCCAGTTCTGTTGTGTTTGTTGTTCTTCTTTATCTTTTCCTTTGACTTACATACAAGTCAAAGTCAATTTCAGTGGGTGAAGAAGTTGCAAATTACTGACACTACCACGAGATGACAATTTTTCAGACTTGGCTTGATACTTACGTACCAATTCTGAAACAACAAACTTGACATTATCTGCCACAACATCAGTATTTGTACTCCCTAACTTTTTTCGCGTAATATTCGATGACCTGCATCTTATACCTTGGATCCAACACGACAGAAACAGCCAATATTAAGTGCATATCATCCCAATATTTCGCGAACCACAACCACATTTTTCCAGCCATTGCAGATATGACTTGATTAGGATCAACACACCAGCCCAACAATTTCAACCATAATTCACAAACCCTACGGAAAATAAAGATGTGATGTTGGGTACTTAGAACCCGAGAAAACATCAGTAATGATGTTGAAAATCTCTAACTTCTCACAAACAATAGTTGCAAAATCCCAATGTTGATAATCGGGTGCAAAATTGTATTGTGAATCCCTTTGTTGTAAACGGTAAAACACATCCTTATACGGGATGGCAGCTACCAACATTGCACAAGTAGAATTCCACGTAGTAGGACAATCTAACACTAACTTATCATCAGTTTCAACCTTTAGCTAATTAGCATTATAATGAAAAAATTCGACCCTTTTTGGTGTGCATGTCCAAAACACAACACTGTTCCAAAATATCTCTATACCATCCTTGAGAACGTCCAATCCATCCTTAACAATTAGATTTAGGATGTGTGCAGAACATCACATGTAAAGAAGTGTACCATCTTTGATCAAATCACTCAATGATAGTCTCCTTTTCACTAAATTAATCAAGGAATCCTTGATAGTACAATTGTCAAGAGTTATTGTTGACAATTTGCTATCAATGTTCCAATCGAGTAGGGTATCGGAAAGTCTAGCTGCCAGCCTCTCACTTGTGTGAGGTACAGGCACATAGAAAAACCTAATCAGATGGCTATGAAGTACCCACGAATTATCAATACAGTTGGCAGTCACCGCCCTATAACCTCTTTTCTGATTTGTGGCAGTCCACATATCAGTGGTTATGGAAACCCTTCCTCGATTCTCATCAATTTCCCTCTGAATCATACACCTTTCAACCTTGTACATGGTTAAAACCTCCTTAATTGTATTCCTAATAGGAACCTTGAACAAGGGTTGGAGAAAACAGCAGAACCGCTTGAAATAAAGATGGTCAACAATGGATAGAGGGTATTCATGCATCAAAATCATGATGCAAAGCTCTTTCTTCGATATTTTAGAACTAAATTGATTGGCAGATATTTTATAATAGAAATAAGAAACAAGAGACACACGAATGAAGAGCATAGAGGATCAGGTAATGTTTAGAAGAGAGGGGCTGAGGACGAGTCAGGATGTATGAATTGATTACGTTACTACAGAAAAGAAAGAAGAGAAATATAGAAAATTAATCATTGTCTATGAAACATCCTAAATTCTTACGATTTAATAACTGACTAAAATGCCTCGGCTAGAAAACTTTAAAACAAAGAGAAAAGAAAATAATAAAATAAAAATCTTTAAAACAAGAGGATAAACTTTTTAACTAGCAGAGGAAATGACCCTAACACGTGGACACTCAACATTCGAAATCAAGTCTCAATAAATAGCTTTAAATACTTTATTTCAAATTTCATGTCTATACTTGCCACATCTCGAATCAGCTTCACTCTGCTCCTGCAATAACTTTCAAACACCCTGGTGGGTGGTTCGGGGTCAATCTTTCGTGCTCTAATCTTAACAATCAATAATTAATAAATGCGTGTAGCCAACATATTATGCAACTTCATCTAATCATATAGAGCTATTTTCATCTCTAGTACTATTCCACTAGTCTAGGTTGCACATCAAAAGAAATAACTAAGTCCATGCAGCATCGGATTTGAGGCAAAGGTCAAAATTGGAAAACATGATATGACTATCTTCTCGAACAAGCATGTTTTTCGGTTTTAAGTCTTTATATACGATTCTCATCATATGTAGATACTCCAACGCCAATATTGTTTCAGTAGCATAAAACCTGAAAAGCAACCTCAATCAACAACCACTTATCGAATAACTCATGTTACTCCTAATTATTTTAGATATTTATTAGAATCTCTATTCATCAGACAGACTACCTTCAACATTAAAAACCCCATCTCAAAATTTTAAAACCCAAATACCAAATACTACACATCAATTATAATAAATTCTAAATATTAAAAAATAATATTAATTGGTTATGGAGGATGAACCTATGAACCTTAAATGTTAACAATACTTTTTCTTATAATAGATAAAGATGAAGATTTTACAACAGGTTATAGAGGAAGAACCTGGGATAATAGTTGATTGTCAAACGGAGCAAGGTCCAGATGTAGACGCCTAACTACCGGGAGTGGAACAGTAGCACGGTTTCGGGAATTCGAAGCTGCCATTAAGATGAAAATCTGCAGAATTTGTTGCAGGCTCAATTATGTTGTCGACTAGACTTTACTTCATTAAGCAAATTCAGATTTTATGGCATGTATGGAAGGTATTACAGGCCAGGAAATTGCATCGTCAAAGATGAGTTACCGTTCAACCCATTAAGAATACCGCTCACAACGCTTTGTTGTCTTGAATTAAAGAGATCATAACCTTCCCCGTGGGATAGTATCCGGAATAAATCTGGTACAAGGAACTCGCATAGCATTCAATGTCACTATATGAAAAATTTCACCTTTATCATTTGTCATTATGATTCAAAAAAGAGAGTTTTCATGGACATCAAAGAATGATCACCTCCGAGAGAGCAGACTCGGGTCGTATCAATATGAAATGTTGGTTGTCACAGTTGGGAATCCATTGTTGCAAAAGGTGGGAATTGCTGCTTAGGATTCATTTGGAAAGGCATCTGCATTTTGTTCTAAAACTTTAAACAAGGCTGACTATTGCAATCTAGTCCTGACAAATACAAGTTACGTGCTGTCACAAAGAAGACACAACTAAGATAGAAGGTACGTCCAAACTATAAGGAACATGAAAAGAGTGTTACTTTATGTGATTGGATTTGACAAAGCGATTCCCTGACAGAATTCTCGAACTGCTCCAACAGATCAACGTTGTGTATCTTATTCAGGTCAATCCAATAACTACATAAGACACCAAGTAATAGATACCTCATCACTCTATTAATGGATGCTTCACATTTAAACTACAACAAACCGACAAGAAAAGACTTGGTGTCTTTACGGACCTCAGTCTCTTAAGCGTTTCAGAAAGAAAAGCAAATTCCCTTACGTGATGGTAAACCTGGGAATCGTTGAAGATGGGAACAACCATTAACATCCAGTCCATCCACCGCGAAAGAATATGCCGATGAAAACAAATGAAGAAACCTATTTAGATGGAAGAAAATCAGGAGGAAGAAAAACTTTACCTTCTTTTTGCAGGCCTTCTTCTTGTTGGGGTCGTAAAGACGGTCGTAGTGGACAGAAGACAAAGGAAAAAATTGGTGAAAACAAAGTCTGAATCAAGAGTCATGAACCGAGAAGATCAATGAAGAGAAAGGAAAAAAATTGTTACCTTCATGGATAGAAAGATCAAAAGCTAATCAGATTTGGAGGAGGAATCGACAGAGAAATTGAGAGGGAGGCGGCGATGGTGAATTACCTTATCCTCCCCTCTAATCGCCAGCTTCATCTAGATAGTGAACGACACTCCAAACTCCCAACAAGGTGAAAATCCCAATTGAAACTCTCAGTCTCCCCATCATCATCTCCCATTCGAAGAGGCCACTCCTTGAAGTCTATAATCTCCGCTAATCACTCCAAACCACGCTATCTCGTTGTTGAATTCGTACAGGCCCATAGAGATACCGTCTGTGATGACTAAGCTGTTGTAAGAGAAGAATTGAGAAGAAGAAAAATATGTCCTTCCGATTGCATCGTCTACAAAGAAAGACAAACCCACTTTTCCACTGTTAGATTTGAAGACGACATGCAAGGATTTCCAAAAAATGGGGCCATCGACATTAATAATCCCGTAGGTTTAATTTTTTTTCGCGAACACCCTAAGGTTATATTTTTCGTCATTTTGGTATGAGTGGCAATTTACCACTAACACTGGCCACGACTTCCGTCGACTTCCGTCCGCATTTTCAATGCAAACTGGCCATATGTGCACGCTATGTTTTCATTGATCCTAATCATCACTCAATAAATTAAATATTAAAAAATTAAAAAGAAAAAGAAAATTTCTCTCCCTCTACTGTCTCTTTTCCTTTCTCTCTTTCTTCCTCCTCTCCACAGCGGAAAAGGCGGGTTTAATAAAAAACCCTAACCTAAAGCCTTAAACGCAGAAAATTGGGAAGCACTTCCTTCCATCGCCATCTTCCTTCCATCGCCGCCATCTTCCTTCCATCGCCGCCAACTTCCTTCCATCGCCGTCGTCTTCCTTCCATCGCCGCCATCTTCCTTCCATCGCCGTCCTCTTCGTCGCTGGAAATCTGCCGCTGATCTCTTCCTGGAAATCGCCGCTGCTCTCTTCCTTCGTCGCTGGAAATCGACCTCATCGCTTTCTGTGCTCGCTTCCGCTGGAAATCGAAATCGAGGTGATTTCCTCGCTTCCTGTGCTCGCTTCCTCTGCTCGCTTCCCCTGCTCACTGCTGGAAATCGACCTCGTCGCTGTGTTTGTCTTCCTCTGACTGTGTTTGTCTTCCTCTCAGAGGAATCCTCTGTATATTACTACATTATTACTATATTGCAACAGCACACAGCAGCTGAACCTATCTTGAATATATTGCAACAACACACAGCAGCTGAACCTATCTTGAATGCGAATAGTGTACTAATATCAATTAGCCTCCAATTCTGTTTTTGATTAACAATCTGAATTAAGATCCAAACAATCGAAATCTGTTGAATCCAACTTTGCTAATTTCAGAATTCACACAGAAAAGTGTTGATGCTACTGATCCAAGTGCATACTGAAATTTCACACAGAAATTTCAAAATTCAGTTCACACAGAAATTTCAGAATTCCTCAACACAGCTTTATTTCTAGTGTGTTCTTGAAACTACAGGTGGACACCAAAAGTTACTGGTTGAAACTACAGCTTTATTTCTGGTTGCTTTTTGATGTGTTTTAGCTTCTGTACAGCTAGTCCATATACATATTACACTTACTTTACTCCATTCTTTATGGTGGTTTGGTGATTGGTGATTGGTTATGCAGGATTGCTATGGCAGATTCATCGGGAGTAGACGGTACGCAAGTTGATAGTAGTAGTACTAGTGGCCTTAAAAGAAGGTCGGGTGATATTGGGTGGAAATATGGAAAAATTGCCGATCCGAGTAACAAAGACAAAGTCAAGTGCAACTTTTGTCAACATGTTAAGAGGAGGTGTAAACCGTTTCAAGCAACACATAGCCGGTATTGGATCTTCGGTGGCTAAATGCACAAAATGCCCCAAAGAAGCTCGTGATGAATGCTTGGAATACTTCTCCCGCTTTTCAAAAAGAAGAAAGAGAAGCATGAACGTGAACAAGTTTTGAGAGAGGATGTTAATGTTTCTTCTGATGCACAACATGAAGAGGAGATGAGTTATTTTGATAGTTCAAGACCGACAAGCTTGGGTCCTATGGATAAGTGGACACGTCCTATAGATCCTACTATGACTTCTTCAAGTCCAACACTCCATCAATAGAAGACAAACCAAGCACTTTGGAAGGAGAGGACACTTCAAGTCCATCAATACATTGCAAAATGGGTGTATACACATGGTTAGTTTCTAACTATACCACTCACTTATTCCTTACAAACACAAGTTAATTTTTTCTAATTAAGTATGTGAACTTTTATTACAGCTATTCCATTCAATGCCATTGACAATGACGAATTCAAGCAAATGTGTGAGGCCATTGGTCAATTCGGTCCTGGATTGAAGCCTCCTTCTCCGTACGACCTACGAGAGACTTTGTTGAGAGAAGAATATGCAAGAACGAAGGGTTTGTTAGCTGACCGTGAGAAAGAGAAGGAAAAGAACGGTTGCTCGCTTATGACTGATGCTTGGACGGATATGAAGAGGCGGAGTATAATGAATATAGTCACACACTGTGCCGAGGGGACTAGCTTCATAAAGTCTACGTACACTTCAAATATTTCTCACACAGTGTGAGTTTATTTTTGAGCTAGTTGACAATGCCATTGAGGAAGTTGGAGATGAGCATGTCATTCAAGTTGTGACGCACAATGCTTCCAATAACATGGCAAAGAAAGAATCTCTTAGAGAAGAAGAGGCCACGCATATTTTGGAGTTCTTGTGCAACTCACACCATCAATTTAATGCTCCAAGGAATTGGCAACATTCCAAAGTTCAAGAAAATTATTGATGAGGCTAAGGCTTTCACCATCTTTATATATGGTCATCATCGAACTTTAGAGTTGATGAGGTCCTTCACTAAGAGAAGAGAGATCATCCGACCAGGTGTAACAAGATTTGCTTCTCAGTTTCTTACTTTACAAAGCTTGATGGAGAAGAAAGATGAATTGAGGAAGATGGTAGTGGCTTCAAAGTGGACCTCTATTAATGAGACAAGTACAAAGAAAGGCCAAGATGCTTATGCCACAATTCTTAGGATGGGGTTTTGGAATGGTGTGGAGAGTTGCTTGAAAGTCTTTGAGCCGTTGGTGAAACTGCTTCGGTTGGTTGATGGAGATGTGAAACCTTCGATGGGGTTTGTGTATGGCGAACTTCCAAAGGCAAAGAGAGAGCTAAAGGAGGCGTTAATTAGTGAGGAACTTCGCTGCAAAGAAGTCATTGCTATTGTGGATAAAAAGATGAAAGGTAGACTTGATACTCCCTTGCATTTAACAGCATATCTCTTGAATCCTCACTATAGCTATGCCGACCCATCAATATTCGATAATACCGATGTTACCACATCATTGATCACCACTGTTGAGAAATTCTACTATGGTTGTGATGAGGATATACACGATCAGGCGGTGAACGTTGAGTTCACCATAAAAGAAAGAAGGACACTTTGGAAAGAAGTTAGCAAGATTTTGTCAGAATTTTGATTACAATCCTGGTTAGTACTTCTTCCCTCATTTCCTTATCATTTATGATTTACTAGCTTATTTAGATTTAGTTGTCTTCTTAGTTGCTTGGTGGAGAATGTATGGAGGTGAGACACCACATTTGCAGAGGATGGCTATAAGGATAATGTCATTAACCTCAAGTTCTTCCGCTTGTGAGAGAAATTGGAGCACTTTTGAATTGGTTAGTCTTCAAATCTCTATCTAATGTCATTGCTATTGTGGAGTAGTGGATATTAGATGCAAGGTCATAGTTAATTGTTTTTGTAGATTCATACTAAGAGAAGCAATAGACTTACAACAACTCGCCTCAATCAACTAGTGTACATTCAATTCAACTCCCGATTGATGTCCAAACAAAGGAAGCTAAAGGATAAGAAGAATATTGATGTTCTCATGAGCTCCGATTCAGTTGAAGCTCAAGGATTCATATATGAGGGAGGAGACATGCATACATTGCATGTGTTTACGGATGAAGATGATGGAGGACACGACGGAGGACACGACGGCATCCCATGGAGTGTTATTGATGATGCAATTGGAGCTAGTGAGAGTCGTGAACCGCGTAGGAGTGCAAGACTAGTGAGAGAGCTTCATGATGAAGAGTTTGATTCCGAAGAAGAAGAAAATAACGAGGAAATAGAGCCGATCGCTTTCGAGGATGAAGAAGAATATTGACGACTTACCAAGCTATGAGCTTGATATCGCCTTTATGGCTTATCTTATGCCTTTATGGTTTATCTTATGTGTGCATTCTTCTATATTAAAACTTGAACATTAGTTATCTGTAAACTTTGTCAGGTTATGTTTGAACTTTGCACTTAAATCTATTACATTTTCATAAAACGCCTAATCGGCCAAGGCGTAAGGCAGGACCTCACCGCCTTACTACCGCCTTACGCCTTCCACAACCTTGTTCTGAACAGCCTGAAACTTAAACCACGGCCTCAATTCATCAACATAGAGTGCTATAACTAAACATGTTATAATATGATTTAAACAGTACTTGCGAATGAAAGATAATTACGAAACAATAATATAAATCTAATCTATATCTATATTTACATAATTTTTTTGGTTTGATTAGATTTTTTTGATACTTTGTGATCACAACTAGGATATGAATCAAAGAAATTAAATTAATTTATAACTTAGAAGCATCTAATTAAAAAAACAAATAAATTTGACCTTCCAAACTATACTGTTGATTGTTGTTGTCAACTACTAATGTGACAAGTTGAAGTCAGGCCGGCTACTAATAGCCATAAGTTGTAATTTTAAAATATAGAGAACGTTTAGACACAAGTGTATGCCTAATATTATCAAGTAGTGTCTACAGCAGATATTGCAAGATTGTTGCTTCTTGAGGGGTGATTTGGAATCCGAGTCTCGCTACTTGCTTCAAACCTACAAATCATTTTTACCATTCAGCTAAGGGGCTGCTTCTAACATAGCTCCGCCACTGTCGGCGTGTGAGGCTGATTGTGCACCTCTCTTTATGTATAATTAATGGACAAACTAATTGAAGAGTTTGGTTATTAAGTTGTTTTTAGCACAATAGAGTAAACCGAACATATCATAGCATATAGGAGTGAAGTTGTTAACTTGATAAAATAGAGGCTGACAAATAGCATTTTCCATATGAATATGAAAATATAAATTTCAGTCAACTCTATGAAGAGAGAATAATTATGACACTCCGATTTTGAGTTAATGTTTTGACTCTGGGTTTAATTCGGTTTATGTGAGTCTCTGAGAATCGACTGTCGGATGGACCATCACGGGTGTGCTAACAGTTTGTCACAGACGTGATCATCAGGGAGATCACGGCCGTGGTTAGTAATAGTCACGATCGTGACTGGCAAGTGAAACACGGCTCTGACCATCAGTGGGCGACGGGCATAGTTGCTATGCCGTCACAAATGCGGTGTGGTATATAGGCCACGAGCGTGGTGGGCTGTCAGTATAAACAGAGTCGCAACTTCAGAACTCGGAATTCACAGAACCCTAATCTTAGAAAATCACTAACGACGGCGATTGATTCCAGGCAAAGGGGAAGACCTTGTTAATCGATCCTAGACCGGTATGAGAGGCTTAGAGATCGTTGAGGAAGCTTCATAAGGTAATCGATCTTTTTCCTCCTATCTCCAATCCTTGTTTTTTATCCTACGTAGAAAAATCCTGACAGATTAGGATTTTGGGATTTTGGGATTTCAATCCTACGTTTTATCTCAACAAGAGCAATCGAGCTATAGGTAACGACTTCAGAATAAAATCTTCCAAGGGAAGCTTTTCAAGAGTGGGGGTTAGGATTAATTTAATGCTTTATGTGAAGGATTGTAATTAGTTGTCAGGAATCCTTGAATGGATTCTCAGGACTGTACAGTAGCATGCGATCTATTGTACATGTGTTGTGATTTAGGGTTGGGTTTCTCAGGCTGTGCAGTAGCGTGCGATCTATTGCACGAACAATTATGAATTCGAGCATAAGCTCACAGCGATGAACTGTGTGTGTGTCACAGTTCGTGTTAGATTAAGAATCAGGACTAGTTAGATTAGCTCCCGTTATACATTGGTTGCCCACCCTTTGGATTGCGGAATCCCTCAGGATTCATTCAAGTTCAGACAAGATGTGATGAGTTAACTTTCAAAGTTGCTCTCATGACTTTTCAGGGTGGTTTCATGGTCTAATCCACTATGAGACTGTCCGCTCATACTACTAAAAAAATCAAAATTAATTGTTGGCATTTAGTTGCATGTCGAGGTGCCTGCGACAGGCTTGGTCGCAGGCCACATAGGACTGGTCGCAGAAGGACCAACCTGCGATAAGTTATGACTACGACTAACCCAGTCGGGCGCCGCATGCGATAAAGCATTACTGTGACTAACCCTATCATGGGCCGCCATCGACAATACACATGCCTGCGACTAGGCCTTACCGTAAAAGAAACCGTCCACCGTTCATTATGCCATTCTCGACAATTACTTCCTCTCTCTCACTAAAACTTCCATTCTTTATTCCTCACTCTTTCAAATCGAAGCCTCCAATTTCAAGCCCAAAACGGTAGTTTTTTCAACTTTAAACTTCAATCCTTGCCTCGATAGCTCCCGATTGTAGTGATTTAACCATCCTATTTTTAATACATTCATCTGTCAACAAGGTTGTCAATAGAATTGATCATATTTTTAATGGATTCAGATATGGATTATTTTTAATAAATTATTTAATTAGTTTCTGCTTACTTTCTGACTATCCATTATTCTTACCCAACCGAGTTTGGTTAGTTTCTTAGTGGCTTTGGAGAAATTAGCATTGTAAAGATAGAAGAGATAGAGCGTTCTTGATTTCATCACATGTTGTTGTATATCTTATTTGTTGTTGTAATATATGGATAGGTTTGAAATTGAAATTAATTTTTTTTTTCATAATAACATTTGGATCATTTGTATATTTGTGATAATTTTATAATATTATCTGTTCGAAGATAATAATGGCTATTAATCATTATAATCACCATCACCATAATAATACTAGTGTAATCTAGTAGTCATTGCAAGGAGAATGATCCACCAATACATTAAAACATATAAATAAATTGTAATTATAAAATGCTATAAATAGTCAGTCTTTTACTTTGTGGTGCCCAAAAATAGACTAAAATATCCTTAATTAAAAAATTACTTTGTGTAGTTCATTTTTACTAACACAGTCCATATTTACTTGCTAAAGTCCATTTTAACTTCATACAGTCTGCTTTTACTAATTACAGTCTAGTTTTTATAATATTCACAAAATTTATTTATTAAATTTATTTATAATTTTCAAAAAAAATAAAAATTACAAATAAACTTTGAAAAAATATTTATTATTTTTTGAATATGCGGAACACACATATATATTAATTTTAATTTTTATTATAATGTTTGTAATTATTTTTTAAAAATATGTTACTTTTTCTAAGAGTACTTGGCAAGTAATATTTATTGAGCTCCACTTTTTTATTTATAACTTTCAGAATATTTATTTATAAAAAAATATTGCATTAATAAAAATGGACTACATGAAGTAAAAACGGACTGCAAAAAAGTTAAATTGGAATGTGTTAGTAAAAGCGAATTGCACAAAGTAAAATCAGGGATAGGCCTAGAGGGTGACTCCCCTCGCCACGTGCACTCTCCTTTTCAATGGTCTGAGTGAAAAATCCAGTTATAAATTATGTATTTTTTATTTCGGCCTAGTAATATTTCAAATTTGGCCACGTGCTACTTTCGATCCTGGATCCATCGCTGGTAAAACGGATTGAGTTTGTAATTTTTTCATTAAGGGTATAATAATCCATTTATGGTAAAATACGGATTGCACAAATTAAAGAATTTTCATAAAATATGTTTGTCATAGGTAGGGTGCGACAACATTATAGCCACTACAATTAAAACACATGTGATTTGTAAGCTGGCATGACGCTTGCTTTGTCGCATGAGTGGCTTGCGACTAAGCGCCTGCGACGAGCTTAGTCGCATGCGACCAGCCAAGCTTTGTCACAACAAAAATTATCGCAGACGAATTTCGATTTGTCGCATGCACCGCCTGCAACCCAGCCTTTTGTTTTGTGGCAGGGCTTTCGACATTTTTTTTTGCTTCCAACTAGTTCCATTTTTTTGTAGTGTCATAACTAGGGGTGGCTGACGTTGGGATGATACCTACATGACAACATGGTCACTTTACTAGATGTTAGTTCAATTATTCACGTTTAAGCATAGTTACTAAGTGCTTATCACTGACGACCCATCTCATGTCTACTCTTATGATCAACTTTGGGACGTCGGGAGCAAATGCCGCCTAAGAGGACAACATGAGCACTGATACTTCCACTGAGTGACTCTGGGAGTCGTACAAAGAGGTACCTTGGAGGACCTCAGTTATCCCTTTCATTGTTTTCATGTGTTTCAAACTTTCTTTTGTTTCAGTTGTTGAGTCAAACTTATCTCTGAATGTTTGGTTTCCCGGTTTGGGATGTTTTCTTTGTCTTGATACTGGATTTGAATATGATCTGTATTCTTTCAACAGTTTGTTTTATGCTATGAGGATTTAGGGTAAGAACCTAATGCATGATCGAGGTTACTGGTACTGAGGCGTCATGAACCTCAAAGCGACCAATGATTTTGAAAGCTCAATACTGAATAATCTGGGGAGATATTCATGTATGTATAGGCGTCTGTAAGTGAAAGTTGTTCTCTGCAATTTTGAAAACGGAGAGTCAGCCACAAGCTTGGCAGAAAGTAAGTCATGGGCTTGACAAGCTTACCACCACGGGTGTGGCTAGTTGCGGGTAACAGTTGTGGCGTCAAGACGACTACGGACGTGGTTAGTCAGTAGGTCACGAGCGTGGCATGATGTAAGCCACGGGCGTGACCAAGGATACATCACAAGCGTGGCGAACTTCTAACCACGGGCGTGGTGGAGTTATTAAAAAAATTTCACATTTTCTAGAAAAAACTTAGAGATAAACTTAAATGAAAGGGAGGCTGAATAATTCCTTCATGTTTGTAGCGGGCACGCTGATTTGGTTGAGATGACCAGGGATAAGCCTGTGCCAAGGATAGATTTCAAGGGCGCCATTACCTTCGATTGGGAGTCAACAGATCCGCAGTTAGCAGTTCACTGGCTGAGAGAGCTAAAGAATGCATTCAGGTATTTGAGACCTGCGCCAGAGCAGAGAGTGTTGTATGGTGCATACCTAATGAGAGGTACAACGAAGGAGTGGTGGGATAATCATCTAGAGGTTGAGGGGGACTTCCTGAGTCAAGATTGGGAAGAGTTACTAGTCTTATTCAATAAGGAGTTCATGCCAGAGCAGTGGCAGAAGAACAAGAGGGTTGAGTTTATCAACCTTAGACAGTATGAGATGAAGGTGGTGGATTACCATAACGCTTTCATCAAGCTAAGTAGGTGGTACAAGGGTCCACCTGAGTAGAAGATGGAGGACATAAAGCAGATGTTCCTGGATGTGTTGAGGTCTCACATCCAGATTGGGGCCACTAGCAATGATCTAGCGACCTTGGCAGATATCAGGGCATCAACCTTGACGGTAGAGCACCTTGAGGCTGTGAGGAAGGGAGAGCGCCATGCTTGATAAGAGGAGAAGAAGTAGTCCAGTATCGGGTATGATCGTCCTATTTTCCTGGAGTGTGGGATGCGGCACTAGGAATGTGACTGAAGAAAGTAGGATTATGCTTTTGGTGCGGGAAGTCAGGGCACTTTGCTCGGGAGTGCACCGAGTTGAGTAAGCCTGCAGCATCAGAGGCGAGCTCCATTTGGGAGCTGGCTTAGAGGTGGAGGCTCTAAGGCTCCAATTACCGGATCCAATGTAGTAGCTTTTGGTGCGGGAAGCCAGGGCACTTTGCTTGGGAGTGCACCGATTTGAGTAAGCCTACAGAATCAGAGGCGAGTTCCGTTTGGCAACTAGATCAGAGGTGGAGGCTCTAAGGCTCCACTTACCGGATCCAATGTAGTACGCTTGGGACAGGGCAGGGTGTACACAACTAGAGATGAGGCAGAGACCGGCCCAGATACCATCACGGGTATGGTTGTCCTTTTTGGCAGATCTTTTCATGCCTTGTTTGATACAGGTGCTTCGGACTCTTTCATCTCAGCTGTTGTCATTCGACTTTTACTAGTATTACCTACTAAGATGAGTAAACCTTTTAGAGTGAGTACCCAGCAGGGAAGACTCTACTAGTAGAGTCTTGGGTAGAAGGAGTAGTTTTGCTCGTGTATTTGAAGGTTCTGCCGATGGTGGAGTTCAATTATAATAACTCCTATCATCACAACATATGATTAGCTCCATTTTAGGCCCTATATGGTAGGGTGTGTAGGATTCCTCTTTTCTGAGATGGAGAGGGACATAAGTTGTTAACTGGACCTCAGATGGTTTAGGAGACAGCCTTGCGAGTTAGAGTGATTTGAGCTTAGCTAGATGTGGCTCAAAATCGGCAGAAGTAGTATGCTGACATGAAGGCCAGGGAGATTAGCTTCCAGGAAGGGGATAAGGTCTTCCTTTAGATATCTCTTTGGAAGGGTGTGATGCGGTTTGACAAAAAGGGGAGGTTGGCTCCCTGGTTCATTGGTCCTTATAATATCACTAGGATAATAGGGCCAGTGGCATATGAGTTGTCCTTACTTGCCGAGTTAGATTAGATACATGTGAGTGTGCTTCAAGCTTATATTGGCAAGCCAAATCAGATGATCCGGCCAGATGAGATTCAATTGGAGAGACACCTGACCTTCATGGAGCAACCAACTCAGATTGTGGACAAGAAAGTCCGCAAGCTGAGGAGCAAAGAGATGCCAATGCTAAAGGTGATTTGGAAAAATCAGGATGTCGAGGTGCGACATGGGAGACTGAGTCTAACATGAAGGAACATTATCCCGAGTTCGTGGAGAATTACCTAGCAGGTAATTTCTCTTAACGTGTTAAGATTTGACATTCAGGTTTTAGGACGAAACCTTTTGCAGGAGGGGAGAGTTGTGACACTCGGATTTCGGGTTAATGTTTGACTTTGGGTTTAATTCGGTTTCTGTGAGTCTCTGAGGATCGGTTGTCAGATGGACCGTCACGGGCGTGACTAACAGTCTGTCACGGGCGTGATAATCAAGGAGACTGGCAGGTGAATCATGACTGTGACCATCAGTGGGCCACAGGTTTAGTTGTCATTCCATCATGTGTGTGGTGGTAAGTAGGTCATGGGCATGGTGGATTGTTTATATAAACACAGTCGCGACTTTAAAACTCAATATTTACATAAACCTAATTTTAGAAAATCTGTAATTATGGTGATTGATTCTGGACATAGGGGAGGATCTTGTTGATTGATCACATACCAGTAGGAGAAGTTTAGAGATCGTTGAGGAAACTTTAGAAGGTAATCTATCTTCTTCATCCTATCTCCAATCATTGTTTTGGATCCTACGTAGGAAAATCCTGACTGGTTAGGATTTTGGGATTTTGGGTTTTCAATCCTATGTTTGATCTCAACAGGTCTTTCAAATCAGGCAATGGAGCTCTAGGGTTACGGCTTCATAACAGAGACTTCCGAGGGAAGCTTTTCGGAGGTAAATGTTAGGATTACTTTTCTGCTTTATACGAAAAATTGTAATTAGTTGTCAAGAATCCTTGAATGGATTCTCACAACTGTATAATAGCGTGTGATCTACTATACATATGTTGTGATTTAGAGTTGGTTTTCTCAGGCTTTGCAGCAGCGTGTGATCTACTGCACAGACAGTTTTTATTTTGAGCATAAGCTCACAACGCTGAACTGTACATGTGATTCACAGTTCGTGTTAGGTTAAGAATGAGGACTAGCTAAATTAGCTCCCGTTATACGTTGCACAATCCCCATGACTTATTCAGGTTCAGACATGACGTGATGAGTTAACTTTCAGAGTTGCTCTCATGGCTTTTCATGGTGGTTTCATGGTCTGGTCCACGATTAGACTATCCGCTCATAGTTAGGGGTGGTTGATGTTAGGACGATACCTATAGGACCACATGGTCACTTTACTAGATACTAGTTCAGTTCTTCGCGTTCAAGCATAGTTACTCAGTGCTTATCGTTGACCCCGTCTTGTTTCTACTTGTATGATCAACCTTAGGATTTCGAGAGAAAATGCCGCCTAAGAGGACAGCACGAGCAGCGACGCCTCCACCGAGTGCCTCTGGGAGTCGTAGAGAGAGATACATTAGAGTATCTCGGTTACCCCTTTCATTGTTTTGATCTTTTCAGATATTCCTTTGTTTCAGTTGTTTTTCAAACTTATCTTTAGATATTTGGTTTTCCCCGTTTGGGATGTTTGCTTTTTTTTTATACTAAATTTGAGCCTTAGATGCGTTGTTTATTTTTCAATGGTTTGTTTTATATTAAGAAAATTTTCAGTGCAATTATTTCATATGTATTTGATATTGTTTATGTAATGTAGTGAACCTGTGAATAATATATGGATCGAATCGTGTGGTTCGATCTAATTATCTAAAAGCGGGCTTCACAAGAATAATAACAGATGAGGACATATAGTGCATGCGTACACATGCTACAACGAGCTGCGGAGGTTGACTTAAATTAACATGGTTCATCTTCGAACAAACTAAATTCAAGATTTCAGACCGAACCCAATTTTGATGAAGTTTCCTACTGTCCACATACTCAAGAAGGAGAAAAAGGGAAAATGACTTCAAGTTGTTGTCTGTTGACTATTCCCGCCTTCACAAAATGCGACTAAAATCCAAAAAGCTTGTTCACCAATTCGCATTTGGCGTTGAGAAAAATCTCGTTCGCCAACGTTTTTTGTACGTGTTTGTATACAACATGCAAATATGTATATACTTAATTGATCCAACTTTTTGAACAAGTTGTATGATAGGTCGTTAAAAAAAATTAAGAAAAATAAATAAATAAATTTAAAGTCGACTACAGATATCACTTGGGTGAAAAGATATGCGTGGACGAAGGTCGGAATTCTCGGAAAATTGATTGAAAAACTTTAAAGTGACCAAAGATGGTAGTCTGGTTTTTGAGTGTGTCCAACGATCGGAACTGCAGGGTTCTGGTCCAATAAAATTAGCTCGTTTCCACATACAGTTCGAGTTTTACTTCGCGCAGTTCATAGAATGATTATTATACTCTTAATAAAATATATATTTATCGTTTTACTAAAACAATTCCTACCGCATTAGGGCTACAAACTTCTCCCACTTTTCAGAAAATTTGTGGGTTTAGCAATATCGTCTTAAAATATTCCTCTCTTCGACGATTAACTGTTCATAAAATTTTTATCGTATTGATAACTAATACAATAGATGTTAAATAAATCTTTTTATTAAGGATATATAAATCCAATTACTTTAAAATACGGACTACACAAGGTAAAATACGAACGATTATAACCTAATAACTATAATAATAGTGATGAAGCCGGAAATTGCGTGATTAAGTAGTAGGAATTCAAAACTAAACTATACATAAACTCACGCCATCACTATTATTATTAGAGCATTTACCATCACTTTACCAGTTTACCCACCCCCCAACACAAAATTAACCGTCTAACTCAACACAAAGTATCTGCGATAATTAAAGTTAAATATTTTCATATGGGCACAGTCCTTCCCGTGCCAGCTGCTTCATTCCCGCTGCTCTCCTCCTCTTCATTCTCGCCGGAAAGCTCCTCCAGTGACTTCCCATTCGACTCCGGCACCAGCAGCGTGAACAACATCCCCAGGAAATTAATACACCCCAAAACTATCAATGAGTTCTTCACCCCAATCCCCGTCGGGTAACCCGCATCCGTCTTCTTCGGGTCCGTAGACTGCGCCGCGTACAAGAACCCGAACGCTCCCACCATCGCCCCTGCCTTCCCTGCCGCCGCCGATATCCCGTGGCAAGTCGACCTAAGCCGCGCCGGAAAAATCTCTGCCGGGACCACAAACGTCGTCGCATTTGGCCCGAAATTGGCGAAGAAGAAGGTCAACGAGTACATCACCAGAAACCCGATCCTGTTTGGTTTCAAGGTCCAGTGGTGGTACGGAATTGCCAGGGCGAACATGAACACTGTCATGAAGAAGAACCCCATCAATTGGATGGCGAATCGGCCGATGTGGTCGATTAGCGCCACCGTGAACCAGTACCCCGGAACAGTGCCGCAGAGCGCAATTAAGGTTTGCGCTCGGGAGACTCTGTACACCTCGTGAATCGCGTTCATCGTCTTCGCAGGCGGTAGCCATCCGATGGCACTGAATATGTCCTTCTGAAATAGGTTCGAGCTGTAGTAGGCAATGTCCAGTAGGAACCAGCAGACGGCGGTCCCTACGAGGTGGAGACCATGCCGGCGGGCGAATTGACGGCTGAACAGCCCGAATTGCCGCGACGACCGATCTTCGATTTTATCCTCCTCCGCTTGGATTTCAACCTGGAGAACCTTCGACATGTCATTTGCAGCTTGCTTGGCGTTATTCGCAACCAGAGCCGTGTACCGGGCGGTCTCAGGCATCTTACTCCGGGAGTAGTAAGTCATCGCCGCCGGAATTGCGCCGAACATGAGGATGATCCGCCACACATAGTCTGCCTGGGGGACAGTGGATGCAGCGCCGTTCTGTTCGTACGTCGGAGCCGGGAAAGCGTGGTCGAAGGAGGCGGAGACGATTAAGGAAACAATTCCTCCGGTGAGAATTCCAAATCCCTGCATGGCAAAGACGGCGGCGATGAAGGCGCCACGGGTTTTCTTGTTGGCGTACTCGGACATAATAGTGGCAGAGAGAGGGTAATCTCCGCCGATGCCGAAGCCGAGCCAGAAGCGGAAGAAACAGAGTGTAGCCATGACTCCGTCGGCAGAGTCACCGAAGGAAAGGCCAGAAGCTAAGGAGCAGAGGACCATGAGCATAAGGGTCATACCGTACACTTTCTTCCTTCCCATTTTGTCTCCAAGCCAGCCGAAGAAGAGCTGCCCTGCTAGAGTGCCACAGAATGCGACGCCGTTGACCGCGGCTCCGACATTAGGTGGGAGCGTACCGGGTTTGGGGGCTCCTTCGTGGTGGTAGTAGATCCGACCCAACAAACGGGTGACGAGAGAGATGGAGAAGAGGTCGTAGGCATCAGTAAAGAAACCCATGCCGGCGATTATGATGGCTGTGAAATGGTACCATTGGGTCTTGGCAACGTCGAGAGCGTTGAGCACTACTAATTGGTCTCTCGCCATGACTAGCTAGTTAAACAGGGGAAACAGAGGAGGAGGGAATATGCAGGGGCGGGGGAGAAGTGGTATGTGAAACACAAGGTTGGAGAAGAATCTAATTAAGATAGCATTGGAGGAGAGGAGGGGGGGAGAAGGTGAGATTGGATAAAAGAGATGGAGGGAATGCAGTAAGTATATATCAGGAGGAATTGGAATGGAACTATAGAAGTAGAGTCAAGAGTCAACCATGCAAAATGTTGAAAATAAAAAAGAAGAGGAAGGAAGGTGTCACACTGTGATTGATAATAATGATAATGATCTGATCGGCGGCATCTAATGAAGAATATACTCAACTTGCATCCAAATGTTCAACGTTCAAGTTTTCTCTATACTATATAAATATAAACCTTACCAATTTTTTATTATTAATAACCACATGAAGGAAGGAAGGTGTCACACTGTCATTGTATATCGTATCATTTCATTTTCCTCCTATTACGCTAACGCCATGAGAGTTCAGTTTGCAATTCACCGCTCAAATATGATTCTTTAAATGGTGGGACGCTGATTGATGGTCTCTGGTGAAGGAGTACGATCGATCAGTAGATAAAGAGCAGAGCAGTGTTAGTCTCTTTATATATTTGTTAGCAGCAGCTTGATTTGTCAGTTTGGTTTCTTGGCTTCGGATTTGGATTTTGGAAGCTAAAATCAAATCGACGTTTTTATCTAACATAGGTTTCACAGTTTTTCCTAGTAATTTTTACTTCTTCTTTGCCTTGTGGGGTTTTTATAGACAGTACTTTTTTATTCATAAATAAAATAATCTATTTACAAAATTATATGCTAGATAAAATAAAATATATCTCACACGATGGCAAAGTTCTGCAGGGAGAGAAGTCACCATTATTGAGTTCGGGTAGAGTTATGTCGATGTTTCAACTTGAATTCAGTACATCCTATAAAATATATGTTAATTCAATTTTTAATTTAGATTTTCTATTTTATATTAATTGAGAATTTTGATTTATTTTAGGGAAAAAAATGTCACAATTACTTAAACTTGCTAAATGTTTGCAGTCTAAATGGAGCGAAACCCTTTGAGTTCTTTTCTTAGATCATTTGGCCTTGTATTTCTCTATATATCTGCATTGGTTTGATTCACCTGTATATCAAAATGAACACATTTTTAATGGGAGGTTACTAAGTAAAGGATTAGTCCAAGTCAAGGGGACTTTTGATACCCCATTCACATTTCACATCAATATAACCAAACAAAGTAAATAATATTAGCAGGACTATTTGGACCAAGTTTGTTGTCTCCTGTGTATATATATGATTAACCTTTCCATTTGTCCATACCATCAGGTTCTTATGTTCTGTTATTTGGAACTTTGTCACATTAATATATCAGTGAAGACACGCCATATATGTTTAAATATCCTGCTCTGGAGATCATCCTAAGAGTAACTAAACTTCAAACGAATTAAATGTGGATACAATATAATTTGGGAGACTCATAAGAAGTGTTTTATCCAATATAATTTGGGACAACCGTAGTGGTTCACGTCATCCGCGGAAGATATCGCCTAACTCAAGGTGTCGTCTGAACGAGATACGTTCAAGGCCGCTAACCCCAGTTGTCCTAGGGTTAGCTTCTCTGAGGCGGAGATGCGAAGCATGTACAAGCCTTGGTCGAAGGCCCTTGTTGTCCGCGTCCTCGAGATAAACTTTTCCTTCCTTGCCATCAAACACACACTTGAATGACAGTGGGCGATTTAGATCTTGGATATGTCTAATCACTGTTATGTTGTACGATTTCAATCAAAAACAGATTATCTTGAAGCGGCGTATGGAGGCCCCTTCAAAATCTTTGACAACTACATTGCATCATAAAACGAATGGAAACCAAACCAAGTAAATCATGCTACGGTTTGACCGGTTCATTTTTGTCGTCGCTCGGTCTACCAACCAAGTTATTTTGAATTAGAACCGATGGTAAATTGGCGCCACAATTTTAGAGAATGGATGGGTCAAACATTTTTCGCCGCTTGTCCTTCCAAACGGCGGCATTTTGAAACCAGACCGACGATAAATTGGTGGCAAAAATTTTAAGCCTTGATTGGTCAAACATTTGCCATCGGTTGGCTAATATGCGACGTTAAAACGATGACCAAGCGACGGAAAAATTCTTGACGTTATTGACTGAAGATATGGCGTCGGTTATTGCCTTTGGTTGGTAATAGAGCGACGGGATGTTGCGGGGCCCTTAACTTTCCGTCGGTTTTGTAGCGACTGACACTGTCTCCTTTCGCAACAAGCGACGTTAAATACATAATTTCTTGTAGTGGTATAGTTGGATATGTGGGTAAACCACTTCATGTTGATGTGGCGACCTCTAATGGCGAACACACCAAATTCGCACGTGCCTGCGTGGAACTCGATCTCACCCAACCCCTTATGGGCAAATTTGAACTGAAGGGCAGCAAATTTAAGGTTGTGTATGAGAGCCTTGAGGACATATGTCTGAGTTGTGGGCTCTATGGGTATGGGTACCTGGAGGATCATTGCAAGAGTCCTGATACAGGCATGCACAAATTCGATCACACAACCACCTCCCAAACTCAATTATAGAGCAGGGTGTGGCAGATAGGGAGCTTAGATGCAGGGTGAGCGTCGAGAACGGTAAAGGACTTCTCATGCGACTACTAAGCCGGAGCATGCTCCCCAAGCGATAGGATCGAGCTTGCGTTTTGATGCCCTCTCTCAGGAAGAAGGGTCACTTCTCCCAGAGAAAATGAAGGTACCTCCCCGATCCTCGAAACCTGCGTCTGTTAAGTAACCAAACAGTATTGAGGGTGGCACGCCTTTGGGACCTTGACTAAGTAGGACAATGTTATCATGGATTGTTTGGACATGTTTTGTAGAGCTTCTAGCCAGACCATTAGCAAAGAGAAATCAACTATCTTCTTCTCCAAGTCCGTCCCTCGGTCTGTCTCTAGAGAGGTGGTGGCTATCCGTAATATGTTGATGACACAAAACCTGGGACGCTACTTGGGGGTCCCAGTCGTACATGAAAAAATATCTATTGCAACTTATCATGATATGATTGACAGGATGGACAGTAAGCACACTGTGTGGAAAGCTTCTTTACTTGACTTAAGGGAATAAGAGAAGCCATGGCTACTGTTGAGGTGGAAATAAGAGAAGGGATCTGAGATGGGCGAGGCACCTTTTTAGGAAGCATTGTTGGATGGACCGGGGCATACAACTTATGGAGTTTATGTCTCCTGACGGCCTCTTACAAACTTGCATGACACGATGGAGGATGTGGTGACCCCTTCAGGTGAGTGGGATTTAAATTTTCTTAAATCTTTCGCTCCCAAAATCTATTGTTTCCCAGGTCCTAGGGATGTCTCCACCATAAGAGGATCATGGAGAAGATATTCTGGTTTGGAGTGCGGAAAGGATGGGCTCCTTATGATTCGATTGGCCTATGAGCTTCTTTGACTCGATGGACTGATGACAAGTGTGGCATTGGTATTGACCTAACCGGATTAAAAACTTTATTTGGCTGGTGTCCCATGATTGTTTGTTGACTAATAAAGAGAGGAGGAGGCGGCATATGGCGGAGGATGGAACTTGCAGTAGTTGTCATCAAGAAGCTGAAACAGTCCTGCAAGTGTTATGGGATTGTCCGTTCCCGGTTAGCACCTGAGAGCGTCTTTCCTTTCTTTTCTGAAAATCAGACGAATTAGGATCTTCCCCTCCTGCCTTGGATCACTCACCACCTGAAGGCAAGAGCACTAGCCTTCTAATTGGGGTTACTTGTTGGTCTCTCTCAAAGACTAGAAATGAGTTTTTATTTGCTGATAAGCGCACCACTCCCAAGGCCTTTGTCACAACGTATAAGATCTTGAGCCGAGACTATTGAGGGGGCTTTGATACGTGTCCAGTTCATTCATACTGGTTCATTCACTAAGAAAGTGGTGGATGTTTGTTGGTCGTCACCACTACCTGAGTGGGTTGCTCGCAATTCCGACGGGCCTGTCATTCCAGAGACCAGACGAGCAGCCGCATGAGGCTTGTTCTGTGATGCTGATGGTCACTACTTGGATGCTTATAGCATGAACCTAGGGATTTTCTCGATTATCAGGGATGAATTGAGAGTTGATGTGATAGGGTTGCAATTGGCTTGGGAGAGAGGGTAGCGAAAGGTACATGTGCAGCTGGATTCGCAAGCTGCGATTCAGCTAATGTTGGGGGATGGTGAGCTCACACACCACACTCTTCTGAGGTTGCTAGTTTTCGTTAGTTATTGGATCGGGACTGAATGCTTAAAGTTGAGCACATTTATCTAGAATTCTACCAAACTATTTTAATTATGAATGAAAGATAGGCGGTGATTTAAAAACCATTGCGCCATAGATTTTATGGTTAATATGTGACGCAAAATAGTGTAAACGCGGGAAGATTCTTAAGCTAGCGTATAGGTTGATTAATATTGAGTCAGTTAATGTTTCACGCGTCGATGTTAAGAATACCTGAGTTATGTGGGCAGATGATTCACAATGAGTTTTCCTTTTCCCAAGAAGATTAAATAGTGATGAGACCCACCCAGTGGCCCCAATTCATGATGCTAAGGTTTCAAGCAGTCAAGAATTCTTGGAGGAAATCAACAGAAAGATCACTAAACTCGAAGAACCTTGCAGCAAAAACAAGCATTTCGGAGGAGGACTCTCGGAGATGGAAGCAAGTACATCCCTGTCATGGAGACATGAAGATAATGGAGCACTTAAAGAGTGTCCGATCCAACGAGTGGCACTGATGCCGCACCGCGGCACCGATGTCGGCCGCACCTAAAAATCAAGATTCGCAAGAACGGGAGTTTGGGCCAACTTTTCCTGCACTAACTTTGGACCAGAGGCATGGAATGAAGAGAAAGAGACGTCTCCCTAAGCTTTGGAGCAATTGACGTCCAATTGAATTCGAAGGCCCAAAGTTGCTCCAAACCGGGTCTACCGATTTCAGAGCATTACACCAAGTCACATCCTGACCCAAACGAGAAGACTTTTCCCGCACCATCTCTAAACCGGGAGCTTGACGGGTCATTTGAAGACCAACTAGGCCATTGGAAGCAAGGATAAATGAGTTTGGAGTCGAAGCCCACAAGTGGACTCCGTACGGTGATGTCGGAGCCACCGAAACGAGGCCTCTTGCATATATTCAAGCCTGGACCAATTTAGCTCGCACAAGGAGATTGTCAAACACTCATGGGGTTGCCATCAGTGTGTCCAAGGCCCTAGACCAGGCCATCTACCCTCCACCAAGACGCACGTCTCACTAAGCCCATTCGAGCTTAAGTGAGTCCATTATCCGTTTGTGTGTTCCTTATTAGACTTGGATTTGGATTGTGTTTGGTTTTTCCTTTAATTGATTGGATTAGTATAGGTAGGCCAAATCACTCCTTCCTAGAAGGCTCATTGGCTGATTGAGTTCCTTATGGAACAAGGATCGACCTAGTCAAGACTTGATCCTTAAGGAAGAAGGAGACTTGCGTAGGAAGGACCCTTCTAACCCTTTCTTTTATTATTTTTCTTAGTAATTTCGTGGCCTCCCACTCCTATATAAAGAGGGGTCAGCCATCATAATGAGATTAGACTCCCCTTGAATCAATTAAGTATTTTCGGCTTAGGCTGTTTTAAGTTCGTTTGATTTTTAGCACGTCGTTGCTAGGATAGTGGATTCGGTTTATCGTAGTCGGTTTATCACTCCCTCTTCGTGACACCTTAGATTTATTGAGACTTAGACCCTCCCTTCTAACTTGTGATCGATTGGTCGGCTAGGTAACTAGTCCATCCGGTTTTGAATTTGTTTTGTGTTTTTCAAAACCTTTTTCGATAGTTTGTCCCGATCGTCGATTGCGTGCATTCCGGCTCATATCATTGTCTTGATTGTCGATTGTGTGTGTTCTAACTCATATCATTTTGGTATCAGAGCCTCGTTCGTATCATAAGAACTACGTATCGTTTACTGTTGCTTTTAGTTTCGATCCTTAAAAAAAAGAAGCCTAAAAATCAACGTGGCCAAACCCTAATTGGGAGGTTCTTGTTATTCTTAGATTTTCTTCGTACATTGGGTTAAAAATCCTTTGTTTTTAGTGTGTTCGTGTTAGTTTTCGTGGAAGAAAAGTAAGTTGAAAAAATTCCGACGAATTCGTCGAAGCAATCTTTCAAAAATCGGCAAATCAAGAGGTCTTCAAAAGCCTTCGAACCAACCACCTCCACCATGCACGGTTTGAGAGTTTGAGTAGTATAGTGAGATCGAAACTAGAACATGGATTTTTTGGATCTTTGATAGCTTGGAATTTGAGTTTTCAAATCTTGAAACTATAAAAACGATTAGTACCTAGTCATAGCCTGGGTCTAAGTTGTGTGCTTGTGTTTTCTCGATTGCGATAATCCTTGAATCTTGATCCTAGAAAAATCATTGCTAGGAATCAGACCTTGGCTCACCAAAATACTTATCTCCTTAAATATTTTTCTCAGTTTGAAATTGAGTGTAAACACGGGAGGTAAAACAAAGAGTGGCGAGCATAGTCCTTTTTAGATCAAGAGATGTGTGAGGTCCATTAACCATGTTTTACTAGGTACGAAGGGAGATGGAGGAAATTCGAAGGAGGCTCGAGGCCTTGAGACAAGGGCTACACACCAAGTCCATTCCTACGGAAGGAGTAACACACGCGTTGATGGGACGAGGTTCGAAGAAGAGCATGCCTAACGACGAGCACCAAGAACGTGAGAACTTGTTTTACACACATTGTATCATCAACAATTTCGAGTGTAATCTAGTCATCGACGGAGGGAGTTTCACCAACATGATGAGTGGAGTACTAGTGGAGAAGATGGGGTTGCCTACAACCAAGCATCCCAAAACCATACAAGCTTCAATGGCTCAACAAAGGAGGAGAGATCAAAGTGTTGAAACAGGTCAAAATTCCTTTAAAAAGTGGGAAATATTTTGACGAAATAGTTTGTGAGGTAGTGCCAATGAAAGCAACCCATGTTCTACTTGGAAGACCATGCAACTTGATCGACATGCCATGTATTATGGAAGAGCAAATCAGTACGTCATCATACATGGAACAAAGAAGCACATTTTGAAGGCCCTTACACCCTTCGAAGTTCATCAAGACGTTTTGGTACAAAGAAAGGCACGAGCGGAATGAGAGACAAAAGCAAGGGAGCTCAAGACACGAGAGATGAGAGAAAAAAAGAGAGCTACCCCCATTAGTGCAAAACACATAAATTTAATGTATAGAGCTCGAGAGAGGAGAGAAAACCAAATAGCGAGGCAACGTGAGGTCAACCCAATGAATTCCGAAAGGAATTCCCTTGTAGTGACTCACTACAATGAGTGTTTAAAGGTGGTGTGGAATTAATGCAGGTTTTGATGATAAGAGGAATATGAGTAATCGGCCGTGGCATCATACGCTCCAAAGATCTTGATGTCACGCACCAAAATCACAATAAGTCCTCATATCCCTATATTTTAAATTCAAATCTAGAATCTGATTCATGATCATTCAAATGTTGTTAGGAATAGTGACGAATTGAACCTGCCATTGATGATTATAGTCAGCCATGATATGGTTAATTGGTTTAAATCTATCATTGAAATTGTTTCATATTTTGCTCGTTTAGCACCTAACATTAATCAGCCTAGGGAAGCGAAATTGGAACACGATTATCAATTCATGAATATAGGATTAGAAGTCTCTTCAACTAAGTCGAGATCGTGGAAAGCCACTAATGGGAAGAGGAACGAACTACCACAAAGATTGCCACAAAGACCTTACGATGGAGGCCAAACGAACATTAAAGCATGCCATATTACTAGTTTTGATTAGTTATTTTCTAAGTGATTTGATTCTAGTGGTCCATTAAAGCATGCCATATATTTGATGTTTCAAAAAGATGTGAATCTGAATGTTAAGTGCAAAAATCTTATTGACCCTCATCATGAAATGTTTAGATGGTTAGTTAGGATATATGAACTAGCTAATGCATTTGTTGCTTATATAAAATTTGTCCATTATGTTTTGAATGACTATAAGAGGAATTTCGTGCTTAATTTCATAGGACATGCTAGGAGTAGGATTGCACACGATAATGAGCATCCTATAATCATGCTAGGAGAGCATAACTACATGGTTAATTTCATGGTTAATAATGATGTTTTGTCTCCTAAAATTGTGTTAAATCAATTATTAGGTATAAGATTTGATATAACATCTCGATCCTTTAACTACATGTCATTATATTCTACTACTTTGCATATGTATTTGTGGCTGCCCAAGAATGTCGTTGTGGGTAACCGAAGGCTAGAGAGAATAGAGGTCGCAAAGAGCCACCGAGCAACAATGGAATGGAAGATTGCATGGAGTGAAGATCTAGAAGAAGATCAAGGCATGGAATTCGTGGTTGAAAGGTCCCAAGCCCATACAACGAAACCAACACCATGGGAACAACCACGGATAACAAACGAGATTTCCATAAAGCAACCACACAAAGAGCACACCCTAACTATTAAGGGAAGTTTCGTAGTTAACGATGATAACTTTCTATCTTTGCGTGATGATTATGAAATAACTCGTGTGCTTTATGATTGGGAAGATTCGAGGAAGAATCATTTTCAAGAGAGAGAGAATGATGAGACCCACCCAGCCACCCCAATCCACAAGGCCAAGGTTTCGAGAGGTCAAGAGTCCTCGGAGGAAATCAACGGAAAGATCACTAAACTCGAAGAACCCGGGAGCAAAAACAAGCGTTTCGGAGGAGGAATATCGGAAATGGAAGCAAAGATGTCCCTGTCTTGTAGCCATGAAGATAATAGAGCACTTGAAGAGTGTCCGATCCAACGAGTGGCACTGATACTGCACCGCGGCATCAATGTCGGCATCAACATTACAGCCGCACCTAAAAATCAAGATTCGAAAGAACGGGAGTTTGGGCCAACTTTTCCGGCACTAACTTTGGATAAGAGGTGTGGAATGAAGAGAAGAGATGTGTCCTTGAATTTGGGAGCAATTAGAGCCCAATTGAATTTGAAGGCCCAAAATTGCACGAAATCAGGTCCACCAATTTTGGAGGATTACACCAAGTCGCACCTGGCCCAAACAAGATGACTTTTCCTGCACCATCTCTGGACTAGGATCTTAATGGGCCATTTGAAGACCAACTAGGCCGTTAGAAGCAAGAAGAAACGAGTTGGAGTCGAAGCCCACAAGTGGACTCGGTACGATGATGCCGGAGCCACCGAAACAAGGCCTCTTGTATCCATTCAAGCTTGGACCAGTTTATCTCGCACAAGGAGCTCGTCAAACACTCATGGGGCTTCCATAAGTGTGTCCAAGGCCCCAAACTAGGCCATCTACCCTCCACCAAGGTGCACAACTCATTAAACCCATTCAAGCTTAAGTGAGTCCATTATCCGTTTGTGTTTTCCTTTATTAGACTCGGAATTGGATCGTGTTTGGTTTTTCCTTTAGTTTATAGGATTAGTATAGGTAGACCCAATGATTCCTTCCTAAAAGGCTCCTTGGCCGATTGGGTTCCATATGGAACAAAGACTGACCTAGTCAAGACTTGATCCTTAAGGAAGAAGGAGACTTGCTTAGCAAGGACCCTTCTAACCCTTTATTTTATTTTATTTTCTTGTAATTTCGTGGCCTGCCTCTCCTTATAAATAGGGATCAGCCACTATAGTGAGATTAAACCCCCGTTGAATCAATTAAAGTATTTACGGCTTAGACTGTTTTGAGTTCGTTTTATTTTTAGCATGTCATGGCTAGGATAGCAAATTTCAATTTATCGTACTCGGGTTATCACCCCCTCTTCTTGGCACCTTCAATTTATTGAGACTTAGACCCTCCCTTCGACCTTGTGATCGATTGGTCGGCTTGCTAACTAGTCCATCCGGTTTTTGGATTTGTTTCATGTTTTTGAAATCCTTTTTCGATAGCTTGTCCCGGTCCACGATTGCGTGTGTTCCAGTTCATATCATTCTCCTAGTAAGCTTGGCAACTCCTAAATGGTTTTCGGGCCCCCATGTCACCCGGTTTGTTTGGGTGGGTATTTACCCAGAATAAATGGGCTTTTCGTGGGGTCAGGGATACTCGCCACCCTATTGGTTCGGGTCTAGGGCAGTCACGGATTTGGCAATGTCCACCCCGTATCCACCCGTATACATGTATGAGCATACAATGTCGTCTTATCTCCACATATATAAGCCAAAAAAATTAGCCCAACGCCAATATTTCCCTTTTCTCATTAACCCTAGCCGCTTGTTTTCTTCAATTTTCTCTAGAAGAAACCCTAATCGATGATCCCCTAGTTGCAATCGCCGAAGAATTCTACTAACCCAGCCTGTTGATTACATCCATACCGTGAAAATCTCATAAAAACCTTCTTGATCTTGGTGTGTTTTCCATTCCAACTAGGGAATATGCCTCAAAAGTGTAGATCAAATTGTCCATGCAACGATTATCTTGGAGATCAGATAAGGATCATCCCTTTTCTGCTTTACTTCTTCCTTGTTTTTCTACCTTTTTCGTCTATAAAATCTAATTTTTGATCATCTTTTATTCGTCATCTGCAGCTCATCGTCTGTAACTCAAAGCACGAACCCAGAAGCTTCAGTCCATCACTTATTTTCGAAATTGTAAGTCTCTTAGTTGTAACATTGTGTTTTGCTACTCAATATTGTTCATTTCTTCTAAATATTTTGAGTTTATACGATCTAATTTGGCATTCTATTCTTAATAATGTGTAGGGCATCCATAATTCAACCCAGAAGCTGCAACCCACGAACCCAGAAGTTTGAAAGTTCCATCCCAATTACTTAGACACTTCAATCTGTATCTGATATTTTGAACGGTTAATTTAATCCTAATGGCTAATGTTATGATGTTTTATTGTTGTCTTATATTTAGTGATATATTGTAATTATGGGGGGAACTGTGAAGTGTAATTGCCAGGTTGTTCTTTGTCTCATGATGCAGGTCGAAATCGAATTTCGTACTTTATGTTTCTTGCTTCTTCAATTCTGCTCTAAGTACAAGGATAGCTCTTTTACAAGTTTAGATAGGATATGCACGTATGATAGTGTTTGGTCTTTGCATATTTGGGTGGATTCAAATTTTTCTATTTGCTGATAGTTTTAGTTTTAGGCTTGTTAGTTCATAAACATTAAAGAGTATGTGCTCTTCTAATTCTTAAAATGTTTAGATTTAGTTTTTTCGTTCATAATTGGTTATTCTTCTCTACTTGTTCTATTGTTGTGTTTTTTTGGCTATTAGTACATAATTTGAATATCTAATCCTACTTTACTACATAACTTAGTCCGAAGAAATCTACTTATTGCTTACTAGTTAAAAGATGATAACAGGTTGAGTAACTAATAGACGGTGACATCCCGATCTTAGCAATATAAATTTAATTTAACAGCCCCTAGAATATCCCTTAAAAAGTCCAATAGAAATCATTACAAGAAAATACTAGTATTGATGTGTGTATATTATTATTCTATGTTTAGATATCATCATGTGAATACATTAATGAGTTGGAACTCATTAGTACATGGTAGATTAAATTGGATAAATTGGTTGTAGGCTACTGGTTAGAATTCTCGGTTCGATAGAAATCCTACTCGAAGAATGGAATATAAGGTTTGGTGTTGAATTAATTCTTTTATTCGGGGAGTTTGACTGTTGAGTTGAGCGAGTTCCAGAGACCTGTGAGGTGCGGTGCTATTATCGGGTTGGTTAGATAATCAGAGATGGAATGAAGCTATTAGTCTATTAGTTGGGGGTCTGGAGAAATCTGAAGGGTTGGATAGATCCTACGGTGAGACGTGAGGCGTGATTTGTCCAAGAGAAAGTAGAGGATATTGTTTGTTTGGTTTTGGTTTTCAGTTGTGGGCCTAAAATACAATTGAAGTTATGATGACGTGATGGGCTTTGGGCCGTTGGATGGATCGAACGGCATGTGAGCCTCCGTAACTATTTAATCTCGAGAGTGTTTCGTGCTGGGAGGGGACCCTAGTGTGGCAAATCCGACGAGAGGAGTTGATGGCGACCACGCAGGTAAGTCGGCTACTCGTTTGGGGACGGCAATCCAGGAGGCGACGCAAGACATCGACAGAGACTCCAGGTGAAGCGAGAGAGAAGGCCATGGAGGCGACGTTGGCGAGCTTCCTTGGTGGCCTGCGATGGATCGGTGAGAGGAGAGGGAGAGGCCGACTTCGGTGGTGACTGGAACGAGAGAGGCCCCATGAGAGATGGTGTCGTTCCCTCGTCGGAGCAGCAACGAGCCACCAATCGGGCGACGACCTTAGATCGAGGATGGATGGAGTCTGAGCATCAACAAGAGCCGATGTTGGGTGTCAAGCGGAGGAATCGATCTGACAAAGATAGATCGAGGGAGAAGCCTTCTCCCCCATGCGAAGCGGCTGGCGGTAGAGTCAAAGGCGAGGGGAAGAAGCGGATTCCAAGATTCGTGGAAAGCTCGACGGATTGAATCGGGTCACCGGCGACGACCTCTGTAATCGCAGATGCAGAGGTTAGGGAAGAGTGATCACCTAGCGAATTATGGAAGATAAGTGACCAGTTTGCAATACCTGTAAAGTTGGAGGTGTTAGACTGAACTGTTCTTCCTGGAAATTAGGATGAGTGGATTGTAGTTCTCTGTATGGTAGGGACTGAACTGCAAGGACCACAGTTGGGGAACTGATTCTGAAGTTTGCCATGTTGGGCAAAGAAATGGCAATTCTGCCCCTTCAAGTTTCAGCAAGTTGCAAAGAAGTAAACGGAGAATAACTCGGTCGTTTGAGCTCAGAACAACGCACCGTCTGAGGCTGTAGTTTCGTGGCAGTAAGGGGAATCATCTGGGATATATTTCTGAGATGTTGGCTCGCCAATGAGGTAGGTTGGTTTAAGGGGGTAATATCTTGTCGTTGTAGTAGGTTAGATTAAGTTAGTTAATTTGATGCATTTAGTTTATGCCATGATTCCATGCTTGAGTGTTTATTTGTGACATATTATTAATGATAATGTTAACACTATAATAAGGTTAGACTAATATTAATGTTAAATGATGATAAGTTTAGACATGACTAGTGATAAGAAACATGAACACTTCACTTAGATGTGTAATAGGTGGATTTAAAACATGAAACTCACTAGCTATACCACCACCCCTTATGATTTGGGCCACCGTTTCCCCTATGATTCGGGCATATACCCACTATGATTTACGGGTCACAGTTTGCCCTCTATGATTTATGATATTGTCTGATGGATATGTACTCCCAGACCTCCATGATTTTAGTGCTAGGGCAGTGGGTTAGTTAGTTGAGTTGGGGGACGTCCCACAAGAAATAAGATACCTTAGATAAGGTCAATGATAGTACATGAATCAGAGTCATGTAAATTGACTTCCTCAATGATGTTGATGATATGACAAGTTACAAGAACTATAGTTCTATGATTCATAATGCACCTAACATGATTGACTTTAGTGGCAATCTTTCATGATGGTTAGTTGTTGATGATTCCTTGTTGATGATTCCTTGTTGATGATTCTTTGTTGATGATTCCTTGTTGATGATTAATTACTTATCATGTGAAGTTCTTACTTATGATAGGATTACATAAAGAGGACTACTTTATGTAATACTTTATGTAATATGGTTACTCAGTTAGTACTTATGAATCTATATGTGTCCTTATTTCTGTTCAGTTATGATGCTCATATGACGTGCCTATATGATTAAACCAGAGTATGATGTGATTAGATAACTAGCGAACAACAAGAACTACTATAAGTCTAGACGATTAATAGATGATCTAGGAATACATACCTCTCTTATTAGACCTCTGATCCATGTTGGCAGCTTATGGTAACAGACCAATAGAGATCCAATGGTTATAATTGGGCCACTAGGGACTCCTACGATTAGATATTGGGCCATTGGAGTTTCTTATGATAGTATTGGGCCATTAGAGTAGTCCGTCAAATGGATGTTAAGACCAGTTAGTTTGAGTTCGTAAATGATTTTTGATCATGATACCATAGATGTATGAAGTTTGTAGAAGTTAGAGAACCTTAATAATATCAAAAGAGAAGCTTTCTGTTGGAGTTATATCTCCATACGACCACATGTTGTATAAGTTGGTGAAGTTCAACATAAACTCTATGATAGATATTAAAAAATAGGCGGATTCTCATATAAAGTAAGGCAGTTGATGGTTTCGAAGGTGGGGACAAAGATATCATAATATCATATCTACATGAGGTCCAACAACAGATGAGCACTTGGTTTCCTTTCAGATGGACAAGGAGAACCTTCCTTTCTCAGTTAAATGAAAGATTAGTTATTTCTCTTATTTATTAACAGCTTATTGTTAGAGAGGTATGGAACTTCAGGTTAATGATGTTATTTATATTCCTACTTAACATACACAGGTCAACACATCAAGAATCAGTTATGTAGCGAAGCGCGAACAACCTGCCTAGTTAACCTTGAAAACCGAAGTACAACCATAAACCCTTTTTTATAAACAATCCAAAGCTGAATAACACATTCAAGCACAATATCACATATGTGAAGTCTGAAGAGATATAACTCCAAATATAGAAACACAGTAAAATAAAATAGAACAACCCCAAATAGCTCATCCCACTTTCAATTCCAATATTTATGCCAGAGCCCGTATAAATAAAATGAAGAGAAGACGAAAAACATAGAGGGGTTAGTAATAAATCTGTTTTGGGGATAAAGATAAAGCCTTACTCAAATATGCCTTACTGCTTATTAAATATGCGTTATTCAGTATGCAGACCTCCTCGATATCAGTTTACTTACTCCTTATAGGTATTGTTAAAGAGGTCGAGGAGCTTTGTAGTGAGTATTTTTTGTGTCTTGTGGGGTGTTTAAAAGCGAAGATCGCTTGAAAAAATGCTCTTAACCCTTTGATGAAAAGGGTTGAGGATTTATAACTTTGGGCAGTTGGAATATTGATATCATCACGCGTCATATTTTGGTCAAATTTTCTCATAAATTGTTATGTATGGATTTCTTGGATCACTTATTATAGACTGAGGGGTGGACCTATTTGGGACAGCCAGATAACTTTGACGACTTGGTGGATTTAAAAGCGAATACTAGCTATCATAAGATTCACTCGTAGATTTTTTTCAATGTTGTGGGAGATGTTCTATGGAATGGTTATCACATGAACAAGTTCTATGTTTCAAAATTATGGAACACTACCCGTATTCCTAAGACGCTGGTTAATTGGGCAAAACGGTTTGGGGGACTCCTTGCATCCACAGTAATTGTTTATGTCTTTGGAAGTTATTGAGAAAGATCGTTGTGCGTTGTTGGCCAGTAACATTTGGTAGTTCCCAGACCTCTGTTGCGGTTGTACGAAAAGTGTGTATCTGACTCATGATTTATTTCCTTTCGCGCGATCAATGCACTCAAGGCCATATTGGATGCCACTCTGAAGATGTTGTGTGATCCCTCATGCCTAGAATTTGACACATTGGGTTGTTGTGAGTCAAAATCATTCCCATTTATTCCACTTATTGTAACGATTTTCCTTTGGTTTTGGCAGTGGTTTTCCCTCCTTTGTTTTTGTTGTTTTTACGGATACCCTTATATGTTTTAGGTGATCAAATGGGCTAATTGAGGGATCTGGACACCTCTCTCAGAGGGAGAAAGGGAACATAGATTACTTATTTATCGTTTACGGGATTCGGATCTTGGTAATGAGTATCAAAACTTCCTAGAAGTGGATTCATAAGAGAAATATCACTCTTGGAGATGTATTTTATCCATGATACCTATAACCACACCCAATCCAAGCTAAGCATTTAACATTTCCTATTGCACACCTAGGACGGAGCATTAGGTCTGGACACCCAACTAACCCACCTAATCCCACCAGTCCTAAACCCACCTAATCACAGTAAATCATTGAACCAAATATGGAACCCAACCCTAGAAGGCTTTGATTGAATCATTGGTTCAACCCATGCAAGCTACCTAGGTTCCTACTAGACCAACTTTAACCAAATAAACTACCCTCACAATGAATATTGCACGAAAATAGAGGAAATCTCATTTAATAAACCTTTAATACAGATAAGCATCGATCCCAGATTCCTAAATACAAGCTTTAATAAAAAAGAGAAAGGAGATGCAACTCTAATTCATAAATACATCAAAACTGATATCAATCTGATATCAAAACTGACCAACTCTTTGCACCTCCAACTCGAATACCTGTGACTGTAAGAAAATACCTTAATGGGGTCAGTGATAGAAGGAGCATCGTAAAAAGATATCATCTCAAGAACTCACGTCTATAACTAGTAACGTGACCCTACCGGTCCACTAGTCATTCTACCTAATACCAGCCACCCCCATCATCATGTGGATGGCCTCATAGTGGATCAGCCATGAAATCACCCTAAACCGTATGAGTAGCATCTGTAGGCAATAACATTTCACTTAGAGGATTGCGCAAACCGGGGGTGGGCAACCGATACACACACGTCATCATCATCTAGTTTAGCGAGGCCTATCTTATCCTATAGTGTATATTAGATCACACATCACTATAAAGTCCTCAAGAGCTTCATGCTCACGTAGGGCTGGGATCCGGGCCGGGTCGGACTAAACCCGACCCGGTTTGACCAAGTTTCGGGTTTGAGAATAGGTATTTTAAGGATCCAAACCCAATCCAGAATAATGACCAGGTTACTCAAACCCGATTTGACCGGTTCCTAACTTGAATCGGGTTACCCAAACATTACCCAATCAATATGAAAAAAAATCTAAAAAATATGTGTTCATCATTTTTCTCTCTTTTCTCGCTTCAATCACTTCCTCTTTATTCTTTCTTTTCTTTATATTTTTTCTTCAATCACTCTCTTAAATCTTAATCTCTTATTCTCCCTCAGCTCTAATAAAAAAAAAAATTAATTTATTTCAATCTCATGAAGAATATCATTAAGAAAGAGGAGACCTAAAGTAAAAGATGAAGAAAGAACAAGATCTTAAGAGAACGAAATATATGAAGAACCAAATCTTAAAAAGAAAAAGATATGAAGCACCAGATTTGAAGAAGCAGATCCATATATGAGGATATTATTCTTTTTTTCTTTCCTATTTTTTTCTAGATATGAGTTTGTTATTTACAGGGTATTCAATCATAGAATACCATCAATCTCCACTGGACAAAGTAGTAACTAAACATAAACCCCCACCCCTCTAAGACAAGTCAAAAGCTCTGATTTACACTTGAGGTGAATACCCTCGCTTTCATCAATCTGCAACTTCTGATCGTGCATCGTTTGAATAACTCATTTGCAACAAGCTGAAACTTGCAAGGGTAGACTCGTCATTACAAAAACCAGCTTGGCACATTATAGAATCAGTCCCCCATCTTCCAGGATTTACAGAACAAATACTGAACTTACAGAAAGTACTAACATATCACTTATCTTTCCAGTCATGTATTTTTATCACTGAACTTTTCCATGATTGCGGGAGTGTCACCGAACTCCTCCAACTTTGCGGGAAGATTCCTATTCTTTTCTCTGGCAAGACTGGTCATTGCCGGCCAGTGTCTAAATAATCCGACGAGCATGCCCTCCTCTCCATGCGCCCCACGCGCCGCTACTTTGCACATCTTCCACTCATATCATCCTCCAGACTCCTTGGAGAGAATCCACTACGATGACGCCAATCAGACGCCCCTAGGCCTTTCGATGCGGCGATCGAAGCTTACCGCCATTGTGATCTCCTTTACTCATCGAACTCTAGTTACCACGGAAGGTCCTCAACGCCGCCTCCACTGCCTTCTACCGGTCCACTTGGAGCGGTCGTCGATCTCTTTCGTTTCCTCCTTTTCACCTCTACGATCGAGAGATCGTGGGTTCCTCCTGCTTCCTCCGTTCCCTTAATTGCGCTTCACTAGATTTAGGAAGATGACTTAAACCTTGCATCGGCTACCTCATGATGATAACTAGGCCTAAGTAACCCGTCAGATCAATCGGATGGCCCAAGCCCACTCCTGTCATCATGACACTAATTCTGCTAATGGCCGTAGCCGAGTCCACCTCGCAAGTTTTGATCCAATTTAACTAGCTAACCAGGTAATTAAATCAAACTTAACTAGTAACTTCATCTCATTTAACCTCACCATCAACTCCTCAAATTAAATAAATTAATTATTTCCCATTCCTGGTTCTACTCAACGAGTAGGATTGTAATCAAACAAAAAATTTAACCGTTAAACCGAAACCTTTTTCTCGAGTTGTTGACGTTTCTAGTATCTGATGGATAGAGGGCATTGATACGCAGCCAACGAGACGAATTGAATGTCAAACGAAGGTCGGACGAGGGAGATACGTGCAATCAAAGACAAAATTCTCGGGCTGGAAATGAGGCCACACTACGTGTGGAGCCTGTAGGGATGTGCAGACATAGCATATAAATACCATTTTTGGAGGACAGAGGAAACATATCTTTCATAAAAATCGATTAGACTCGAAATTTCTCTCATCCCCTCTCCACTCTCTCTCAATTGGGAGCCCGAGAAGATGGATTGGAGCACTTGCAAGATCAAGGATTCAAGGCATTGGAGTGCTTAATCTTAGAGCAAGAATTCTACTCTCATCACCTTCTTCATATTTGTAGATGATGATGATTGTATTCCTTTCCCTTAGTGATAGCTTCATGATGTTTGGCTAATCCATTAGAGTTGTTAGATTAGGGTGTTATGATGTGCTAGAATGATCCGCTCATGATGAGTGGTTGGATACACTTGGATGTTGATTATGCTTGTGGTTATTGCTTGGATTATGGTGTTTTCAACCTATTTTGTGTCATGGCTTGATTTAGTTCAAATGAACTCTCTTTTTTAGCAACCCTCATTTCTTTATTTGACCTTCTCACTCTATTGCTTTGTTTAGTTGAATTGCTTTGATAATTTTAGTATTAGAAAATGAAGCTTCATCTCTTAACAATTTGGGAGACAATCAACCACCAATATGAAGTCAAATAATGCATCCAACAAGCCACCAACAAGTCATATCAAAGCCACCAACAAGAATCATAATTAGCCAAAAATTAGTTATGACAAGATAACTAAATAAATATATTTATCTTACTTAAGTGTGTCTAAAGTCTATACAAAACCTTACCTCTATAATGTATCAATTAAGAAAAACAAACAAAAATAACAAAACAAAAGGAAAGGCCGAAGCCATTCCAGAAATAAAGAGAGAACCATAAGCTTTTCTTCAATAAATTTTAAACAATTTTTTCTACTTTATAAAACAATCACCAATTTTACCTTTCTACGGATCAATCATCAAACTTCCATTCTTTACAATTTCAGTCACCATAGTATTCCAACATATAGTTAATTCTTAATACCCTAGTTGATAACTTAGATAACACCCCTTTTAAATTGTTAGTATCTTAAACCATTACCTAAGCGTTGAGTAAAGACTAATGAACCAATCCTTATGGGATATGAAATTGTTGTTTAAGGACTTGGTTATCATACCGGATCTTTAGCCATCAGTTGACCATGCTTGGTACATGGCCGACACAACAAGCTCATTACTAGTTGGACTCTAACACCTGACAACGTCCCCTAGAAGCCACCAAACGAACGACAAACCCCAAAATCGTACTCCAACTGTTTAGAGTCCAACTCACAATTGAAATATGCTTCGATTTCCTTGTTTTGCACTATCCAACATTTCGCAAGAGACCAAGTCAAATTGAGGAGAACACCTCATCAACCACCTGCTCATGTGCTCTACATGGCCTTTACATCACTGACCACACATGTGGCCCATCAGCATATCACGCCCGTGACCAGCAGATATGCCTCGTCCATAGCCAGCAAATTACCACGCCCATGGCTAGTAGATCACCACACCTATGGCCACTAGAAAACCACGAGAGCACCATCCCATGGCTAGCACAACACCACACCCTTGGTCGGCATAACACCATGCATGTAGTTAGCATAGCATCGCGACCGTGGCTTGCCCACTACGATCATAGTTGTCTCCATTCTCCATCATCTTTGTCTGTCAGTACCCATTGTTCATCCACATCCTCTTACTAACACTGACATCCAAAGCCCAAATCCAAATGTTCCATAAACTTCACCCTTTCCAGAACTCACTACATTACTCATCATATCGCTAATCTTCCTAAAATTCACTGAGCTCAATTTTGTAGCTTACTTTCATTCTTACCAAGTCAGATTACACTCACTTAAGACTCAAAGAGAGTCTCCAATGTCCTATATTACACTTTCTCCAACGTTTTAAAAAGGACTTAAATAATCGAAAATACAAATCTCACTTTCAATTGATAGTAAGCATCATAACACCAAATTTAAGTCTCATTTCCATGAGACTAATCGTTGAAGGCTACATCCAAAACCCGTTGGATGCTACATCCAAAACCCGTTGGATACTACAACTACTCCATTTTTCCCAATCATATGCATTCTCTCCATGATGAGTTTCTGTTAGCTCATGAGCAATATATATCTCGATATGTTAAAATACCAAAGATACCTTAAATTCAACCTCATGTTTAAAACCCTTCAAACAAGATCGACCGTCCTTGCTCAAACTGGTGAAAACAAGCCATAAAATCTTCCGAACACTCAAGAGCCGGTCAAATCAAGATAAATAAGAATCCTAGAGTGCATATTTAAAAGGAGAGAGAACTTTGTAAAACTTTGTGAAACTAGATTTTTGCTAATCCAAACCAAATTTTAGTTTCTTTAAATCTACAGCCTCTTAAAACAGTATTCTATGAAAATATTAATCTCTATCTTGCTTAAAAAAAAGCTCATTAAAATTGAAATGGTGGATCATCTTCCAACTCTTTAAAACATAACTAGCCCTAAAGGCAACAATAAAACCTTCTTAAAACAAACACATTTAAGAATACCATCAAACCTAGTTGAAATCCTCAAATTCACTTAAATCCACAGAAGCCGACACCCATAGAGGGTGCAGAGATCCACCTTTCAAAATCAAAGCATTTAATGCGATTAGTTATCCTATAGATAATCCTCAACTTCTTTAGAGCTTCCTTTCTATTCCACTTCATGGTCTCCTAGCTCTCCTTCCACTTAACTCGAACATCAGAGGCTCGCACCTTGCTCATAACTCTTCAACAACAAACTACTCAATCATATGTTGAATTCTTTTGGAATGTGATCACACCTTATCCGGGCGAGATGATACCGGTCCACGGTTAATGTACCATCCTATGGAGAGACTTCCCTTAACCTACCCAGCATCGGCTTAATGTTTTAGTACCTTTGGGGACACTTCATCCCCCTATACATAGCTTCTAGCTCGACAAGATGTGTACTACCACGTCCCAAGCATAGGAGTGCATAGACCAATCTTTGCGGTATGGAGCTTCCAGGATTCAGGCCGGTCCCAAGAATGTCGGATCAGACAGGCCGGTCCGACCGGTTTGACCGCAAAGCCGCCAAAGAGTCAAAATCGAGTCGCTAGCTGATGAGAATGGTCGAAATCGACTCAATTTTTATGACTACACTTTTTTCCCCAAAAATGTGGATGTGAGATTCAAACCATGGTCTTTCAAGTAGAGAGGATGAGTGATTACCATCTCTACTATTATCATAATTTGATAAAAACATGCATTTAATTCATACCAATAAACATTATGACAATTAATTAACACTAAAAAATAACATCTTATCATAAATTAAGTAATTTGTACATTAGATCTCCATTATTTGATTAACAAAAAACTTCAAATCATATATTTGAAACTTCTTAGAGAAATGATTCAATAGTTATATTTTTACAAGTTAGATTATATATTAAACTCTCTATTTTACCGGTTTGATCCGGCTCAATTAAAAAATTATCTGATCCGACTTCACCATATTTATTTAATTAATAATTAAAACGGTCCAAACTAGTTTAAAAATGATTAAACCTCAATCAAACCATCAAATGTTAAACCTCTAATCTCACCAGTTCAATCTCCGATCGAATTTTCAAAACTTTATATAATATCATGAAACCAACAAAACCCAACCCGCACATCCTAATCAAGCAACGTTAGGTTTCAGTAACCCCTTCCAAAGAGAAACTACATGGTCAAAAACAAAAACAAAAACCATATCATTTCAAAAATGTCCAAGCAAATATTAAGGTACTAGCTAGCATTTATGACGACCGAATTCTCTACAATGCAACTTAACGATGGATTCATCAATGGATACTAAACAGAAGAAAAATTTGCTTTGCGAAAAATGGAAATTAAAAGATGACTATTAAAGGAGGTTTGATTTGAGATTTTGCTGGTCGTATCCTATTGGTATTCAACATATGTTTGGGTGTGGTTTTGATAACCCAGACAAAGTGAAGGGTTGTTATGACTGACCTTCATATAGTTTGAGAAAGAGGGTATCAGAGAGTACAGGGCAGCTCTCCCGTTGCTCCTTGCCGTCGATACGTTAGACGACTGGGAAGATTCACCAGCATTCTGCTACTGCGGATCAATTCATGAGTTGATGAGCAATCACACTTCTCGTGAGTGCAATCACACGATTATCTTGTTTATATTAGGCACGAGATGTCTTTTGCGTGTATTTATTTTTTCTATTTCAATTTTGACTTATTTGCCACTATAATGTACTTAGTGTTTCTGAAAACAAAATGACTATGAATGAAGGATAGGTGCGCTACGACTAAAGTTTTCAAAAAAAATTACTACTGAGTTGCAGAATAAGCAAATTTCAGAAAGAAAGCTAAACACCATAGAGGCTTTGAAGAGTTGTAATGAAAGTCTTGTTAGAATCCTTAAAGTTTAAGCATAGAAATCGATGCAAAGCGGAAAGACCCACAAAAAAGATTGTTGTTGTTTTGGTACAAAGCTGGAAGAATGATAAGGAGGAACAAACAAACATAGTTACTGTAACAAATATGTTGGCAGCATTCTTCTTCTTTTCCTTCTAGGAAGCTGGAAGCAGAACTATATAAGCTTATGGAAAAAGTGACTTATTAGATACTTACATTGTGTTTGCAGGCATGCCAGAAGGCCCAGTACCCACACAAGCAACTGACTTACATGACTGGTACAACACAATCCTTCCTGAATAAGGTAGCAATGGAATAGAAGAATGCCTTGAGAGTTCAATATTGGTAGCCATGGATGCTGATATAGAGAATGGTGCAGATGTGCTTTGATTGTCACTTTGGATTTCCGACGAGCCATTTATAGGAAAGATGTTATTGCATCGAGTGCCATTCGAAATGGTATGTTTGTGAGCTGCTCACCTGGAAATGGTTAGACCAGATGGTTCTTCTATACTGAATGAGTCTTCATGGTCCAAGCCTATATTTATCTCAATTTTGCTTCACTTTGAGCGTATATCAATAATCTTGCTCATCCCAACCCATCCCATGATGATATCATGGTAACAAGTAAAACAAACGAAACACATCAGCTGCTTGGAACCAACGTGCTTTTAAAATAGGTTGCCTCGTTACAAGAGCTTCCAGAGACCCAACAAATTATTGAATACAAACCTGGAATAGAGCAACCAGTTTACATTAGCGATATTACAGATCAGGAACACCTAGCTGAACAAGGAAAACCCGTAGGACGAAGAATGATCATTGATTCTGACTAGCCATCGTTAAGCATTCTGTGGGCCAGGGAGGGATCAATGCAGCAACACAATCACACAACCGTGTTTCCATTTTTAAATGTATGACAAGTCTTTCAAGTAAGTCAAGATCATCCAAGGAACAAGTCTGCTAACCTGAAACTGGCATTGCAACCAAGGGATCAAAGAGACAGCTGCTCCATGCTCCTATTATTTCTAGACAATCCATGTCCTGATCTTCGATCTTCCTGTTCATCGTATGGGTTTGCTCTATAATGAGAACTAGCCTCCTCATTTCCAGAGGAGCCTGGTTGTTCAGTTAGGAACTGTTCCCAGAAAACATCATTCACTCGACCTGGAGGACCATTTTTGTTTGGCGCTGGGGCTATGTTTGGTTTCTCATCAATACTCATGCTTGGATTCCTTAGTATGGTTCTCGTGTCACATTCTGTATCCTTCACACTGGACCTCAACTCTGGAGATGTTGTCATCTCCTGACCTTCATGAGCCACCTTAGATGATTGGCTTTTGTTTATTTGCAGAGAACATGAAGCCAGAGAGAGATTCAAGAGGCAGGAAATATGTCCATCGCCTTCATCATTAGAATCTGAATTTGGCTGCAGTGACAGCAACCCCAATCTCTCACTCGCTGCTACTTTTCTTGGGAAAGCGGAATCAGCCTTGAATGTACATGAAGTGCCAGTATCTGAAAGGTCTAATGTTTCTGGTGCTGAAAAGAGCATACCCGGTGTCCTTAATGATGCTGCATCTCTCGGCTCGGGGCCAGAGAACATCCCTTGTAGACTAGTCCCATCGTCATTTGAGCTCTGAGTGCTGTGAGAGAACAAATTAATATCGGAGACAGCAGGCGATAACTCCAATCTCAGCTTGCTGGAGAAATCTTGGTTGATGACATTTCCAAACTCAGGCTTAGAACTGCAGTATAAAGCATTATTGTCAATAACAACTGGCCTTGATTCCTCGAGTTGAGGCAATCGTCTTTTCTTGCTATACGAGGACACATCCATGGCTTCGATCTTGTCAATTAGAAGTTTAACAAATGCAGGATTCTGAACAGATTTCTCTAAGAAGGATAATAAACTGACTTGCCTCTCCACCAGGTTATCCACCCGGTGAGTGAGATCTTCCAACTGAACCTTCTCACATGACCTCTCCTTCTCGCACCTTACAAGACTAGCCTGAAGCTGAGCCTTCTCGTGGGAGAGCCTCTCGATCTCTTCATCAAATGCTGCTCTTTCAGGATCTGAAGAAACTTGTGGATGACTGTGGCTGTGAATTGGCTTCCGTCTATGGATATTTTTCAGGAGATGCTTCTGACCTTTGATAAACTCTTCATTGGAGAACTCCCATCTCTCGGGATCGCTCTTCCTGAATCCCTGTAACCAAAACTCACAAATTAGGTAACTTCTTTTTGGGGGGCACATTCAGAAACAAGAGAGAATAAGCCAATCATCAAACAACTTGGTGATCAGAAACAAATATATAAGAGCCGGGCAATCAAAGCGGAATCGCTAATTGGTCGTAAAAGGTAAAGATGAAAACAGCTCCACCACAGTTGCCCTAAAACAGCAAGACCTGAATCGAAAGAATTGAAAGAAAGAAATAGCAGGGCTGAAGACGTACATAAGTGTTCAATTGGCGGATGAAGCTGGAGAAATTGTTGTGCTTGAAGTAGGCAGGAAGAAGGCGTCGGGCGAATTCGGGAGGATCCCAGACGACGAAGCTGTTGTTGGAGGAGCTCCAGGACACGATGTCGTCGGTGGACATGTCATCCACCATGTCATACGTCTTTATCAGGAAAGGAGCCGTACCTACTCCTCCTCCTCCACCGGCGGCCGTCGTCGAGGCAGGTATAGCGGACTCCATGAGAGATGATAACAATTGCTGGCAGTAGAATTACGCTAAGCCCCAGACGCTTCCAGTTGATTGATTGAAACTGGTGGAAACTGGAGAATATTCGGCTACGGCAGAGGAAGAGACGTGGAAGGAAGAAGAGGGCAGCCGAGCGAAATTGGGAATAACAGCCGGGCTATCTGACTAACTCGTTATTCCTTTGGCCTATTCCTATTGTGGAATGTGTTTCAACTTTCAACAATGCTTCTCTTCTAATATATATATATATTTCCAGCCCAACCTGTTGTCCCTTCCACCATTTTGTGTAGGTATGCACAACGGATGACTGGTATATGATAGTGCTTGAAGTTTGAATAACGGTATTGGGTAATTTCGATTCTATCCTGAATTCGAGTGAAGTTTGGGTACCAAATATCAATACAAGTTTATAGTTTGACTTGAGAATTATCATAATTTTTTATCTTTAGGTACACCCGACGGATCCCGAAATACACATTAACCTTACTATTATACCCAAAATTTATCAAACCTATTGCGTTAATTTTTTTTTACCTCACCTATTGCGCTAAATATGAAGAGGAAATAAGTTAGTAATTACTAATTTCATTAGTTTGGTTGATTAAGAATTAGAATGTAACTAAATTTTATAAGTTTGTAATCTGATTTTTTTTTATTCATGTGCTATCCACTTTTTAACCCTAGGCGAACCAATCCGAGCGGACTTGTCTGGTTGCTTTGGAAGTTGCATTCGCTTGATAGTTGGTTGAGCAATGAGCATAGGCTACCGTGATGGTAGGGATTTGGGAGATGGCCTCTGTGATCCGTCCTACATATGCAAGGCATTCCCACTACCATCTATGCTTTGGGTTGCGTGTGGCCGTTACCAGGTCAAGGAGTCGGAGTAAATGACCGTGGGAGCGTGTAAGCTAGTGGCCAGCTCAGCTACCTCCGTGAGGGCTCTGGCCTCCGCAACGATAGCCGAAACACATAGGAAGCTTCTCACCCTCCCATCAACTACAACCCCAACGACATTCTTAACAAGAATTCAGTAACCTGCATTAGGGGAGCCATGTTTAAAGGACCCATCACAATGTATGACCCATGGGGAAATACGTGGCAGCGAGGTGGGTGAGACCAGGTTGTGATTTGGCAGGAAGCGGTAGGGTTCCGTGTGGACCCTACGGGTAATGGTGGTAGTTCTATTGGGGTGGGTTGTCTAGTCGTGGAGATGGGTAGCTAACAATTGTGTAATGATGACCGTTGAAGGGATTTCTCAACAGAAGATTTTGTTATTGTCACTTTTCCAAATGTTCCAAACAATTGCCACAATGAGTGTGGTGTCTTGAGCATGGTTTGACACACAACGACGAATCCAGTTACTATGGTGACTAGAGGTATCGACGTGATGAGTGTTCGGGTGGGCTTGTCATATCTGATGGGCGTGAGGACATGTAAAGAGGTAGTGAATCATGCTTTTTGCCTCTCTTTGACACAGTGGGCATGTAGGGTTTGGATGGCAGTTCCGAGCGTGTAGATGTGATGTTGTTGCGAGTCCATAGGTGGCACATTTCCATAGAAACACCTTGATATAGGGTGGTAAGTTCATATGCCAAACATTCTTCCAGAATACTGTATCTGCTTCGGTTTGGGGCGTGTGGCTCCCAGTCTGGGTTTTGTGTGCATGGTAAGCCGATCTTACTATGAACCTCTCGTCCTTTGTGTGTCGCCATGTCCATTCACCCTCCATTTCTAGTGGTCCTATTGGCTTATAGATTACTGCCTTTGCCACCTCCGACGTGCAATAATGTTATATGAGAGGCATGTTCCATGCCCTACTCATCGGCAACAACCAATCTCTTGCTTTTGTGCTATTGCCTGTATTTGTTGTGACCAAGGAGGTATGCCGGTCTGTAGCCAGGGAGATGAGGAAATTATGATGTCCTCTTTGTTTCTGATGATTAGGAGGGCGCATGTGACACCCCGATTTCGGGTTGTTGTTTGATTTTGGCTTTAAACCGGTGTTCTATGAGTTCTGGCAAATTTTTGGATGAATAGTTAGTCATGGGCGTGACTATCAGTCTGTCATGTACGTGATTGACAGGTAGAGCACGATCATGGTCAGAAGACAGTCATGAGTGTGACCACCAGGGGATCACGACCATGACCATCAGTAGATCATGGGCGTGGTTGCCACGAGGCGTGGTGGAATGTTTATAAAATCAGAGCCGCGACCTGCAACTCAGAATTTATAGAAACATAATTAAAACTTCTCTCTGACGAACGACGACTGATTTCAGGAAGAAGAGAAGGTCAAGTTGTTCGATCCCAGATCAGTAGAAGGGGCTTAGAGACTGTTGAGGAAGGTTCAGAAGGTAATCTATCCTTTTCCTCCCTTCTCAATCCCTTGATTTGAATCCTACGTAGGAAATCCTGACATGTTAGGATTTTTGGTTTTAGGACTTCAATATGATTGATCTCTACATGCCATACGGAATACAAGATTAAGCTCTAGGGAGGCTGCTTTGGATCAGACTCTATCGGGAAAGCTTTTCAGAGGTGGGGGTTTAGAGAATACATTTTTGCTTTAAGTATTGAATTGTATTTAGGTTGTCAGGAATCCAAGGTTGGGTTCTTAGGATTGTACATTAGTGCGTGATCTACTGTGTAGGGGTTGTGAAATAGGGCCAGACTCTTTGACTGTGCAGTAGCGTGTGATATTGTACATGTTGTTATTTAAGATCAAGCATAAGCTCATGATGTTTGAACTGTGATTCATAGTTCATGTTTAGGACAGGATTTAGGTTTAGCTAGATTAGCTCCCGATATGCGTTGGTCACCCACCCTTGGATTGCACAATCCCTCAAGATATTCTACGGCTACGGAGGACATATCGAATATTCCTACCGATGTTGCTCACACGATATCTACAGTCTACGAGATGGTTTTCATGGTCTGATCCACCATGAGGCTATCAACTATAGTTAGGGGTGACTGATGATAGGATGATGCCTACGGGTCCAAATGGTCACTTTATTAGATGCTTATCTCAGTTCTACGCGAGTTTGGCCTAGTCACTTAAATCTTATCACTTACCCCATCTCTACTTTTCCTTTCATGATCAACTTTGGGACGTCAGGACCAAATGTCGCCTAAGAGAGCTACACGAGCACCAATACCTTGTCTGAGTGGCTTTGGCAGTTGTAGAGAGAAGTACCTTGGAGGACCTCACCATCCCTTTCATGTTTTTCAGATGTTTTCATGTTTTGGATTTTCATATGTTTTCAGTTATTTTAGTAGACTTATCTCTAGTTGTTGAGTTCCCCTGTTTGGGTTGTTTTATGTTTTTAGTACTAGATTTCAAGCCATGGATACTTTGTTTTCAGATACTTATGTTATGAGGCACATTCAAGATTCAGCTATTGTGTATGGTTATGTTTATTTATGTGTTGAATGAACTCGTGAGCAATGCATGGATCGAACCGCGTAGTTTGGCCAAGTCTTCTAGCTGGGGGTCTCACAACGGGTATCAAGGCCGATTTGTTCTCTATTGTGTGACTGTGCATGCTGATACCGAGGTGTCATGAACCTCAAAGCGACCAATGCTCACAGTAAGTGAGCGCTAAACAATCTGGAGAGATGTTTTCTTCTATGTTAGGCGTATGTAAGATTGGATGTTTTAGTGTTATTTTGAAATGAGGATCAGTCACGAGCGTGGCGGACAGTACATCACGGGCGTGATGGACAGACCACCATGTGTGTGGCTTGTAGTGAGTAATGGTCTTGACCTGATGATGACCACGGGCGTGGTTAGTTAGTAGGTCATGGTTGTGAAGGGATGGTGAACCACGGGCTTTGTCATATGTATACCACGGTCGTGGTGATAGTAGTCACAGACGTGGAAAGATGTAAGACACGGGCATGCCTAAGAATATACCACAAGTGTGATAGTATGTATACCATGGGTGTGGTCGAGTTTTAAACAAATTTCACGTTGTTCTGAAAACAAGAGAGATAAATGTTAAATGAAAGGGATATTGAAATATACCTTCATGTATGTAGCGATCACGAGGATACAGTCAAGATGACGAGTGGTCCGCTTGTGCCTACGCTGGATTTCAAGGATCTGAGTCGTATGGGCACCATTACTTTTGATGGGGAGTCTACAAATCCGTAGTTAGCAGTGCATTGCCTGAGGGAGTTGATGAATGCTTTCAGGTATCTGCAGCATGCGCCAGAGCAGAGAGTGTTGTATGTTGCTTACCTATTGAGAGGTACACCGAAGGAGTGGTGGAGTAACCAGCTGGAGGTCAATGATGATATGTTTGGACAAGATTGGGAGGAATTCCTAGTTCTGTTCAAGAAGGAATTCATGTCAGAGCAGTGGCAGAAGAACAAGAGCGTTGAGTTCATCAACCTCAGGTAGGGAGACATGAAGATGGTTGATTACCACAACGGCTTCATTAGGTTGAGCAGGTGGTACAAGGGGTCCCCTGAGCAGAAGATGGAGGATATGAAGAAGTTGTTTTTAGATGGGCTGAGAGCTCATTTCAGCTCAGGATTACTAGCAGTGATATGAGTACCCTAGCACATTGAGGGCTGAGCACCTTGAGGGTGTGAGGAAGGGAGAGCGCCGAACGTGGCAAGAGGAGAAGAAGAGGAAGGTAGCTTCAGGCGGGCCGCAGTTGCCACCAGCACCTCAGAGGAGGAGAGATACGTACCTCGATACTCCTACATCTCAGGCTCGTTTCTCTGCCTTTGTTACCCGGCAGAGCAGCAGAAGCCACCACTGCAAGGGTTGACCGTCTACCTTGTTCCGAGTGTGGGATACGACACTAGGAAGCATGCTGAAGAGAGCTGGAGTTGCTTTAGGTGTGGGCAGCAGGGCCATTTCGCATGGGAGTGCACGAGGCTAAGTAAGCCCATAATGTCGAAGGCAATGGTATAGCAGGGACGGGCTCCGTTTGGGAGCAGGATGAGAGGAAAAGGAGGCTCTTTGGGAGCAGGATGAGAGGAAAAGGAGGCTCTAAGGCTTCATTCACAAGAGCTAATGCAATTCTCTTGGGACAAGGGACGTCATAGAGAAGGATCCCAAAGGCACAAAGTATATCATCCTGGATGCAGAGGGACAGATCGAGTACCATTAGTATAGGAGTTCCCTGATGTTTCTCTAGATCACTTATCGGAGATGCCTTTTGAGAGAGAGGTGGCTCTCGATATAGAGCTGGTGCTGGGAAAAACACCTATATCCTTAGCACCCTACCACATGGTGCCGATTGAGTTGGAGGATCTCAAGGAGCAGTTGCAGGAGCTGTTAGAGAAGGGTTTCATCCGCCCTAGTGTGTCACCTTGGGGTGCGTCGATGCTGGTTGTCAAGAAGAAGAATGGATCTATGCATATGTGTATAGACTACAAGAGGCTAAATTAGGTGACTGTCAAGAATAGATATCCTCTGCCTCGTATTGATGGTATGTTCGATCAACTTTAGGGAGTAGCAGTGTTCTCTAAGATTTATTTGAGGTCGTGGTATCATTAGTTGAAGGTAGCGGAGGAAACTATACCTAAGATGGCGTTTCAAACCCGGTATGGTCACTATGAGTTCTGAGTGATACCATTCGGGTTAACCAATGCCCCAACAGCCTTCATGCTAATGACGAACAAGGTGTTTCATGGATATTTAGACAAGCTTTTCATAATATTCATCGATGACATCTTGGTCTACTCCAAGACGGAGGAGGAGCATGTAGAGCACGTGAGAGAAGTTTTGGCTACCTTAAGGTGGGAGTGATTGTATGCCAAATTCTTGAAGTGCGAGTTCTGGCTGAGTGAGTTGTTGTTTCTAGGACATCTGATAAGTGGTTGGGGCATCGAGTTGGATCCGAAGAAGGTGGAAGCGATAGTGAATTGTTCAGGGTCAAGGAGTGTGACCAAAGTTTGGAGTTTTCTGGGTATGGCAGGGTATTACAGGAATTTTATGGAGGGGTTCTCAAATATAAGAGAGACACTCCACAAGATGACAAGGAAGGACACGCTATTAGTGTGAAGCAAGGCCTATCACGAGCGTTTTGAGGAGCTTGATAACCGAGTCGAATCTACATAGGGTCTCTTTTAGTATCTTACTCAAAGTTGTAATTAATATCAATCTAGGAACCAAGTAATCAAACAATCAAAATGAAAAAATAAAAATTGCTTTAAAGGAAATGGGTTGCAAGACTACACGATAAGAGTTTAGAGAATCAAAGATGAAACTACTTAGATGTTGAATCCTCCTAGGTAATTCTAATTGACAAATGATAGAAAAATTTCCGATTTAAACGAAATAGGAAATATGCATTACACTATCGCAATTTTTCTCTAAATAAATCACGCCCTTTCGGATCCGATAATTTGCTACCTTCTAGTATTCTAGTCCTCTCGTTCGAGACAAATATCTAAATCCCGCTAGGTGATTTACCAATTTAGAATTACTCACATGACAGACTAGTTCCTTTTCTCTTGAATAAGGGTTAACGTCTAACCTAGTTATTTGATTTTGGAGTTCTAGATACGCAAGCTCTCGCAACTGTAGGACAAATCAAACAGAGATTCATTCAAGTTGATCATGCAAGAAAAAATCAAAAACGAAATCAAATATGCAATGAAATCCATCCAACTCGTATAAATCGTCAAACGTATCAAATCATTCCTTTCATAGGAATTAACTTACAGTTCATCCGATCTAAGTAGGAGAAGTTTAGCTGCTTATAATATCGAGACACAAATCAAAATCAGAAGAGGAAGACATTGATTCTAGGTTTACACAAAGAACTATGAAAAACCTAATTTCATCGATCTTCCCAAGAACTTGATTCGTCATCTTGATTACTTTGCCAATTATGAGATCCTTGAAGTTTCCTTTTCGTCGCTCTCAAATTTCTCAAGAAAGCTCTCAATTTGGCTGGGAAAGTCTCCCTGAAAAAGGGTCCGAGTTGGGCTTTTATAGAGGCGTTTCCTTTGGTCTGTCGGATTTCTATCATGCCCTCCTTCTTTAAGATGATTCGTCTTCGAATCATATCCTCCAGGACCGAACACAATTCTAAAGAACTCTTTCTATGGTTGTTTGATCACTTGACCCATCTCTATTCACTGCACATAATACCTTAACTTTTGAACCCAACCACCACCTCGTGTCTGTCCTTTGTGTTCGCTATGAGATGTAAACTCCATAAACTTTGTCGGCGTTGGCAACTTCATTGAATTAGATAAAGAAAAATATGGTTCAAACTCTAACCAGTTAGGCATAATGGTCGATGTAATAGGAAGCACGAACTTAACAAGGGTAAACATGAAGTGAGTGCGAGTGGCAAAATGAAGGAAGCGGGGGAATTCTTTGCTTACATTCTCTCCGTCACTGGAATTAGTATCATCTTCATCCTTCTTTTCCTCGACATTTTCTTCATCCTTCTTTCCCCGACATCTACTTCATCATCAGAATTGATCTCTCCGTTCTTCATGACAATGACTCGTTTGTTTGGAAAATGGATAGCTGCGTGCCCTCGTCCTTGACATTTAAAACTCATCATAGCACTAGAATGAGTACTACCTGAATTAGAATTCTCATTAGCTCTTGTTACCTCACCTTGTGAAGCTTTAACCTTTGAGGAAGGACCTTTTTCCTTCATCGAATATCCCGTTCACTTGATGTTATCAGAAGTAGGTGGATTTGAACGCAGTGTATAGCCACTCTGGACTTGTCTTTCCACCATAATTGCTAGTTGCACTAATCCATCAAAACTCAGTGTAAATTTGTAGCTCCACAATACTTTGAATCTCCTTATTTAAACCATGAAGAAACCTTCCCATATTTGTCTCCTCATCTTCCTCAATATTCCCTCGAATCATCAACAACTCCATCTCCTTGTAATAATCTTCAACTAATAAGGATCTTTAGTGAAGAGCTTGTAACTTGTATTTCAAGTCCCGCTCATAATGTGTAGGCACAAATCTTCGCCTCATGATTTGATTCATCTCATACCAACTTGTAATTGGATTATCTCCAATCTGCCTCTTGATCTACAAAGCTTGTCCCACCATGTAATAGCATAATCAGTAAATTCACCATCAGCAAGCTTCACCTTCTTCTCCTCGGAGTAGTTATGACACTCGAACATAAATTCCATCTTCCACTCCCAATCAAGGTATGATTCTTAAAAACTAAAATTGAAACTAAAAGATATGAATCCAAGATTCACCTGGAAACTGGATACGTATACCAAAACTGATGTGAACCACATGGTGAATTGCGACGAAACCCAACAACATTCTCGACACGGAACACTTGAACTCGAAATCTTCGACAAGGAGTGAAAGAAAGATAGATAACCAGCCACGAACGAGAGTGAATACCTCGCTGATACGATTAGCGGTTCTCTAAGCACGAATCGGCATGCACTTTAATGATCCCAATGATCCTCCAAGTACGAATCACCATGCACTGATCAAACAAATCAAAAGAGTATAAAACTGACAAACTCAATTTTATTCATCTCAATTGTCTGCCTAATACCATAATAATCAAGCCTTTATATAGGCTTTGAAAACTTAAACCCGAAGTGAAACAATAATAAACTAATCCTAATCTGAAATAGAGGATTAAATAAACTTCTATTTTAACAAATAAGGATCACTACTAAATAGGCATATTCTAGTATTCAGCCCGTCAACTTTAATTGAGCATATCTTATTGGTTTCATCAAATCCGATGGCCCATAATATATGGATGAAAAGGTAATTGAATTATCTCCCCTACTCCGCTGACCTTGTACCAATCATTATCCTGATAAGAGAGTAATGACTGAAATACTAAACTGGACAGAATCTATGCGGATTTCTATCAGCTTATATGCAGCCTTGTGGACGAAGCTGAATTTCTCTACAGCTTACCACCCACATATATATGGTCAGTCAGAGTGGACCATTTTTACCTTGGAGGAACTACTTCGCTCGTGTGTGTTTGAGTTTGATGAATCTTGGTTGAAGGTTATACCGATGGTGAAGTTTGCTTATAATAACTCCTATCATCACAGCATCTCCATTCGGGGCTCTGTATGGCAGGAAGTGCATGACCCCTCTCTTCTGGGATGGGGAAGGAGAGAAGTTTTTTACTAGAAATCTGATGGTTCAGGAGATGGCCTCTCGAGTTAGAGTGATTCGAGTGCAGCTGGATGTGGCTCAGAATCGGCAGAATCAGTATGCAAGCAGGAAGGCTATGGAGGTTAGCTTCAAGGAAGGGGATAAGGTCTTCCTTCGGGTATGTCCATGGAAGGGAGTGATGTAGTTTGGCAGGAAGGGGAAATTAACTCCTAATTGCCAAAATAACTGTGAAATTAATTCGACAACACAAGTGTCGTTTGTGTCCAAGGATTCCTCTCGTTATGCCTCTACTCAAACTAGTCAACACGGTCTAGACAAAATTGGTTTTGGGTTTTAATTACTCTAATGATTAAATTAAACTAACAATTCAAGGTTTGATCAAAGGGAGAAAGCAAATTCTTGGAAGAGATGATTCATCAAGCTCAACTTCCTAAACACACTCAAAACAAACAAATGTTGGACTTGGATTGAATAAAATGAATCCTCTTATCACTCATATGAATCCGCAGCACGATCATGCACGCGGATTACCATTACTAGCTTCCCAATTAAGGTAGAAACAACCTTAATTAGGCTAGCCGGTAATGAACACCGAGAAGTTCTACAAAGTGATAAGGTGTTCTTCCGGGATTAAAGGAAATCACGAGTAATTGAAAATAGCATTAACTTGGTCCATCAACACTTAAGAGACTGATAAATACACCCAACTTTCTCCATTGGGTGCAAACCAGAGCGCCCGCCAATTACAAGATGAATAACTTTTAAAACTAGAAGAAACACAAAAGGTAGAATCAGGTTATCGGCTTACCCCATCGATAACTTTCATCTATCTTAGATTGTTAATTTTATGAATTCCTTAGTGGATCAAACATAGAAACTCATAAATTTTACCTAATTAAAGTCGTAACGAGAATTAGGTTGAAAACTCAACAATCAAAGCAAACTATCATTCATATCCAATTATCCAACAATCGTCATTTCTAAATGTTTAAGATAAGTATCATGGCTCAAATCCTACATCTCAACCAAGAAACTCTAAAGACTTAGCTACTCATACCTCTAAAAGAAGAAAAATTAAAAGATACCCTAACCACTATCTTGTTGAAGAGGTAACGACTTGTTCTTCCTCCAATCGTCGCTTTTAATCTTCTAGCTTCAATCCTAGCTAGGGATGGAATAATGGTGGTTTTTGCAGAGGGGAGTCACGAACAATTGGGGGAATTCGTGTATGGGGAAGAAGCTCTCTCTTTCCTCAAAATCTGCCCTTTTATAGGAAACTGCCGAAACTGGAGGGTACACGACATGCACCTCCTTGTCTTCAGAATTCCGTGTAGCTGAATGGAAGGAACAGAATGCGGGGGAGCAAGTCGTTCCCCTATTTTTAGGGCTGAGATTTTGAAACATCCTAGGGCTACACGACATGCAGTAATGCACGGCTTGCTACCCCTTTGTTCCTCCATTTCCTTTCTCGATCTTCCGTTCGAGCTCCAACCGTGCTCTACGTCACGTCCATAGCTTCATAACCAGACCACCTATCTTTAAAGTACATGTGGATAACAAGTACTACACAGAAAAATGGACCAAAACGGTCCAAGTGAATGGGTCTAGGCACATAATGCCAAAATATGAAATCACACGGGGATGAAGCTCGAACATGCCAATGTTCACTCAAAAAGCGTGTAGATAAGGATAGATAATTACTACAAATTCTAGCATTATCAGCTCCCCAGTTCATTGGTCTGTACCATATCATTCGGAGGGTAGGACTGGTGGCTTATGAGCTAGCTTTACCTGCTGAGTTGGATCAGATACATAATATATTTCATGTGAGTGTGTTTCAATCTTGCATTGGAAGGCTAAATCACGTGATCCAGCCAGATGAGATTCAGTTGGAGAAGTACTTGACCTTTATAGAGCAACCAACTAGGATTGTGGACAGGAAGGTCCGCAAGCTGAGGAGCTAGGAAACATCTATACTGAAGGTGATATGGAAGAATCAAGATATCAAGGCTGCGACATGGGTGACTGAGGCTAGCATGCAAGAACGCTACCTGGAGCTCGTGGAGGATTGCCTAACAAGTAATTTATTTTCCCGTGTAAATTTTTCACATTCAGGTTTCAGGAAGAAACCTTTTGTAGGAGGGGAGAATTTTGATACTCCAATTTTAGGTTCTCATTTGATTCAGGCTTTAAACTAGTGTTCTGTGGGTTCTGGAAAATTTGTGAATGAATGGTTAGTCACGGGCGTGACTGTCAGTGTGTCACGAGTGTAGTTCACAGGTAGACCACGATCGTGGTCAAAAGGCAGTCACGAGCATGACCACCAAGGGATCATGATCGTGACTATAAGTAGATCATGAGCGTGGTTGCCAGGTTTCCACGAGTGTGGCGGTAAGTCGGTCACGGATGTGGTGGACAGTTCAAAAGTAGAGGCGTGACCTGCAACTCATAATTTACAAAAACCTAATTAAAACTTCTCTCTAACGAACGGCCACCGATTTCAGGATGAGGAGTAGGTAAAGTTGATCAATCCCATATTAGTAAAAGGGGCTTAGAGATCGTGTGAAAGCTTTAGAAGGTAATCTGTCCTATTCCTCCCTTCCCCACCCCTTGATTTGAATCCTACATAGGAAATCCTAACATATTAAGATTCGAGGTTTTAGGATTTTAATCCTATGATTGATCTCTAAAGATCATACGGAACAGGAGATTGAGCTCTAGGGTGGCTTCTTTGGATCGGACTCTACTGGGAAAATTTATCAGAGGTGGGGGTTTATGAATAGTTTTCTACTTTAAGCGTTGAATTGAATTTAGGTTGTGAGGAATCCAATGTTGAATTCTCAGGATTGTATAGTAGCGTGTGATCTACCGTATAGGTTTTAGATGTGATATGATTCAGAGAAAGCGAGGCTCTTAGGACTGTACAATAGCGTGTGATCTACGGTACACCGTTTTGAAACAGAGCCGGACTCTTTGACTGTGATGTAGCGTGTGATCTACTATACAAGTTTTTTTTAAGACCAAGCATAAGCTCGTGACATTTGAATTGTGATTCACAGTTCATGTTTAGGACAGGATTCAGGTTTAGCTAGATTACCTCCTAATATGCGTTGGTCACCCACCCTTGGATTGCGCAATCCCTCGGGATGTTCTATGGTTACGAAGGAGGTGTTGAGTATGTATATTGGTGCTGCTCACACTATATCTACGGTCTATGGGATGGTTTTCATGGTCTGATCCACCATGAGGCTATTAACTATAGTTAGGGGTGACTAATGATAGGATGATGCCTACGGGACCATAAGGTCACTTTATTATATGCTTATCTCAGTTCTAAGTGAGTTTGGCCTAGTCACTCAGTGGTTATCACTGACCTCATCTCTATTTTTCCTTGTATGATCAACTTTAGGACTGCAGGAGCAAATGCCTCCTAAGAGAGCTACACGAGTAGTGACACCTCGACGAGTGGCTTTGGAGTTGTATAGAGAGGTACCTTGGAGGACCTCATTATCCCTTTCATTTTTTTCATATGTTTTCATGTTTATGGATTTTTTTATGTTTTCAGTCATTTCAGTTGACTTATCTATAGTTGTTGGGTTACCCTGTCTTGGGTTGTTTAACGTCGTCAGTACTGGATTTCGAGCCATGGAAGCTCTGTTTTCGTATACTTATGTTATGAGGCACTTTTAGGATTCAATTATTGTGTATGCTTATGTTTATTTGTGTGTTGAGTGGACCCGTGTGTAATGCAAGGGTCAAATCGCATGGTTCGGGGTTTGAAAGCCTGGCCCCGCTGACGTAGTGGTTGGATGGTTTAGTGGCTGAACCGGCCCAGTACAAGTTGTGTATGATGGAGTCCATCCGGTTTGTTGTATACTTAGATATTAAGAAGCAACTCAACAAGTAGGTAGGTATGGATTGTAAGACGGCCTTGATGAGTACCTCTCTCCTTGCATTCGAGAGGTACTTAGTCTTCCATGATTGCGCTTGGGAGATCATCCTATCAAGGAGGAAAGCTAAAGTTTCCTTTCTGGATCTCCCACATTCTGTTGGTATTCCTAAGTATGTTGAGTGGTGTTGGCTAGGTATGAACCCAATGTTGTTGGTGATGAGTTGTTGACTCACTAGTCGTATGTTGGCACGAAAGAAGATTGAGGATTTATCATTATTGACTTCTTGTCCCTTTAATTTCCCATATCGGGAAATAATTCCCATGATATTTCGTGCCTCCTGGATGGAAACTTGGCCAAAGACTATTGTATCATTCGTAAAGAGGCAGTGGGTGATGAGTGGTCCTCCTTTACTCAGCCTTGTCCCTATAATATGTTTTGTTTCAATGTTTTCTCAATTAAGATTGATAGGGCATCTGAAGTGAGTATGAAGAGGAAAGGAGATAAGGGGCATCCCTGTCTAAGTCCTCATTCTGGGGAGAAGCTCCCGATCTCTCTTCCATTGAATAGGACATCAAAAGAAATGATGAAGATATAGGAGAGGATCCATTAGATCCATATCGCACTGAAATCGTATGTTGTGAGGATCCTTTTAAGGCAGGTCCAATCCACCAGGTCATATGCCTTCCACATGTCCAGCTTAATACACATATCCTCTTGATTTCCTTTCTTTTGGATTTTGAAACTGTGGAGAGCGTCGTGCACAAGCATGATGTTATCTTGTATAAGGCGACCACCAGTGGATGCTCCTTACATCTCACTTTTCAATTCGATCATCCATGCTTGTAGCATGTTGGCAATGATCTTGGCTATTATCTTATATAAGAAGTTGCAATAGCTTATCGGTCAAAATTCTGATATTTTCATAGGGGTTGGTTTCTTAGGTATGAGCACTATATGTGTATTATTTCATCTTTGTGACATTTGGCCCGAGCAAAAGAAGTGATGAATTTCTTCACAAATGTTATCTCCGATAATAGCCCATTGCCGGCGGAAGAAATTCCCTCTGAACCCATCCGGTCCCGGTACTTGTGTTGCGTCGAGGTTGAAAACAGCTTTACATATTTTCTCAGTAGTTGCTATTGCGGTAAGGTGGATGTTGATGTGTGGTCCCACCAAGGTCGGGATAGTGTGAAAGTCCTCCTCGTGTAACATGTTTTTGGCTCTGAACATGTTAACAAAGTATTCATGTGCATGGTTTGCTAAGTCATCCGGGTGGGCAACCCAGTTGCCATCCTCCGGCTTTAGTCATAGAATGGTATTCATTTGGTTCATATGTTTTGTTGCGGCATGGAAGAACCCCGTGTTCATGTCTCCCTCTGCCTTCCGTTTAATCCAGGTTGTTTGCCTCCATAGCTCACCGTCCGATTTACATAGTTCTAGGATCTAGCCTTTGAGTCGTCTCCTCTCACTGATCATTAGTGGTGTCTCCCTCTGCCTTCCGTTTAATCCGGTCCATACGACATTGGATTAGGTTAGCCCTTTCCTGCCCATTGGTCCACATGAAGGGAGGTCCTTATGAGCCAATGTCAAGGAGGCCGATTTGGGATATGAAGTTTGCCATGCTTGCCGTTGTTGAGGTATGTCCCCCTGACTTCTCATGAGAGTCTGAGATGGCGTTAAAATCCCCGATCGATTAGGATCCAAGGTTGATAGGTATGGTGGGTATCACTTAGCATCCCCCAAACTCAACTCTTTCTGATGGTACACTACGAGTATAAAGAAGCTGAAATAGAAACCTTGGTCATAAGGAACAAAAGCATGGATATAGTTTTTATTAGAGCTAATGATGGATACATTCAAACCATTCATCTACCAAAGTGCTAGTCCCTTGGCAGTACCTATAGGATTAACATAGTGAGAATTAGCAAATTGCAGGGAATGTCTCTTCCCTTATAAAAAGTCCTCCTGGTTCTTGGTTTCTGATAAGAAGATGATGCTTGGGCGGCTGGAGCGGTTGAGGTCACTAAGATGGCCTATTGTAAGGGGCCACCTGATGCCCCTACAATTCCAAGCAAGGATCTTCATTCATGTCGCATTGGCCCATTTCTGGCGACCGCTGAGTTAGTGAGGTCCATCATTTTCGGGACTATAGCCACCGCCTCTTGCTTTCCAGATTGGGATTAGCGCTCGAGGTCCGATGCAGTGGAACCCGATTCCTAGTCTTTTCTTCTCCCAAGGAAACGGACAGCCGGCCAAGATTGAGAATGGTGAAAGGTGGCACAGAGAACATTTGGTATGTTGCTTCCTGGCAGCACCTTTTAAGGGCTCTTTCAATTGTCTCCTACAATGTTGGGGCCGGTAGCCTGTGACCGGCGTTGGAGTTGGAGATGGAGTGAGGTATGAGCTCAAGGCCCAGCGACAGAGTGGGGGCAATGCAGTTGGAGCTGGGCTTGAGGTATTGCTCCGAGCCAGCTGGCCCATTGTCAGAAGTGGAGCTAATACCCCTTAGCCGTTGGGATGTGGGCCATAACAGTTTGAAAGAGCTGGATCCCGGGTAACGGTTTGGTTAGATAGGTCCCTTTGTTAGCAGTTGAGGACCCGAGCATTGGGTTCTGGTAGGGCTTGGGAGTTGGAACATAGTGTTGTGGTGGATGAGGTATTTCTTCTTCTGGCCCTTGTGTAGCCAGGGATCAGATATCTAGGCTTGGATCTGGTTCTTTTACATGGGCTCCAGGATGGGCTTGAAGCCCGGGGACACCCCGATGAAGATTTTGGGGTCTAGTGAGGTCTGTTGAAAGGTGGAGACAATCTGCTATGCTCCTAGGTTGAGCCTTTGCGGTGGGCCATGATGCTTTCATAAAGTCTCGCGGTTCTTCCCCACCATCATCGCCATTATGTGGTTGCTGTTGAACTCAGCTGACGGGTTGGTAGGCTCCATGGGGGACATTCATTGAGTGCCACGCATAGGGGAGTCAGGAAATAAATGGTATTAGGTGGGGGTAATGCCTTTCAGCGATCCGTTAGGTTTTTTTTTAGTGACGTCATGGTAAGGGTGTGGGTGACGTTGGTTTTGGGGTGGGAGGGCTGGGACAGCGGTGAGCACCAGAGGGGTGGATCTCCGTTTGATCGACATCATGCAGGTGGTGGAAGTAGGTGGTGGCGATCCTCCAACCACTAGCATCAGAGGCATAGGCTCATGGTATGTCATGTATGAGCACCCACATCCTGATATTTTTGAAACATACCTCCTCATCACCTTTGAGCCCACCCACTCCTTGAGGGCCAAAAGGGCTCCTGACACCCCGTACGGTTGATGCTTCATGGCCTAGTCCAACTGATCTTTGGCCACTATAGTCATTATGAAGACGTTGGGGTGAAACTCCAAGTCTTTGACATCATGGAGCCCGAACTACAGCCACTGTTTGTGGGTTACTCCGATGACTGCCCCTTTGTGAGGTAGTCTGGTTCCGAAGCATTTCCCTACAAGGAGGGAGGCTTTTGGGATCGGGTTGGTATTCCTTGGGTGGATCTAGAGGGTTGAAGGGTTGGCAACAAAGAATGTGTCGTGGATTGAGGGGTGGGAGGGGCTGGAGTGGCGAGGTTTTTGTTGAGTAGGTTGTTCATTGTGTGTTGGGGGTTTCGTCGTGTGTTGAGCGCTGGTTGGGATTAGTGGTTTTGGGGGGCTCTCTGGTGGTCGTTCTGTAATGGGTTTATGCTCTGGTTATGACTAGGATGGTAAGGAGGTTTGTGGTTAGGGTAGGGGGTGTTGGGCTTCCTTATAGGCCTTACCATTACTGTCGATAGTTTAATGCCTGTTATATTTTGAAACTCTGCCGTGCCAGCTTCCCACTTTCTCTGGCCTCTGGAGCTTCTCCTATTCCTAATTGGAGGGTTATTCACATGAGGGGTGTGAGAGGGGTGTTTCAGAGCGGAGTCATTATTCTTGTCCTCGTCGGTGTAATGGTTGTGTGTGTGTTGGGGGGGGGGGGGGGGGGGGGGGCCTCTTGGATTGTGGTTGGTGATTCTGTATGTGGAAGTAGATCACAGTGAGGAGTATTCATTTTCCTGGAGGGAGCAGTCAAAGCGCCATGCGTTTGTAGAGAGAAAGGAGAGGATTCCTCTCACTAAGGATCTCCACTGTTGTTTTCCTTTTGTTTGATGGTATCTTATATATAAGTAGAACTTGTAGTTTGTATTTCTTTCCTGTTGCTGATTTGGTTGTTCCGGTATTGACGGATACCCAAGCCCAAAAACGCGATACCTATACAGGTCTGTGGATACGCGACGCGAACCCCGAACAGGTTCGGAGTTTATCTTGAGTTTCACAGCATCTTCGGGTATGGGTACCCGCTCAATACGGATATGGTACCCGAACTCGTCTCCATTTCCAACCCTAGTATATGAGCACCTATATCAGTCTCGTTTATTGAGGGTTATGGGTAGTGACGACTCAGACATTTATATCCAACCTTGATTTGAATGGTCGGTCATTGCCAAATGACGGGTCACATGTGTATCCAGGTACAATCCCTAAAAAAATCAATACAACGCAGAGTTGAAAGTTACCAGCGAAGTTATACTAAAAAATAACCATAAAAAACTCTATTAGTCCGGATAAAGTGCTGTTAGAGTTTTTCGTTATGCTATTTTATATAATTGTATATTGTTTGATGAAAAGTATATGTATTATATAATTCACAAAATTATTTAACATCCAAAAACATCATTTTAATTTTGAAAGAATTCAAATTCATCCATTGAATTGAAATTTATTCAGAGATTTATTGAGATGATTCCAAATGTAAATACAATAATCTAGCACTTCAAAATAAACCTTGAGAAACTTTCATTAGACATGTATCGCACTTAGCTAGACATCAGTTCTGAAGTACGGTACTACGATTCGTTTACTTAGACATGAGCAACTCTCCTCTCAGCTTCAACATATCCTTCAGCATATCTCCTACATAGTCCTTTCACCACTTTGCTTGGGTGGCTTTCAGCCCATTTGGTCAGCTTCTTGTATGTCTTCTTCTCGTACTCTGAATACACACTCTGCTCCACGTCCAATACAATACACGGAATTAATCAAAATTGGGGGTATTAACCTTTTTTTTCTGAAGGTCCGTCTGGATCAAGAAATTCATACACACCTGAAGATCAAGAAGGTCAAAAAGTTCTTTCACCCTCGCTACGCAGGCTGGATCCTGTTTCCCATAGTTTTCCTGGCAAGAGATATGGATTTGTAGATGAATGCATTCGTTGTTTGTATCTGATGGCAATGACACTACAACATGAATGCACAGATGATAGTGTTACAGTGTCAGTAGGTTTACTTGCAACAGTGTCTTTTGTTCCTCGTTAGCAAGTTCGACTGCTTTGACAACAAGCCACGAGCACTTGTGGTCTTCAATGTCTGTTCCTACCTGTGTATAGAAAGATACTCTCAAGTCTACGTCATAAATAAGCTTTTGAATTTTGATTCAAAAGACCAAAATAGAGCAAAGAGGGAATACTAGACCATCCTTCGACAAGAGCTTTACCTTGCCAGTAACGTTGGGATCTCCATAGCAATCGAGATAATCATTCTACAAAACGGAATAAATGCACCAAACCACTCAGTACATAAATAAGATGTTGCATCCGTGTGAAGCAACTGGATAGTTAGTCACTGACCTGTATCTGAAAGTAGGCAGTTATTTCCACAAGGATTTCCTTCACTTCTGAATGGTCTTCGATATTCTCCCCTGCCAAGATCAATGCACATGCAACCTGGAGTGAAGGGAGGGCAAATTTGGCAGCTATTCATTAAGGAAGTCGATCACTAAACCAAAGTAGATGCAGCAAGAAAGTCAAGATTTGTAACTTACTGGTAGATAAAGTGAGTAATAAGCGCTTTTGTACTCTGAAATTCGGTTATATCTGCCAGGAGAAGTTCATGTCATGTCACAGAATGGAAATGGAAGATGGTTTGGTTGCAAAATTGAGGAGTTGAGGAATCAGGAGTGTCAATCACTTACAGCGTCAAAGAGTAATTAGCTAGATCCTTTTCGTTTGTAGTTATTAAATCGATCATCTGTCCACAGACTGATAGGAACTCAACCTGTAAATAACATAGGAGAAAGAACAAACAAGGAATCGGTTGGTCCTTGTGAAGTTAAATATGACAATCTCTATTGACACCCAAAACACATCACCTCACTGAACAACTCAACCAGATCAACATAGTAAGGCTTATTCTTGAAGTAGCGCTTCAACATCCTGGCAATATGGTTGCGGAGAACTAGTGCATCATTTAAAGCAATCATCCCAACCTAGGGATATACAAACAAGGAAACACAACTGAACAAGTTATATGTAATGCCAACTGATGACTGTCACCACAGGTTCTGAACAAGCTTACCAACATACCTTAGGTACTCTGTACCAGCAAGGTTGTCCTCGACGCATATGAGAGTTATCAACAATGTCGTCGACAATAAGAGCACATCCTTGAAACTGGAAACCCCCAACATCAAAAGTTAAACCGCATCCACTCCAACCTTAACATTACTCAATCAACGTAAGAAAGTGGGCCAGTGCATATACATCCATACCCATTCAATGCACCAACCGAGTACGCAAGCAAGGAAGATTTCATCTTCAGTTAATTCTTCCCCTTCCCTCAGCGTCTTGTAGCAACCTAGAACAGACAGTCCTCGGACTAGCTTGCCTATGAGTTCCAAATAAACACCATAAGGAGTTCCTTTTTGTTAAAGGGACAAGCTTTCTTCTTAATCAAGATATGTAGACTGAGTAACAAATGTGAGTATACTGTATACCTCTAGGTATATTGTAGTCCATCATCTGCAGCAAAATAATAAGGAACCAAATATATGAACTCCCATATTTAACAAAAAAATCATTGGCACAAAAGCTTGTAGCTAATATTAGACAAGCATTTGGAAACTTAAGGGGTTGTTTGTGCAAGTGATTGTTTTGAGTGATTTTGGGTGATTTGGTCTCTAAAATCTCTAAGTTAGAGATTTTGTCAAATAGATTGTTTGGATCACAATTAATTATGGGAGAATGTTAGAGATTTGAATTCTTGATGTGGGGCCCAAGAGATTTTGAGCTCATATTGAAATCACTAGGTTAGGAAGGGGATTTTGGGAGAATTCATTCCATTTCATTTCATTTTTGAATTCTCTAGTCCCAACAATCACCTAAAATGACACAACCAAACATTCTATTTCTTGAAATAGCATGACCCTCATATTCTCTAGCTATTTGAATTCTTTAACTATTTGAATTCTCTTCCTACGAATTCACCCGCACAAACGACCTCTAAAACTTGCAAAGATCCTTCTAGAGCATAATCGTGTTAATCTAAAGAATATATGCGAGAGAAAGGAGGTTATCACATCAGCTTACAACAAGGATTAAGGAAAGATCCAGATAGACATTAGACAATGTGGGAGCAAAAGGTAAGGCTACTTTGTGATTGTTGGTCGAAAAGGAGACTAGTCCAGATTGAGTTCATGAAGAAGCACAACAGTCAAAGTTAGATCAAGCTATACATTCATTATGTTCAACCAAAAGGTTATCAACCGTGGTAAGCAAATGAAGTCGTGTTATTTGTGGTAGCAGAGAAATACAGGAAGTGAGTAGGCAAGAATGAAGTAAGAAATGAACTATGAATGTAGAAAAAAACAGAAAACAATACAGGAACCTTAAGATGAATATATTAGCATATTTGTTAAAAAAAACAAAGGAAGACGAAGAAAGAGGATGGAGAAGAAGGTGGGGAGCTTACATGATCGAGCCATTGCCTAGACACGGCATCGAATTCAAAAGCAGGGTCGTCGAGAAGCTGCGCTTTCAAGATTGAATAGACTTGGAGGAACTTGGATTTTGCATCCTCCGCCATTGTTTCTTTGTTTGGAGTTTAGAGTTGACTACTATTTCATTCAGTACAGGTGTGAAGAGCCTTTGCGGGGTGCAGTGCGGTGGACGACTGGACAGATCGTAAGCAGTTGATCCGATCAAGGATTAATCTTGGCCGTCCAAAAATTAAACCTAGATCCAACAGTAAGAATTTGAGGGGTAAAGATGTAATCATGCTTCTTCTTCATCTTCAACCTGTCGCTGCCGCCGCCATTACATTAGGAGCTTCTCCTCCGCATCAAATATGTTGCTGTCGCCGGTGGTGGAGGATGGGGGCGGTAAGGGATCTGAATCTACAAATTTCCCAAGTACTCCAGAGAAGAAACTCCCTGTCTCCAGAATCAGCTCTAGCCTCCATCGCCCCACTTCAATTGCAGGAGACAAAACCTACTAACGGTCATCTTCCATCGCCCCTCACACTGGTCAGTCGACAGTTGTCGCCCAAGTTTAAACCCAAGTTCCCGTTGTAAGCAGAGCAGGAATTACTGTCCTCGCAACTTGGTCAAGTCCAGAATGAGAGAGGGACCATGAGACGGAGAAGCAAGAAAGCGGTCCAGGTATGATGGAACTTTCGTGTCTTGTTTGCTGGTCCAAGTGAAAGACGGACCCACCCAGAGAAGAAAATCAATAATTGAACTATTTGAACATCGAAATGCTAGGGGATTGAACTTCTATTTTTCATGGACTGCAATCAGAATTCAGAAATCAGGCCAAACATAAATAATCTTTCTATTCTACAATGATAAAGGAAAATGATAACACTTCCTAATTCCTCTTATTATTATAACATGTATTTGTCAGTCTACCACTCTCACCATGGAAACTCTGAATATGTCTAGACAAATGAGCAGAGATGGAATCAAGAAACGACAGGGCAACCATGGACAACAACTCCAGGGGCAGTAGGACAACTCGATAACAAACAATGATCACTTTGTTCCAATCCCCACCAAGCAGGACCATTGATGTTCTTGTTCTGCAGAAGAAAGAAGAGTAAAACAGCCAGAAACGCAACCCCAGCATCCAAGGCAGCCGACATAATGTAAGTGTGTCTAGCCCACCATCCTTTGTACTTGTTGTAGACGTAGTAGTTGAAGAATATCCCCACTGCTCCCCATGTCCAGAAGTGAACTGGTCTAGCCGGCGGCATACTGTTAGTAGCCGCAAATATGAGGGGCATATGGATCATCTTTATCCATTTCTTCTGCGGGTATTTCCTAGCAAGCAACCAAACAGGGACGGGTGCCAATGCTCCTATGAGGAAGAACCAGTTCATCTCTGGGTAGATTCCCTTCTTAGTGAACATTCTTAGAGGTCCAATTACTCCCCATATGATTGAGGCACTGTAGAACACACTGTCTCCTGGGCAAGTCCATGGACTCCCAGGGGGGAGTGCGTCTGGATCACATATGTTTTTCACTGTTGACAGCAGCCACCAGGATGTCGCAAAGTAGACTGTTGACGACACTAGTGTTCCAACTGTCTGGACCAGAAACATTACTTTAGGAGGGATTTTCATGTAATGGCCTAGTTTGAAGTCACCCAGGAATCCTAGTGCTTGTGCCATGCTGATGTATCCATAAGTCTTGAAAGCCACGTTTGCCAAGGGTTTCCCAGGGTACATGTATCCTATTATCAACTCTGTGATCACATTTAGCCCTATTTGCTGCAAACCAAACTCAAAGTTATAAATTTTAAGATTTCCAGTTGGAGATGGTATATTCAAGATATATGTTATATATACGCACCTGATTTGTGGTGGCTTGAATGATCCCAATTGGTAATGTGAAGGTAAGGGCAATAAGGCAAGCCAAGATGAGCCCCCACCATGGAAGCTGAAGCTGTTTGCCAAAACCCTCAACTGCAAGAAGAGCAAGAGCAAAAGAAATAGCCAGTATAATCAAGAACCACCATTCAGGTACTGCTTCATAGTTCTTCTTCATTAGCCTTGTATGCACATCAGAGTAACGATCCTTGACTGCACCTGTAGTCTTCTTCCAAAGCTTCCATATTGTTCTGTACAATTTCACAAATGAATATTCCCTTTCATTTTGTAGTATATATAATGAAGAAAAAGAAAGCATTGGCTGTAACTTACTTGCCATCAAACAAGGCAACATGTACAATGGTAGCCATGAGAGCAGCAAAAGTCATGCCATACACAAAGGCAAAGGTGACACTGAGATAGAGTTTACTGTAGCCATTATAGGCTGGATAATCAATCTCAAATGTCTGCTTGTTCAGAATCCTGTCGATGTCGTAGTGTGCTCCTGTACTATCAAAAGTCTTCTGGGAAAAGATGGGAAATTTCTTGGCATCGTAGGCATTATTCCAATAAGCAATTGGGACAACAATGTAGATAATGAAGAAGAAACCAGTCAAGGTGTTTAAAATGGCAAACAATGGTGAGGCTAAAGGAGTTCCCAGGAAGGATGCAACAGTAGACCAATCCAGGCCAAATGAACCAATTCCAAGGCCACTAAATCCCGAGCCAATCTGTTGTGCTTTGACAGAGTTCTTCCAGATCAAGCACAAAATTGAAATGGTTGACAGGGATGGAAAGAGGTAGCCTGGTATGACGTAGTAAGCAAAGCTGCATACGAAAACCAGGGTGAAAAATTGTAGCCTGGTTTGTCCTCCGTTTATTCTCTTGTCTTTCTCATGCAAAGCCCTGCATAAATTTAGAAACTCATAATTTATTCAACACTGCCCTCAACAATAATTACAGGAGGCAAGTAAACACATTATAGCAAGAACCTGAAGAGAGAAACTTGAACCAAATTTGCAGGCCACCACATGTAAGGTGAATCCACTAGAAATTTCCTGAAAATACCTGCCCATCCATACCCAAGCAACTGGAACACCAACCAAATTATATATCCATCAGAATAATTAGTCAAATTACAATATCAAGACAAACAAATATGATGTTAGGCATGATACTGAGTTTTAGTAGCACCATTTCAAAAAACAAGTGTACCTGAGTGGTCTGTACGAGCAACATGGCAGGGATAGGGCTAATGGTGGCATGGTACAGAGCTTTCACTGAAGTAATGATATGAACAGCATAAACACCTCCGGATCCACAGTTGGCGAATATGGTGATCAGAACATGTTCTTTCAAGTTAAACGGCCCCGGATTCAACGAGAAGGACCACTTTGTTAGCGGGACTCGAACTGAATGCTTAGGAAGAGTAGCAGCCATCAGCTTTCCAACTGGCAGCACCAGAATCTGAGCAGTGACCGAGCTGACCGACAACTGGTTGGTGCGATACCCAAAGAACTGGTTCACAAAAGCCAGAAGCGCACATGAGGTTATCCCCAGAACCCATGTCCTGAATGTCAACGTCGGTTGTGTAGGGTCGTCTGTGATCGGAACCGTCATCCTGACTTGCTCGATTGGGTTGTCGTTCTCCTCTTCTTCATCTGCTAAACCAAAAACAAAAAGTAAAAATAAAAAACAGAGTTTCAGCACCATAAAAAGTTGGAGATTGAAATTGAAAAGTGAACCAAACCCACCTGTTTTTTCAATCTGGAAATGTCCAGTGGTGGACTTGGGAAGATGTTGGTCATCATCATCATACCCTTTGATATTCTCATCTGTCATGCCCATGGCTAGATCCTCTCCTCAGGTTATAAAGAAAAATAACAACTTTACAGAACAAGGTTTAGTAGAAGAAGATGGAAGAAATTACAGACAGAATTATTATATTCACAGAATCTGGAGACTAAAAGATAAGCTTGATAATTTATGCAGGATGAGTGGGGGTGTGTATTGATACTATCACCATAATTACCAACTCATGTTTGTCTACAATGATATGAATTGAATACTACGTATGAAACTCCGAAAGTTGTCAGAAAGAAAATGACTTGTTACTCTCTGTTTTGATGCTTTCTGTGACAACAAAGTATATATAAAAAAGGGGCCGACCGAGCCACTGAATCTGCAAAACAGATTTTTAAGGAAAGATGAAATTTCTATTCTTTGTTCTTTTTCTTTAAATGGGGAAGATGATGGCGGTGTGTTTAGAAATTCAGATTTGGTTTTGTGGTGAATCTGGGAATTTATGTCTGTCTCCAGAATCATAATTTCTTTTCAAGGGGATTCTGAATCTGACTGCAATTTGAGGTATGGGGTGAAAAGATTCAGTTTCACCACCTGTAAAATCGGACAAGTTCTCCGGAATTGCTTCAGACAATCTTAAATTTTGAATATTTTATTCATCAAATCATTATGTTTTGGAATGCCAACCAAAGTGCGGTTGGTGGCAGTGGGGGAAATGCTCTACGGTAGAGGATGATTGTCGTTTTTTCTTCAATCTGAAATGCGTGTATGGAACCTCTTGTATTCTTGCCTTGTTGGTAAATTCTTGAATCTGAATCTGAATCCATTGTTGCCGTTGTTTCGCGAAACTGTACGTCCTGATAAAGAAACAGACTGTCAATTAATTAATATGGCAGCCATTGTTATACAGAAAGGATGGGTTTTTTAAAGTTTTGAGCAGTGAACGAATCTGGAATTGCAAGATTTGACGTCTTGGTTGGTTCCTAAAAGTTTGCTTCTATGATTAATGATTTTGGTTGGTTGGAACATTATTAACAGGTTACAGGCCTATGTTAATTATGTCGGGAAAGAAATATAATTGATAATTATTTGACCTACTTTCTGAAGAGGAGTAACTCGTGAAAGTGGCATCGGATTCAGAAGGATCTCTCTGATGATATTCATCACCCTAAACGTATGGGAAGCCAAACTAGCAAGAAAAGACAGGCAGATCCCTCTTCGTAAGCTTTCTTCATATACATCAGTTGTTAGATTGTTTACTGGTCCGCTGAAGAACCACCGTCCTCGGTCGCCGGACACCGGATCGACAGATCAGATGATTACAGCCTACCTTCTGTCAAGAATAATGCTAATAGACGGTTCTTCGACGCCCCAGCTTCCGCCGGTGTTCGTGCCGCCCCCCACCGTATGTTTGTTGATTAATCCATCGCATCGCCAATAGTCCTTGGCAACCTCTCCATCGCAACCAAGGGTGCATACACACGTGATTTCAAGGTGACCATTTACGAAAACCCTAAGCCTACCAACAGCATCGCCATATCTATGGCTAGTACACCCACACGTCACTTCTATGTAATCTCCGCCGCTCTTCACCCCGCTCATCTCCTTCAGCTCCTCCTCGCTAAACAACACCATCACTTTTATGTTGAATTAACTAGTTATTCAACTGAATAAACTGCAATTTACGATATTAACCCAAGGGTTTAATGAGGTTCGCCAATCGTGGGTTGACTATTCATTGGGAAGAAAAGAGTGTCTTATTGGTTGAGTCAGAGAGGAAGAGAAAAAACGTAACAATACAATTTTAAGTTATTTATTTATAATATTAGTTATACCGAATAATCGAATTACTTATAATATGCTTACGATATCGTATAAGTACGTATTGATCTTTTATATGCATAATCACCTTTGTTTTAAGTATTGATCATTTACGTGAAAAAAGAACATTTTAAATGCGTATGCACAATTAAATATTCTTCATATTGTCATTTCACATATAAGATCTTTTCTTCATCCCTTTTATGTTTTATGTACAAGAATCAGAAGATATCAATGGTAACTTGCAGCGAAAGAAAAAAAATCCCTAAAATCAGACAACCTTTAAAACAGACACAATCAATCAATTCTAGAGTATCAGTCATTGAATGAGAGGGCAACCATCAACTTGAATACCAGGAGCAGTAGGACAGCTTGCCAAGGGACAGTGATCATCAGCTTGCAATCCCCACCACTCTGCTCCATAAATATCCTTACTCTGAAGAGTGAAATAGATGAGTATCCCCAAGAAAGCAACACCAGCATCCATTGCAGCTGACAATATGTAAGTATGCCTAGCCCACCATCCTTTGTACTTTCTGTAGATATAAAAGTTGAACAATATCCCAACTGTTCCCCATGACAGGTAATGAACTGGCTTAGCTGGTGGCATATTTGCTGTTGCTGCAAAAATCAATGGCATATGAATCAGCCTTATCCATTTCTGCTCGGGGTATTTTCGCCACAGGAGCCATACGGGGACCGGAGCCAGTAGACCAACAAGGAAGAACCAGTTCATTTGAGGGTAATTTCCACTGTCTGTGAACATTCTCAGAGGTCCTATGACTCCCCATATAATTGAAGCACTGTAGAAAACATCATCTCCAGGGCATGTCCACGGACTTCCCTTGGGTAACCTATCTGGGTTACAGATGTCTTTGATGTCTGAGAGGAGCCACCATGATGTTGCAAAATAGACAGTTGAAGCCACTATTGTTCCCACTGTCTTTAAACAAGAGTGGGAAAAAATATAAAAGTCAGTTGAAAGGAAGTGATGACGGGATAAAGCATGAAGCATTCATTAGCTAGTATGTTATACCTGGACTAGGAACATGACTTTGGGAGGGATTTTCATGTAATGGCCCAGTTTGAAGTCTTGTAAAAAGCCTAGAGCTTGTGCCATACTAATGTACCCATAAGTTTTGAAAGCTACATTGGCCAGAGGTCGACCGGGGTACATGTATCCTATGATAAGCTCTGTGATGACATTCAATCCCATTTGCTGCAAAATTTTAGGGTTTAGGTAATTAGGATTAGGAATGAGCTTGAATGTATGACAGATTTTATTTGAAGGTTTGTTTTTCACCTGATTGGTTGTAGCTTGAATGATACCAATTGGCAAAGTGAAGAACAAGGCAATTCCACAAGCTAAGAGGAGTCCCCACCAAGGAAGTTGCAGCTGCTTGTTAAAACCTTCGACAGCAAGAAATGCAAGGGCCAGAGATATAACCAAGATGGTCATGAACCACCATTGTGGAACAGCTTCATAGTTCTTCTTCATCAGCCTTGTGTGGACATCTGTGTACTGCTCTTTCATGGCACCAGTTGTCTTCTTCCACATTTCCCAAATTTTTCTGCAGAAACAAGTTAGTTATTAGGAAGAAACTAACTTGAAACAAAAGGGCATGCGTCATATATATGTAGACTAGATGACTTACTTGCCATCGAAGAGAGCAACGTGGGAAATGGTAGCCATAAGAGCAGCAAAGCTCATCCCATAAACAAACGCAAAGGTAACGCTGAGATACAGCCTGCTGTAGTTCTCATAAGCGGTATGATCAATCCCAAAGCTCTTGTCGTTCAACACCCGGGTGATGTTGTAAATTTGGCCACCACTGTCGAACGTGTGTTGGGAGAAGATTGGGAACCTCTTAGCTTCAAAGGTGTTGTTCCAGTAAGCAATGGGGATGATGACATAAACAACCAAGAAAAACCCAGCTAAAGTGTTGATGATTGCAAAGAGAGGTGTGGCCAGAGGACTCCCTAAGAAGCCAGCAACAGTTGACCAGTCAAGGCCAAATGAGCCCACGCCGAGTCCTCTTAGTCCTGAACCAATCTGTTGTGCTGTAATGGAGTCCTTCCATATCCAACAAATGAATGAAAGCGTTGAGAGTGATGGGAACAAGTAGCTTGGGACGACGTAGTATGCAAAGCTGGAGATGAATACTATTGTGAAGAATTGCAGCCTGCTTTTTCCTCCTCTTGCTCTCTTTTCCTTCTCGTGGAGCGCCCTGAAAAGAGAGACTTGGACCAGATTGGAAGGCCACCACATATAAGGTGAATCCACCAGATACTTTCTGAACATCCCAGCCCATCCATACCCAAGCAACTAAAATCAAAGCAAACATACCAATCTGCATGTTAGAAAACGATAGGAAGACAGACACCTGATTTTGTACGTGGAAATCTTTGCAGGGAAAGATTATGGGGCACACGACTGCGATAAAAACTAACTATTGATACGCCCTGTTAAAAGAAAGGTTCAAAAAAAATTGAAATTTATACGAATTTAATAAATCATGTACACAAATTAAGACTAAACCAAATTTAAAACAAAAACCCTCTCAATTACGTAAAACTCTCATGTCATGCCAACGAGGGTTCAAATGAACTTTTTATATTATTTATTTATTAGTACTAACTCCAACAAATTCCACAAAATTGGAATTGGACCAGTACCCAACGTCAGTTTTTACTAGTGTAGTGTACCTGGGTGGTTTGAACCAGCAACATAGCAGCGACCGGATGGATACCCCTGTGATAAAATGCCCTGACTGCTGTGATAATGGCTACTGCATAAACTCCGCCGGCTCCACAGTTTGCAAATATGGTAATCAGAACATGTTCTTTCAAATTGAACGGCCCCGGATTCAACGAAAACGACCATTTGGTCAACGGAACTCGAATCACTATTCTCGGAATAGCAGCAGCCATGAATTTTCCCAGAGGGAGAACCACAATTTGAGCTGCGACAGAGCTCACGTACAGCTGGTTGGACCGGTAGCCGAAGAACTGGTTCACGAAAGCCAAAAGCGAACATGATAGTATCCCCAAAACCCACGTTCTTATGGTTATGGTTGGCTGTGTCGGGTCGTCGGTTATTGGAACCGTAAGCCTCACTTGCTCAATTGGGCTGTCGTTCACTTCTTCTTCCCCTCCTTCCCCTGTTTTTTTAATTCAGAAAAAAAAAAACAAAATTCAGAGCAACTCAAAATTTTATTCAGAAACAGCGAATATTTCCAAGGCTGTCATGTCACTCCACTGATTACTTACCTAGTTTTCCCATTTCAAAAGCGGAGGAGCTCTCGGGAGGAATGGTAGAGTCTGGAATTGGAGGCGCCCCATTTTCAGCTAAGCTTCCCATGTCTGGTTGGTTGCCTTGTGGAGATACTAAAGCAAACAGCTGGGTTGGATGTTTATTTAAGCAAGTAACATCACAGTTCCCCAAAATCACGTCAATTATGGATGGATGGATGGATGGATGGAGAAAACAAGACAATATAGAGGTCACGGGGACAGTGAAGCCCACTTGTCCAAGAGAGAAGTGGAGAAGAAAAGGATGTTTGATTGACCCCATTTATACTGATCCAGATTCCACACAATGACGCTGTGTGTGCACTGTACGCTAGCTGCAAAACAATGACCATTGAGAATATCATATGAATATTTTAATGTGGGAACAACAAGACAAATGAAATTCAGTGTTTAACAAGACAAAATGAAGAAGCTGTAAATGTAATAAGCCATTGGTGGAGATTACTATAATTGCAGCGAGTGGTGGATCTAGTGAAATGTCTTCACGCTACCTTCAGATCATTTTCAAGTCATGTCTGCTTTATTTTAGTGTTATTATGATATTTTAGTATATTTTTATCTATTGTCGTTCTAAGTTTTTAAATTAATGGCCCTACATACAGTAAAAACCCTTAAATTTATGTGAAACCATCGCCATCATTTTCTTCTCCGGTGTTCTCGACCATAGCTCTTCTCCGGCGACCAGCGGCACAAAGTCTGGAGCATCTCCTATCTCCTTGTGATACAACCGTCCATCGATCATCTTCTGAAACAGATTAGTATTGCATTTCCCTTATGATGATAAATCCACCGATAAACATGATGATAAACTAGTTCTAAATGAAATTCTGACAAACTAGTTCTAAACAAGTTCTAACCAGCAACGGACTGACAACAAACCCGTCTCAAACCAAACTCAAACAGGCGGCCAAACTGTTTGAACATGGCAGGAGACGGATTCACCCTCTGTTCGTCGCCGGTCAACTTTTATATTCTTCAACAACAAAATTATTTATGCCGGTGAATGAGTGGGACAAACCGTCGCCGGCCAGCAACGAGTTGCCGCCGGCGGCCGGACAAACCGTGGCTTAGATTTTGTTGCGGCGAATTTACTCATTTAGGAAGATTAGTAAGGGTTTTGTAGTATTAGTCTTATTTTTAATTTTTAATTTTTAATTTCAATTCAATTCAGAATTAGGATCGTAAATACTTTTAAAAAGAAAACAAAATTTCAGAATAATCAATAAAAGTTCAGAATGATAAATAATTCCAGGAAAAAATTCAGAATAATAAAAAATTTAAAATTATATTATATGATTCTGAATCAGCAAAATAAATAAATAAAACTATAATTTCCGAATTGAAAACAAAATTACAGAAAACGAAATATAATTTTAGAATAATAAATAATTGTTAAAATAATGGTAATTATCATTAAATTACCATCTAAAATAATTCTCATTAACTAGGGTTAGAAATTAATTTTTTATAATTAAGAATTCTCATTAAAAAGATGATAAATACTAACCTTAAATAATTTATAAATATTATAAAAAAATATGTCAACTACCGCCGCCGACGAACGGGAGGAGGCCCCATCGCCGATCGGGCAACTGCCCACCGATTCGCCGGTGGCGATAGCATACATAATTTTTTTTGAACACGCTGCTATTTCCGGCGATGGCTATGTTAACAGATGAACAATTGTTTTGTTTTTTAAAACATGCTATTCTACTCACACATAGATCTCCAATCTTACATTGATTAATTCTTCTCCATTCGTTATTCAATTAGGTTGTATGTATATGATTACGTTTGTTGTGCTGATATGAATTTGATCGTTCATAATCGGTGATGAAGATTTGGTCGATGATCGTCGGAAGCTCACTGGTATTTTTTCGGAGAAAATTATAAAGATAAAATTTAAGATAATTACGTCATTTAAAATAATTATTTAAAATCTCAGGGTGTGCAATAACAATCCTCATATTTATATGGGTCTCGAGAATTTTAAATTCAGTACAATCTAATTCATTGTATTTTGAATCTGTTGAAGTAAAATACAATTAAGCGAAGTAGAATATGGAGTGCAAATAGCCGCGTTAAAAAATTTAAATAATTTCTAATGGTGTTTAGACCATTTCCATTGCAAAATTCCCTTAGACCTCGGTTGGTATGGAGTAATGGAGAGTGGGGGTAATAAGAAAAGGAGAATTGAGAAATCAGAGATTGTGTAATTCCAATTACATTATTTGATGACAATGTTTGTCATTGAAATATAATTTTCAGTTTGTTAGGGATTTATTGTGCAATGACCATGATGCCCTTATTTGAAATCCAATTTCAAGACCCATCATCTTCTAGTTTGGCAAAATTCGTTGAATACTCGTATAATACACATATACATATTATATGCGTTTAGAACTTCCGTTCTCGTACTATTGTAGAGTCGTTTAATTTTAAAATTTTAATATTTTCTAATTGTTGCCTAAATTTAAACATATTACTATGTGTGAAACAATGTGAAACAATGTATGAAACTCTAAACGTATTAACATTGTACCATACTCGTCCCGTGTTTTACTAACTATAAATGAGAACAATCCGATACCCACCATTTGTCAGGGAAGAAGAACTAATATTTGTACATATCTACAACCATATATTATGATATGTCATGGCTAATCATATAGTTTTTCCAAATATGCATTACATAATTGCAATAGTATATTACAAGTTTTGGCTAATCAAACCAATATCCCAGTTTTATTCCCCACCTCGGTTGTTATAGTCGTTATAGCTGTAAAGGAAGTTGAGGGTAATAATGACAATATCTATCCATTGTTTACGAAAACTCTTTTGAAGAAAACATCCTCAACACCATGTATTTGAAAAATGCACATTTGAGAGGAAATGTGGGCTTAGAGGAAAAGTGTTTTCGTAAAACACTGGCCAATTAAAACTAAACAAACAAGTGTTTCTTTATTTCTCTGAGTTTCGATAAAATCCTCCTAATTTCCTCTATACAGAACGATGCCTTAGCAACTTCTAATTGTGTTCACATTGTCACATAAGCAACTTTACCAATTAACTCATGAAGCCATTTTTATTCACCTCCATCCCTATAATCTTTTAGCAATTTCAATTGATTATTTATGTTTTCTTAAACAATATATTTATACTAATGATAAATACATCAACCATAATATATTTTCTATTCATAAATAATTCTCTTGAAAAGTGTACCAATTAACTTATGTGGCATTGCTAATTAACTTTCTAAACTATCAAGATTGTTAATTTAAAAAGCATATGCACATCCCTAGCAATTGCTAAAAGAATGTCACCTCGCCCTCCACCTCATTTTAGTAAGATTTTGAAGATGAAGATGCCCTTATAACTAGGCTTGGCATTCTGGTCCGGAAACCCGAAAATTCGTCCGAATTCGAACCGGTCAAGGCGGGTAAAATTCGGTTTGACCGGGCTGGGAATCGGATTCGGATTAACCCGAATCCGAAATGGTCGGGTAATGGGTGGGGATCGGATTCGATGGTATCCGACCCGAGTCCGCCCGGAATTGGATATTAATATATAAGCAGACTCCCAATTTCGATGTTTCAGTTCCCAATTTCATTATTTGCATCTCCCAATTTCGAAATAAAAAAAAAACCAGACTCCTCATCTCCCCCGATTCTCTCTGAACACTCTCGAATCCCTAACCCTAACATCCTTCTCGCGAAATCATTCATTATCTCCTTAACTTCCTTCCTTTCCCGATGATAAATCTGCAGTTCCGATATAGCATCGACGATACTCCAATGGATGAGTTGCAGTGCTTGCATGCGAGTAGAAGTCGATTCGTATGGACTTCTCGATGCCTATATATACGAGGTGGGTTCCCAATTTGTTTTCAGGTTCTTAAAGTTCATCTATTATCTCAGATTTCAATCATCAATCTTACTCACCTCACCTGCTCTGCTTTACTTGTTTGATTGTTTCTCTGTACGTCTGACTGAGATATTGGTGTCGAGAAATCAAGCTGACAACAACAATCAGATACATGCAGGCTGCAGATTCGATTGAAAAGGTAAAGTTTTTCTTATATCGGATTTTAATATTTAGGGTTTGGTGTCTGATTCAAGTTCATGATGAACTGTTCATCCTAAATTATTCAATGTTTTATTTCCAGGAATCATCATTCATGTCATCCCAAGGAGTTCATGGAGATGATCAACATAATAGCAGGTTCAAGGTTTTAGTGTTTCTGGAATTGTGTTGGATGATGGATTGATGCTTCACTCACTGGTTCAAGTTTTTTGTGTTTTTCGAATTGTGTTGGATGATGGATTGATGCTTCACTCACTAGTTCAAGTTTTTTGTGTTTCTGGAATTGTGTTGGATGATGGATTGATGGTTCACTAGTTTACTAGATTCATATTTCTGGAATTGTGTTGGATGATGGATTGATGGTTCAATGGAAATTTAGTATTTTTGATAATTTCAGATGTCGATTTTTGTTTTGTTTCGAAAGAAGTTCGGAGCTCCGAGCAACTCCGAAATCCGATGATGGGCGGGAATGGTATTGAATTTAAACCCGATTGATGTTATCGGGCGGGGAATCCCCGAATCCGCCACTTTAACGGGTGGGTACCAGATTCATATGAATCCGGCCCCGATCCGCCCGAATGCCAAGACTACTTATAACGTCACATCAACAACTTTAACAATTAACTCATTGAACAATTTTAACCAATCCCTCTAATTCTTTAATCATTTTCTATAAATTTATATTTTTTAGAAAAATGTTTCCACATACTTGTGTTGCTAACATAAAAGTATTTTTTAGAAATTTTATCTAGCATTGCTAATGTAATTTCAAATTTAGCAATTTTTTAAACAATTATCATTATATCCTAACAATTGATAAGTGGGGTGTTACATCATTCTCCACTGCTAAAAATATCTAAAAATATAAGCAGGAATGCTCTACACAACCACAAAATTAGTAGCGAAATGCCAATTTTCAAATATATTTCGCGAAGGCTGATTGCGACGGAAAACAATTTTGGTCGCGAATGGTTTAATATTTGCGACAAATGTAGAAGAGATTGTTTTTACGACTATGTAATTGGTCTCATAAGTGCACATCATTTTTTACCCTTTTTTTGGTCGCAGAACGTGTATGACTTTTTACGACTTAGTTGATTGTCACAAAATTATACATTTAGCGACCAAGACATTGGTCGTGGACTACCTTACTTTGAGGGATTGTTTTGTAGATATGATAATTTTCAGTTTGTGGTTCCGATGTAAATGCGAATGATATATAATAATTCTTATATAGTAAGCCAATTCAAAAGGATATTTAACATACTCGTCGAGGAATCGATTTTCCAAAACAAAACATCAAACTAGGATTCTCTAATACACAAAAAAAACTTAGTATAATATCTATGACAATCCTAATCTACAAGATAAGTAGATAACTGATAGAGACAAGTTCTCAGTAGCTAAGTTTTTGAATTTCCACTCTCTTTCTTCACCTCCTCTGCTTCTTCTCCCTCCTTCGATTGCTTGAATGATACAAATGTTGTTACAGTCTCTTGGCAATGGTTCCCTATCGGGATGCAGCAGTAATGTACCAATAGTTGCAGCAGACTAACAAAACTGAGAAACAAACGTTTATGAGTATGCAGTAGACTATATCTCGATCTGGTCTACCACAAGTACTGACATCTCCTTCATGATTTGAGCAAGTTCATCTAATGACGATGATCTAGAAATAATAATGGATAAGAAAACAGATTGACCCGCAAATATCGATGTTAAGGGGCATCACGGTTACTTGTTGAATCTCTCCTTCCTTTTCTATGGTGAATGTCTCGGTCTTTTTTACTCTGGTCATTTAGAGCTCATTGACCACCTGCGTAAGTTTTTGTCAAGGCCTTATTTATTCTAAAGATGGAAAGGAAACGATTACATTATTCCATGAACTGAGATGAAATCAGTTTCTGTATAGTAGAATTATATCATAGCAGCCAGGGTGAGAATGAATGTACCATGTCAACTAAACCATCATGATCAAGTCTGGTTCTATTACCATTAAGGTTCATTTCTACGTGGGCCCATCTTGACCCTGCATCAAAGACAAAAATAGCCGAAATAAGGGCATGAAGGAATCAAAGGGAAGCAATTGATTAGAGAGTTCCTTTCATATTTTCAACTATAACACCTTATATGTCTGATGGACTAATAGAGAACTATAGTTTCATCGTCATCTAGGCAACCCCAAGAACACCACAACTAAATAAGTTGGGTTTCTACAATCTACACCATGCTTAATTGTATAACCACACAGAGAAAACGTACACCACCAAACCTCACCTTGTCAAAAATGAAGTACTCGACCTTGAAACGAGTACAAGCAAAATCATTGATTAGTCACTAGTGATGAAAACAATAAATCACAATCAAACAAAAAAAGAACAACAAAGATCACCATCACAATTATTTGTCTACCTGAACTTCTCTAATCGTAGGCTGAAATGCTCGCAAATTCTTGCCTTAATTGCATACTACCTGGCACATAGATCAACAGAACAACAAAGATCAAACAGAACCATTCTCTGTTTTACTTTTCACAAGTTATACTGTAAACACGCTACCATAAAATTGGTATCCGACCTCCAATTCAAGTTGACAGAGCATATGAGCATAAGCAATGAAAGGCTATACAGAACAAACCATATGAGCAGCCATCCTTCGTCGAGCTCCCTCTCCCAGTGGTTTTTGATCAGATGGTGCTCGAAATACTACGACCCATAGATCCCCTGCATTATGTCGGCATCCAATGGCCAGTGTGTAGCCTCCTTCTCCACCATCACCCTATTCTTTCTCTTACTCTCTCCTCGTTTTTTGCTTTTTCTTCTTCTTCATCCGCTGATTGAGAATCTAGGGTTTCATCATCCACTCCCTCCTGATGTCGAATCGCTGGGAACAATGACTTCAGTTGCCTCACAAGAAGTCCTCGAAAGTCGCTGCTTTGCTTCGACGGTTATCTCGTCATCATCGCGTTCATCCTCCTCTGCTACTCCTACTTCGGGCTCCTACCAACAAGCTCTAGAACTGGCTTTTGCCTTGGCTACCAGGTTCGTACGGAAGCGGACCCCGAGTCGGAGCTCCCAGGTACAACTTAGCGGGAGTAGGATCTTCATCGAAGAGGAATGAATACTGAAGGAAGAGCAGGAGCAGTTCATCGGCTGATCGGCGGTAATTGATAGAGGGCGGATTTTTTTGGAGAAAAAGAAGTTAAACAATTCAATTAAAATTAGATTTATGTATAATGACTAAATTGCCTACATCTCATAACTATAGTTCTAGAATTTTCCTGGAAATTTTCTCTTTTCAGAATTACAATTTTCTTTTAAAGTTCTGCCATTAATTGGCACCGATTTATGGCAGTTAAGTATTTTTCACCAAAATGTATGCAACTGATTGGGGGTGGTCGCAAAAACATCAATATCCGACTCAAATGCTCTATCACCTACATTTTTTATCTTACACATATGACGTCATTAAAAGTAAAGCATGTGATCATGTGTAGATTACATTTTTCGATTAAATGGCTCAAATTTTACAAATAAAAAATTTATTATTAATTTTATTTGTCGAGGTGAAAATATTTACAACTAAAAATTATTTTATTTTCCATTAATTATTGTCACGGGATTTAGAATAAATGAAATAAAAAAATTAAAAGAGGAGTAAGTGAAGAAAGAGAATGAGAGATACAGAAGAGAGGTAACAAAATCCAACAACAATTAATATTGCCATCATTTTTGTGTAAGGGGAAATGAAAACTCTTATGTGACAGATTTGAGACTTACAAATTTTCAATGTACAGTGATTTTAGGATATGTTCTTTTAATTGAAAAAAATAGAATTATTTTTTGCCAGAGGAATTGACAAAATCCGGCCTAACATCGCGGTAAACGCCATCATAGTCTCATGCTATTGTGATCAAACAAAAGGCAGAGTCGCAGAATGTTACTAATTTGCGACCAATTTTATCTTGTGGCCATCTTTTTCGTCGCAGAAGGACTCATTTTTTGTAGTGTCTATTTTGCAATCGGAAACCATGCACGATAGGCTGGAAAACTACAGAGAGAAGAACGGTTTCAAGGAATAGATAGGAAATAACACCGTAAATGTGGAAAAGTTTTTCTTTTCCACAACTATCGTATAAAGAAGTATTATTAATCAGCATTTAATATTTTTATTTTTATTTTTATTTTTTATTTTGTATTTGATCGAGAGTTGTAAAGATGAAAAGAAATACTAATTGAAAATGAAGTTAGTAATTGGCAGAATTTCAATCATTAAAAACAAAGATGATGTGGTGTGGGGGGATGGGGATATGTATGGTACTTTGGAAAAGGACACACATAAGGTGAAGGTGGGCTAATGATTAGATTTCTTATCCTTTGTATTGGCTAGTTTTTGTTTTATCATAGTTCTTATCACAAGGAACGGCCAAGCTACGTTCAAAGTTATGTTTACCCATCAATTATGTTAGTGTTGACAACTAACCAAAAACCTTTATAATCTAATATTATTAGGTTTTTGAAGCATTGTATGTAGTTTATTTATTAGTTGCTTTATAGTGCATATTTATTTATTTATTAATGCTATGAAAAATTTAAATATATTATTGTGTAAGGTCGAGCTTGGTTTGATCCTATTTAATATAAGGTTTTAGATTATTTTAAACTCGATTTGACCGATTGAAATCTGGCTAAGTCCGATCAGGTTTTCCACTATTAAGCCGGAAGTAGATAGTGTGTAATTTATGTATATACTACAAATTCGTGTATTACTTTTATGCCGATTTTATATACAATACAACAATATCTCATTAAATAATATTTTGTACATAACCTTAAGATTACTTCAAAACCAATCTTAATATAAGATAGTAACATTTTAATGTAGTATACCTCGTTAACATTGTAACGTAGTATGATGATTCAAATATATTTTCTTGTTTAGGTCCGGTTCAGACCGAACTTTAATCGAAACGTTTGAAAATATGAAACGATATATTATTTATATCCGAGCTCAAATTTATCATATTTAGTTCGAACTTTCGGATTACGCAAAGTCCTGTTGATCGGATTTGACATAAGTCCAATTCTCACCCGACCCAATTCTCACCCCTAAGTCCATCTCTCCACAACATAATTTACTTTATCTAACAAAATAAACTACTATTAGCTGAAGTAAACTAATTAATCAAATTGAAAATAAACTAAATTGGTGCCAAAAGTAAGCTATTGGTGTTGAAATGTCATTAAAACCCTTAAAAGCTAACCTACAAAAACTTCGTAATGAATAATGTAGCCTCTTAGTAGGCTTGGCAACAGACACGTGGGTTTCGGGTATCCGCTGGAGTCCGCCCAAATTGAGCCGATTTGTGCCCATCAACCGTGGGTTTTTGTCGGTTTCGGGCACACCCGCGACCCGCCAAATTCGTGCGACGGGCGGTCATGGTTAATGGGATATCCGACCCATCACCGATCCGATAACAAAACGACGTCATTTTTGTCTATGATATATAAACAAGTTTTAGGATTTCAGACTTCAGCTTGTGCTTTTCTTTCCGAGTTCATTTCCTAGAGTTCTGGAATCTGGGTAAATGTTCTTAACTCTGAATTCATATTTGTTGGGTACTTTTTACATTTCAGTTTCTGAATTCTGAGTAATTTCATAGTTTTTACTTCACATTGGGTATACCCGACAACTATGAGTTTACCCGAAAACCATACCAATATGGGCTTGGTAATAATTTTTTACCCATCAAGTTTAATGGGTCGGTGACGGACAAAATCCGTGAGCATTATTCACGAGCAATGGATATAGGGTATCCGCCCCGTATCCGACCCATTGAAAGGGAACTAAATTAATGCCAAAAGTAAATTATTAGTATTAAAATCTAACTAAAAACTTTAAAAGCCAATTTTTAAAAACCCTTCAATGAACATTGAAGCCCATTTGAGATCTATGTAGTTTTAATTTTGATTTTAATGAATTAAATTGGTGCCAAAAATAAACTATTAAAATCGAATTACAAACCTTCTTATAAAAACTTCTTATAAATAGTGGTGCCTTTTAAGCTTTATATAGTTTTAAAAACCCTTAAAAGTTAACTTATAAAACTTCTTAATAAATAGTTCAACCCTTTGGGCTTTAGTAGTTTTAATGAACTAAATTAATGCCAAAAGTAAATGATTGGTGTTGGAATCTAATTAAAAATTTTATAAGTTAATTTTGAAAACTCATTAATGAATAGTGTAGTCCTTTAGGTTTTATAATAGAATTTTTTTTATATTTCTAACTTATTGAATACGTCCACTATTAGAAATTAATTTGAGCCGGCCGTTGGCCAAATTAAATCTCATCCGTCCTTTTTATTTTATTTTTTATTTTAGTAATTAATATAAAATTAAATTTATGATTACTTACCCATTTTAAATCCAATTAATATGAGATCCTTAAAACGTTTTTTGTTTATTTTGATATTAGGGCCTTATAAATTAGTCTATCATCACATTCTAACATTAAAGTTACACTTACCAACCACTGATTGTTTGTGTTTGCAATTATTATCACGTTAACGTTACCACCATCCATGCTCTTAAATTTAATATCCACATATCATAATACCAATTCTATTTAATTCAGCATCGACCTTTTAATAAAACGTTGAAACTACAAAACTGGGTAACAAAGCTTAACGGCTTAACAATTCACCATTGCTAATATAATTGGTGTTGTTTGTTGGCTTGAATTTCTAGGTGTAAGGAGTTGACGAGTGAAAAATCTCTACGAAATTCATCATGTATGAGCGGTCTGAAATGATATAGAATCTGACGTTGTTGGCGATCCAATCTCTTCAGTTTCGAGTGATGTTTGATTTTCGAAAAACATTATTTCGTTTATTTTCTACTCGTAAAGGGAAATAATATCTTAGATGTTGCAGACTTCCGTTGATTCTAAAGACCAAATAGACCTAAAACCATACGTCCCTATTCCCAGCTAAATGTTCTGCAGTGCAATATGTATTTGTGTATTCAGAATTTGGTAATAGGGTGGTGTGATTGTGGATTGAATTGGGTGTGGTCTATTGGTTTGAATTTTATATTTTACTGGTTAGCTCTAGGATGGAATGGAGTATTCCTTTCCTTATGCAAATGCCTGCGTAACGTTATTTACCAATGAGAATTGGAGATTTGGTAGCTGAGGACTTTAGAATTTGATTAATTAAGGATGATGCACATGCTCACTAGGAAGACATTAGATGTGTTCATACTATGAGGATAACGTTGTTGATTGAAGAATGATTGTTTATACATTATAAATTTGTGTTTTAATTGAAGTCGTTGTGCGATATCTTTTTCGAGTGAGCCGAAAAACCAGTAGGGGTGAAAGGTTTTTAATTGAACTCGTTGATTTTTTAATGGTAAAAGAAAGGTATACATGGTAAATATAAATTTGTTATCAAGAATGAAAATCTACTTGTAAAGAAGAGTTGAAATATTGATGGAGGATGTTAAGTTTATTCATTTATAAATTCAATTCACAAATTTAAAATGATAAGTATAATGTTAATATTAAGATACTCACGTATAAAAAAAAATACAGAACATCAAACTATAAAGATAAAAGTAAACCATACCACATATTAATTGGAAATAAGTCAAGTAGCCTTTAAGGAATTTGGTTTAGGAAATAAATTAAATTCAGAAATTAAATATAATGAACGATTTTGAGATTTAATCTCATCAATTAACGGCAGAGATCAAATTTCCAATAGTGGGTGTATTCAATAAGCCGGAAGTACCGAAATATTTAGCTTTATAATATAATTTTTGTTATAAAACTAAACTCAAAGAAAGACAAGAACAAGAGAAATATGGAGAGGGAGAGAGTTTCTTATTGAGGTATCTCAAACATACAAGAGTGAGCACTATTTATAGGCTCATGATACATAACCCCTAATGACTAACATAATTACACTTGAATATGAGATAATGGTATTGATTCCCATGGTTAATGTATAGGTTACACAATGGGCATTCATGCACCATAATAACAATATTCATAACACTCCCCCTTGAATGTCCATTGGATAAGAATATATATTATGTTCTTCGAGTACAATATTGATATCCGCCTCATTAAAAACCTTACCGGGAAAACCCGGTGGGAAAAACCATGGTTAAGGTAAAAAGAGTACGAGTTACGTATTGACTCCCCCGATGATGACATCCGTTGATATCCTTCACATCGACTCCCCACGATGAGGATATCAACTCTCGCTCATCATTATATCGGTTGAGATCATTCGGTCACCAACTCCAAATTTTCTTCCCAACGGTTGATGCGAGAGAGAGCTTTAGTGAATAAATCAATCAAGTTATCACCTAAGCGCACTTGTTTGACAATAATTTCAACTCATTAGAGTTTGTGTGTATATATAAGGTATGCGTCAATATGATCAATGGTCATCCATAATCAATATTTACAAAACACTCCCCTTGGATGACCATTAGATGAGAATATGCCTCATTAAAACTTTACTAGGAAAACCATATGGGATAAAAACCTAGTGAAGGAAAAATAGTACATAATCATCACACCACGTTGCAACATTTTCTTGCAACTCAAGGATATATGCAAAATAAATATCATACATGATTTATAAAATCATCTCGTGAAATGGTGGTGTAGCTTTATAAGTTGGTTTCACAGCCCACCAAGTGGTAAAATTACCACATGAGACCAATTTATGGTCAACCAACACAAATATGACCAAGATTACTACTTCAAAACCGAGTAGTTCTTGTGTTTGAATAAAGGTCGATTAAAATCGACATAGAGTCACATAGTGATCTTACTACCATCCAGGCATTGATAGCCATGTCATATCCATATAACTTTTTGTTAGATATAATTAGTATATCATTGATCATATACGAAAAACATGTTCGAGAGAGATACACAATTGGCAAGTTAGTGGTAATCTTCCACATCTTTCATCTCGAACTCTATAGCTAATCAATAGTTGATTGCTTTGATAAACTCTTTAGGAGTCTCAATAAAGTGTATGTCATCTATATAACAAAAGATGATGATGACACTTAAACTCTTATAAACAAAAGAAATACATTTTAAATATAAAATAAAGTATAGAAATTTTTATAAGAATTTCAAAATCATAAAATATGACAAAGATGATTTTTCATCATTCAAAATTCAACTCAATATGAAAAAGAAATCATAGTTTTATGCATAGAGAAATGTATGATATGCTAAATGGACCACTTCTCTCAATTATTCAATCCATATGACGTCAATTAGATATAACTTGTTCACATGAACTTGAATTGTTTGCTTATAGCAAAATAAATCCTCAAGGGAATTTCATATACACATGTGTATTCTAATTATGAAAACCATACATATAGGTTGCAAGGACATCCATTAGGGGCAAACTCTTTCCCTTCACAAATTGCTAGACTAATCGAATAATAAAAAGTAGTTGCATCCACCACATGAGGATATATTTTCTCATAATCAAAATGTTATAGGTTTGTTGTACAAAACCTTTCAAAAATGAGATGTTTCATAACTTCTCATACTCATACTTTACATCTCAATGTATAAAGACTTGATGTCTTAAAACTTTTCATTTCTCTTGGGAATTTGAATTTGCCTCAAATTGAAATTTTTTTAGCCAATCATTTCTATCTCGTGCATGCATTTTGGCTAATGATCCTCATTTTCAACTATCATATTTAGCGTTGCACTATACGCAAATATTTCGTCGACGTTGACTTCATTGGGGTTCCAATATTTTCCATCCAAGATATAGATAATTGAGATATATATTCATATCTTTCGAATACCCGATACTCTTCTTGAGCACATTATTTGTTTCTCTTGGTGGCTTTGTTTAAATAATCTTAACCTCAATTTGACCATCTTGATATATAGCTCCATTCCACTTTTGAGGATTTTTTCTTTGGAACCGAGTGGTCTATCGCGCCTTTGCGGGTTTTAGACTCATTTGTGATGTCAGATTGCCCAATATTGGCATTATTGTTATTGGAGCATTTTGAGTTGGCACATGAAAACTTTACTCTCGTTGGGTCGGTAAAGTGTCTGGCAGATAATGATTATATATTTTTGAACTTCAAGCTCATATTGCTTAGTGCAAGGATCAAAATAATATGATCATTCATCTAATCTCTTGGCCAACTTTTGTTTTCTCCCCCTAATGTTGGGAAGTTTAAATATAAACCTCCAAACGAGTCATCAAAATACTCCCGACAACGATGTGATACTTTACCATCGATGAACTCGTAATCAAAATAATCTCTCAATCTTCGTTGAGAACCCATCCTAATAAATGGTGGTGGAGCAATTCAGATGTGTATATCACATTCATATATCCATAGATGGGAAGTATAAGGTTTTGACCCAAAAACCAAACATAATGGAGGAATTCATGATAATTTCTTGGCGTAATGCGAATTTGTGTTGTGCATGTAAATGACATGTTCACAATAATATATTGGTTTTCAATGACACATTTTCGTTATTGGATAATCATGAAAATATGCTCATAACCAAAATGGTTGAGCTAGTAATCTCGCAAATTTTAGTTTTCTTTCATATACACACGTGACCTTCTAGTTGATACATCAATTAAAATAATTGGCTCACATGTTGGGCGTATGGATCCATAAATATCACCCTTGTATTGTTGTGTGTAAGATAAATGATCTTACTTTAGTTGATGATTATCCAACAATCAACTCTATTTGAGGAAAAGTGCCAATCCAAAAAATGAATTATGTTGTGTTGGAGATTTACCCAACAATGGGTAACGGAAAGGTGAAAATGCTTTCCTAGAAACGAAACCTTGTTGACAGAACAGAAAATCGTTTGTGTTCCCAGGAAGTAGGGGAGTCACAAGGACTACTTAAATCCCTATAACCTTAGGAATCATTTCTTTAGAATACCCAAGTTGAGACCATCATGCACAACAATCTTCAATAGAACATACACTTTAGATTATGGAATCATCAAAATTGACCATAGAGGTACTTATCGATTCGCATCATGATTGAACCGGGATGGTCTCACCGGTTATGCCAAATAATAGTTGTCAGGACGAGTAAACGTATAGTTTACATTTATATATATGTATCTCAATCACAATAACATATGTGTAGTACAAATTGGAGGATAATATTATTGATTCAATAATTATATAGCCATAGACCGTATTATTGTTCCTCTCTTGATCCTAAACAAATTGGAATAAGGATTTTGTTCCTTCGTGAACAATATAATAGCTCGATCAAGAGCTTGAGAGAAATGTTGTACTACACCATATATCTTGGTGCACTATCGAAGTGATATATATCACAATTAATTATGGTGATTCTCATCATAAAATACTCATTTTTGTCATGAGAATTGGTACATAGTTTAAATGATAAATAGATATATTTCTCAATCATTCATGTCACCAATTAAGGGATCAACAATTCTCATACAGCCATAATTATTATGCCCATATGAATGAAAAGTTCCATATTGTTGGAATAATAATCATATCTTGTTACTTGTGCTTCAAAAAATAATGTAATATGTGTGTCTTGGCACAATTCACTTTGAGGGCTAAAAGAATATCATTGGGATGATCATCAAAACAATATTGATGGTTGTATATCATCTTTCGTATGATTGGAATTTTTCAACATTAAGTCATAACTACTTTTCATGACAAAATGATATATTTCTCAAATTTCTTTATCATTGCCAAAATAATAGGTCTTCTCCTCCACAATAGTATATTATTTTGTTCACTCGTGAGAATATATATTATTGATATGGACCTAATATAATAATCATCCACTTCTATGAATGATTTTGTATATCTTGAGTGAACATAATTTTGAGACATATTGGCGAGATAGACTTTGATAACTTGTGTCTCTTTATGGACATGATTATAATCCTTTTCTTCATGAAGTGATATTGTATCTCATTGGATCTTTTCTCAATATATATGTCTCTTGGGACATCCAATCGTATCACACTTTAAAATCATCATGCACTAGTGGTGGTCATACTTGGCTTTGCCGTTATGCCACAAAATATATGAGTGGTTACTCACTTTCCAACCATTTATGCATGGAGGTGATGGCGGGTAAGATCAATGACTTTGACTTCACAAGACGTTTCATTAGCGTCTTTCATGGTTTCACGAAGACCATTATAAATGCATTTTACCATCTAATGCCATCAAGTAATAATTCTTGCCCGAAACATTAAAGGCGACAAACTCCAATTACAATATATAATATAAAGAGACATAAATAGAATTAATGAGAAAAATAAAAAAGATAAACAATATGAGCTAATAATTAACAATAGTACATATTATTATCATTTAACATACCCAACGTATGCATCAGAAAGCAACAATAAATAAATAATTATAATTATTGTCTAATTATTTTAATAATAAATAATTCAAACGTTACTAACTTATTATGGCTTTTGATTGAATGTAATATGGCTTAAAATGACAATAAAAATTTCAAAATAGATAACATATATGATATAATAGTTATATTAACAGAAAATCGAATAACTATCATATCAATCATATAAAATTATAAGCGAAAAATAACCATTAAGACGATTTTAGATAGTAGGTTAATCTCTAAAGCCTAATGACCTTTACAAATGATAACACCAATATCATTGAAGAAATTTTTAAAATAGCGAGTTGAGGTATAACAACATTAGAACAAGAAACTAGTAATAAGTGTGAAATTTTTTTCGCAAAAACGAATGTGTAAAACACCATAGATTTCACACAGTAGTAGCATACCATGACTTTTCTAATAGAAATATATTAAATCCATTTCAAAAAGTGCATTAGTCACACAAAAATAGCTATTTTGAAAACGAACATTAAACTTAAACACAAAGTAACTTAATTTATATTATTGTGCCATATATCGCCTGACTATCTATACGAAAAAAAAAAAGAATGCAAAAGATTTGAAAAATGGATGACCATATACCCAAGGGAAAATATACATAAATGGATGAACAAGAAAAAACATTAACGAATGGATATTAGTTTTCGAAAAAGATCAGACAAAATGATAGAAATTAAGATATATCTATGAGCAACCTTTGTGAATTTCGGAGAGGTTAGAGCTACGTGCTGATAACGTGTTATAAAACTAAACTCAAAGAAAGACAAGAACAAGAGAAATATGGAGAGGGAGAGAGTTTCTTATTGAGGTATCTCAAACATACAAGAGTGAGCACTATTTATAGGCTCATGATACATAACCCCTAATGACTAACATAATTACACTTGAATATGAGATAATGGTATTGATTCCCATGGTTAATGTATAGGTTACACAATGGGCATTCATGCACCATAATAACAATATTCATAACAATTTTATAATAATTACATATTCATGACTTATTGAAAATTGAGGATGTTTTTAGTTTCATTTTGTTAAAAACTACATGAGTATCAACTCTTTCCTTTTATTAATGATGGAATGAGGTTAGGAAAACTCAAGTAATTAAGTCATATAGTATGTGTAACGATAAAGTAGGATCAATTGTAGAATTAGAATAAACACCAATAGGGTGGTAATCTATGACTTACGCCAAATAAAAAGTCTATGACCTGGTTCGCTTCATGATAAATATAGTCAAGTTTGACCCTTCAATCTCTATCCAACATCTTACGGAACTAGGCTTGGCATTTTGGTCCGAAAATCCAAAAAACCCCCTGAATCCAATCCGGTCAACGAGGACAAAATCTGGTTTGACCGGGTGGCAGATCGGATTCGGATTAATCCGAATCAGTAGGTGACAGGCGACAGGTGGGTACCAGATGCACAAGTATCTGATCCGACTCCGCCCAGAAGTATAAATACCTGCAAAAAACCCTGAGATTAGTTTGGTTTATGTCTATGTTTGAGGGATTATTGTTTGGTTTATGTTGCTAGTTGCTACAATGGGTTTTACTAATGATAATTGTTAAGGAAATTTAGTATTTTGGATAATTTGACGGTTGTTTGATTGATTTTGCTTTGGTTTAAAACTAGTTTTGAATCTTGGTTTAGAATGTTTCAGATCTAATTTGAATCCCCGACCAAACCCGAAATTCGGCGATGGGCGGGGATGATATGAAATCTAAATCTGATTGCTATCATCGGGCGAGGACTCCCCGAATCTGCAAATACAATGGGTGGATAATGGATTCATATAAATCTGGCTCCGACCCACCCAATTTCCAAGCCTACACGGAACAGAACTGGCGACCTCGGAGTGCTGGTGTGTGCGCTCATCCTCTGTTAGCAAGAGCTGAATCGCAACATGCGAATCAAACTGCACCCATACCTGGCGAACCCAAAATCCCAAGAAAACTATAACCCTTGAACAACATCTCTTAATCTGTCCCTCGTGATCGACCAAATTTCAGGTTCATCGAATATGCTTATAAACAACGACCATCAGAATCGCTGAACAAGTATCCGGTAGCTGCTCCTCTGACCTCAAGAATAGTAGACCCGTCAGAATCGCAGAACAAGCCACCAATAGCTGCTCATCCGGTCTTAAGAACAGTAGACCCGTCATAATTGAGAGCGACTAGGCTTGGCATCCAAAACCGGTGCATCGGGTACCTGCCCATCCCCGCCCTGCTTTGACCGATTTTCCCCATTTGACCGGTTTTTGATTGGGCTCGGTAAACCCGCCACCCGAAATATCAGGCATGGGCAGGGTATCAGGATTGTGGTATCCGCCCAGAGACCTGGTCAGATTCATATCGATGACCCATTTTGCGTGTGATAGCCATTAATCCCCCTTTTCACTCTACTAATTCCAATCTTCAATTCCATCTTTTCGAATTCACAACGATTCCAATCTTCAATTCTCCTCCTTTAATGGGGAGGTGAAGGAGCGAGAGTAGAGAGTTTCCTAGACCAAGTGCTTATGTGCTTGAACTCATCGAGAGCTTTCCTCTCAGAATCAGAGAGATCATCCAATCGATTGTTGTCTTCCTTCAATGAAATCAATGACTGTGACTGCAGAACCTTCATCGTATGTTTCTCCTTCATATCTCCCTCTGCACCGTCGGCAGCGGGATCCTCTTTAATATCCATTGATTTGGAAACCGTTGCAGCCTTATCTGGCAGAGGAGATGGGAGCAGCCTTCGATTCGATGGATGAACCGTCAAGGGAAAACGTCAAATAGATGATGGTTTCTCTAGCGGTTGTGCTATAGGGAACTCTTTGGTGTAGGGGTTTTTGACAGATTGAAGCAACGTAAAAAGTTATTTATTTATTTATTTATTATTTAACGGGCTTTACCCACTAAACCGGGCCTCCGGCGGAGACAGAGCTGGGTTTTTTCCCCCGTTTGGGCTCCGGCCGCTGGGATTTAGAAACCTGGATGTACCAATGGGCTGGAACCGGGGGTCCAATATCCGTACCTACCCAGCCCGGATGCCAAGCCTAAGAGCGACCCACCTGGGTGGTAGTGGCAGTTAAGATACATCCCGTCCTAGTGGGTGGAGTAGTATGAGTGGACTGGTCATGTATCAAGGCCCCCAATAGTCTCAGCCTGAAGTCAGATACACTGTGGAAGGGCCTTAGAAGTGGTGTGGTGTGCAACCCGCCTGTAGAAGAACTGGTTGAACCACCCGGTTCAGTCCATGCATACTACTAGTGGGTTTAACTAAACCAAATCACATAACATCCAAGACACATTCACAATAGTTCTATTCCATGTTCTAATCCATTCTTAATCCAAATGAAACATAAACACATAATCCAAAATGCCAAAGGCTACACATAGTTCAAATATCAATATCTCAAAACAGAGAACCAAGGTCATCCCATCAATAGGAAAAATATATAAACTGAAATAGAATGACAAACCAAGTAAAATCCTACCATCCTCGGGATCTAGTCTAGTTAGGTTTATCTTATTCTATTATGAATAGTGAATCTCCTTAGAGCTTCAAGCTCAAAATTCAATTCAATTTCTATACACTAGATCACACGCTCTTGTATAGCCTCAAAGCCCTTTCTGCACAACATCAATCATCTTATAATAAATCCTTTTAAAGGATTTACCAAACCTTCCTATTACAATTCTACACTATTCAAAGCAGAACGTAAGCATAAACCCCTACCTCTGATCGCTTCCCTGAAGAGCCTGGATCAAAACTACCATCTCAAAGCTCAAGCCTTCCCTCCTAGTAGACCCTTAAAGATCAATCAAAGGATTAAATCCCAAAAATCGCAAACTGTCAGAATTCCTATGTAGCTTTCCAACATAAGGAATTAAGAGAGAAAAGGGAAGATTGATTACCTTCTCCTTGAATTTCTAACCCTTTAGCAAGAATTGGAGATCGACCAGCTCTTGCCTCCTCCCTTGATCGCCCCATTCCTGAGATGATCGCCGTTCCTCATAGTGGAGAGAATAGGATTTAGGCTTCTGTAACTTCTGAGTTTTCGGGTCATGGATGGATTTTATATGTAGTCCACTATGTCATTCTGAGTTCTGAGTTCCCGGTTGCGAAGCTCACTACCGTTTGTTGCTTGTAGGCAGTAGCTGCAGTTCCGTTTGGATGGCTTACCAACTCGACATCAACAATACTTTCCTGCATCACCGTGTTTTCAGTTTGAAGAAATTGCATTATATTCTCTAACATGCCTCCCGAAATTGGTACATAAAACTCACGAGTGCCCTTGTAGAGTTAGGGTTCACTGCTTCCAAGGTAGACTATTTGATGTTTGTTTATCGTCGCGAGGATGTGTTCGTGGTGGCTCTCATCTACGTCGACAATGTAATTCTTTTGGGAAATAGTGTTGATTTCATCTAGATGGTGAAGAGCACTCTTGATTTACTTTTCAGTATCAAGGACCTTGGTACCTCGAGATATTTTCTTGGCATCGAGGTAGCTCGCTCTGCTGAAGGGTTTGTGTTGACTCAATGCAAATATGGTTTGGATATTCTTGTAGACAGTGGTTGTGCGGGCTGTTTCCTTCCCAATTGAATCCAGCCATAGGCCGACCGATAGCACGACTGTTCCTGATGGCTCCATGGAGGCTAGTGCATATCGACGACTGGTTGGTCGCCTACTCTACCTCACCGTGACTCGGGCGAACATTTCATATGCCTTCAACGCCCTTAGCTAGTATGTTCACGACCCCAAATTAGCTCACGTGGAAGCTTCAGCTTGCGTCATTCGTTACTTGAAGAAGGCACCTGGTCAATAAGTGAGTTGCAACTCCATGCTTCTTGTGATGTTGATTGAAGTGGCTATAGACAGACGCGTCGATCCAAAAAAAGTTTGTTGTCTCTCTTGATGACGATCCAGTCTCTTGGTGGGCCAACAAACAACATGTAGTGTTCCTTTCTTCAGCTGAAACGGATACCGCATCATGGCAAACATGGTGAGTGAGCTTCTACGGGTGCGTTTTCTTCTAGATGATTTTGGTGTTTTGTAGTCCACCGCGACTTATCTTGCTTGTGACAGTCAAGCGGCTCTCCATATCATAGCTAATCTTGTTTTTCACAAACGTACCAAACACGTGGAGATGGATTATTACTTTACTCATGAACGTGTTACTTCCGGAGGAATCTCTCCGCACAAAGTCACTACACATGATCAGGTAGCCGATATCTTTACCAAAGGTCTTGGCGCATATCATTTTTTGACACTTCTTACCAAGCTTGGCATTTGAGACCTCTATGCTTCAGCGTGATGGGGAGTAATATATTGTAATTATTTTCTTTCCTTATTATAGTCCTTGTATATAAGGTTAATTTAATCTTAATGACAATTAAATTTCCGTGATATCAATCTTATTAGTAATGGAGTATGTGACTCTGTCTTAGTTGGAAGCTTGGTGCACTTTGATGTGGTTCCCTTGGAAAAAGCATAATGCTCTTCTGTTTATTGGTCATGGACTTAATGAAGAGGATATTACCCAACGAGCACATGATTATCTCTAAGAGTATAAGAAATTTCGAGACAATAGTGCTATGGAGTCTAATGCTGGTATGGAAAGCCGGTGGTTTCGTCCACCGCCTGGCAAAGTCAAAATCAATACCGGCGCTGGTGTTTCCCGGGTGAATGCATGGAAGTGGGCCTCATTATTCGCGATGATGTCGGTATTTTCAAAATTTATAGTGTGAATAAATTTCCAGGAGAATGACATCCTGATCTTGCAGAAGCGGTGGATGTCGAAATGGGTTTGCAGCGGCCAAATGTCATAATTACAAACATGTGATACTTCAAAGCGATTGTCTGGACCTTGTCCATCTCGTGAGTGATCTGGGTGATCAAAGAGCCGAATTTGATGTTTTATGCAAGAGTATTCAACAGCTTATGAACGAGTTTGAGAGTACGCCCTTTTAACATTGTCGTTGTGAAGCAAATGCGGTATCCCATATTATGGATCATAATAATGTATGTTGGAATCACTATATTATATGAGTCTATAAACCTTCTATTTTCTTGATTAATTAGCTGAAACGAGACGATGTAACAATTCTTTCGGGTCAAGAAAATTCCCGCAGATTTCAATAAAAAAAGAAGAAAGAAGATATAATCAATGTATCAATAACCTTTGACCAATTCCTTAAACATTTCATTAATTTTCCTTCTACTCCAATCTCTAGAAAGGAAAAAATTCATTGGCCGGTATGACTTGTTTTTGTTGTTGTTGTCAACTGATGTGGCTTCTTGTATTGGACATTACGATAGGAAATTGTTAAGAAGGCATCGATAGGAGACTTTGAAAAATATGGGCACTTAGTAATAAAATTGTTTGATAAGTTTGAAAGTTGATGAGCCTTTCCCCCATTTGATAGCTACAGCTTAAAGCTAATGCATGTGGGATCTGCATGTTGTTGAGTTGAAAGGATCCAGTTCGCAGCCTCCTTCACCCATTTGCAATTCTTGTAATAATAAAGTATTTCACCAAGACCAACATGATTGAAAGGAGAATGTTTTATATATACACGATTAAATCAAAAATTATATAAACAATCAAGTTAAAATTTAAATTAAAAATAAATAACCATTGCTAAGATTTACCGCAAATATGTGGCGCACCTTAGATTTAAAAGTTGCATTATTTCACCAAATCAGGCTTTCTGGTTTAACACCCAAAATTTTGTGTAATTGCGATTTAGTCACTCAATTAGTATATCAAATGTGGTTAATTGAAACTCGATTTTCGGCGAGTTAGGTTAACATCAATTGGTTACGAAATTGGTTAAAATGCACTAACCAGTTAAAATGTGAGCTCAATCCGTATCTGGGCTGAACTCGAGTTAAACGTAACAGATTTTCCCATTATAGAATAATAACCCGAGTTCAGCCCATATATGAATTGAGCTCATATTTTAACTAGTTTAGTGTATTTTAACCAATTTCGTAACCAATTGACGTTAATTTAAGTCACCAAAAATTGAGTTTCAATTAACCGCATTTAATAAACTAATTGAGTGACTAAGTTGTAATTACACAAAAGTTTGGATGTTAAATAAAATAACTGACTTGGTGAAATAATTCAAATAATGCAACTTTCAAACCTACGGAGCTCTGCGCGCCTTAATTATAGAATTGTAAGTTTTTATAATTTAAGTTTTGATTTGATTGTCTATGTCATGCTTATAAATTTTTTTTTCCTATGATTGAATGATAGTTGGGTAACAAAGAAAACAGATTGTCGGCAAATAAAAAAGTATTTTTCAGGAGCAAATAAACTCAGTAAGAAATCCTGAGCAATATTTAGTTCATCTTTGTCTTCGGCAATTCAAAATTGTTGATGGTGAAATTCATATTCATGAAGTCAAGTTTTGTTTATAGTAATCAGTAGAGCAATAATTATGTGTCAACATTGCAAAACAAAGTACAAAGAATGACAAATAAATATAAAAATAAATGAGAATGGCAAATAAATACAAAATTCAAAACCAAGTACAAGACCATAAGAAACCAAGTACAACAAACGTAACACTAAAAAACAAGTATAAGCAAAACAAGAATACAACACACAACAAAAAAATCAAGTACATAACTCTAACCGTAAATCGAGTACAAAAACCAAATACAACAAACCTAACACTAAAATCAAGTACAATAAAAAAGAGTACATAACTCTAATCCTAAATCGAGTACAAAAATCAAATACAAGCAAAATGAGTACAAACTCTAACCCTAAACCGAATACAAAAACCAAGTACAACAAACCAAACACTAAAAAACAAATAGAGTACATAATTCTAACCAATAACCGATTGTAAAAACCAAATACAAAAAATCTATAACGCTAAAATCAAGTACAAAAGAAATGAATATACAACCCAAAAAAAAATTGAATACAACCCAAAATCTCAATTGAAAAATACGAAGAAATAGGAAAACAAAAAACAAAATCTATACCTTGCTGGAGTAGTTGGACGAGAAATAGAGTGAAACATCCCGGCTCCGAACACGGCGAGCCATTACTTATCATTCTTGACTTTTTACTCTAGAGCACTTGATTTTTATTTTATGATACTATTTCGGTAATGAAATAGTGATTTCTTTGAGTTATTCGCATGTACTTATATATGTTGTTTTGTACTTGCATCGCATGAGACAAGGATTACAAGTAGTCATAATATATTAGCTGGAAAGAGAGTCGTGAACTCAGTCCCTTACCCTGCTACAACCGCTTCTATTATGTCTGGATGGGTTATTAATACAGCTTCCAAATCCGCAAGTGCTATCTGCAATTGTCCTTATTATCAGAATCACATTCACACAAATAAAAGGGTATTCTTGATGTTGTGTATCATCATCAACTAAGCTACCTGGAAACCCTTGTACTTGATCATCTCTTTTAACCGATCAAAGATGTATAAGTAACCATCATCGTCAAAGCAAACAATGTCTCCTGTATGAAGCCAACCTTCTTTGTCAACTGTCTCAACACTTGTCTCTGGATTGTTCAAGTAGCCTGTACAAGTAGTGTTCATGGCCAACAAAAGTTATCAGATATATTCCCGGAAGTGATTGCATTCAAGAAGAGTCTTGGATTGAGGGTATATATGCCATCAGTTTGATTCCGTACCTATACCGTTCATAGTCATAGACATGACTTTTTAGTGTTAAAAACCCACTAATTTAAACCTCATCGGATAACACATTTATCTACCTATTGTCCATGGTGCAAATGCATAGAAGAAGCTCAATAATATATTCATCATACTTAATTCAATTCTTTAGATGATTAGTTACCTTTCATGGTGCCTGGTCCCCTCATCCAGAGCTCCCCAACACTGCCCGGAGGAAGAGCGCGACCACTTACACAATCAACTACTTTTGATTCTGTGTTTGGGGCCAACAGTCCAACTGAACAGTACTTGTGAAGTCTCTGCGTATTGAACCCTCGAGTTCCGACCGCCGTTGACTTTGTCATTCCATATCCCTGCACGCACAAGATAAATTCATAGACAAGAGGGCTGCGGTTTAAAGCACTCTGATTTTCCAACAACTGATTTCAAATCTGAATTTTCTACAAATGACGACTTATCTTATTTTGTTAAAATTTACCACTCATGTCGGGACTTAACAAAATGGTATTTTTATCAGAAATTAGTCCAGTGACCTTTCTGAATAAGTTACCCATTCTAGCCTAACACAGAACTTGCAACAGTTTCTTCGAGCAAACGAAAGACGAATAGAGTACTAGACGAATAGGTAATGTTTGAAGGAACGTCTAGATTGTGCCAGCACTTAAAGGAGCTGCACCACAGGAAACTTGCTTCAAGCTCTTTAAGACATTTTCACAAACACCTTTGCCTCGTTCTGCAAGGGGACTCAGTATCGGCGGGACAACAGGGAAATGGGTAACCTTGTGCTTATCAATCGCGTTAATAACTTAATCAGCATCAAATTTCTTCATCACAACAATGGTGGATCCCAGCGACACTAGGCCGGTGACGAACAAGACGAGCCCGTATATGTGGAATATGGGCAACACTGCCAAATAGACATTCTCCCAGGCTGGGGAATCATACATGGAAGCCTCGAACCTCACAAATAGTTCCGTGGCAGCAATCAAATTCCCGTGGGTTATTATAGCGCCCTTGCTGGCTCCAGTGGTTCCAGAAGAATACATTATCGCCGCCGTGTCCTGCTGCTGTATCGGCGGTCGAAATCCCAATTCGACAGCATCGCAAGTAATCATGCGGTGGAAATCACCAAATGTGGAGAAATCATAACCAGAATCATCAGTACAAGTAGATGAGCTCAATTCTGGGACGGCAATGCATGGGATCCCAAACTCAGAATCTCTACCGAGAGAAGCGAAAGCCAAAGAGGCGCCGCAATCGGCAATGCGGCTCTGGATTTCCGGGACGGTAGCGAGAGGGTTCATGGTGGTGACAACGCCGCCAATGTAGAGGACGGCGAAGAAGATCACGGGGAAGTAAATAGAATTGGGGAGGAGGAACAAGACGACGTGGCCTTTGAGGAGGCTGATTTGTGGAGAGAAGAGGCCACGGATTTGACGAGGGGGGAAGAGTTCATTGTAAGAGATAGAGTGTGAAGTTGCGGAATCGAGGAGGGCGGCGGTGAGGGTGGTGGGAGAAAAGGAAGGAAACGAGGTCGAGGTCAGTGTCGGAGGGGAGAGAGACGGCGGCATGTGTGCTGGTGTAGATTCCAGTATTGGGGGAGAACCAGGTGGGTTGCTGCTGCTGTTGTCTAGGAATTGGACGTGCAAGGGAGGAGATTAGCGACTCTTTCTGCATATTGTTTTGCTGGGCGGCCCTCCGGATATTTTTGAAGTTGGATTGGCGGGTTGGACCCTATTTATATTGTTATTCCATTGGATTTGGGCCGACTTGCAGCGTGTATGAATTACTCTTTATTAATTTGGCAAAAAGATCAAGTGATATACAAAATAATAATAGTTAACGAGGTAGCAGTAATATATATAAAATCGATTTGAAAGTAATGTATGTGTTTGTTAATAAAATAGATAAAATTTATTTTCAGTTATTAATGGTGGAAAAATAGGTTGAGATTAGCTCAATTTGTCTGGTTAAATCGGATTTTGGATAACCCAAAAAGCAATATTAAATAGGATAAGACCATACTCAGAATTTCTCAATATATCTCTTATTAAAGTGACCAATATAGTTTACTGATATTGGTTCCTGGCTTTCGGCGTTTGGCTGGCTTCAACACGGCTATTCAGGCAAAGTGCCTATTCATAGGATGAATCCTACCACTAATATTCAGCTCAATTTTAATCTGATCGTTGATTTTTATTATGGTAATCTCGATATTTAAAAAAAAATCAAAAAATAAGTGAACGAGAAAACAAAATTTGAGGAGAAAATAATTTTTTATTTATTGTTCTTTCATTTACATTCTTTCTTCTTTATTTTTTCATAATCTTGATTTAAATCATTATAACTAGTTATACAATGCTCAAAATATGATTTTTACTTCACAAATATAATCATTCAACAGGGTCTTTTCAACAAAAATATTTCACAAATGTTGTTTATTTTATTTTTAGTCCAACAAGACCAATTTTGATATTTTTTTAATTTTTGAAAGAAAATTGAAATCGAACTTTAGTATTATTAAGTAACCTAAATATCATTAATATTGTGACTCTTTTATGTATTTGAGAAATTTTTTGATAATAAATAAAAAATCGAGAATAAAATGCAAATTTGTTATCAAACACTTATTCTGTTTTACCTCTGATATAATATATTAAATGAATGCATCTTATAAATGTATCTTTGATAGGGATGCCCATTTGTGTTAAACTGAAGTGCTTGCCTCAATATCCAAACATTTCAGTGGTCACAGATTCAAGTGGGGCGGAAAGGATAGTGGGGATTTCCTCCCCCACCCATAATGGGCAAACCCCAATTAGGTTCGTCTTAAAGAGTGAGGAGCTGAACCATGTGATCACCAGATGCCCAGTCACTTTCGGAGGGTAGACAAATGTTTCTTCCTTTTAAGTTCCCAAATCCGATAAATAATCCACATTATACAACAACCAAATATTAAAAAACACAACAAGAAGCAAACACTGATCGAGTTCCCCCCTTTATAGTGCATATATATATCGTCAATGAATGGCAGGACATCCATCCACCACAATCCCAGAAACAGTAGGGCATTTAGCTAAAGGACAGTGATCATCAGCTTGTAATCCCCACCATTGCGGCCCATATATGTTCTTGTTCTGAAGAGTAAAGTATATCATCACAGCCATGAAAGCCACCCCAGCATCCAATGCCGCCGACATAATATAAGTATGCCTAGCCCACCATCCTTTGTACTTCCTGTACACGTAGTAGTTGAAGAAAATCCCCACTGCTCCCCATGACAAGTAGTGAACTGGCTTTGCCGGCAGCAAACCCCCCATCCCGGATATGAATATCGGGATGTGAATCTTTGCAATCCATTTCTTCTCCGGGTACTTGCGGGACAAGAGCCAGACCGGAACCGGTGCCAGGATCCCGATTACGAAGAACCAGTTCATCTTGGCGTAGTTGCCTTTAACGTTGAAGATCCTCAGTGGGCCTATGACTCCCCATATGATTGAAGCGTTGTAGAAGATGCTGTCACCTGGACATGTCCATGGACTTCCCTTTGGTAGCTTCGTCGTGTCGCAGATGTGGTCAACGCTTGATAGAAGCCACCATGTTGTTGCGAACCGGACGGACGATGCAACAATTGTCCCTACTGTCTGCACCAAGAACATTGATTTTGGTGGGATTTTCATATAATGTCCTAATTTGAAGTCTGCTAAGAAACCTAGAGCTTGTGACATGCTGATGTAACCATATGCCTTAAATGCCACATTCGCTAGTGGCTTTCCTGGGTACATGTATCCAATTATCAACTCTGTTATCACATTTATCCCCATTTGCTGCATAAACAAGAAAATCAAGTCAGAAAAAACACAAATTTCAACCATTAATTCTAACTTTATTAATTTGTTGGAAAGAAAGATCAAAAGACCTGATTAGTGGTAGCCTGAACAATCCCAATTGGCAAGGTGAAGACAAGGGAGATACCACAAGCCAAAACAAGTGCCCACCATGGAAGTTGCAACTGTCCACCAAATCCTTCAATGGTGAAGAGAGACAGTGCAAATGAAACAGCAGCGATTGCTAAGAACCACCATTGAGGAACACTTTCGTAGTTCTTCTTCATCAATCTCGTGTGAACATCCGACTGCTGTTTGCCTTTGTTTCCAACTGCTGTCTTCTTCCACAGTTCCCAAATTGATCTGTTCAAACACAAACCCAATATTACAAACAAACAAACAAACAAACAAACAAACGAACATAAAACTGAACAGAAACCCAGTATTAAAGAAACTTCTTACTTTCCATGAAAAAGGGCAACATGGGTAACAGTGGACACCAGAGCTGCAAAACTGAACCCATACACAAACGCAAACGTAACACTAAGGTACAGCTTGCTGTAACCTTCGTACTCCACAAGGTTGATGTCGAACTCTCTTTGGTTCAATATCTTGGAAATGTTGTAGACTTGTCCAGAACTGTCAAAAGTCTGCTGAGAAATCATAGGGAACCTCCTGGAACTGAAAGCGTTGTTCCAGTAAGCAATCGGCATGATGATATATACGAACAATAAGAAACCAGCCATGGTATTGAGGATGGCAAACAAAGGGGTGGCTAAGGGGCTCCCCAAGAAACCAGCTACAGTTGACCAATCGAGACCAAAGGAACCAATCCCAAGTCCATTCAGACCTGAACCAAGCTGTTGCCCAGTGATGGAGTTCTTCCATATCCAACACATGAATGAAAGCGTTGATATTGAAGGGAACAAGTAGCTGGGTACTACGTAATAAGCAAAGCTTGTTAAAAACACCAGGGTGAAAAATTGAAGCCTTGTTTGTCCTCCTCTCAGTCTCTTCTCCTTGTCATGCAACGCCCTGCAGCAAGGAATATATAAATTAACATCAATCAACAAACGATTTTCCAGTTTCATTTTACCACAAAACAATAGGAAGTGTAATATTTATTTAATGGTGAAACCTGAAGAGAGAGACTTGGACCAAGTTTGAAGGCCACCACATATGAGGAGAATCAACGAGAATTTTTCTGAACATTCCAGCCCATCCATACCCAAGCAACTGAGTAGTCTGGACGAGGAGGAAAGCTGCCATAATGTGTATTTTTCTGTGGTAGAAGGCCTTAACAGCAGTAACAATTCCAAGAGCCATAATACCTCCGGCTCCACAGTTGGCAAATATGGTGATCAAAACATGTTCTTTCAGATTGAAGGGACCTGAATTCAGTGAAAATGACCAGTTTGTGAGAGGGAGTTTGACTCGGGTTGTTGGAAGAGAGGCTGCCATCAGTTTCCCGAGTGGAAGCACCAGAATCTGAGCTGAAACAGAGGTGATGGACAGAGCATTTGAACGGTAGCCGAAGAACTGGTTGAGAAAAGCCAGGAATACACATGAACTTATCCCCAGAACCCATGTTCGGAAAGTTAGCGCCGGCAACGTTGGGTCGTCGGTGATTGGAACTGTCAGCCTCACTTGCTCTATTGGGCTGTCGTTCACTTCTTCTTCCCCTGTAAAAACAAACTTAGTTATGATCATGAGTGGCTTTATTTAAATAATTTCTGCCAGAGATGAAAATAAATAAAGTAGCTAGCTAGCTAGTAGTGGTTTAATTTGCCTACCTGGTTTAAGGGCGACGACATGGGGTCTTATTTGATCATCATCAGAAACTCCATTCTCAGGCAAACTTGGCATGACTGTGCTATGTAGTTCCTTGCTTCGTTTTCATATGATGATGATTAGCATAGTATTTATATATAAAAAAAAAATGGAAGGAAAAAAGAGCTTGGTAGCTAGCTGGACGATACTGCTGATGAAGGTGTAAACAAGTTGGCCGCTTTTAGTCACACATTGATTACATCACCACCAGTTCAGTCGCAGAAAAAAACAAAGGAAGGGATTGATGGATTGATTCCTGAATCGGGATTCATCTTCAGCAGACGTCGTAGCTTAAAATTGAGAAAATTGGTGCCCAAAATAATAAATGCGTGTAATGTATTATTATTGACTTTGTTGCTACTCGCCACAAATGCATCTCAGTACTGTACTGTGTTCTCAGTCATTCTCAGAGAGAAGGGTGTGTTTTCATTGTTCTGCGGAATCCTTGGGGCTGGCTGTCAAACCAAACCAAACTAAGAGGACAACCATCCATCCAGTCCACTCCATTTTTTCGGCTACTACGGCCCAATTACTGAACCTTATTTTGGTACTTCCCCCATTTATGATTTCACTTCAACAAACAGCCACTATACTAAACAATTGTTTAATTTACTCCGGTTACTTTACAAAATTATAGAATTCAGTCCTTCTATTATTCTTTTCTCTGGTTTCTTGTTAAACGGGGTGCAATCGGTTTGCCAAACGCCCATTGATGTACAGGTTATGAAACTGTGTCTGAAACAACACAGCCCTTTGCAAATGTTTCTTCCCTCTATTCTTATTCCAAAAAATTGCCATGTATCGAGTTATTTTACATTCTTATTACCATGGTTCTGTTGAAGATTAAACCGGTAAGATTAAAGATTTAAGGTTTGATGGTTTGATTAAGGTTGGACTGTTTGTTGAACTGGGTCCAACCGTTTTAATTATTAAATAAATATGATTAAGCCAGTCCGGATGATTTTTTTTATTGAGCCGGATCAAACCGACGGTATAGAGAGTTTAATTTCATATGTCGTTTGACAGTTAGAATGTGGAATGGAATCTTGAACACTTTTCCATTTGAGCAGGAAACTTGATCCCAACAAAATGCATTATGAGAACTAACTTTCTCATTTCCATCCACATTCCATTTCACATTTCTGCTTGCAAACTTACCGTATAATTATTCAATCATTTTTTAAGAAGTTTTAACTTATATAAATAGTTTTAAGCTTTTTATTGGTCAAATAATTAAGACGTTACTTTTTAGTGTTAATTATGTTTATTATGATCATTTAAATGCATATTATAATTAAATTATGGAACTAGTAAAGATGGTAATCACTCATTTTATCTAATTGAGAGATTAGGGTTTGAGTCCCGCTATCCATAATTTTTAAAGTAAAAGTGTAAACATACAAAACTGGTCCAACCGACCCATTAATTTTGGTTCAACTAGTCTAATTTCTCGATCAAATCCTATCAACACCCAACTTTGACCAATCTCACAAACCGTTGAACCGGTCGGTCCAATTGGGTTTTTGAAAAATAAACATATCATTTGGAAGAAAAATCGGTTAGAAAATTGTCCCAAACCAAGCAAAAATTATACCATAAACCAAACCCAAAAACTGATTCATTTTTTTTTCAATTTTCACTAGCATAATTCTTAATTTTACAAAAGCAATCATTAATATTAGTGTTGCTTAAGTATGAAAATAATTATCTAGTGTTACTTGCAACCCAATTATTACGAACAAGTGACTAATTATATAGAAGTATAGAATTTAACATTCTAATATTCTTCGCCATTTTTGGTGTATTGTATGAAAACAATAAAATTAAGGTGGACACTAAGGTAAAAACATGCATCGGGTGCAAACGCCATGTGGCAATATACCATTGGGTGGTTTTTATTATTTATTAAATAATGTTCGGTTAGCCCTTAAAAATGTAAAAACATGCAAATTAATCACCCAAAATTTATTATTATTTAAATTCGTATCATCATTAACCTCCATGGACTCACTGCATTTTTTTATTTCTTCTTTTTATTTTTATTTTCCTTACCTTATCTTCTTCTCCTTAATTTTTACAACTCGTAAGAAGCCCTTCCACAATTAACCAAAAAAGAGCTCCACCTTCATTTTTATTATAAAATACCTCTCCCATTACAATGTGATGATTCATTTCATAAAAGCAGTTTTGTTGAATCATCCTGGAGTTTAAATATTCGATCCACCAAATATCTTATAATCTCATCTCATTTTATTTCATCGCATATCTCCGTTTTGAGAACCAGATGATGCTACTGATCAGTAGAAAAACGGGTTGTTGAATCCTCTATTTTTGGCGCTAGGTGTTCAACTGGATGAGAAATTTCAGCATATACCCCTGACTCCAATCCTTAATTAGGTTCAGTAGATTCAGTTATTAATGACACTAGATTTTCCACATTTATCGCCCTCATTTAAGCGACATTTCACACATATTTGTATTGCTTTAGGTAGAAGTTTAAGATGTTTTATACATTTTAAGCTAATATCTCGATTTAGTGTCTCGGACTTGTTCGACCTCCATTTGATGTCGTTTTGGAGTGTTTTTCTTATAGATTTTAGGTACATGACGATATCGAGACCTTAATCAGAGAGATACAGCATGCATGGATAATCTAGAACAAGCAATAAGAAACATTTTGACATCTCGGGATAACTCAGGAAGTGCAAGGATCTTGATTTGATCTGAAAACGTTGTAGTTTTGCATTTTAGACATAACTCCTTTCTCATAAGTCCAATTGATGCAAGGCTGGGTGCATTGGAAAGCTAGCTCAATTTCCTACAAATTTTGTGAAAAAAACATCTGTCGGAATTGTCACAGAATGCGCCTAACACTATCACGAAGTTTACGCGTGTAGTGTTATGATGTGGACGCATGGATTCGCTGGAAGTATGTCACACTATGCGCCTAAATGTTTAAGGCGCATAGTTTGACAATTTTAGACGCATAGTGTGATGGCTAACAGCAACAAGGATTTTTGTTCCTATTTAAAGGCCTTTCTTCCCTCATTCGAAAGAGAGCCTTTTTGGACAAAATTTTGGACAGAAAATAGAGACTTTCAAGCGACCAGAAGACATCAACTTCGAGGAGTTTGGATCGGTGACGATGTTATCAAGATTGGTGGGTCGAGTTTTTCGATGGTTCTCGGCGAAATTAGATTTTTTAGATTTCTTATTATGAATTTAATTTCAATATTTTTCTTTGTTGATTTCGACTTGTTCTTCATGATTATGAGTAGCTAAACTCCTTCTTACTTAGATTAGATGAAGTCTAGGTGATTCTCGATAAACGATTGATACTTTGATTATTTTGATTTATGAAAGTTTGATGTATTTCAATTTATGATTGATTTATGATTGGGTTCTTGTTCTTTCCTGGCAAACTTGAATAGGATCTTATTAGATTTGTGACTGATTGAAAAGAGTTTTCTTCACAGAAATCAATCAATTAGGTTAGTCGTTAACCCTCATCTGGGAGCGAATAGACTAGTCACTCGTGTGTACAATTCTCATTTGTTTGATTGCCTTGTGGATTTAAACTCTTCGTCTCAAAATAGCGGAATGAGATACTAGATAGGTAATAGGTTAGCAGGCCCGAAAGGGCGCATCTAATTAGAGAAGAATTGCGACGGTGAATTGTTTTACCGCTTGTTTTGCATAAATTGAGTTAATTTGTTTGTGCAGTATTGCAATCCTTATTTTCTTGTTATTTGCATTGGTATTTTAATTTAGTTATTAGTTCATAAAACTCGCGGCACTTCAACCACAACTTTGGTTAATCGATTAGCACTTTTCACAAGTTTGAGTAGACGCAACTTTGAGACCTTAGGAAAATTTAACTCTAGTTAATTCATTAACTAGGTTTTTTGAGACGCGTAGAAACCATTTATCAGTAGTTTCATTCGGTAGAGAAATTTGATCTTCTTACACTTGATTGCATATAGGGTTTTTTGTATTTGGATCTCCAGATGGGTTGCAGGTGGTTTTTGGGAACTGGTCAAGTGATTGCAAATTCTATGGTGATTCGATAAGCCTGCATAGCGGCGAAGGATCTGATCATCCAGATTCAGCGATTTGCAGGGTGGATTGGTTAAACCGTTTTAAACGAGCCACTGATTCGGTCTTGGTAAGTCACCCAAATAAAACCATTTTTAGTTAGTTAATCAGTATGAAAATCATTAACCACCGAACCAACCATTGGTTGGGTAGTAATTGGTAAATTTCTTTATCGGAATAAATATTTCCCCATTTTCCCCACTTTTCCCTCTCAATTTTTATTCTGAAATTTTGAAGAATTTTTCCGATTTTATCATAGTCGATAAGATTTTGGTTAAAAATCCATCGTATAAGCTCATTCGTTGTATAGTTTCTTGTTGTTGCTGAATAATGTGATAGTCTTACCGCCGTGATGGCAGGTGAGCATGGGACGATGGTAAATACCCTTGTTTGGAAGAATTATAATATACTTTGATTGACATTTTAATGAAATACCATACGTCAAGTTGATTTCGGTTAGTCTTTCTCTGTAGGAGACCAAGGAATTATATCTCTTGCTTTCGGTTAGTCTTTCTCTTTTGAACCTGCTTAGTAGATACTTTGAACCTGCTTAGTATATATGGCCTTACGCGTTTTAATTCTCTAACTAATTGAATTCTCTAGATATTTGAATTCTCTTCCTACGAATTAACCCGTACAAACGACCTCTTAATCTTTGAAACACTTCGGTTGACTTTTCTGCTGATTTGTTGAAGGAACTCTATGTCCAAAGTGATGCGCGAATTGTATCCCGCTTTAAAATACCCACTAGATTGCTCTAGTGGGATGGTAAATTTCACAAGGGTCTTCCTATTTTTATTACTCAAGTTGATGTACTAACTAGACCAAGTAACATGATGTGATTGGTTTTTAGATTGTTTCAAGTAACTTATTAACAACTAAGTATGCAATTTACAGTTAAACGAATTCGAGAGGTTGAGTTTCAAATAAGAATGAAGGTTGCTTGGATTCGAATCCACTAAAGCTAACAATGCATGATGAATGACAAGTTATCTCAGTTATTCAGGTTATAATGGTTTGGCAATTTCCTAATGTAGTCTTAGATCACTCTTGCGCCTCTAAGGATCTATTTCGTCTAATGGTAGACTCCTCTCTCGAGCTAATCTACACCTAACCAAAAGCATTAATTATGTTCGATGAAATGCTACACCGATAAACGTGCAAAAAGCCTAAACGATTCGCTCATCTCTCGAGCTAACAAATAATCTAGGGTTCTTCCTAAGCAACCTATCAATCTATGTTCCTCTCGGATCCACAAATCAATGTCGATGACTCAATCAAGATGATCAGACAAGAATGAATATGAAATTAGGTTTTAGGAAGAACGCATCATAAATCTGAATAAATCCCGATAACAAATCTAATCATCCATACAAAAGCTTAGCTAAAGCTTCATCTTGTCCGAACAACACAGAAAGTTTAGCTACTCATGTTTTGGGAAGTAAGAAGGGAAAAAGAAATGAGAACAACCCGGAAAGACAACATGATCCGTCGAGAATTCTCAATTCTGTCGCCGATCTTCGCTCCTTCGCCAATCGATGATAATCTATCGCTTCAATCGGTCTCTGAGACTCTCTCTCTAAGAGCTCAAAAATATGTGTAGAATGATTGACCAGGAACCCTAGCTCTCTCCAAGACCTCAAAAAATAGGTGTATAATGAAGTATATGTCGTCCACGGGGGCTCGAGGGTATATATAGGCTTCTGGACCAAGTTGGAGAAGGAAAATGACTTGAAAACCCGTCTGGGGGTGGGACACGGCGTGCTCCATATGGCGCTGACCTTGCATCAATTGGACTTCCCAGTGATGAGTTATCCTCAAAATACTAAACAGTGGCACTTTCTTCCCAAGTCGAACGCTTTGAGTTGTTCCGGCCTCCCCATCATGTCTTGGTTTATCTCTAAACGTCATATGACACCTGAAATGTATCAAAAACATACCAAACACCATAATACGGCCCCGAGGGGCAAGAGAACCAAACATGTACTCGAAACCCGAATTTGAATACATTTCGACACATAAAAATATAGTTTATAACGAAAAAAGGTGTGACGAAAATACATCACATCACAAAGTGTATCCTGCAATGTACATAGAGAACGTTATCACACCCCATGATCCCGAATTCTCATCCATTCTAGGTGAGCTAATTTTACTTCTTCTTCCAATCAAGAAAACATTCGTTTGTTAGTCCCTTGTACGTGGTTATTTAATAACTTACTGATTTTTCAGGCTTTGGTGAATCAGGACTTATAGCAAGCTTTCAAGTCGTGATTTGCCATTTGTGTCCAATGATGAGCAAGGTCCATTTCAAGATACACATTGATCGACATTTCATTGAATTTCCATGTGTCAAGTTCCGTGTTCTCATAAGTCATAATTTGGTTTATGATGCACCCCTTTATCACGTTAGGATCTTGTTAGTTAGAAGGTGGCCTAAAGAAAGACAACTTTCGGAAGTTGATACATTGGCTTTCAAACTTTATTCATTCTTCCCTTCGTTTGATGCTCTTCAAACAATGAGAGTCTTAGATGTTTGTTTATTTTCTGATTGTTTCATCATATGCAGATCCTATATCAAGTCTCTGGCTGTAGAGATATCGATAGAATCCACACATATGCACGGCCTTCAGTGGTAGCTGATATACCAACAGGAGACCAAGGAATCATATATCTTATTTTCGATTAGTAAACAACATTTCACCTTTTGTATCTCATTTGCAGGTTGCACACAACTTTTCCAACCTGGAAAACCTGTCACCAAGGCCTAACTGCTTTAAATTCTTTGAATGAACGATCTAGAGCTGAAGAGAAGAATGTTAACAACTGCTAGCATAGGTGTTTTACATTCATTGCTGCAAATGATGTGATACTCGAATTGTTTTTTCAATTAGATCTTCTTTTTAATAGACAAGAATTTAATCGAACCCTTCCCATATTTATCCCTGCATACTCAGGGGTCTGTTTGTTTGCTCGAATCACAATACTTCTAAGAACTGTTGTTTGTGCTTACTTGGTTGTGTTAGGTAGTTATGGTGTCAAGTTTATGATTATGAATTTTTTTTGCAATACCATTGTCATTGAATTGAATAGCTTGAAATAAGATAAATTCATAAAGCTTCATTACAATAAAATTCTTAAATTTTACTTCTCCTAACATCAATCACGTCGACAGTAGGTATTGTTCATAATGCTAAACATAAAAAATATCGTACTCCAAAAATTAAAATTCTGAAATCTCCATAATGCTAAACTTCCTAAATTTCGAAACTCCAACAACAGTGAATATATATTTTTCTACTTCATCGAACATATACTTTTGTAGTGGCCACCTTGACCACAGTTCCTACACTTTTTCGTATTTTTCATTTCTTCATGCCGAAACCCTTAAATGGAACTTTTTCCTGGATCTTGAATATCTTTAAACTCCTCGAGGATGTGAAATTTTTGATGTCTGTGTCGGGAGCTGATTTAATGCCCTTACTTTTTTTACTACCTGTTTCATCCAGTCTTGAGCGAACTTACATGCCTTTGCCGATGCCTCACATAGCCTTAAAAATAAATGTTGGAATTTTGATGAATTCCATTCCTTTGTAAACAACTATGAGCTTCGGTCATTGTTCTCAGATGTTGCGTTTCGTCACAGTCTTTTGGCTTCTTTGACCATCTATGAATCACAAAACTCAGGGGACCCTCAGCCTTATCCTCCTCCTTTACGACAAATATCATGTGGTGACACGATATTTCAATGCTTATAAACTTTCGACAAGTACATTTCATTGAATTAGTGATAGAATTGTAGGTCACCCTCACCTTTAAGCCATTACCACAAAACATATTGACCAAAGTATTTATGAGAATCTCTTTCTATCTTGCAACTGTCCTTTTTGCACCCCTCGCTAGAATTTAGCTGCGTCCTGAATTTTTTAAATGCTCTTGCACTGTAAACTTCATTTGCACTCTTTTCTAGAATCTTTATATTTACATTTATAATTTCTGGAAAATATTAAATGGATCGAAAGTCTAATGTTAGCTCCACCTCTCTCATCTCTAAAATCCATTCGTCGCAGCCAATGAAAATTGAAGTAGCTTGCTGGAATGCTTAACATGCTTTCCAATATGTGAATTAAGTCATTCACATCTTGAAGTAGTCCTCACCCCTGCGAAAACATTTCGCCACAAACAGGTGTTTGCCCATTCATGACCTATGTCTAAAAGATTTGTGCGAATCCATGGGCCATCCTGAATACCACAACTTGTAACAAACTCATCACATTGATGTACCCAAACATCCTCCGATTCATATTATGTTTTCACAAACTTCATCCATTTTTTGGTGAATTTCTGATTCTTCACATGCTGAGTTACATTTTTTTGTAAAATGCCATGAACACAAACGATGATTCGCTTCAGGAAAATTTTTTTATTGCATTGTCCATTGCTTAGTTCTCGTAGGTGATGACAGTCTTCGACACTTATAAAGATTTAATAATTAATATTATTTATGGGGAACACAATGGTCCCCTGATGTAATATGGGGCCAATTTATCAGCTATCATTGGGTGGATTCATTTCCCATTATTTTTGTGATTTTGAAGTTTCAAGTTTTACAAAATTTTAATCTCAAAAGTTTAAGTAAGTTGGAGTCTCAATTAGAATAAAATCAAACCAAAACTCCCTAGAATGTCACTAATTTCAAGAATAGGCATGGACAATCATCTCTCTTGTCCATGTCAGCAACTCCTAATTTTTTTAGATCAAAATAACGCATCATTATTTTTCAGTTATTAAATGGCCTATGTGACATATTGGTGTTAGCTTAATAACCCTGTCGCCAAGAACTATTGTACACATGGACTTTTGTTTTATATTTCAAACATGGAATTTCTTATTAATTTTTAATTTAAAAACCCTCTATCTAAATCGGTGATACATAATAATAATTTGACCCATAGAGCATTCCTCCGATCATAGACATAATAAGCATGTAAGGGTTAAATAGGTAATATTCTAGTCAAAGGATCTGTTTTGGTTACTGTTTTCCACAAAATTAGTTTGCCTTGGAAATGTTAATTGATGGCAATATGTGGAATGTGGATATGGCTTCCTCCGCTCCGCTGTAGTGTCGTCGTTATATTGTAGCGTGGCGGAGGCGGTGGTATGTCCATTGCGTAAACTGAGCCGTTTTGGAGGACGAATATATATTCCATTTTCCAATTGTTTAATTTGTTGTCTTCTTTAAGGACATGGGAATGGATTTGGATCATACATAAATGGCTCATCGTGGGTGTAACGTTGGATTTGATGTGTAATTCCTTGAATCAAGTTGTTAATAAATTCTATACTCGTCACTGGAAATATAACTTATGCTAGTTTTTTTGTCTTTTTCACAAAGCTGCATTTAGATGTCATACAAACAAGGACAAAACGATTAATACGTGACCGGAAAAACAAAATACTAGGCTATATACAATTCAATGAAATCCCAATAGAGGCATGGTCTCAGCCTAGTAATTAAGATGCTCCGTTTTATTAATGGAGTCTGGGTTTAAATCAAACCTTTTTAGATTTGAGATTCTCAAACCAAATTTAGATATCTTCGACAACGGGGGGAAGAAAAATAGATGTCGACTACGAACGAGGGTGAATATCTCGCCGATAGAGAGTAATGGTCCTCCAAGTACGAATCGACACGCACCTAAACGAACCAACGGTCCTCTAAGTACGAATCTCCACCCACTCAAACGAGTTAGGAAAACTCAAAACACTATAACTTTATTCTTAGAATAATTCGCAATGGTCTCTCTCATACATAAAATGCTAGGCTTTTATAGCCAAACTAAACTTCTCCTCCGTGTAAAAGAGTTCTAAACTTATCTATACAATTGATCACGTTAGATTTGGCACATTCATCGCCCTCATTAAAGTGATATTTCATGCATAATTGTATTGCTTTAGGTAGAAGTTTAAGATATTATATGCATTTTAAACTTTTATCTTGATTTAGTGTCTCGGACCCAGTCGGGGACCATTTAATGTCGTTTTGGAGTGTTTTTTATAGATTTCAGGTACATGACAACATCGAGGCGTGGATCGGAGTGTTACTGTGACACCCCGATTTTGGGTCAACCATGGGTTCGAGTTTTAGAGACAAATCGGTTGAGTTTTGGGCTGGTAATTGGTCAACCACGGGCGTGAACGTAGTCAGTCACGGGCGTGATGATCAGACCAATCACGGTTGTGGGGAATAGTTAACCACGGGCATGAGAGTCAGTAGGCCATGGGAGTGGGTACCTGTCAACCACAGGTGTGGTTGGGTGTTTGCCACGGGTGTGGTGGACTTATTATATCGGGTTCGGGTTCAGAGAATCAGAAAAATAGAGAGAAGAAATTAGAGACTCGGCGTCGCGCTCTAGAAGATGAAGGAGATCGATGGTCAGGAAGAAATCGAGGCGAGTAGTCTACGATAAGTGGTGGGAGATTTGAGAGGCCATGAGATTCATGAGAAGGTGAGAAATCCTCTTTCTCTCTCAATCTCATAGTTTTGGTTCTTGTAAGAAAACCTGACAGTCAGGGTTTGGAAGATCCAACCCCCGATCGGATCATTCAGATGTATCAGGATGGGAGGATCGAGCTTCAGGTAGGCGGCTTCAGATCAGACTATTTGAGAAAGCTATTTAAGAGGTAGGGGTTAGGATTACATTTCAGCTTTATGCAAAGAATTGCAATTAGTTGTCAGGAATCCTGGTTGGATTTTCAGATTTGTACAGTAGTGTGTGACCTACAATACAGATAGATGCATTATGCAGTTGAGAGTTTCGGGCTGTGCAGTAGCATGTGATCTACTGCATAGACAGTTTTTTAAGAATTAGGAGTAGATAGACTAGCTCACGTTATATCTTGGTCCATGGATAGCGCGATCCCCCAGGTTACAGTCAGTTTCACGGAGGAAGTGTCGAGTATGCCTCCAGTTGCTGCTCTCACGGTATTCATGGTGGTTTATGGTCTGATCCACCATGAGGCCGTCCGCTCATAGCTAGGGGTGGCTAACGTTAGGATGATGCCTACCGGACCACATGGTCACATTATTAGTTCAGTAATTAGATAGACTTTTTGTTTCTATCCCAGTCTAACCTGTCAAGTCCAGTCCATGCAGTACAACTCAGTATAGGCAGTACAATTTAGTACAGTCACCTTCAAGCTCTGTGCAGGCGTAGACCTATCACCGTGCAGTTTCAGTTCTTTGCACCTATTAGTCACTCAGTGCATATCACTAGCCCCATTAGATGTTATTTCCCATGGTGTATCTATGCGTAGAGTCAAACATACTGGAGCTGATGGTGGGGAGAGAGCTGATCGGAGTTGTGATATAAGTAGTTATTGTTTTGTTGTATTTTTAGAACTAGAGTTGCATCTCCACTTGTCTTATTTTTCAGCATGATTTGAGGATTCAGAATCCTTTTCTGTTAGTATCAAAAGTTTTCATAAATGGTTCATGTTCAGTTTTTAATGCTTGTTTTATACTTAGTTTAGTAATTGGGGGTTGAGTTTGGTTCAGTTTGGAACCCGAGTAGGATTCTTCGGTTGAACTAGTGGTTTGATCGAAAATCCTGGGGGGTTTCTTTGGTTGAACCAATAGAATTCTTCGGTTCAGTACTATAGCTAGTACTAATTATTGAATAAATCCGATAATTGATTGATCAATTAGTTAGGACCCGTATGCTGGTGATTGTGCTTATTGCACTTTTGTTAAGCTGTAGGCTTTGGTAAGCGCCACACTAACTATCACCGCAGGGCTCGATAAGCACCACACTAACTGTATTTGCAGCCTATTTTGGTGCCACTATCATATATATGGGTCGTCAGCATATGTGAGCTGGGATCCCAAATAAAATATGAATAAGAATTAAAATATAGAAGTAGCCTTATATTTTATATGCTGAATACTTTATATATGATTATGTGTACCTTATAGTGGCCCATGACAAAGATCCTCACTCAGTGATTAGCACTGAACCTTATTTTTCATTTCAAAGCATTAGTAGGATTACCGGTTCACACACTAAAAATCTAGAGAATTGTATCATCAAGCTCCGGGGTCGTCCATTGTGGCGACGATGTCAAGTAGATATCGAAGATTGTGTTTTGATCCTTGTTTTGTGTATTAAAACTCGTTTGGGACTTTTACTCTCCTCACGTACATATGCTATGAGCTATCGCATACTAGTATAATGTGAGATATGGTTTTGTAAGATATACTGGCCTTAAGCCAAGTATATGGTTACTCTGGTCCGAGCCTATGGAGCTTGAGACTTCTGTTCTATACGTATATGTGTCCTTACGGACTTTTGATATAGTGTTTTGTACTGTGTAAAATAAATAAGTCATATATGACATTTTGAGTAGTTTTTGTGTTGACTGGTCATTTTTATGGATACGTATAAGCACAATTCTAGATTATGACGAAGGAATTCATTTGATGAGTTCAAGACATTAAATGATATATACGGCATAAGTAGCATATCACCCCTATTAGTGTTCCGCTATGTTATTGCATATCGAACCTGTTTCCAACTCTGTTTAGTAAGGGGGTTTGTTATAGACTGCTTCTCACAGCTCTTAGATTGACACCATGCACAAGCTAAAAGAAGTTATTTTGCAAGAATCTTTGTTGTAGAAAAAGACTAGGGATCAATGGATTATTGGTGGCGTACGCATTACCAGACGACCGACGTTACATGGGGTAGTATAGATGTATACAATTTGTATAGGTTTGTACATAGTGTAATACTACGTTAATATGTTTACACAATGTCATATGAAGTGTATATACTATGTACCAGGTTGTATGCGGGTCGTACAATAAACACTTTGTACAAAGTTTATATACATACAAGTATATATACACTTTGTACAAAGTGTAATCCGAGGCCAGAGTCGACAGAAAATTGATCGGAGAAATTAACGGTGAGTAGATCTACAACCTCACTTTTTTTTTCTTTTTTCACATTTTTCCCGTACATTATCAACCATTAGATATGGCATACTAATTTTAGTCGGTTCGGATGGGACTAGGGCTTATTAGAATCACTCCAATAAATGTTTTATTGGAACCCGATTCGACGGAGACCTGTTGGGACAATAGTGTTTGTGCTGTCATGTGACAACACCATTATTCACAATTAGATTAGGTATCAAGATCTGAAGGATGAATAAAAAGATCTGAAGTAAAACCCCTCCTCCTCCTCCTCCTCTTCTTCCCAGTGGCGGATCCAGGATAGAAATTTGCCCTGAGCTGGATTTGAAGCAAAAAAAAAAGTCAAGTCATCATAAGAAATCTAAGCAACCAAATATTAATTATATATATTACATTAAAGTTCAAACACTTCACTTTTTAATCTACAACTCTAACTGCACGCAGTGATTTTTCAATTTAGCGAATTCGTCAATTGTAGAGTCTATATCTACCTTTCGAGCATAATCCCTCTCAATAACCATCAACAAAGAGTCAGCCAGAAAACTATCATCCATTTTTCTTTGTAGATCATTCTTCACAAATTTCATTGTCGAAAATGCTCTTACAACAGTAGCTGTGGATACTGGCAGCGTTAATAGAAGATGAATCAGTCTACATATCATATTATATTATTCTTCATGTCTTCTTGTTACCAACATCTCCATCAATTTTGCTAAAGAGGGTACCTCAAAATTAGGATTGCGAACAACATATTGCTCATAGTATGGCAACTTAGTACACAGAAGAAGTTGTTCAAGATCACTAAAATCCTGTGGGTAGAACTCAACTACAAGCTGATAGATATTATCTGCATTGAATGACCTATGAGAATCTCTAGCGTCCGATGCAACACCCAATTAAAATAACCGAACCGTTGTCTCATTGAACCTTGAGTTTAGTTCACTCAATTGATAATCTATGCATTGATTGAAGTACTCAAATGGTACAAGTTCTCTAGCGGCATCTGCTTCATACCAAGACAACCCAACGTATTCAAATAAGGTATATCTATGTCATGGTTTAAACAGAAAGACTTTACCTCTTCAAGGAATGGTTCCCATACTTCATCTCTTAGTTTCTGTAGAAGACCTTTCAAAGTTGAAAACATCCCAACTGCTTCCAAGATGTCAACAAATTTCCTTTGAAAGGCTTGAGAAGAGACATAGTTTCCACCATAATCTTCCTCATCATGTGCAAGCAAAAAGAAAACTTAAATGTAGTAATCTCTTCAAGAGCACCTTCGGCTTTACTTTGGCGTGATGGGATATTCTTACTAACCTCTCAAGCACTTCACATGTAGCAGCAAACATCTTTATCATACTATCAACTGAAAAGAAACGAGAGCTCCAACGAGTAGTACTTGCACGTTACAACAGTACTCTGAGTAGCTCCCTTTCCAGTCTCAAGCTCACCCCTTTCCACCGTTTCCTCAGTGTCTCTTTTATGTGCCTCTAGATACTCTGTATTACGCTTGGGAGATGATTTGACCAAGTTAATAATCTTATCGAATAATGAAAAGAATTTCCATATTAGACCACAATCCTTTGTTATAGCTACTAAGGTCAACTATAACTTGTGAGCAAAGAAATGAACGAATTATGCATATGGACACTCGTGTAGAAAAAAGGCCTTCAATCCATTATATTTTCCTATGTATATTACTAGGACCATCATATCCTTTGCCTCTCATTTTGTGAATCAGAAGATTGTCCTCAGACACCAAATCATATACAACCTCCTTCAGTGTTGTTGAAGTAGTATTAGCAACACTCTTGATGGCAAAGATGCGCTCTGTTAGAATGCTAGCCAAGTTAACAAACCTAAGTATGATAGCCATCTATTCTCGTCCAGACTGATCTTGAGCCTTATCAACAAGAATTGAGAAACATGCATCTCCAAGATCTTCCCTTATTTTACGACGCACTCGATTCGACATGATTCCCAATAACCCTTTATGTATGCTAGGAGCTATATAATTAGCATTTCCAGGGGCATTTTGCAGAATAACTGCTTTCACATCTTCCCTCCATTCTGTTAGAAGTTCAAGCCATTCAATCAGATTTCCACGATTCAGAGAACTTTCAGACTCATCGTGACCTCAAAATGCAGATCCCTGTAATGCTAATCATTTCACAATCGAGATGGTTGCCGATAGTCACAATCAATGGTTGACAACTTCTTCTTGACGAACTCTATCAATATAGGCAAAAGGAACACTTAGACCACTGGCACATGCAACGGCTTTATTATGTCATGAAAAAGGAAGACGTACCAATATGAGCTAGAAATACACAATCCTTTCCTCTATGAACCCTCTTCCAATTATAGAACCCCTCATTCACCAAGGCAAAATTAGACTCTCCATAAAAACAATAGCATGGAAAGCAATAAGCTTTATGAGTTGTTAGAAGTACTCTAACAAAAAATATATATATTGTACCAACTCCCTTGAAAGCAATGTGAGTTTCCGTCTGGATTCTCGAAGTTGATACTCCTCTTTAGATAGATTTGGATAATAAGCCCCCTACACCAAGTATTTTCTTCTTACCTCATCTCTTAATTCGAGAGGCCACTCCGATATTTTAATCCTTTTGCCAGGATCTCTTTCCACTTTATTAACAGAAGATGGAACATTGGCAAACAAAGTTGAAGTTGGAGCTATATCTTTGTCGACAATATTACTTTGATTGATTGCTACTATTGGCACAAAGTATGACGTGAAGAATTTCGTCTTTACTTTCTTCTTTGGTGGCTCCTGTGAAGTCATGGTAGCCACAACCTACATATGACCTTCAATTAGAAATTGTTAATTCAAAAGTTCAAACAACAGTAGACAATAAAAATAGCAACATGACAAAAAAATATAATAACATAAATTGATTACTCACGCTTTCACATGCGGCATGTGAAGAAGATTTATGTGGCAGCAGTGCAACGCTAAACGGTGCGGCGATGGAGATAGGAGAGGCCGAGAAGGAGGGTGCCAGCAGTCAGTGTGAGTTTGGATTTCAGATTTTTTTTTTATAATTGTCCGTCGATTTTGACTTTTATGATGATCTAATTTTAAATTTGGGAATCGGGATTAACAATTGGGCTTTACATAAGTTATTTTATTATTAGATTAATGGCTTAAATTATGATGTGGTAGCTTGGGATCAAATGATTAGTATAATTTATATTTGTGTTACCTGAAATGTGTAGTAGTTTTTGTTCTAAATTTGATTTAAAATTATTATTAATATGTATCGAATACTGAGCCAAAATTATAATTAATATATGTCAAGACTAGAGTATTGAGTCGAAACAACATAACACTGAGCTGGATCTAAAAGTTCCCTGAGCCGGACTCAAAATAATCGTAAATATATACCCTCCTCCTCCTCATACCTCTACATTATTTTTGGAACAATCCATGTGCTTTAGCGTCAGTCTTTCATTCACAATCAACTGAGTCTCAACAGTCTCACGTATCGTATAAAGTGTGACGAAGTAGGATCAACAATGATAATAAAATGAACACCAATAGATAAACTATGACCTAGGCCTGCTAAATAGTCGGTGGTCCGGTTGTCTTTCTGATATATATGCTTAACTATGACCACTCACAAAAATTGGTGACCTCAGGAGTATGTTGGTGTGTAAGCTCACTATTCGCTAATAAGAGTTGAATCACATGTGAATCCAGCTGCACCCATACTCAGTGGCAGAGGGAACTATAAATGTGGGGTGTGAGCTAAACTCAGAAAATCATTGTAAAATTCAGCCAATACCAGGGATCAATCCACTGCCATCAGCCCATACTTATTGGCCAGCTATTCTAAGGTCGCTTGGGCCTAATTTCTGGTCCAATAATTAGTCCATTATTATCACTAAAATCAGCCTATAAATTGGTTTACAATAACTTAACTCATAATTTTCTTTTGAAAGCAATCGTATATAATGATTTTCTTGATGAAACCAAAAAAGATAATACCAACTTTGCAGTTCGCAGCCAAGCTCTCCAGAAAAAGCGAATCCAAACTGTAGCCTGAATATAAATCTCCTAGGCAAACGCAACTAACTGAAATGACTGTCCTCTAAGAACCTATTAACATCCGCATGTGAAGAATTTGCGTTGGCACGCCCCTGAATGACTGAAATCAAAGAAGGTCTTTCACATCCTTGCTTAACACCTGGAGCAGAGGTCACCGAAATCTCTCCCTTCTTACAACTTGCATCCAAATTTTCATCTATCCCCAAGGTAGTTGCAATAGGTTGTGTATTCTCCTCTGCATCCACGCGTTGTAGCACATCAAAATGGTTTTCTCCACCAGTACCATTCTCTTGTGCTCGAGGGATCTACCGATTCATAGAATTACCATTACGAGGAGAAGAATATTGGTGAGCTGTTTTCCCCACACTTTCATCCATTCTCCATACACGTGATCGTCTGATGGCATGCCACCTAGAGAAGAAACAGAAACCTCAGTCACCTCAGGTTTTTGGTCAATAGGAGTCTGGCATTTGCAGAGGTGAGATGGAGCTCTATACATCCCACACAGAGTGCATAAATCATATAGACCTTATAAGAGATCAGGTATTTCACACCCTCCAACTTATATTTTGATAATATAGGTTTCGTTAGATCGACCTCTACATACACACTAGCATACTTGCTACGTGCACCCTCCTTGGTAGCATGATCAATTCTAATAGGGTTTCCGATACTACTGGGAATTCTCTTCACCGATGTCAGGTTATAGAATAATTGGAAAATTATCTAATTTCACTCAAGCCATTATAGTCTTTACTTCTGTCATCCAAGGGTCAAAACCTTTAAACCATTGGTGAACTATAAGGTATGTCTCACCCAACATTTATTGTCTTCCTGCAATAGCCATTCATATTCTTGTTTGCTCTTAAATCTAACCTAACACCCATTCTATAAGTCCCAAATCTAATAGGACCATCCCTCACCAAAAGATAATTGAGTCTCGGAGCCAGCGTCGAATAGGGAACACGACACCTAAGGCCTTTGACGACCAGCACCAAACGCCAAACCCGCCGAAACAAAGACTTCTCTGCAGCTGTGATCAAAATGTTGGGGCATAGCGGGTCAAAGTTTTCCTCATCCAATACACCATCCTCCTCTTTCATAGCAGAAGCAACATCCTCCCAATCAGACTCCGAAAGGTACTACTCATCCGTATGATGACTCTCCTCGAAGATTTTATTTAAACGATGGGGCTATGCGTTAGGTTGACTAATGGGCTCCTTCATAGCTTCTTCCTGAGCCTCGGTATTAAGGATTTTGGTATGAGTGATATCCTTGATCAAGACTTCTTCCATATTTTTTTATTGTTGTAAGTCCATAGGACGGACTTTCTTCTTCACTTGCTGGGCATCCTTATCTTCCTTAGTAGAAGGAGAAGAGGAGGCAAAAGGCGGTCGTTGGCTGCCACTAATAGGGTCTGACGCCTTAGAGGCATGAGAAGCCACCACCAGTGCCATCCGCACGGAGCACGACTATGATAAATGAGATCGCATACGGAAAACCTAGGATCCGTGAATTTTAGAGAATAGAAAGTATATAGATAATACAAAACAAAACTAATTTTTTTTGAAAAGTTCAACGTTTTCCACCACCATCATATCTTCTCATCCTCCTCCAATTTTCCCCCAATCCCCCATTGTGAAACTCGGCTGCTGATTTCCCCAAATCCAAAACCCTAATCATCTATACACACGCCCAGATATGCAATCTTTGCATGAGCCTATCCGCTTTCTTAAAAAACATTGGTTTTTCAGATCTGATTTTGCCAATGTCGGAGATAAAGATGATTGAAAATAGGACAAAGGACTTTGATACCCATATTTCCGCTCCCAAGTTCACCGCCATTCAACTAGCATTTGAATTCCTAGGCTCATTGCTACAAGATCTAAACTCTAGAAACTTTAAATCAAAATTGAAAGCGGTTTATATCAATGGGACAAGTGAAATGAAAGGCATGTTACTGACCATATAATATAATTCCATCGATAATTCCCAAGCTCCAAAGTTCACCACCATTGAGAGCAATATCAAGTGTTTTTGCAGTTTTTAATGGTGACGAGCTGTTTTTGATTGAGAGTAATACCAAGTAGCTTTGGTGGAGAATTAGAAAGCTTACAGAAATTGGTTTCTACCGGTGACAAGCTGCTTTGATGGTGGTTAATGATGACGATGAAGGGGCGGTGATAACAAAGCAAAATTCAAGATCTAGGAATTACATTTTCTAGGATTTAAGTTTTTTAGGATTAATATAACTCATTGATTTTTGTTTTTCTAGTTAATTAATTATTTTATGATTTTTTAATAAAATAACATTATGATGTGGAGCCTTCGTGGAGGACAAGTCGGACAACACCTCATTAGTATTAAGTTTGACCCGTTAAATTGATGGTCAAATTTAAAATCGGTGCTACAAAAAGCATTTCCAACTGGTTGTGCCATTTTCAGTAAAAACGGAATAGATCGTCATGATGTCCGCGTGGTAGTTGATGGTGAGCTTCAGGTTGGCGATGGTTGCATTGTGCATCACGGTTAGGGTTGAGAGGCTAGTCGTGTATAATACTTGTCAGGGTTTGTGGTATGGACGAGCTGCATTTGTTATATTGGCAGTGGACCAAGGGATTTAATTGGTGGAGGCCGTGTATGCAGTGGAGTGGAGGCGCCGTTTGCAGTAGATTAAAGTACAACGACGGCAATAATCCCAACACGAGAGAGCAAAAACCTAACTTAATTCAATTTTTTTTTTGATGAATATATTTTTATTCATCAAAATCCACCAATTAATTCCCAATACTAATAAAATCGGGAAAGATAAAAAAACAACACTACATAGCTTTCATTACAAAATAATCTCCCTACAAATCATGGTCGCTATCTCCCCAGCAGTCCTTTGATTCTCACCTACTCAGTGTCGACACCACTCATACCAAATGTTTCCAACAATAGAGCGCCAAAACACTCTACACAATTTAGCATTCAAAGAACTCCCACTGAATTCCTCCGCATACTGAAGGATATTATCCTCACAATTTTCCATGCAAAAAGTTTCAGAACCAAAGTAGTAATTTTGAATACTCTTACCAAACTCACAGCCATGCATCAGATGCTCCAGAATGTCAACCGCCTCCTCACACAAGTCGCACGAGACATCACCACTCAATTCCCAGGCAGCCATATCTATCTGTGTAACAATCTTTTTCTAGATTGCCATCCAGGCCATAAAAGAATCTTTAGGAATGTTTGGAGGTTTTTACACCAGAACATACAAAGAAACACACAAATCACGGGGATGTAAACTATCCCAAACAATAGATACCGAATACCTATCCATCCTTCTTCCTTGCCAAAGAAAAGAGCCATCAGATTCATTGTGTTAACCTTTTGGGAACAAGAGAGAGCAGAGTTGAGCTAACAACCTTTGGCATGATCCCTGTTTCAAAAAATAAACTAACCGCTCGAACAATTTTTGCACCGATCTCATCCCAATGAGCTTTGAAAAAACGGGTTGTGTACCCATCCGAACCCGGGCTTTTCTCTTCAGGGATGGAAAACAGGGCACTCTTAATCTCATCATGCATGACCTCAATACACAATCTCTCAGCCTTTTCTTGAGGTAGACGTTGGCAAAAATATTCTGTAAATCCTCCATAGTACCACGGTCAACCTTGCTTTCCTCTTTCCCCAAAAAGGAGGTGCAATACTCCAAAATAATGTCTGAAATAACATCAAAATCAGTTGTCATATGCTCATTTGGACCTTCTAGTTGAGTAATTTGTTTCCTCACTTGCCTTAACGATACTGATTTATGAAAAAAGCCGTGTTTGAGTCCCCCATCTTTAGCCAATTATTTTGAGCTTTTTGCCAAAAAATTCCTCATAGCATTGTTTTGCCTCCCTCATATAAACTTCATTTGGACTAGTAAGGACACCCCCTTGAGCTTGCTTCATTAACTCGGTTGCCTCCTTACCGTTGGTATTGATATGAGAAAGACAATCCTAATTTACTTGCTTTTAGGCACATCTAACTGATCTCAACCTCGTATACACTCGCTTAAAACCCCTCTTATGAGTGACAACAGTTCTATTATTCCAGACAGCAATAACAACTTCCATTATTCCAGGCAGCAGTAACAACTTCCAAAAACCCCGGCCCCTTTCTCCACAAATTAAAGAACTTGAACGGCTTAGGAAGGGAAATCAAAAGAACCTCAGAATCCATAAAAATTCCACAATGATCAGACATACCTGGGTCTGACAAAACAACTCAAATTGGAGGAAAGGACTGAATCTAGTGAGAGTTGACAAAACAACTGTCCAAACACCTAGCAATAGGGTCATCCCTCCGATGATTATGCAAAGTAAAATCAGGACCCGCACATTGGTGCTCCACCAAAAGATTACTATCAATCTAGTGCCTAAACTCGAACATTGAAGTAGAGATGCCAACCTAATTGGAAACATCCGAAGTGGAAAGGATGGCATTGAAGTCTCCCAAAACAACCATAGGAATGTTGAAGCAAAGCTTCCCTCCAAAGCTTGATACATTTGTAACCTCTCATTTGACTTGTTAGCACCATAGAAAACACACACATATCAAGGGGAAGAATTATGAACCATAAGTAAGACATGATGCTCATCAAAATCCACAACACTAATAGGTAAAGACCGCCTCCACAAAACTCAAATCTGGCCCAAGGGGCTGCAGTCATAATTTGAAAAGGAGATCCAAGCACCAAACGTATCCTGAAGGATTCGCTATGCCTTACTGAAAGTAACTCTAGTTTCAAGTATTCCGACTATGTCTATATTACGTTTATTTAGAAAAGACAAAATATAACTATGCTTTGAAGGAGAATTAAAACCCCTTTAGTTTCAGACTGTGATCTTCATGTTTTACTTTTTCCCCTTCGCTTGCAACGACCCCCCCCCCCCCCCCCCCCCCCCCTGCAGGAGGAATGACTTTAGCAGCTCTAAAGAAATCACCAAGAGTGGCCGTTCCAGGTTTAATTGGCTGCAGGGGTGCCTCCAACACAATCTCCTCATTGTCCTCCAAATCTTCTTTGATCTCCTCAATAACCACATTATTCAAAATGCTCGCAGTTTTAGTGCTCAAGGAAGCCTCACCACCTCCATAAAAGCTTTAAGACCTTCAACTTGATAAGGGGAAGACTACGCCTCCACTCTCTTAGGAGTCTTAGCAGAGTCCTCTCCTCCCCCTCTAGCTGTTGGAATCCTATTAGATGAAGGTGCAACTTCCTCTCTCACTGAGATTCAGTTGCATTGCCTTCAGAGCTAGCTGGGTCAAAACAAATATTTTGCTGGGATTTACCTCTCCATTCTCTAGTCACAGCTGGAGCATGCTTGCCCTGAGGATAATGCCGCTGTTGAGCCATTTTAATAGGGATAATGATACGCTCCTCATTCAAATTAATTTTCTAAGAATCAGGATTACAAGTCCCTTTCTCCAGTAGCAAACAGATCTTCACATCAATCCCTTCACGAATAAACTTGTTCAGTGGCTTACCTATACGACTTACTAGCCACCCTATCCCATCATCAATAATCAAATACAGAGGCACACCCTCTAGGTAACCCACGTTGGGACTTACTTCACATCTAAATCAAGAGGTTGAATGCCAACACTCCAACGACGCATCACAAGTGGAGAATGATGAACATGTCAGGCCCTTGCAAGAACCCATTCACACAGTCTCTCCAAAGGAAAATCAATCAGAAAAAACCTCGGATCAAGAGTCGACAGACAAAGCTCACCTTTGAAACCCACAGGGAGGAATCTGCCCTATATATTGGGCCACCACCGCCGCTCGCACTTAGCTAATCCAACATCAATGATCAACTGAGGAATCGACAAAGCCCCTTCCTCAAACGCTGAATCGAAAAAACTTCAAGTTGTTACTTCTCTCACTCACCACTTGAAACCACGATTGCAGCTCACAACCCCCGCACTAGAGGAGGGACCTCCCGTCAAAGCCGGGGAAGTCACAACTTCCTTTCCCTTACTCCCCACCTATGTAAATTTAGAATGAGGGAACATGGAAGGAGAGACAATCTGCTGCTCCGTTATCACACAAAGAAAAGAGAAAAGAGAGGGAAATCGGAAGCGCGGCATGCCTCCGATGAAAAGGGTCTCACCTGTGGAACTTCAATAAAGTAGAAAAAATTAAAAGAATCTCACGCACCCACGCGATTATAATTCAACATTTAGAAATTAAAATTCATATTACTTTACAGAAACCATCATCAAATTTAGTGTAATTCAAATATTCTATTAATTTAAAACTACTGTTACTTGTTATACAAGTCACTAAGAACAAGTGGCTTTTCAAGGAATATATAATTTCAACGTGTGAAAAGATATGGACTGCATCCTGTTAGCCATGAAGGTTTTGTTTCACGCTACTTTATGGACATTAAGACTCGAGAGGAATGCTAGGATATTTAATAATAGGAACTGCTCTTCCAAATAAGTCTGCTGCAAAATAGATTTTGCACTTGGGGCTCTTTTTCTACCATATGTAAAGTCAATCGGTAAAAAAGTATAAAATATTACGAAGTTTGGGTATATGCTGAGAAATGTCATCACGGTTTTAATATGGATGTTTTGTCACGACGTATCGACTTTCTCGACAAAAATATCTCGCCGTTAATTTATTCTATATTTCGTTAGTCAATCACCTCCAAACTGAACATTGACTCTCCTGCATGACATATAAATTGCCACATGACATACCACATCAATATGCCACATGGTTAGCTATTTTAAAATCAAAATATATTGATTATAAAATAAAATAACATAAACAAATTATCTCCCTTCTTCTTCGACTACTCCTCCATTGTAGCAGCGCGGGTTAATGCAACTGAATCCCTAAACGACGCCCTAGTTTTCGAATTAAACGACGTTCTAAAACAGTGAATTACTAAATTATCCTTTAATAAATTTCGAAAACTTGAAAAACTTTCTAGTTCAATCCAAAAAACCCTTATTTCGTATGTTTTAGTATGTTTTAATTGGTCGAAAACACTCTCGCCGAACCACGGTTCAAAATTGGAAAGGTATGAAATTGAATTTTGGATCTAAAAAAAAAAAAAAAAGCAGACGAACCAACCGGACGGACAGGCGTTCCGTCAGGTCAAACCACCCGGACGGATATCGGTTCCGTCTGGGTAGTCTGACCGGATGGAAAATCGGTCCGTCCGATTTTTTACATTTAATTAAATTTAATAATTTCTTTTAGATCAGTTCGTTAAACTCTAAACTATAAACCCTAAACCCTAAAATCTAAACCCTAAACCCTAAACACTAAACTCTAAATCCTAAACCTTAAACTCTAAACACTAAACTCTAACGGTCCGTCGGGTTGGTCCGTCCGATTTTTTACATTTAATTTAATTTATTAATTTCTTTTAGGTCGGTTCGTTAAACCCTAAACTCTAAACCCTAAACCCTAAAATCTAAACCCTAAATCCTAAACACTAAACTCTAAATCCTAAACCTTAAACCCTAAACACTAAACTCTAAATCCTAAACTCTAAACCCTAAATCCCAAATGCTAAACCCTACACACAAAATCCTAAACCCTAAATCCTAAACACTAAACTATAAGCCCAAAACCCAAAATCAAAAACCCAAAATCCTAAACCGTAAACCATAAACCCTAAACACTAAAATCTAAACCCTAAACTCTAAACCTTTTAACCCTAAACACAAAACCTTAAACCCTAAATCCTAAATCCTAAACTCAAAACACTAAAATCTAAACCCTAAAATCTAAACCCTCAACTCTAAACCTCTAAACCCTAAAACACTAAACTTTAAACCCTAAACCCTAAATCCTAAACCTTAAACCCTAAATATTAAACCCTAAACCCTAAACTCTAAACCCTAAATCCTAAATCCTAAATGCTAAACCCTACACACTAAATCCTAAACCCTAAATCAAAACCACTAAACCCTAAAACCTAAACCCTAAACCCTAAATATAAACCCTAAACCCTAAACCCTAAAGACTAAACTCTAAACCCTAAACCCTAACCATTAAACACTAAACCCTAAACTCTAACCCTCTAAACACTAAACACTAAACACTAAACCTTAAACCCTAAACCCTAAATCCTAAATCCTAAACACAAAACACAAAACTCTAAACCTAAACCTTAAACCCTAAATCCTAAACCCTAAAATCTAAACCCTAAATTCTAACCCCTAAACTCTAAACCTCTAAACCCTAAACACTAAACCTTAAACCCTAAACCCTAAATCCTAAATCCTAAACACAAAACACAAAACTCTAAACCTAAACCTTAAACCCTAAACCCTAAACTCTAAATAGTAAACCCTAAACCCTAAATCCTAAACCCTAAAATCTAAACCCTGAACACTAAACTCTAAACCCTAAACCTTAAACCCTAAATACTAAACTCTAAACCCTAAACTCTAAACCCTAAATCCTAAATGCTAAACCCTACACACTAAATCCTAAACCCTAAATCATAAATCCTAAACCCTAAACCCTAAAACCTAAACTCTAAACCCTAAATATAAACCCTAAACCCTAAATCATCAAGACTAAACTCTAAGCCCTAAACCCTAACCACTAAACACTAAACCCTAAACTCTAAACCCTAAAACCTAAACTCTAAACACTAAAATTTAAACCCTAAACCCTAAACCCTAAACCCTAACCACTAAAATCTAAACCCTAAACCCTAAACACTAACCTCTAAACCCTAAACACTAACTCTAATAAACGGCTTGGTCAAAAAAGTTTTAGTTTAGTATTTTTGACATAACTGATTGCTCAGATGTCCGATTGATGCAAGACCGGCGACATTGGAAAGCTAGTTCGATTGTCTACAACTTTCATGTTCATGTTGAGGCCAAATTCCGACGAGAATAACCAGACGGACCGGATTTCCGTCCGGTTGGTCCGTCCGATTTTTTTTTTTCAGATCCAAAATTCAATTTTGTACCTTTTCAATTTTGAGTCGTGGTTCGTCGAGAGTGTTTTCGACCAACTAAAACATACTAAATAAGGGTTCTTTGGATTGAACTAGGAAGTTTTTTATGTTTTTCATTTTTACGGAATTGACGTTTAGGTCATTATAAATATAGGGCGTCGTTTAATTTGAAAATTACGATGTAGTTTAGTAACCTCTAACACAATTGTGCGTTTTGATTAGTTACTCAATTAAACGGTTTCACAGAAAAACCCCTTCTAATCGGATGTCATAAATCACGGGCTCTTCATCCTCATTCATCATTGTGGAAATCGAAGATTTGAAAAAAAATAATAGCAGCAGCCTCCAGTGATCCACCTTCCACCAGCGATCCCCCCTTCCACTGGATGATTTCGCCGCCTCCAACCGTGGTTGCTCTGTCGCCGTCACTCTTCATCGTCGGCTAGTACCAGTTAGGTCTCGAATCCTTGTTTTCATCTTATTTCGAAGGTTTCACTTGAAAGAATGATTGATTAATTTGATTCCCATCGCTTATCATTGCCGCAAAGGCAAGGTCGCCGTAGCTTCCACTTCAGCCCAGCAAAACCCCTATCCAGAAGCCCTCCAATTTCGACTCCTCTAGAGGTCCCGGTAACTTTTTCGATTTCTAGGTTTCGAAATTTCGATTTTCCAATTGATATTGTGTGGGTTACAATCTCTTTGGTTTTTGTGATTCATTATCATCTATGATTGCCTTTGATTCTTCTTACTTTATCGGAACCCGTTGTTGGCTTAAATTTCATTTTTGTCGAAATCATTGAAATTTTCAAGTTTTGTCGAAATGCTTTGCTTAACTACCTCTGTGATTCTCCGGAACTGATGAACGAGCTTGTAGTTCGTAAATGTTGCGAAGTTGATTGCTTCGTTTGAGCTACTATGCCCATTTTAGTTTATAAATGTTGCGAATTTGTTGTTTGACTGCTTCGTCAATTTGCCGATCACAATTCTGATGATCTCTCATTGTGAAGCCGTTAGTGGTAGCTGGAGGAGGCCCTGGAGTAGAAAATTTATATTTTTATATAAAAAATAAAAAGAATATAAAAGAAAATTATTATTTGATGGGTCATAATTTAACAATTTAAAAAGTACATGTGATCTTGACTTTTGCTAACTTCATCAAGTTTACGTGGTTAGGAATAGGAAATAAATTAACAACGACACATTTTTTGTGAGAAAGTTCATATATTGTAACAAAAAAATTTATGTCAACACAGTGGTGACATTTCTCGACATATGCCCAAATTTCGTAACATTTTAAAAAAATTAACGTTTAGTTTAATACACGAAAAATGTATCGAAACGAAAAAACTACAGAGATTTAGTTGGATCCAAAGTAATGATAAATCAAACACCTGAACATTTGAATGTTATATAAAATGATTGTTGAAGTTGAACCATTGAGAAGAACATTATTAAAGTTAATAAATGCACACAACAATTTTCCTATTTATTACCGTCAAATCTATAATTTGTTTTCAATTGATTTAGTTCAATTTTAATTTGTATAAGATAGGTAATTTGCTTTGTGTTTGTTTTCTTCTAATTTTAAAATTTTTGGGCTACATTTTACATCGGTTGGGTTCAGATTCAGATAGTTAGTATTTGTGCCCCACCCGTTGTAGTTTTGGGTTTGGTAACACACGTCTTATATACATTTTCGGATAGTAAATGTTATATTGTCTTCATACCTGTCGGGTTCGGGGAATAACAGTCATATATAACCTTGCAGGTAGTAAATGTCATACAGTATTCATACCCATCAGTTTTTGGGTAGTTATCGATTATACCTATAATCGGGAAAACGACTAGGTTTGACATCGGCCGGGTATGAGATAGTTGATATCGTGCCCCACCTGTTGTAATTTCGGGTTCGGGTATAATACCCGTTCTATAAAATCTTTTCGGTAGAAAATTTTATATCGTTTTCTTACCCGTCCGTTTTTTAGTAAATTTTGGTTGTACTCTTAATAATAAAAGGTTGAAATTTAAAGGAAAAATGAAGAAACTATATCATTTTTCAAACACTTCAAATTTATAAATCACTAATAGACTAATATCAAATTATAAAACTCAAACATTTGATTGCTTTATGCATCAAGAAACCTTAATATATTTTATCACAAAAATAGTTGAATAGAAACCTTATTGAATGGTCCCCGGATAATGGATGGACGTGCTTAAATTCTAATGGATCTGTGAAGCCGAGTTCTGGTCATGCGGCAGCGGGAGTTGTTCTTCTTGATGCTGGAACTGATTGTGGTGTACACTGCCAATTTGGGGGATGATCGAGTTTACTCGTACACTTGCTTGCTTGCAGGCCCACGATCATCCCCTTCGTACTACGTTTCCTGGCCATAATCACCACTTTCCAGTAATTAATTTTTGTACGAACCATTCCAATCCAAACCGAACTTCCATTGAAAATCAGTTCGTTGCGACACATCCAGAGATACCAGCTTGCCGTGCCGACCAAAAGATTATCGCCCTTATCAATTAACGTATTTCTTCTACCACATCTCCAAGAGCACGCAAGAAACAGGTTCAGTCCTGCTGGTCGAAGCAGGCTCGACCACACTTGGACTGCAAAACGGACACCTGCGAAGAACATGGTCCAAGTCCTCGCTAACTCCCAGACATCAAGGGCAATCCCCTGCACCAGCCATATGACTACGAAGCCTTTCACAGTTGGTTAGCAGTTTCCGGTGTCCATCCAACCAAAGTAAATGTCTAATTTTATTAGGGCCTTGCCATTGCCATAGCTATTTCCACTCTCCGCTTCTCCCCCCATCCCCAAAGTTCTTTATTGGCTCATACACTGACTTGAGGGTAAACTCACCTCTCGATTCAAGACCCCAAACCGGTCGGTCTTTGCCAACATCTTTGTCCGGTAGAGTCATGCCGATGACGCGTTCAACCATCTCCTACTGCAGTGCTTGTCTCAGCTTCTCACGTTCCAATGCCCCTCTCCATTCGTCCTATCTGCCACCAAGCTAGGATCAATAACCCATTCAGGAACCGACTCTCTAAGAATCTCGCCATCATCAAGTCATCTATCATTCCAGGAGCTCGTGCTACTACTGTCCCTAATACTCCACCGCAAATCCTGCTGCATATAGCTCCAAGCATCCTTAGTGCCCCTCCACAAGTTCGAGAACCGCTTTATTCCTCTGGCAACCCATCTCCCTTCCACAAGTCGAAGGTATTTAGTGAGCAGAACCTGTGCCCAGAGTTTGTGCGGACGGTTGAACAATCCCCACACCACCTTGACCATGTAAGCTTCATTCATCTCCCGAGCACTGGAAATGCCAAGACCACCAAGCTCCTTCGGTTGACACACTGACTCCCAATTCACCAAATAAATTTTATTGGCTCCTTGACACGAACCCCAGATAAAAGCATACCATTTCAGGCAAAACTGCAGTCTACCTGGCATATGCTGGGACCGGATTAAGAACTGACGTAGCCAAACTTACCCGGCCAGCAAGAGAAAGGGCTGACGCAGACCAACCCGCAAGGCGATGATCCATCGTTGAAACAATGTGCTTGAAGTGTTGAGGTGTAACCCTTCCATGCATAATTTCAACTCTGAGATACATTCCCACATTGTTTGTTGGCTTGATACCCAAGACTTCAGAGATAGCCCCACACAGCACTGTAAGAACATTCTTAGAGAAAAAGATACAAGATTTGTCCTTACTCACTGATTGACCAGAGGCGCTACAAAAGGCATCCAAGCATTACAGAATAATTTCTCCTTGTCGGACACTCACTTCCCCAAACAAAACCAAATCATCATAAAAAAACATGTGCGTAAGAGGAATGCTATCCTTGGCCAAAGTCACCGGTTTACAATCTCCCCGGTTAACGCAATGAGCAATAATGTGTCCCATCCGCTCGACGCACAAGGTAAACATATAAAGGGGCAGAGGGCACCCTTGGCAAAGCCCACACTCAGGGAAGAAGGATTCAGACATACCTCCATTCTAAGAGATATGAAATGAAGAAGAGGACAGACACTGCATAACAATCTCCATAAAGTCATGAGGAAACCCCTCATGATCAAACGTCTCACGAACAAAGCTCTATCGAATCTTGTCATAAATTTTAGCAAGATCAATCTTCAACAACATTTGTCCTTTTCTATCCGTCTTACCATGCATGAAGTGCACTAACATAATGACAGTATTGTTAGTAATATGGCGTCCCGACACTAAACTTGTTTGTGATGAGTGAAACAATTGTGGCATAAGCGTTTTAACTCGGTTAGCCAAGCATATAGTAACGGCTTATAAGACACATTGCACAAACTCAGGGGTGGAAACTGACTTAAAGATTTCGGATTCGGGACCTAAGGAATAAGCACCAACAACGTCTCGCCGACTTCTTGAATCCCGGGTTCCCGAAAACATCCTGAACGAATTTCAGAAGGTCCTTTCCAACCACATCCCAACACTTTCGAAAAAACACAAGATGGAATCCATCGATGCCCGGGGCTTTGAGGGGTCCCATACCTCTAATGGCGGCATGAACTTCTTCGTTTTGCAGCGGAGCCACAAGAGTTAAACTCTCTTGGATGGAAATTTGCGGCCCCAACACCTGACCAGGGTTGACATCTGTATTACTCTCAACAAAAAGAACTTTGTAGTAATTCAATCTACTCTCCTAACTCATTTTTAATTTGATAATGTGGTTTCTAGCTCGGCGTCGAAGGGCTTGCGTATGGAAGAAGTGGGTATTCCTGTCTCCTTCGTCGTCCATTGATTTCTACATTAATGAACACCAGCCCAATCTTTCATGAACTATTCCCCACTTCCAAGTAAATCTAGGGCCCCTGAATTGGGTAGCCAGCAGTCCAGAGATTTGTACCAAATCGATGAATGTCTAATGCTTGTGAAAACAGAAAGGGCCTATTTAAGACTGTTTTTTCGTTGATAGTGAAGTCTAACCACTAATGGGCCTATTTATTAATTGTTTTCAACCGTCCCTTTTTAGGCTTTATTCACAAAATCCAAAAAAACTCAAGTCTCTGCATTTGATAAACCCAAGCCAGAGTTGAAACTATTTAGTCTAAACATAAATTTGAGAGTCAAAATGCTGCAAAAAAAAAAAAAAACTCTTAAGTAAAGCAAATTCAAATCCATTGACAACCTCACCTAAACAATGTATCATATTTTTCATATGTGCCCTTACTCATAATAGTTTATCATTGCTTACCCTACTTCATGCGTGGATTAATAAGCAGCCTAATATTACATGTGAATTGAAATATAAAGTGATAAGTGATGCTTAAGCCGCTCAATATACGACAATACCTTCTCTTTTGAATGGATGGGCATGCATATACTATACATATATTATAGAGTTAGCGACATCGTGTATTAGAAAAATCTAGTTATAATTATAAAGTGGTTATATGGTTTTGCAGCCATAAAAAAAACCTCATAGGTGATATTAGATAATACACGAGGATCGACATCTAACTTGTACCTAATTGCCTCCTCCTCCAATCTGGTCCTCAAAGATATCAATCTCATCTTCATCCTCCAACTCAAGCTGCATCACAAATATGTTGGATTACACAATTACAAGAAGATCAAAATTTATCAGACGAATATATATTTATTTATTTATTTATATAGTTGACCTTGAGAGGGGCATCGGTCGAATGCACTCTTTTGCCATCGTAATCGAAACGGGCAGTGTTCATGTCTCTTTGTTGGTTCTCGCAATACATTTCCATTAACTTCTTCAGCTCGATGGTTCGACTCACTCTAAGGCAAACCATTTTCCCCTCCTATAAAGTTAAAACCAACAAACGGATGCACTATCAGTACCTGGATCCTAGCTCGGACCAGCTAGCATGTATATTTATATTTTGAACGCTTCGACACCATGGATATAGCGTGAGAAAAATGCTAGCTCCCCGAACATTAAATTCTAACTCTCAACATTACATGATAAACCTATGGCTCGTTTGGCAGTTGGAATGTAGAATGGAATCTTGAGCACTTTCCCATTCAGCGAGAAACTTAGATCCCAATAAAGTGAATTTTGTGAGCTAACTTTCCCATTCTCATCCAAATTTCATTCTACATTCCGACTTGCAAACGGACCACTAGACCACAAATCATATCTCGTAGTCTAAAGTTTTCACTATAAATCTAAATAAATAAATAACAAACTCAAATAGTTAAAGTCTAAACCCTACACAATTTGCTAAACCCTAAACACTAAATTTCCAAATATGCACAAAATATGACAAGAATGTAACACAAGTGAAGCGTTACTCATATAGAGCATAATGATGAATACAATTCAAATGTTGAAGCACTAAGCATCAGTCGATGATTACCTGATCCTGCACCTTCAGTGTGATGTGAGTACTCCCGCTATCCATAATGTGAAGTGGTGTACTGACTTCTATGGGTCGGGGAATTCAGACCTAGCTACTGTGTATACAAGAAAAAGATATGGCAGTAGAGTCAAATCCAAAGCTTGCACAAAGTCAATGGCGGCACAGTCAGGTTTGCTAATGGAGCCTTAGGTTTAATGGTACTCCTATATAGAGAGGATTAGTTAGAAACTCTAAAATTCTATTCTAAAACCTATCGGGCTACCAGCCCATGCTAGCCGTAATATAATCCGCTTTAGATTCGGTCTTTCAAAAAAAAACATTTGATTCATACATTATACGTGCGACTTTGTAGGACTCTATCAAATTAGCCATGAACCTGGCTCGAAGAACCCTTCAACCTCTAGAGTATACCGCTTTTGAAATTCGGGACAATATTCGGAGAGTCGGGGGAGGCCTTCTCTTGGTACAGATGCAAGAAAGTGATGCGAGTATATACTATATAGAACTTCGACGGTAATAGCTAAGGCTTGGCAGTGCAGAGTTACCAAGGGAGATCAAGGATTTGATGGTATTGAGAATAGTAAAGGCAATGAGTGATTGTATACAAGCTACAGTGTACAAGCGTTGTATATCGATATGCAGCGACTATGAGTAAATGGTTAGCTAGGGGCATTAGCTACAAGGTAACGGCTGTGGGTAATGAAGGGTGTGGTGTCCAGGCCACCCCCAAAGGTTGGAATAAGGATTAAAAGCAACTGAAATGGCAGCGGTTATCTCATTCACAATATCATAAGGACAGAGGTTATCATGCAATGTATTAGTCCCAACTGAACTAAAAAGAAACAGAACTAAAATATTTTCCACACAAAACCTAGAAGCTACTCAGCGGAGCAAGCTCCTACAAATTCTATTTGGACCAATGAGGCAAGAGAATTGGCATTAACCAACCAAACAAGAGAGTCGAGCCAGAAAGTAGAGTCTCGTAGCAGTAAAGAACAAACAGCTAACACTGTGTGAAACAAGATATCATTACAGCACTATCAGTCACAACAACAAGAAGCACGCAAGCCACACTATCGATCAGCAACTCAACCACAATCAGGAACAATGGCAATATAGGAGAAATCATAAACAGGCTTCATCCACAAGCATGGTTGCACCATAAGAATCTCAAGTCACCACCAATTTCCTCAAAATTAAAGAAGAAGCTCACATGCAATGCAAGGGTTACAATAAGAAATAACAATTTGTTGGTCTTTCCTAACCTGAGTACCAGGAGCTTTAGCATAAGCAAATGCATCTGAAACAAAAAGAATGCACACAATCATATATCATCTGAAACCCTAGAAATCCAATTGCTTTACCGAACATTTAAGAAGAATGTACCAACCAGAGCACGAAAACCTAGAGAAGAAAACAACCGCAGCTTAGCCTCCTCCGCGCTTGAAAGAAAGCTGGATCCATCAGGCGACCTAATCAAGCCGCGAGAAATCAATAGAAACTCAATGGAGAACAATGCGGAAGAAACGGTTGCCGGATGCAGCAGAGGAGTTGGGAGGCAGTGGCAGCAAAAGCTTAAAGCGAGTAGATATCAGTTTTTTGAAAAAAAGGTAGAGCGTCAGAGAGAGAGAGAGAGAGAGAGAGAGAGCGGGTATGCGTTTCTCAGCACTCATCGTGTCTGTATACAGCTGTTTTTCTGAGGGAAACAGCAATAATTAAATGACAGAATAAAGAAAAAAAAGAAAAGTAGGCAACCAAACCAAACCAATCAATTAACGTGAGAATTTGACATTTAGTTTACAGCAATTTGCAGAATACCCCCAACGGCGGCTTCAATTCCCTCTGCATAACAATCAACGATTTAAGCAACCAACCATTCTCACCCAAACAAAGGAAAACCCAGCCCAGGCACAGATAAGAGAAATGTCCACTCCTCCCTCTAATCTGATCATCAACAAAACTTTCACAGAGCAAGAATGGCTCAAACAAATCACCAATTCCATTCATCTCGGTACGGAAACCATAACTCAAAACCTCTCTTCCATATTCCAAGTCCCCAATTCCATCTCCGCCGCGAAACCCCAATCCTACGCCCCTCAGCTCGTCGGATTGGGGCCTCTACACCACTTCCAACGGCGGCTCTACCAGAACGAGCCCATCAAGCTCGCCGGAGCCCAGCTGGCACTCAAGCGGTTCAACGTCCCTGATCTCCCGACGCTGGTCCGCCAAATCTTGCCCCTGCTCCCTAACATCAGACTCTTCTACGACATCCACCTGGACATCTCCGACAATACTCTGGCGTGGCTCCTGGCAATCGACGGAATGTTCGTCGCCGAGATGCTGTACAACCCTCAATTTCTCTTACCCAGGACGTCCAATTCCTTCAGCTTCTCCGAACGGCTTCACGCCATCACGGGCGACATTCTGTTAATGGAGAACCAAATTCCGATCTACTCTTTGTTTCCTCGGGAGATTTCGGTGAATTTGGGGAAGATGTTGGAGTCCTTCTGCAAGGTGTTATCGCCTTTCAAGTTGCAGGATTCTTCTGATCATCGTGAATTAAACCCGATAGTTCCCAAGCACTTGCTTGACCATGTGTACCAGCTGATAACACGGGAAACCAGAGCAACTTTAGCAGAGGAGGAAGAGGAGATCTCGGCCGCGGCGGCGGAAAATTCTGTTACCGTTCCCATCAGAAAATTTAAGACTCTGGCCGACAATGTTGCAGAGAAAGTGGACGATGCCAACCAAGACATCGGACCTGCTGTTAGTGTGACCGATGGAATTTTGAAGCTTGCCCAAATTCAGAGTAAGATAATCAATCCATCCATACAAAAAATCTTCAATTTTATATTGCAGTAGCTTGTTCGAGTTGATGACAAAAGGGTAATTACATTGCAGTAAAAAGCCCGATAGGTAGCATCTTCAAGATATTCGACATACTGGGGATCTCCAACTTCGTTAACGAAGCCCTGGATGAAGAAACAACCTTGGTACCTTCCGCCAGGGACCTCAAACGCGTGGGAATCAAATTCTCCGCCACGAAAGACGGCTTGAGAAGAACCGATTTCAACGAATCGGACGCCGTTCTCACCCTCCCTGCATTTTACTTGAAGCCCACCAGCGACCTCCTCATCCGGAACCTAGTAGCCTACGAGTCCCTGGCCAAACCTGACTCCGCCATCCTCACCCGCTACACTGAGATGATGCACGCCTTGCTCAAGGACAAAGACGACGCCAAACTGCTGAGGGAAAACGGAATCGTCGACGGGAATGGCGCCGACGTCGAGGAGACAGTAGTGGGGTTGTTCCGCGGGATGGAAGGTCAACCGGATCCGATGAGCCGGACGGTTATGGACAAGACGATTAGGGAGCTGAACGCGTTCTACATGCGGAAGTCTAAGGTCGTAGCGTCCAAGATTTTCAAATTGATTGCGAAGCTTTTGCTGAGAGTGCTCTTGTTTATCGTTGCGATGGGTCTTCTGGTGATGTTCTCCGTTCAGACTTACTGTAGTGTATATGTTTGCGGCGGTGCGGCGGCGGGTGGCGGTGGTGGGTGGTTCGGAAATGGGTCCCTAAATTTGCCGGTGGGAGATAGTGGCGGGGTCTCTTCTTTGTAGTAGACTAGTAGGTGCCTTTACTTTCGTCGGGTGTGATACTGATTACGTAAGGGATATGTGTTATTATTGTATATATTTTGTAGGTCCCCAAAATGGTATTTTTTAAGGGGATTATTAAACGACGCTCTGTTTTTTACGAACCAACGCCCTAATATCGTCCAATTATTTGAATTTAAATATAAAATGACGTAATCGCCCCTTAAATACTAAAATGTAATTCTTTATAAAATGCGGAATTCCGAAGAACAGTTATACTTCATTCCGCCGGACCCGAGGTACCTTTACGGACGGCGTGCCGACTGTCGCACAAGGCGGTCGGCGGTCAACGCCGACGGCGAGGGGGGCGGTCGGCGGTCAAAGCCGACGGTCAAATGTGACCAGTGCATTCATGAGTAACTCGGTTAGTTTTTGTTGTTGTACTAAATGCATGATTGATTAATTACGAATTAGGGTTTAGTGTTTATTGTGGACTCATACAGCATTGTGGATAATAATTATCAGGAGAGCTATAGTAACGATGATGATGTTGAGGAGCCGTTGAACTACGGTCTTTATTTTGTCAACGGGGTGTTTTACGAAACAGTCGATGACGGATGTGTTGCGGCTAAGGACATAGCCCTAGGCTTAGGGTTTCAATTGACGTGGCTCATATAAGAAGAACCCACGTGAAGAAAAAAAGCGTTTGTACCTATACTGCTCCCATGGTGGCAGGAGCTCATCGCAATCCACAACGACTTCAGAGGCTTCGCGTACGACTACAACATCCTTCACAGGTTGTACGTTCATGGTGTGTGTGCGGCCTACCTTTGTTGACGCTGAGTGGAAATGGAGGATTGACACCGTTAAAGATGATGTTAAACGCGGGATTTTTAGGTCACTTCACAACCACCAGTTCGAGTTGTGGCGTGAAGGTACACAACAACGGAATCAGCTTACCGGCGAGATAAAAGATCAGATTAGACAGTTGGAGGAGAACCATGTGCCCCCAAGACAGATGCAGAGCATTCTGAACAATGAGTACGGCCGGCGGATCAACATCAGAAAGATTTATAACGAGACAGTCAAAATACGGCGGAGTAGGTTGGGAACCACGAACCCCATGCAATGGGCGGTGACAGAGGCGCGTAAAATGGGGTACTTTACGAAGTACATAAAGGATTCCAAAGCCAATGTCAGTCATCTATACGTGTCACATGCGGAGTCAGTTCGCATGTTGCATGCTTGGTATTTTGTGATCCTAATCGACTCCACCTACAAAACCAACATTTACAAGAAGGCGGTTGTGCAGTTTGTAGGCGTGACTCCGGTGAGAAAAACTTCAATATAGGATTGGCACTACTGGAAGATGAGACAACCGAGTCGTACACATGGGCATTAAACCAATTACGTTTAGTTCTTGGGGGTCGTGTGCCGAATGCTTTCGTCATAGATAAGGAACGTGGACTGGCAGTTGCACTAGAAGACGTATTTCCTTCTTCGGCACATTTTTTGTGTGTGTGGCATATGAAGCAGAACATCGAAGGCAGGGTTACGCGGTTGTACAATAGAGATATAGCTGAGAAATTCGTCCGGGGTACGTGGGGGCAAGTGCTGAATGCAAGAACCACCCAAATGTTTTTCAAAAAATGGAGTGATTTACAAGAAGGTGGCTGGAGCGAAGAGCTAATACAGTATCTTGCTTCGGAGTGGCTCCCTTGCAAGCAGAAGTGGGTGCGTTGCTTCACGAACAAGGTGTTCCATCTCGGCAACACAAGCACGAACAGGGTGGAATCGGCGCACTCATCCTTCAAGACTTGGCTGCACACCTCGATTAGCAAGGCTGACCGGCTATGTGTACGTCTTTCAATTATGTCCTGAATAATGATTTATAAGAACTATATGTTAATGTGTACGCATTTCAATTATGTACTGAATAATACTGTATCCAAACTACGGACGTTTCGTTGTTTGAATAAATGACTTCGTACGGCTGCAACATGTTGCGCCTAATGATTTAACGTACACAACCATGACACCAAGTTGGGGATAACATAAAAGTCGGGTACATAAATCCATATCATAATGCTACATAACTAATAACTGGAACGATACTGTTAAAAGTGTGAAAATACAATCCCAACATAAGTACAAGATACAGTAAATATCCAAACTAAAGTACATAACAATACTGAAATAGAAAACGAGCGTCTACAGGGCCCTACCACCTAACATGTGTAGGGGGGCCATCCCAGCGCAGTAAGCTCGCATATCCTGCTCTGGAGCCTACATAAAAAGAAATAATGACGATTATAAGCACATTTGTAAACAGAAGATAAAAAAAATAGCCTGATCTGGAACGTTACGAACCATAGGTGGTCGGGGCATATCAGGTGCACGGGTGGGGACGATCTGGGGGTGTGTACGGTCGAGGTACCACGCCATGTACTCCGGGGACGCGTTACCGGCAGGCGATCCCATCGCACTAGGGCTGCTGAGGTACATCGGGGCCAGCAAATGCGCAAACCGGCCGTAGTCAAACTTGGAGTGTCTGACTACCTACTGCGTCCCATCTGCCGGTCGAGAAGCTAACTCTGGCGTGAGAATGGAATCCGGGATCGTTTGCCGGTAGCCGTACTGACGCAACACACGACTCAGATCGTGGGGCTCTACGTAGTCGAATGCATGTATGCCCCCACTATATATGGACCACCGAACCTCACCGTCGAAGTCTGGTTGACCGAATGGCATCCAATCGACGTGGGCATGCGTCATCCCATCCAAAACGGATCGCAGGTGTCGTTGGGCTGTCTGTTTCGGAGAGTGATTTGAGAGAGTTTGAACTCTGAAAGTTTACGAAAAATAGGAAGTTTGTTTTATTGGAACTCAACTCATGTATTTAAAGACGAAATTAGAAGGGTATTCGTGTAATATAACGTTTGTTATTTTAATAATAGTAAAGTCTAGGGCGTTTGTTAGTAAAATTTAGGGCGTTTTTTAGCAGTCCAGTTTTTTATTGTTAACGTTTTTTTTACAAAATCGGATATACGTGTTTTTCATTTCATCCTTGGATATTTTTTGCGTACAATGTATATAGGTATTTGAGAGTTATAATTTACATACAAGTCACATAAGGAAATATACCTAATTACGTTCCGATTAATCTGCACCGCATCCTTACACTCCACCCAATCAAAAATCGATCGTCGTTCGACATATATATCATCTGACCTAACTAAACACAACGCTAAATGAAATCAACCTAGAAAAAACACAATGCATGAATCAAAGAACTTAAAAGGAATACGAAGAAAATAACCATCGGGTGACATCGATGGGGTCGAATCCTCTGTATGCACCTGAACAGCCTCTCGCAGCGAGATCTTCTCGTCGTCGTTGTCCGTACGGGTGAAATCCTGCGTCTCAATCGTAACAAGCTAAGAGGAGGTTAGCAATAGGTTGGTCGTGGATCGGACCGAAGCTGGTCTGCGTATCATGTTATCCACAGTCACGGCTGATGTCGCCGGTCCGTCGAGCGGTGGAAGAGGGAGTTGCAGGTTGCCTTCCGAGCTCCGGGTGAATCGATTTGGGGTTGCCGTCGACAATAAATTCTGATGAGCGAAAAGTAAACAATAGCAAAGCTACCAATTTGAGCTTATGTGTAATGGGAGTGATTTTGCAGTCGGGGTTGTCTTGGGACAGAGAGTTGAGAAGCGCTTTAGACCGATCTATTATGCTAGCAAAACTCTAAATGAAGCTTAGAGGAATTACACCACTTGGATGTGGTTTACGATTTTGATGAATTCAGATCATATCTTTTGCTGTCTGATGTGATTGCTTTCATAGATCATGCAGCTATTATGTACCTCATGAGCAAACCAGATGCGAAACCAAGACTGATTCATTGGGTACTTCTGCTTCAGGAGTTTGATATTGAAATCAAGGATAAGAAGGGCTTAGAGAATGTTGCTACTGATTGTGACACCCCGATTTCGGCTTGATATATGGTTCTGGAATAATTTCGGTTTCTGTGATTTTATGAGAATCACTTTTGGACGGTCCATCTCGAACTTTACAGACAGTCTGTCACGGGTATGATCATTAGGTAGATCATGACCGTGGTCGGTGACAGTCGCAAACGTGGCACCAAGAGGATCACTGTTGTGACTATCAGTAGGTCACAAACATGGTTTCCATGTCACCACGTATGTGGTAAGCAGTAGGCCACGGGCATGGTGAAGAGCTTAGAAAAGCAGAGTCACGATTCCAAAATCACAAAAACCTAATTTTCTTCTTCCTTGTAAACTTATGACGAGTAGCGATTTCTCCAGGCAGAGGTGAAAGTCTTATTGATCAATCCTAGACCTGTAAGAGAGGCCTAGAGATCGTCGAGGAAGCTTCAGAAAGTAATCTACCTTCTTCCTCCTTTCTCAATCCTTTGCTTTGAATCCCACGTAGGAAAATCTTGACAGGTTTGGATTTGGGGATTTGAGATTTCAGTCCTATGATTGTTCCCTTCATGTTATACGAATCAAGCAAGCAAACTCTAGGGAGACGGCTTCAGATCATACTAAACAGAGGAAAGCTTTCAAAGGTAAGGGTTAGGATTACTTTTTTACTTTATGCAAAGAAATGTAATTAGTTGTCAAGAATCCTTGTTTGGATTTTTAGAACTGTACCGTAGTGTGCGATCTACTTTAAAGACAAATTTGTTATGCAATTCAGAGTTTCGGGCTGTGCAGTAGTGTTTGATCTACTACACAGACAAATGTTTATGAATTGAGCATAAGCTCACAACAAGGAATTGTGCATGTTCACAGTTCATGTTAGGATTAAGAACTAGGACTAGAATAGACTAGCTCACGGCATACATTGGCCACCTACCCCATGGATTGCACAATCCCCCAGGTTACATTCAGTTTCAAGCAGGACATCACGAGTATGCCTTTAGTTGCTGCTCTCACGCTATTCATGGTGGTTTCATGGTCTGATCCACTATGAGGTCGTCCACTCATAGCTACGGGTGGCTAACATTAGGATGATGCCTACTGGCCCACAGGGTCACATTACTAGATACTAGTTTCATTCTTCATGTTCACGCTCACCTTCCCAGTGCTTATCACTGACACTGTTACGTATCTTCATGCATGATCAACCTTGGGACTTCAGGAGCCAATGCCACCTAAGAAGGGAGCATGAGTAGCGACACCATTTTGTAGTGACTTTGGGAGTCATAGAGAGAGATACCGGGGAGGACCTCAGCTATATCTTTAAGTGTTTTCATATAGTCTTTAATGTTTTCAGTTGTTTGTCAAACTTATTTTATAGTGGTTGTTTTCCCCGGTTTGGGATGTTTTTTAGTGATGTTAGTTGTTGAATTTGAGCAATTACGCTATGTTTATTTTTCTTTATTGTTTGACTTAAGTATTAAGGATTTTCAGTTCAGTTAATGTATGTTAGTTGTTATGACTTAAGTTTGAGTGAACCCGTGAGCAATGCATGAATCGAACCATGTGGTTCAATCGAGTCTTCTAGGAGCGAGTTTCACAACGGGTATCAAAGCCTCATTATTCTCTACTATGTGATCAGGATTATTGGTTCCGAGGCGTCATGAACTTCAAAGTGACTAGTGATTTTGGGGAGTCATAGAGAGAGATACCAGGGTGGGTCTCACCTATCTCTTTCAGTGTTTTTAAGTTTTCAGACAGTTTTTCATGTTTTCAGTTGTTTGTTAGACTTATTTTATACTGGTTGTTTTCCCCTATCGTTTTACTTAAGTATTGAGGATTTTTAGTTCAGTTAATGTATGCTAGCAGTTATGATTTAAGTTTGAGTGAACCTGTGAGAATGTATGGATCGAACCATGTGGTTCGATCGAGTCATTTAGGGGAGGGGTTCACACTAATCAACTATCCCATCTAGAGAGGCCCGTAGCTAGACGAGAGACTTCTTCCGAAATTCGGGAAATGTTTCTTGAAGAGCACCTCTATGCCGTCATGATCTTCATAGTGGAAGGACCTTGGTTTGCTGACTTCGCCAACTACCATGCTATTGGGAAGATTAGAAACGACCTCACTGAATATGAGCGAAGGCAGTTTCTTTATGACATCAAGAAGTATGATTGGGAAGATCCACACCTCTTCCGAGTCATCTCTGATAATATCAATAACCAATGTGTCACCCTCAGCGAAGCTCATGACATCATGAATCACTGTCATTCGGGACCGAATGGTGGACATCATGGCGCAACCAGAATAGCTCAAAAAATTCTCACTGTTGGTTTCTGTTGGCCTACCATATTTCGAGACTGTCAGGATTTCATCAACGCATGCGATCAATGCCAAAGAGTAGGTAAGCTCTCTAAAAACGTAATGAAATGCCTCAAACTGTGAATGTGCTTGTAGACATTTTTTATACATGGGGGATTGATTTCATGGGACCTTTCCCTGTATCTATATGAATAAGTATATCCTAATAGTTGTGGTGTGAAAGTGGGCAGAAGCTCAAGCTCTCCCCACTAACGATGCCAGGGTAGTTGGAAAGTTCTTTAAGAACTTATTTTCTAGATTTGTTACACCTAGAACGATTATAAGTAACCAAGGAACTCATTTCCGTGGTCAATTTGATAAGGTGTGCGCAAAATATGGAGTTAGCCATCGGGTTGGCACGGCTTACTACCCTCAGACGAGTGGTCAAGTCGAGGTGACAAATAGGGAATTGAAATAAATCTTAGAAAAGGCAATCTCATGCACTGATTGGTCTATTAGATTAGATGACGCCTTGGCGCTTATAGGACTGCTTTTAAAACTCCTATTGGTACTTCCCCTTACATGCTGGTGTTTGGGAAACCTTGTCATTTTCCTGTAGAGCTCGAACACCGTGTTTGGTGGGCTTTGAGAACACTTAATTTGGATCCTAGTGTTGCAAGAGAGGAAAGAAAAATGTAGGTACTTTAACTGGAGGAATGGCAAGAACGAGCTTATGAAAGCTTTAAGCTGTACAAGGAATGAACCAAACGGATCCACGATTTGAAGCTGAAGGGTGTCATGGAATTCAAGGTTGGAAATCAAGTGCTTCTATATAATTCACACCTTCATCTCTTCCGAGGGAAGCTGAGATCCCGTTGCTCTGACCGTTCACAGTCACATAAGTTTTTCCTCATGGAGATGTGGAAATCACTCACCCCGATGAGGAACCTTTCAGGGTGAATGGGCATCATTTGAAACTGTATGTTACTGGAGAATACCTTAGAGTTGTTGAAGAAATGAAACTCGATCCTCCAGAGATCAAGGCACCTGAACCGTAGACTTCCTGGTATCATCTAGCTCAAAGACGTAAAAGAAAGAGCGTTTCTTAGGAGGTATCCAAGTCTAGAGTCTTAATTTCTATATTTTGTGTTAGTGGTTGAGTCGTTAAGGTAGTTTTGTGTTTTAAATCAAGATCTAGGCTGAATTTCAGTATATGGTGCTGATGGGCGACAATTGGACGATATATGAAAAGTTAGTAAATTAGTGCACCTTGGCCGTAATAGTGCGCACACTATTTCGGCCCAGGGGTCACTAAGCTCCTGTCCAGAGTAGGCATGTGCGTGTTGGAAAATGTAATACGCACACTTTTAGGTGCACTTGATAAATAAATATTTTCTATTTCTAAATATAAAAAATAATAATTAAAGAAATCAAAAGAGCAAACACGCGTCCTCCCCTGTGCAAACTTAGAAATCTCCTCGCGCACAAAAACACCACTGCCTCCTGCCTTGTCTCACCGACGTCCATTCTACCGGTGATGCCCCGCCATCCTCTTCCGATCAGACTGAGCCAAATCGCATACGATTTGGTTAAGTTTTGAGCATTAACGCGCGAAACTCCAATTTTGTGTATTTTGTTTGATTCGTCAAGTTTTGTCGAGACTTAGAATCCATGGCTTCAAGGTGAATTATATCCCATCTCATTCCTAATTTTCCTATGTTATTTGATTGTTGTTTTTTGTGTTTTGGTAAATTATAGCTAGTTCGGTCAAGAATCCTAATTTTCAATTTGGGGCTTTTTACAATTGATTTAATTAGCATGTAATGGACCATCCCTTGGAGATTAATTTGCATCTTCAATATGTTTGGTGATTTTTTTGGGCGGTGATTCACTAGTTTTTTCTCGGTTATGTTTACTTTTTGATAACCTTGTCTTTTGAATGATTGCTTTGAGTTGGTTGAATCTCTCTACACTATGAACTAGCTATCCTAGTGCTGCCATTGCTTTGTGTGTTAGGATATGTTGGTTCCTTTTGGCTCCAGTTCACCTTATCTAAGTGTGTGGTGGAGTCGTGTGTTGTGTGTTCATTCTGGGTGGTAACCATTCTTTCTTTGTTTCTTGTTGTGCAGGGTTGCTTTGATTGCCGTTCGACGTCGTGCTTCACTAGTAGAAGGCCAACCAATGGATTTTGACCCTCTTCAACATAATCCTCACCCTATGCATCCTCTAACGATTCCGACGAGGATCTGGATGATGATTTGACCTTGCAGCGCCACCTTAACAGTAAGATAGTTGATAGGGAATTCAGTCTTATGGCCAATAAAGAGATACCTTCTCGATTGTCCATCCCTGGTCTCTGCAAATTCCTCAAGTACCTTTCATGCACCATTCATTGGCATTATTATACTCCCATAAGGGACTTTTCTGTTGCACTGCCTCTTTCGATTTGTTGGGATTCCTTTGCTAGTCGGCCAGAGTGGAGTGAACTCCTGGCTAATCTTTTGGAGCGACGTAACTTACTTGGGTTGATGAACATCACATATCAACCCGCTCTTGTTCCTCTTCAGGAGTTTTGGAGTACTTTTTGGGTTGATTCCGCAGCGACCTTTTATACCCTGAGGCACATCACCTTCTACCTAGACAGTTTCCGGTTTGAGGAGTCATATGGCTCCTTTGCTAAGCTTTTGGAGTTCACTGATGCCGAGCTCGTTGACACTCACTTGGGTATTCTTGCCATTGCTGATTCTGATAGTGTTTATGCCAACAAAGCCTTTTGGAAGTGGATAGCTCAGTATAATAAGGATTACCTCACTAGCACTTCCATCGCAAGAGATATCATTGATGTAGTTTTCCGCTTCCTTCATTTGGTTTGGAGGGGATACCTTCTATATCATAGCACTGGGTGGCACCATTGTCATGAGGATCAGTTGCGATGTTTCGGTTTATTGCTAGTGGTATTCGTTTGCACCGCAGTTGGGTGGTTGCCAGTTCTTCTACAACTACATGAGTGAAGTTAAGAAGCTCAGCCAACTTCCGAGTGTGAACTTTGTTTATCGAATCATCACTCGACTTAATATTTGGGTTGATAGTTTGCCGCTATGATTGGATCTCAATCGGATACCAACTACTTTGGCTTACCACTACTATTGGCAGAGTGCCTTAATCGTTTTCCCAGGATCTCTTTCCACTTCATTAACAGAAGATGGAACATTGACAAACAAAGTTGAAGTTGGAGCTATATCTTCGTCGACAATATTACTTTGATTGTTTGCTACTATTGGCACAAAGTATGACGTTAAGAATGTTGTCTTTACTTTCTTCTTTGGTGGCTCCTGTGAAGTCATTGTAGCCACAACCTATACATGACCTTTAATTAGAAACTGTTTATTGAAAAGTACAAACAACAGAAAACAACAAAATAGCAACATGACAACACAAAACAAAATATAATAACATAAATTGATTACTCACGCTCTCACAGGTGGCAGGTGAAGAAGATTCGTGTGGCAGTAGTGCGACGGCCAAACGGTGCGGTGATGGAGATAGGAGAGGCCGAGAAGGAGGGTGCCAGTAGTCACTGTGAGTTTGGATTTCAGAATTCTTCTTCCAATAATTGTCCGCCGATTTTGACTTTTATGATAATCTAATTTTAAATTTGGGAATTGGGATTAACAATTGGGCTTTACTTAAGTGATTTTATTATTAGATTAATGGCTTAAATTATGATGTGGTAGCTTGGGATTAAATGATTAGTATAATTTATATTTGTTACCTGAAATGTGTTGTAGTTTTTGTTCTAAATTTAATTTAAAATTATTATTAATATGTATCGAATACTGAGCCGAAATTATGATTAATATATGTCAAGACTTGAGTATTGAGTCGAAACAACATAACAATAAGCTGGATCTAAAATTGCCCTAAGCCGGACTCAAAATAATTGTAAATATATACCCTCCTCCTCCTCATACCTCTACATTCTTTTTGGAACAATCCATTTGCATTAACTTCAGTCTTTCATTCACAATCAATCGAGTCTCAAAAGTCTCACGTATTATACAAAGTGTGACGAAGAAGGATCAACAGTGAAAACAGAATGGACATGAATAGATAAACTATGACCTAGGCCTGCTAAATAGTCGGTGGCCCGGTTGTCTTTCAGATATATATGCTCAACTGTGACCACTCATAAAAATTGGTGACCTCAGAAGTATGTTGGTGTGTAAGCTCACTATCCTCTAACAAGAGTTGAACCACGTGCGAATTCAGCTACACCCGTACTTAGTGGCGGAGGGAACTATAAATGAGGGGTGTGAGCTAAACTCGGAAAATCATTGTAAAATTCAGCCAATACCAGGAATCAATCTGTTCCCATCAGCTCATACTTAGTGGCCAGCTATTCTAAGGTTACTCGGGCTTAATTTCTGGTCCAGTAATTAGTCCATTATTATCCCTTAAATCATCATATAAACTGGTCTACAATAACTTAATTCATAATTTTCTTTTGAAAGGAATCGTATACAATGATTTTCTAGATGAAACCAGAAAAGATAATACCAACTTCGTAGTTCGCAGCCCAGCTCTCCAGAAAAAGCGAATTCAAACTGTAGCCTGAATGGAAATCTCCTAGGCAGACGCAACTAACTGAAACGAACGACCCTAAAGTTTGACTCTATGCAAAAACAAGAAATAGACACTAAATTCAGACACCGAAACCAAACAGACACACCAAAATATAATATGAGTACGTGAACGAGATTGTCAGCTTTGTGGTTATTTATTTTCTACCGAAAGTAGCCAAGTACTTCCGCAGCCCCAAAGACTTCAGGTGGCTGGGCAGGTTTCCCCCGGCTGACCCACATGGATTACACGTATCATAGTGTGTCTTATCTTCCTCACCGATTTTTTCTGGACCCAGATAGTGACCAATTCGATGGATGTCATAGAGGAGGCGTTGACGTTGGTTGAGGTCGTCATGATGTCCACGTGCTGGTTGATGGGGAGCTTCGAGTTGGTGATGGTTGCATAGTGCATCGTTGTTAGGGTTGAGATGCTGGTCGTGTAAGGTACATGTCAAGGGTTTGGGGTATGGACGTGTTGCGTTGATTGTATTGGCAGTGGATCAAGGATTTTAGTGGGTGGAGGTCGTGTATGTAGTAGAGTGGAGGCGATGTTTGTAGTGGATTGAAGTGGGGTAGCGACAATAATCCCAAGACGGGAGAGCACAAACCCTAACTTAATTCATAATTAATTTATAGAAAGTATCATTAAATTTAGTGTTACTCAAGTATTCTATTAATTTGAAACTACCGTTACTTGTTAGGAATAATGATCATAGAAGGCCCAACCTATTCGGCTTTTACCAAAAATTACACAACCTATTGGGAATACTTTTTGTGGCACAAATTTCTAATCTCCGCTAACTCCGTCAAACTTCATTTGCTGACGTTGACATTGAAAGTTGGTGTGGACATTATAAACTGATATGGATTAGCTGACATGAAATAAGATAATTATAATTTTAGAAAATAAAATATTTAATTACCTTTTTAAAACTCAATACAAAACAATACTATTTTTTTTACTCAAAACCTTTAAGATATTATTAATTTGAAATAGGTAAAACATCATCAAGCTTCAGCTGGTCACTAAGGAAAATTGAGTGTCGATCTGTCCAAACAATCGAGGAATTCCAATGAGAATTACTATGGAGCATAATGTGAGCAGTCTCATTAACAATCCGCTTTCCATGTTGCCAAAAACCGCTTTTAAATCTACCCAACAATTTATGAATGCTTATGTACCTGACACCAAGTTTTGTTTGATTATCTTTAACATTAGTCAATTCCTACATCACGTCCAAACAATCATTCTCAATGACCACCTTAGCCAAATTATGCCTCCAAGCTAGTTGAATCCCAAACTCCACAACTACTGCCTCTGCAAATGTTGGCTCCCAACTCCCAGGATGTTTCATAACAGCTGCCATCACAAATCTACCATGTTCATCCCGTATCACAACTCCTGCCCCATTCCCACATGATCAACCACTATTGCATCGGTATTAATTTTGTAGAAACCCGCCAGAGGAGGTTCTCAATGATCAACCTCCGCCACCTGTGTGGGGACTGTATGTAGCCTTGAGCTGCTTGGTAAGGAATTAAATATACCTCAGCCTTTAAAACAATCTCGCATTCCTGCAACCTGAAACTGTTAAACATATGAAAAGTCCTCTCCTTCTAAATAAACCAAAGCAACATATCCCATGCTTCCATCTCCTTCATCGTATATTTAATTCTTGTATCATTGAACCATTCCATAGAATCATTAGAATTTGTAAATTCGAAATGCGAAGCAGATTCTGAATTTGACCAAACTCTGCGAGACCATTAATGATCACGGAAGCAATGTATTTGCGACTCTTCCAACCCACAAAAAGGATACATATGACCATGACGCATGCTGCGGTTACTCAAATTATCCCTGTTGGTAAAATGTTACGAGTGACCTTCTAGAAGAACTGTTTACCTTAGACGGCAAATTAACATACCACAAACACTTTTACAGATCCGTATTTTCACAACCATAAATACCATTTTGTATTTTCAAGTCAAACATCCAAATTCAATACCCATCCCGCGTCAAATAGATAACAGTGCTGTTGGAGCTCCAGATAAGATAGTCAGGCTCATCCAATTCATGAAGAGGAATTTACTGAATAGATTGCACTATGGCTGACTCACATCAGGGTTTTCTGAGCCCAAACAATTAAATGATCCTAAGATACCTTAGAGTCGAATTTTCTCGGATTACTTGGTCTTCACTACTGAACTTTGGTTAGCTGGTTAATCGATCACAATTTGGAAAGAATCTTATCCTAAACTATAAAATGAAAAAAGAACAACTACTAAAGGAAACAGGAAAATAGAAATGCAAATATATCACTTAACGGCTACGGATCAAATTAAGGTGAGAACGACTGTGGGGAAAGACCTTGTTCCGGTTTTGGATCATCCTAAGGACTATGAGAAACTGTTCATCAGCAGAATAAATAGGAACATGGATAATGATATATTTTTCAGGACTTAAGATCGGGTCTATCAACTCAACATCCTAAAGCCACTTGCAACACCCACAATTATCTGCTCACACGAGCAATCGAGATAACAAGATAACAAAACACATCATCAATCAACATGAATCTGCAATCTTATCACTACACACAAGAACAATCCAACAAATCCAAAGAAATTCACAAAACCCAAATAAGAAGAAAACCTATTTTTCCATGGAAGATGTAGAGAAAGTTCCAAAACGCCAATCCATCAAGATAGAAGGTAGATCCTTTGTTGGACTTCGATTCCTCGACTATTTCGCTTCAAATCTTCATTCCTATGGTGTTCCTAGGCTCCGAACCACTTTCCCCTTTGTCAAAATATGTTTTAGTTCGTCATTTTCTGTCTCTCCTCTCTCAAATCACGTCTGGTGATGAATTAATTTTGCTGCCCCGACTAGGCGTCACGGCCATGACAGATTACCCATTACGGCCGTGACACCTATCACGGCTGTGACAGCTTGTGTCACGGCCTTGGCTGGTCAGCTACAGCATTAAATGACTTCTTTCGGCAACAACTTCTTCATTCTGACTCCGATTTCGCTCCTTCGGCCACAACTTCTTCATTCTGACTCCGATTTTGCTCCGGAAGGTACCATCGGCTTTGTATTTGAACCCTCTATCCGACGGATACCTGTAATCAAGGAAGATACTCCAAGAAACAAGTGAAACGGACCGAAATGGTCCGTTTGAGAGAAAACGAGCACGAAATGCACTAATGATCAAACCATACACTTATAACCATCAAATATCATCGAAACCGGAGCAAAAACTGGTCAAGGTAGGGCCAATATGGCTACCAATAATCAATCTATCACCAACGGAAAGTAGCTTTCGGTAAAAGCAGAATCCCATTGATCAGAATCAGGATCAATCAATACCCTAACTTTACCATCCAGAGAAAGGCCTATAGGAACCGACGAGACAAAAAACTTAGGGACCGATGGAATCCATCGATCCCCCCACTCACGGATAACAACCCATTACCAACATGCCAACTAAGGCCACTCCATAAAAAATCTTGAGCACTCAAAGACTTCATCAAATAAACTAGGACGGTACCCTAATTCAGCTTCAAATACAAAATAATTTTTAAAATACTTAGCTTTCATAATCCTGTAAATAAGAGGATTAGGGAATTGATGAAGACTCCACATCTGTTTTGCTAATAATGCCATATTAAAACCCATCAGTCTCAAAAACCCATCCCACCTTCAGATTTAGGACATAAGAGTTCATGACGATTGAGAAAATGGATTTGTCTTTTATGTACCTCGTTGATCCCACTAGAAATTTATAATAAGACTGTGAATATCATTAAGTTCCCATTCGACACTTTAAACATAGTCATTGTATAAGACAGTTGCGCTTGGGCAACCAACTTGCTCAACGTCTCCCTAGCCACAACCGACATTGTATTTTCCTTCCAGCCCTTTAATATAGTTCGAATCCTTAATTTAAGATAGGAAAAGAGTTGCTTCTTTGAACGCCCAACTTCCATAGCTAAACACTGATATTTGTCTTGTTTCTCTACAACACACATTTCCAAAATTCCACTAATTTGTAGCTTGTTATGGTGGCTAACATTCATGCTAAAGAAGATCTCAGACTTTTGAAAATTGATCATCTGGCCTGATTCCAACTCATAATCCTTAAAAATGGATTTAACCATAAGGCATTCCCCTTCATTAACCCTACAAAGAAGAAGCAATCGTCTGTAAAGTATCGGAGCACTAGCTGCAGCTTTCAAGCCACGAATCACATTGTTACGAGCAGGCAAATCAAAAGCAGATGAGATACCCTTAGCGCATAACAGTAACAGATAAGGAGAAACGAGTCACCTTGGCGAACCCACACCCCGGACGAAAGCTCTCTGAACGATGCCCATTAACCAAAATAGAGAAAGATATCGTCATCATACACATCATAACATGAGATATCCAGCGATTGCAATATCCTAGGTAACCAGTTTTAGCCTTATTAATTTTTGTCACGGTATGAAAACTTTCAAAAGCCGCTATAATATTATCAGTAATGAATCTTCGAGGGACCAAAGCACTATGTTCTGGAGAAATCACCTTATCAGGAATAACCTTGACCCTATTAGCCATAACTTTCGAGACAAGTTTATAGAGGAAATTACAAAGACTGATAGGTCGTAAGTCTTTCACAGTTTCCGAAGACTTAATCTTTAGAATCAAAGCAATAAGATTAAAATTAAGCTCCGGAGGCATCACATCACCATCGAGAATTGCCAACATAGCTGAAAAACTTCATCCCCAATAATATCCCAATACCGACCGAAAAAAACCCGCTCCCGATGATTTCTTCGCCCCCATGTGCTAACAACCAACACAATCCCATCCCTTATAAAAGGCTTCCCAAGAGACACGTTATATGTATCACTAACTTTAGTGACAATATTGTCAAGAATAGGATGATGTGAAGGAGGCGTCCCAGCCTAAAATAATTGATCAAAATAATTAACCATGCATGACCTCTTGTTCACCAATAAACCATTGTCCCGTTTCATCCTTTAGCTTCTTCACAATATTATGTTTATGTCGAACAGTAGCTTTTTGGTGAACGAAATGAGTATTTATATCCTTCTCTTTCAACCAGTCTCTAGTTGTTCGTTGTTTCAAATATAACTTTTCGTTATCTTCCAAGGTAACCATTTCTGAATCTAGTTGTCAGTGTTGGGTTAAAATCTGATCTGTCTTTGGACTCTGCTCCATAGCCTTAATCACCCTCTGGATCTTAGACCTCTTCACCAAAAACTTTGGGAAGGTTCTCTTACTCCACTCATGACTCATCAAGCTTAAAGGGAAACTTCCCAAACTTAAAATCGATGGTAGTCAAACCCATCTCGCCCAAACATCCTTAACAATAGAGGCACACTCTGAATGTTTAGCCCACAACGTCTCAAATCGGAATGACCAACCCCACTTAACCTCCATATCGTCCTCCTCTCGTGACAAGCAATAAACCGAGCGATGGTCTGATTTGGAATGGTTCAGGTGCATGACTTTGTTCTCACTAAGATTATTATCCCAAGTGTAAGGATAACCACAAAAACCAAGATCCGGTAGTTCACATCTAGTATGACAATCATTAAAATCATTAATACCACTTTCAGAAGAAATCGAACATTCTCTTTCTCTAACATTGAACAAATTTGTTTGAAGTGTCCACCACACAGCAAAGGGCCGCTCCATTCCCCCGCCCACCTATGTAGTAAATCCCAAGAGAGACTTATTTGATGAGTTCGGCCAACCATAGATTTCTGCTAACCTCCAATCATCAAGAGTATAGTCAGAAACACAGAAATCTATATGATGAGCAGAACTCGATTGGAAATGCAGCTCTGGATCATCCATCCACCAAGCACAAACACTACCAGCCTGTCCCTTAATAAAAACGTTTGTTGACCAGCTACAACCGGTATTAAAACCACATTCCTTCTGTAAAGAAGCACTTTTATCATCTGTAAGATGAGTTTCAGCAAGAAAAAGAACTCGAGGAGAATGAAGTCGAATCAAAGACTTTAGCGATTAACTGCACGTTTATTCCCCAGACCATGGTAGTTATCACAAATAGTCATCATATAATCACTGGAGGGGATTGGTTCTTGGAACGATCAACATTAGTTTTTTTTCCAGAATTCTTTCCCTTTGAAATGATTTCAGCAAAATGTTATGATTAAGAACTCCCGAAGGCCCTCCTTCATTCATACCCCTTCCTTTGAGACTGGAGCTTGGGACGAGTAGAGCTATGCTCAGTATTAACAGTCGAAATCCGTTCTGATGGTCCTCTAAGAACCCTATTAACATCCACCGATGAAGAACTCGCGTTGGCACGCCCCTGAATGGCTGAAATCAAAGAAGGTCTTTCACATCCTTGTTTAACACCTGGAGCAGAGGTCACCAAAATCTCTCCCTTCTTACAAGTCACATCCAAATTTGCGTCCATCCCCAAGGTAGTTGCAACAGGTAGTGGATTCTCCTCCGTATCCACTTGTTGTAGCACATCAAAACGGTTTTCTCCACCAGTACCAGTCTCTTGTGCTCGAGGGATCTACCGATTCAAAGAATTACCATTATGAGGAGAAGAATATTGGGAGCTATTTTCCCCACACTTTCATTCATTCTCCATACACCTGATCGTCTGATGGCATGCCATATAGAGAAGAAATAGAAACCTCAGTCACCTCAGGTTCTTGGTCAATAGGAGTTTGGCATTTGCAGAGGTGAGATGGAGCTCAATACATCCCACACACAGTGCATAAATCATGTAGACCTTATATGACATCAGGTATTTCACACCCTCCAACTTATATTTCGATAATATAGGTTTCGTTAGATCGACCTCCACACACACTCTAGCATACTTGCCACGTGCACCCTCCTCGGTAGCATGATCAATTCTAATAGGGTTTCCGATTCTGCTGGCAATTCTCTTCACCGTTGTCAGGTTATAGAATAATTGGAAAATTAGATAATTGCACCCAATCCATTATAGTCATTACTTCTGTCGTCCAAGGGTCAAAACCTTTAAACCATTGGTGAACTATAAGGAATGTCTCACCCAACATTTATCGTCTTCCTGCAATAGCCCATTCATATTCTTATTTGCTCTTAAATCTAACCTAACACCCATTCTATAAGTCCACAATCTAAATAGGACCATCCCTCACCAAAAGATAATTGAGTCTCGGAGCCAACATCGAATAGGGAACACGACACCTAAGGCCTTTGCCGACCAGCGCCGAACTCCAAACCCGTCGAAACAAAGATTTCTTTGCAGCTGTGATCAAAATGTTGGGGCATAGCGGGTCAAAGTTTTCCTCATCCAATACACCATCCTCCTCTTTCGTAGCAGAAGCAACATCCTCTAAATCAGACTACGCAAGGTACCACTCATCCGTATGATGACTCTCCTCGAAGATTTTATTTAAACGCTCGGGCCATGCGTTAGGTTGACTTATGGGCTCCTTCATAGTTTCTTCATGAGCCTCACTATTAAGGATTTTGGTATGAGTGATATCCTCGATCAAGACTTCTTCCATAATTTTTTACTGTTGTAAGTCCATAGGACGGACTTTCTTCTTCACTTGCTGAGCATCCTTATCACCCTTAGCAGAAGGAGAAGAGGAGGTAGAAGGCGGTCGTTGGCTGCCACTAATAGGGTGCGACGCCTTAGAGGCATGAGATTCCACCACCAGTGCCACCGCACGGAGCACGACTATGATAAACGAGATCCCATTTGGATTCCTAGGCTCACTGCTACAAGATCTAAACTCTAGAAACTTTAACTCAAAATTGAAAGCAGTTGATATCGACAGAAGAAGTGAAATGAAAGGCACGTTACAGACCTTATAATTTAATTGCATCGATAATTCCTAGGCTCGAAAGTTCACCACCATTGAGAGCAATATCATGTGTTTTTGTAGTTTCAAATGGTGATGTACTGCTTTTGATTGAGAGTCATAGCAAGTTGCTTTGGCGGAGAGTTAGAAACCTTACAGAGATTGGTTTCTAATGATGATAAGCTGCTTTGGTGGTGGTTGTTGATGACGATGAAGGGGTGGTGATGAACATATCAAAATTCAAGATCCAGGAATTACATTTTCTGGGATTTACGTTTTTTAGGATTAGTTATAACTTATTGATTTTTGATTTTCTAGTTAATTAATTAATTTTTAAATGTTTTAATAAAAATAACATTAGTATTAAGTTTGACCCATTAAATTGATGGTCAAATTTAAAATATGTGCTACAAAAAGCATTTCCAATAGGTTGTGCCATTTTCAGTAAAAACGAAATGGATCGTCATGATGTCCGCATGGTGGTTGATAGTGAGTTTCAGGTTGGCGATAGTTCCATTGTGCATTGTGGTTAGGGTTGAAAGACTGGTCGTGTATAATACTTGTCAGGGTTTGCGGTATTGATGGGCTGCATTGATAATATTGGCAATGGACCAAGGGTTTTAGTTGGTGGAGGTCGTGTATGTAATGGAGTGGAGGCATCGTTTGCAGTAGATCGAAGTACATCATCGGCAATAATCCCAGTACGGGAGAGCACAACCTAACTTCATATTATTTTTTTCATGAATATATTTTTATTCATCAAAACCCACCAATTAAGCCCCGACAATGCAAACCCACCAATTAAGCCCCAACAATGCAAACCCACCAATTAAGCCCCAACAAAAATTATTCTGACAAAATACTAATAAAACCGGGAAAGATTAAAAGACTACATAGCTTTCATTACAAAATAATCTCCCTACAAATCATGGTCGCTATCTCGCCAACAGTTCTTTGATTCTCACCTACTCAGCGTTGACACCACTCATACCAATTGTTTCGAACAATAGAGCGCGAAAACACTCTACCCGATTTAGCATTCAAAGAACTCACACTGAATTCCTCCCCATACTGAAGGATATTTCCTCACAGTTTTCCGTGCAAAAAATTTCAGAACCAAAGCAATAATTTTGAATACTCTTACCAAACTCACAGCCATGCATCAGATGCTCCAGAATGTCAACCCCCTCCTCACACAAGTAGCACGAGACATCGCCACTCAATCCCCAGGCAGCCATATCTGTCTGTTTAACAATCTTTTTCTAGATTGCCATCCAGGCCACAAAAGAATCTTTAGGAATGTTTGGAGGTTTTTACACCAGAAAATACAAAGAAACACATAGATCACGGGGACGTAAAGTATCCCAAACAATAGAGACTAAATACCTATCCATCCTTCTTCCTTGCCAAAAAGAAGAGCCATCAGATCCCTTGCAACAAAGGGTTTCACAAGATCCCACACTTTAAGAAGCCTACATCATGTCCAAGACTGATAAGTGGCTAGTGAACAATCCCACATACTCTTCCCCTTCAGCCGATATTGCATAAGCTTAAAGTGACTAGTGATTTTGGGAGCTCGGTACTGAATAACCAGGGGAAGATATTCATGAATGTTAGGCATCTGTAAGTTTTGTGTTTCTCTGCAATTTCAAAACGTAGAGCCAGCCATGGGCGTGGCGGTCTGTATGTCATGGCCGTGACGTGCAGGGCACCACGGGCATGACTAACAGTCAATAGGTCACGAGTGTAGATGGTCAGTAGATCATGGGCGTAGTCGTGAATATGTCACGGGCGTGACAACATTTCTGTCATGGGCGTGGTATAAGAAACACCATGGGCATTGAAATATGTACACCACAGGCATGGTCGTGTTGTGTAAAAGATTCAAGTTTTTACAATTTTCACAGAACTCAAAGTTAAACTTTTGGAAGAGAATCTGAATAGTTCCTTATGTTTGTAGCAATCCCGAGGTATCAGTCAATAGAACTAGAGATCCGCCTATGCAGAGGATGGATTTAAAGGAGCTGACTCGTTCAAGAAGGAGTTCATGCCAGAACAGTGGAAGAAGAACAAGAGAGATGAGTTCATCAATCCTAAGTAGGGTGAGTTTAAGGTGGTGGACTACCACAGTGCCTTCATTAACTTGAGCAGGTGGTACAAGGGTTCACCAGAGCAGAAGATGGAAAACATGAAGCAAATGGTTATTGGATGGATTAAGAGCTCACATCCAGATTGGGATCACCAACGGTGATATGGAGACCTTGCCAGACATCAAGGCACCAACCTGAGCGCTTACCACCTCGAGGGTGTGAGGAAGTGAGAGTGTCAAGCTTGGCAGGAGGAATAGAAGAGGAAGGCAGTGTCGAGTGGTACGCAGCAGATGCGTGCACCCTAGAGGAGGAGAGACATGCCATGATGTATTCCTACATATCAGACTCACTTCTCTGCTTCTGTTACCCCGATCGTGCAGCAGCAGCAGTCCACTATCAGATATGATCATCTAGTTTTTCTGGAGTGTGGGATGAGACACTGGGGAGCTTGTCTGAAGAAAGCCGAAGTCTACTTTTGGTCTAAGCAGCCAGGTCACTATCCTCGAAAGTGCACAACAGTTAGTAAGCATGCAACATCAGAGGAAACAATGCAATAGAGGGAAGCTCCGCATGGGAACATGGCAAGAGGCGGAGGCTCTAAGACTTCGTTGACTGGAGCGAATGTAGTACCTTTAGGATAGGGCATTCCACAAGGAAGGAATGTAGAGGCTCAAAGCAGGGTGTACGACATAGGTAGCATCTGATACCATCACGGGTACGGTTGTCCTTTTTGGTAGACCTTTCCATGCACTATTTGATACGGGTGCCTCACATTCTCTTTATCTCTGTTGCTGTCATTCAATTTTTACCAGTATTGCCTACTAGAATGAGTAGAACTTTTAGAGTAAGTACCTAGTAGGGAAGACTCTACTAGAAGAGTCTTGGGTTGAAGGAGTAGTTTTGCTCCTTGAGGATAGGGAGTTCATGGTGAACCTCATCGTTCTTCCTTTTGATGAGTTTGATGTGATTTTGGAGATGGATTGGTTGGAGCATCATAGAGCCTAGTAGATTTTAAGAAGAGGACAATTAGGTTATTGATACTGGAGAAGGAGGATGCAGTCATCACAGGGATTCAACAGTAGATGCAGCATGGGCGACTGTTCATTTCGGTCTTAAAAGCAGAGAAATTGATCAGAGGTGCGTATGTGGCTTTTCTAGCTCCCGTCACCCTTGATGCAGATAGATTGGGAATGTATCAGTAGTTTAAAAGTTTCCAAATGTTTTCTAAAGGACCTACCAGATGTACCATTTGAAAGGGAGGTGGCTTTCGATATAGAGCTTCTGCTAAGCACATCACCTATATCCATAGCACCCTACCGCATGGCACTAGTAATGCTGAAGAAGCTCAAGGAACAGTTGCAGGAGTTGTTAGAGAAGGGGTTCATCCGCTCGAGTGTGTCACATCGAGGTGTGCTAGTGCTTTTTGCGAAGAAGAAGGATGGGTTTATATGGATGTGCGTAGATTATAGGAGGCTGAATCAGGTGACAGTGAAGAACAGGTACCCTCTTCCACGTATAGATAACCTGTTTGATCAACTTCAGTGAGCAGCAGTGTTCTCTAAGATCGATCTGAGGTTGGGTATCACCAGTTGAAGATAGTAGAGGAGGCTGTTCCTAAAACGGCGTTCCGAACCAGATATGGTGACTATGAATTCCTAGTAATGCCTTTCGGTTTGACCAATACCCCTGCAGCTTTCATGGCAATGATGAACAACGTGTTTTGATATTTGGACAAGTTTATCATAGTATTCATTCATTGATGACATTTTGGTCTTTTCCAAGACGGAAGAGGAGCATGTAGAGCACTTGAGGGCAATGTTGGCTAATGTAAGGAGGGAACGATTGTATGCTAAGTTCTCTAACTGCAAATTTTGGCTGAGCAAAGTACTCTTCCTAGGAAATTTGATCAGTGGTTGAGGAAAGTAGATTGCTCCCCGCCTAGCAGTGTGACAGAGTTGAGGAGTTTCCTAGGCATGGAAGGGTACTACAAGAAGTTTGTAGAGGGGTTCTCTAAGATAATAGGACCACTCCACAAGTTGACCAAAAAGGACACGCTTTTTATTTGGAGTATGTCCTAGTTTCGAGGATCTGAAAAGGAGACTCACCACCGCCCCAGTACTCACTTTGGCAGTAAGTGGTGGCGAGTATGTAGTTTATAGTGATGCTTCGTACTCAGGGTTAGGTTGTATTCTGATGCATAACGACAGAGTGGTGGCTTATGCATGACACCAGTTGAAAGTTCATGAAGTGAACTTCCCAATCCATGATTTGGAGTTAGCATAAGTGGTTTTCGCACTGAAGCTCTGGAGGCACTATTTGTATGGCAAGAATTTTATGATCGAGACCAATCATAAGAGTCTCGAGAACTTGATAGAGTAGAGGAAGTTGAACACCAGGCAGAGGCGCTTGGTGGAGCTTCTTAAGGACTACGATTGCGTGATTGACTACCACCTAGGACAGGCCAATGTAGTGGCTGATGCTTGTAGCATGAAGGCTGGTCGAGTTGAGGAGTATGGGTACAGAGTTGGAGGTAGATCCAGTCAAGGATTTACTGGTCAGGTTAGTAATATGACCCTTATTATTTGATTGAATTGCAGAGACTTAAGCGAAAGATGAGTTAGTAGTGGCAACTCAACAGCGGGTGACAGTCGGTAAGGTTACACTCCACACTTGGAAGGATGGCTTGATGCTCTTCCAAGACAGAGTGTATGTACCTTCGGGGTCGAAGCTGAGAGAGGATAGTTTTTATGAGGCGCATTCGTCCGCTTATGCCATGTACCCAGGTGAGACAAAGATGTACAGAACACTTCGTCCTTATTACTGGTGGCCTGGTATGGAAAAGTAGGTGATTTAGCATGTGTCTACTTGCTTAGTGTGCTAGAAAGCAAAGTTGATCATCGGGCATCAGAAGGGTTGCTTCATCCCCAGCATATACCAGTGTGGAAGTTTGAGGACATCGTTATGGACTTTGTCAGTGGTTTTCCCTTGGTTAATGGGAAGGATATAACGTGGGTTCTAGTAGATCGGATGACAAAGGTGGCACATTTCATACCCATTTGGTTCAAGCTGGATGTGGAGGAGTTGGCAAGTCTGTATGTAGAGCATATTCTCATATTGTACGGTGCGCCCAGGACGATCGTATTGGATTAGGACCCCAGTTTCACCTCCCACTTCTAGAAGGATTTTCATGCAGCCATGGGGACCAAGCTGAACTTCTCTACAATTTACCATCCTCAGATAGATGGTCAGTCAGAGTAGACTATCTTGACCTTGGAGGAGCTGTTACGCTCAGGTGTGATGGAGTTTAATGAACCTTTGTTGAAGGTTCTACTGATGGTGGAGTTCTCTTGTAATAACTCCCATCTTCACATCATAGGGGTAGCTCCTTTCGAGGCACTGTATGTCAGGAAGTGCAAGACCCCTCTAGTCAGGGATGGGGGGAGAGAAGTTGTTAACTGGACCCAGATAGTCCAGGAGACACCCTCATAAGGTAGAGTGATTCGAGCTCAGATGGGGGGGGGGGGGTAGCTTAGATTCGACAGAAGCAGTATGCTGATGGGAAGGCCAGAGAGGTTAGTTTTAAGGAAGGGGATAAAGTTTCCCTTTGAGGTTCCCTTTGGAAGGGAGTGATGCGGTTTGATAGGAAGGGGAAGTTGGCTCCCTAATTCATCGGACCTTATGATATCATTTGGAGGATAGGAATAGTGGCTTATGAGCTAGCCTTACCAGCAGAGTTGGACCAGATACATAATGTATTCCATCCGAGTATGCTTCGAGCCTATATTGCTAAGTTGAACTAGGTGATTCAGCCAGATGAGATTAAGTTGGAGAGATCCTTGACTTTTATGGAGCAAACCCAGATTTTGGACAGAAAGGATTGTCATTTGAGAAGCAAGGAAACACCTATGCTTCAGGAACGCTATCCAAAACTCGTGGAGGACTACCTAGCAGGTATTTCCTTTCCACCATGTTAAGTTTTTCACATTCAGGTTTCAGGATGAAACCTTTTGTAGGAGATGAGAATTGTGACACCGCGATTTCTAGTTGATGTATGATTCAGGGATAATTTTGTACTCTGTGCGTCTGTGAGAATCAATGTCAATCGGTCCATCACGGGCGTGACCATCAGGTAGATCACGATTGTGGTCAGTGATAACGAATGTGGCAGTAGGAGGATCAAAGACACAAGCGTGGCAATCAGTAGGTCACAGACGTGGTTTCCATGTCACTAAAGACATGGTAAGTAGAAGGCCACGGGCGTGGTTGACAGCTTATAAAAGAAGAGTCGCAATTCCAGAATCACAGAAACCTAATATTCTTCTTCCTTGCAAACTTCTAAAGAGGGGCAATTGTAATAGAGGAAAGTCTTGTTGATCGATTCCATACCAGTAGGAGACGCGTAGAGATCATCGAGGAAGCTTCAGGAGGTAATCTACCTTCTTCCTCCTTTCTCACTCACTTGCTAAGCTTTTGGGGTTCACTGATGTCGAGCTCGTTGCCAACAAAGCCTTTTGGAAGCGGATAGCTCAGTATAATAAGGATTACCTCACTAGGACTTCCGCCACAGGAAATATCATTGATGCAGTTTTCCGCTTCCTTCATTTGGGTTGGAGGGAATACCTTCTATATCATAGCACTGGGTGGCACCATTGTCATGAGGATTACTTGCGATGTTTCGGTTTAATCCTAGTGGTATTCGTCTGCACCGCAGTTGGGTGTTTGCCTAGTTCTTCTACAACTACATGAGTGAAGTTAAGAAGCTCGGCCAACTTCCGAGTGTGATCTTCATTTCTCAGATCATCACTCGACTTAATCTTTGTGTCGGTGGTTTGCCGCTACTATTGGATCTCAACCGGATACCATCTACTTTGGCTTACCACTACTATTGGCAGAGGGCCTTGATTTGGACCAACTAACCTTTATGACTCATGATCGCCAAAATAACTTCATAGTTAATTCGACAATACAAGTGTCGTTTGTGTCCAAAAGTTCCTCTCGTTATGCTTCTACTCAAACTTGCCAACACGGTTTAGACTAAAAAAATTGGTTTTGGTTGCTAATGATTCTAAAGCTAATTAGAACTAACAGTTCAAAGGTTAATTCAAAGGGAGAAGACAAGTTCTTGGAAGAGATGAGTCATCAAGCTCAACTTCCTAAACGCATTCAAAACGAACGAATGTTGGACTTGGATTGAATAAAATGAATCCTCCTATCACTCGTATGAATTCGCAGCACGATCATGCATGCAGATTACAATTACTAGCTTCGCAACTAAGGTAGAAATAACCTTAATCAGGCTAGCCGGCAATGAACACCGAAAAGTTCTACAAAGTGATAAGGTGTTCTTTCAGAATTAAAAGGAATCACAAGCAATCGGCAATAGCGCTAACTTGGTCCATCAACGCCTAAACTACTGATAACGAGACCCAATTTGGTCCATCGAGTGCAAACCGGAGCGCTCTCCAATTACCATATGAATAACTTTTAAAACTGGAATAAACCCAAAAGGTAGAATTGAGTTATCGGCTTACCCCACCGATAACTTTCATCTATCTCTGATCGTTAATCTTATGAATTCTTGAGTCTATCAAACATAGAAACTCATAGATTTGACCTAATTATCGTTGTAACAAGAATTAGGTTGAAGAGCTCAACAATCAAAGCAAACATTTATTAAAATCCAATTATCCACAATCGACGTTTCTAAACGTTCAAGACAGATATCATGGCTCAAATCCTATATCTCAACCAAGAAACTCAAAAACTTAGCTACTCATGACTCTAGAAGCACACAAATCAAAAGAAACCCTAACAATCATCTTGTTGAAGATATAACGACTTGTTCTTCCTCCAATCGTCACTTTTAGTCTTCTATCTTCAATCCTAGCTTCAATCTTTGATAGGAACTCCTTTGGATCTTCAATTGAGCTTCTAGGGAAGGATTATTGCTGGTTTTTACAGAGGGAAGTTGGGAAAAATCAGGGGGAAACGAGTTTTGTGGATTGTTTTCCTCTTTCCTCAAAATCTGCCCTTTAATAAGAAGCCGTTAAAACTGGGGGGTGCATGTCGTATACCTCCTCTTTTCCAAAATTTTACGTAGTTGAATTGGGGAAATGGTGTGTGGGTGTGCACGTCGTCGCCTTGTTTTAGGAACAAGATTTTGAAGAATCCAAGGGATGCACGACGTGTAGCCCCTCTGCTCCTCCATTTCATTTCTCGATCTTCTATTCGAGCTCCAACCCTGCTTTACTTCACGTTCATAGCTTCATAACAAGACCACCTATCTCTAGAGTACCTGTGGAAAAAAAATACTACAAAGAAACACATCAAATGGACCAAAACGGTTCAAATGAACGGGTCTAAGAACATAATTCCAAAACACGAAATCACACAAGAATGAAGCTCGAACAAACTAATAATCACTCAAAAAGCATGCATATAAAGATAGATAGTTGCTACAAATTATAGCCTTATCAAATCCCCGTACACTTAAATTTTTCTTGTCCTCAAGCAACTTTACTTTTTGCACTCTAAGCAAACTCTAAACATGGTGAAGAGGAAACAACATGCTAGCAGTTCAAGCCTACTTCACGATGCCAAGAATACACTTTAGATCACCAAACCACACAGTTACATTTACTGAGTGCTCTAATCCAAATGAAGAACAAACCTATGCATATAGTTAGTGCCACTCGACACCCACCGACAAAAACATTTCCCCTATCACCTATGCTCAAAATAGATGGTCCTGGCCGGGTATTTTTCCCATCCTAAGGGAGGGAGTGCTTACTTTAACAATGTATTCAAATCGAAGCACTCCCCTCTTCTTTTACAATTTTACTATACATGATATACTAAACACGTTTGGGTCAATTGAATTACTCAATTAATTGCAAACCCACTTTTCAAAAATTTGTATAGCTTTGGAGGGTATCTTTCCAAATGGGGGTAGTTGCGACCCTGATCAGGCTAAAGCTCTCATCCACATAGGTTGAGTTTACCCGTAAAACCCCGACCCACAACTAGGAAGAGGTGAGAAGAGAAGCTTGAAGGGACTAGCTTACATGTGGCAGACTCAAAGTCGCCAGTGTGTTGAATCGCAACCGAACCCCATGACAATTGGGCACATTGACCTCTTTGGCACCTTATTCGGACCATCTAGTCAAATATGACTTTAAAAAACTAGAGCGACTTGATAGGGGAATTAATTGTTCACAAGTCATTAGACATCAAGATCGAGTAACCAATTGCATAAATCTTTTCTAAAATCGTTTAGAGAAAAACGGGAGGCACCCAAAAATGATCTATCATGCATCCTATTCACCCTCAAGTAGCAATACTACGCTAAACATGCATCCACATCATCAAAAGTTTTCAAGTTTAAGAGGGAATTTCAAATGTTCAGAGACAAGGATCCAATTAAGCAATCAAGTGAAATACTAGCATCCTAATTCATCCCATAAACCACGACATTACCCTCACAATAAGTCACATTAGAGAAAAGAGAAGGTGGTGCTGAATTGAGTTGATGAAATGGAGTTTGGTGGTGAGATGCGATAGAAGAACCATTATTGAGACTTTCCAACCATAATAAAAACACAAAACAACGTACCAGTGGTGAGTTTTGGGGATTGTTTTCCTCTTTTCTCAAAATCTGCCCTTTTATAGAAAGTCGCTGCAACTGGGGGGGGGGGGGGGCACGCTGTGCACCTCCTTTTTCAAAAACTTTTGCGTAGTTGAATTGGGGGAATGGCGTGTAGGGGTCCACATCGTCCCCCTGTTTTAGGGCCGAGATTTTGAAGAATCCTAGGATGCACGGCGTGCAGCCCCTCTGCTCCTTCATTTCATTTCTCGATCTTCCATTCGAGCTCCAACCGTGCTCTACTTCATGTTCATAGCTTCATAACAAGACCACCTATCTCTATAGTACTTGTAGACAACATATACTACAAAGAAACACATCAAATGGACCAAAATGGTCCAAATGAACATGTCTAGGCACATAATGCCAAAACACGAAATCACACAAGAATAAATCTTGAACACACTAATAATCACTCAAAAAGCATGCATATAAGGATAAATAATTGCTACAAATTCTAGCCTTATCAACTCATCATGCACGACAGGCCTTACGTAAGCAACAGAAAGAAGCAACACATTGTGAGCGTTAGCTTCAACAGGAGGTAGCTTTGTAGAAGGAGCGTTGCACCATGCACCGCTTCGCTCGTGCTCCAGCTTCTACTTATGCTCCACCTTTCGATCCTTCATTTGCCGCGAGCAACCAGTATTCCGATTTCTGCTCTTATTTTGATCAGTGGACCACCACCTTCTCGGATGGTCAACACCCTTGGCAGCTCTAGCAGACTGTCGCTCTAACTACCCTTCTGAGCCGATGATATTGCTTCGGCAAATATTACAGGCCCAGTCTGCTCCCGCTCCATCCTCACCAGTCACCACCACAAATTGGCCTCGCCCATCGTGCGCCAAATCTGTCACTTCAGACTTGCATCTTGGTTTTATTTGTTTTACTTTTGTCTTGTGGTTGAACTATTGTGAGTTTGTTTGTTTTCATTAATTTCTGTAGTTGGACATATTGGTGTGGCTTTTGTTCTCTTTTGACTCTTTGATTGTAGAATTCTCAATGTCTCCGGAAGGTATTCAACTATCTAACGAACATTAAGAGTATTCTCATGGACCTTAGTCCTCGTCCAGGCTCTACATTGCTCCTTCTCATGATCTCCAAGTTAGTACCCTCTTCTCTGAACCCTTTTCTCCCATTTATTGTTTGGTCTGTTGGGGACAATGTTCTGTTTAAGTGTGGGGTAAATTTTGTGACTTATCAGGTTAGTGATTCTCTATCTAGTGTCTTCGTTTGTGCTTGACCTGCGACATGCTTTTGCTTTCGAAACTCCCTCTCAAAATTAGTTTGTGGATGTTAGTGGATACATCTTTAGTGCTCTAGTCCTATTTGTGGATGTCCGCGATGTTAGGATTTCAATTTCGAACCACCTGCCACTTTACTTGACATCAGTATGCTAGAGACTCTTATATATTATACATATTGCTTGTTACCTTCCACTGTTCTATTCTATGTCGCAGTAGAGTGTATATGTATCCATCCCCAACGAATTTGCCTAGGTTGTTATGAAGATAAAACAGGCGGGAGGTGTCCGAATAAGGTTGCTTTAAATAAAAAATGTTGTGGGGGGTTTGATTACAACTAAAACAGGTATGGCAACCCTAGAGGTATGCGCCATGTTCCCAACCTTTCTGAGGCTTGGGGTGTGGGCCGGAGACTGGTTACTTCCGAGTCCGACTAAGGTTGTGATTATTTTCCCCATTTGGAAAAAGTCGCTATCTAAAAAAAGCTATAAAGAAAGAAAGCAAGGAAAGAAAAGAAATAATGTTTCAGCATTTGAGCTTTGTTTATAGTAGAATATAGTGCTAGATAGTCAAGTAAGCAACTCAAAATAAGAGGGTGATGCATTACTTGAGTACTGATAAAAATTGAAGCACCTACTCCCTTAGGATGGAAGAGAAATCCTAGCCAGGACGAGCCGTCGGTCTTTTACTTCCGCTGACAACTAGAAGGTATAAGTGTTTGGGGGGGATATGGATACACTCCGGCGGTTAGGTGTCAAGTCATTTGTATAAGATGCATGAGTCTATCTTATACTAGTCTAAGGGGTTCGGTGTTATATTCCTAATTGTGTGATTTGTTGATTCACTCACATTCATTGACACCATGATAGAATTGAGACCCAAGACTGTGTTTTTCCTATCACCACATTTTTTCTTTATAGACGGAATTGGTAGATTTACTTAAGGACAAACAAACATTTAAGTGTGGTGGGATTTGGTGTGCTCGATTATTAGCACATATGTTCCTTTTTTAATTGATATTTTTTATGTTTGCATGCCTTAACATGTTCAAATGGTGCATATTTGGTTCCTCTTGGCCCTTTGGGCTGTGTTATGTTGTTTTGCATGTTGTTGATGCACTCTTAGGTGTTCCATGAAGCGGGAATCATCAAAACAGTGAAAGCTGGTGAGGCAGGAGAATTAGTGAGTCCTAAACGAAGAAGTGCATGTGCTAATTCGGTCATAGAGCACTTTTTCAGTAGCGAGCCAACATTCTTTCGTGGGCCATATATAAGACCTTTTCGCCTTAGAAAAATGAGAACATACTATATAGAGATCAGAATTTGGACAGAGGAGGAGAATAAGGGTTTTTTGGAGATATGAAAAGTAAGAGAGATCGATTGGAAACAAGAGATTGATCATCGACTGGCCAAGGATCAAAGAACAACGTCAAGATTGAATTTCCTCGAGGATTCACGTCTTCTCCGGTTATTCTTTTCTTCCCTTGTGATTTTGTTCTCAAGACCATGAGTAGCTAAAGTCTTCATGTTGTTTGGATTAGATGAAGTTTTAGCTTAATTTTTGTATGGATGATGGGCTTTTAACCCTTTGATTTGTTATTGAGGTTATCTAGACTTATGATATGTTCTTGGTAAACCTAATTTCTGATTCAATTTCGCTTAATCACTTTGATTGAATCATCGTCATTGATTTGTGGGTCCGAGAGGTACATAGATTAATAGGTCGCTTAGGAAGAACTCTAGAATATCCGTTAGCTCGAGAGAGGAACAAATTGTTTACGCTTTTTGCATCATTTATCATTGTGGCATTTCATCGAACACTTTTACTGCGTTCTGCTTGGGTGTAGATTAGCTTAAGAGAGGAGTCTACGGTCGAGCAGAATAGATCCTTAGAGGCGCGAGAGCGATCTAATAGTATCATCGGACATCACCAAGCCATTATGACCTGAATAATCGAGATTGCATATCGTTCATTAATGCATTGGTAGCTTTAGTGGATTCGAGTCCGAACGACCTTCATTCCCATAATTGAAACTTGATATCTTGCATTTGTTTACTTTTAATTTACATTCTTAGTTGATAACTGGTTATAAATACAATCAAACAAACAATCATTATATATTCCTTGGTTTACTTAACATAATCAATTTGAGTAATAGCATTAAAAAGACCTTAGGAAAATGCGATTTCATTAGCGAAATCTAGTGGGAATTTGATAGCAGGGTAAAATCCGCTCGTCGCCTAGCCTAGTCAAACTGGGTTTAGGGTTATCCGCTAACTAAAATCTTCAACCCAAACCCGGTCCAAATTTGCATCCGGGTAGTCCAAACCCAACCCGTAAATTCCAAACCGGGCTGGATCACCCGGATAAAACCCGATTTGTGGGCTCAAATTTTGGGTTGCCCAAATTTTAGTGAATATGTGGAAACTAAAAGTCTAAAACCTAATTCGAAATCTAACCTAATAAAAAAATTAGAAATCTAACCTAATCTGACGATTCGTGACACTTCTTCGTCAAATTCAGCCGGCAGCCAGTCTCATCTCCTCCGTCGCTGCTTGCTCTCTCCGTTCGAAGGCTACGGTTGCTTGCTCTCGCCGCCGTCGTCGAAGTGAACAAATACCTGATATCCTCCGCCATGTTTGATTCCGTCAGATTCAAACCGAATATTTCTATGGAGGAGCGTGGGAGTACTGAAGGAGACTGACTTCTTTGAGAAGACAGGAAAATTGCGGCATAGGAAAGAGGCACCACAGGCTCTGGGAGAGGTAATTGTGTGAATTGTAATTTCTGTCTGGAAAAGGTCAGAGGAGATCGATTTGTGTGAATTGTGAAGGTAATTGCTGTGTTTGCAATGGCAGCTGCTAGCATGTTACTGTAAATTAGGGAGTGATGGATTTTCCGGGTTGGGAATGGACCGGACCAGGTTTTACCGGGTTTAAACTTGCAAAACCCGAAACCCGAAATCTCTCTATTTTCCAACCCAGACCCGGTCCATAAATATGTTTGACGGGTTTTCGGGTACCCGAAACTCGGGTTGATGGACCGGGCCGGGTAAAAACCAGGTCAAACCTGAACTGATTCCTAGCCCTACTGGAGATGTTGCTGCTAGTGTAGCCCCTAGGGCAGAGTTTACCTAATCTGATTTTTATGAATGTTGGCATTCTTTAAGAAAAATTAGTGGACTGAAGAGATCCATGTGAATAAGTTCAAAAGTTGAAGATGTAGAAATGTGATGTTAACGTTTAGAGGAAGATAGAGATAGTTTTTTTCTAAAATGCAGGGTTTGCTGAAATGTTTTTATCATCTAAGATATTAAGTAATCATCTCACAAGCTCCATTTATATCGAGTTTAGCTATTCGACCATGTTTTCTGTGCCAGAAAAGCTCGTTCTTCTTCTCAATGGTTGAGAAGCAGAATTCATTAGAAGCACTTGAATCATGTACGTCAACTGTAGAGATGTTTTATGTTTTCGACCTATGAATAGAATGTGATCATCTATGATATGGTCAACTCTACAGTGTAGGTTTTCGAAGATCACTCTTTTTGTTTTTCCACACAATTGACTCTTTAAGAAAAGATTATGCATAATTCCATCAATTAGTAGAAAATTATTAACAATTGGATCGAGAGACTCATCGTTTGCGCCTATTCCGATGATTTTTCCTTTCCCATTATCTCCAAGTGTCAGTTTGTCACCAAATTTGTATAGAAGCTGTGTGAATAATGATTCATTTCTTGTCATATGGTGGGAAAATCTGCTGTCCAAACACAATTCACTTATGAGTGATCCTGCAAAAGCCTCGAATGTTAGATGTTTGGGTATCGAAACTTGTTGGGTTACCATCCTACCAGGGGATTTAAGACTTGTTGGGTTACCATCCTACCAGGAGATTTAAGACTATCTAAAACACTCTTAGCAACCCAGACTTGTCGATGCACCTTCTTAGATTCTTCACCATTTTCTTTAGTAGACCGATTATTATATTGGTGAGATCAGCGCATCTCCTACTATTTTTTGTACTAGCATGAAACTTGGTTTTATTTTCTTGTATGTAGCAGTGTCTATGCTGAGATTCATTAAAACGAGCCGGTTCTCAGCCACCTGTAATCGCTTATTTAATGTACGAGCTATTCACAACTATTGTGTTTAACTTGACCGTAACAGATACAAAGTATAGTCAGATTGATTCTTACATGTAATAATCTCCTTATTCACGTTTTCTGTCTTAATTTCAGTACTGGCATCATACACATTCTTCATATGTTCGATTTCTTCTACTATTCATTATTCCAAGCAACCATCTTCCTTAAGTCTAATTTCACACTTTTGTACTTATTTTTTTACCGCACTAAATTCTTTTTTAAATCATGACATAGCTTTCGATTACCTCAACTACTTACTGATTAAAATCAGTAGAGGACAGTACTTATGATTATGTAGCCTTGGTTCCGGATGACTCCCCCATCTTCAAGAGCCATTAATAAGGCGTGCGCTTGTTCCTCTGAATTTTTTGTTTTCGAATTCTGAATCACTAAGCATGACGATAACAACTTTGTTTCGATATGTAAATTTTGATGGCCAATCCACTTTGAAGTGTCCAGGTCTGCCGCATATGAAGCATGTTTTCGTGTCCCACTTTTCGTTTTCCATCCTCATATTTGTTTCTTTCGACCTATTTTGAACTTTTGACAAAATAGTCGAGCTACCCCTGTCTAGTCTCCTATTTTTATCTTGATAATTTTTGTTAGGGTTCCTAGACTTCATTTTATAAAAACACTCATTTTTCTTGTTCTTTTTATATTTCAAAAGTCTTTTGAGTTTACTACTAAATAGAACAATTTAACCATCTGAATTACTAACAAATTCCCGTTCTGTTGCTATGGATTTAAAACTATACTCTTTTTCTTCTTAAACTCATCTTCTTAATGCTCAATCGTAAAAGATATTCTCATAACTCATAAGTGATCCTACAAGTTCATTCAAGTAAAATGTTTCTAAATGAAAAAATAAAGAGTTGATTTCTCTTCTTCTCAACTTGTCTAGTCGCAAATGAAGCAACAAAAAACTAAAAGATAAGTCTCATATTTGTGTCAGCAGAAAACTTTTCAGTATTTCTGAAATACCAATATTCTAATTTAGAGAATTTGATTTGGGCCGCCCGTTTTTAGAATTTAATCTCCATTGTCCGTATTTTTCTAATTTCTGATTTAAAAAAAAAACTGTAATGAAATTAGCCAATTGTCACATGTATTAATTACTATAACATCCTATGTTCAAAACTTTTATAGTTTTCGTTTTTGGTATTCCGGCCTGCTAAATTAATATATGAACACATTGACATTAGTATTTCACCTTCCAGTTACTTTTTTTTCGTGTTTGAAAATATGTTTACACTTTCAGGTTAACTACCATCTGTTTTTATTTTTATTAAGGAATTTTTTAATTCAATTTAAGTCATCTTCAATGTTAGAAATAATTAATAACAATGTAGTGGGTCACAATGTTCCGCTACTTGTGAATCAGTCAGTTTTTTTTTCTTGAAGTAACTATCTACAAAATATACTAGTTACATAAATGTATTACGACTTTTTTTCTGAACTTCATTTTTTATTTTTTGGAAATATTCTTAACTTAGTTTGGGGGGTTTTATACTACTGATTGTTGTGATGATCACTTATATTCCGTTTTTTGTAACCGTATTTCAAGTGTGGAATCTGCCACCGTCACAGCTATGAGAAGGCCTCTTTCAAGTGGAGCTTATCTCGATAACCTTTTAAACAAGCACCCATGTTAGGTTTATCCATCCATCAATCCATATCAAACATTGAATTAAATTATATTCCGTTATGAGATCCCAAATTATAACCCATATGCTCAATCCACCAGCTAGTCGAGATTGATCGGTCTTCATTTCTTGTCCGGATGAACCGCTCGTGGTCGATTGTTACCACCAAGCAAAAGACCAATATTTGATATGCAGGCCAGGAGATCTCGGCGAATTTCTTATCAGAAACTTATCGAATCAATTTGATTACCATCTATGGAACCCAACTACTCGCCAAGTAAAGCATCTTCCCGAGCCACCATTTAAACCTCCTTCTCGCTTTCAATGATGACTTTGGAATTGTATTGGACTTGGTTGGTAACGTGGTAAAAGTTGTGCTTATTCGTTACTACTGTTTTGCTGGCATTGATGGCCACGCTGTGTCGAATTTCATATCACCAGTTTATGTTTATACATTGGATAGAGGGTGGAGGAAGTTAGGTGTTGTTTGCCGTTATCCAGAAGCTTATGTTGCTTATGGTTATTTTTCACCTCCATCACTTAGTATTGCTACACACTTTAAGGAGGTCAATTCACTGGCTTTCTTCTTATGCAACTCTATATGTTGTCACATTCGATTTGGGGACTAATGTTTTCCGCAAGGTGAAGTGCTTTTGATGATCCCGATGATCATTATAGTATTAGTCGCCCACTCTATTGAGAGTGATTAATAAGTGAAATATTAATATCTAGATGTTCACATGTGAATTAACCAACACCGAATATCAAAATTGAAAGATAAAAATAAAAGTGACCTAATATTAATTAGAATTAAGTCAAGTGCAAATTAAGATTTTAGTTTTTAAAATAAATCAATTTTGAAAATTAATTATTTTTAACGGCTCAAATTTCAGCTCACAAACTAACGGTTCATATCAAATTTCATAAATGAAAGTATTGGTACACCGGGAATACCGAAGACCTCACCTAAGCTTAATTATGTAGACAAACTAAAGCCCACCCACGCATGAGTTTGCTTATAAGATGAAAAACATATTCTAGCCCAACAGTATGTGTTTAGTAATTTCTTATCATTAAAAACACTAGAAGAGCCATAAATTTTATGGACGTTGAAGTTCCAAGAGTTGAATTTATGGAACTAAATACAATAGAACCGATTTCAGTCAAAAATTCCATTTGCAATTTTGATAATATGACATTAAGTTTAAACAATTAAGTGAAAATATTAATGATATATTTAATGTCATCAACTGAATACCCCTAACTGATGTCGATGAAGGACCTACAAGGTAGCCCCTTATGGTGAATCAGACTACAAATTAATCCACCATCGAAATAGGGTAAGAGGATCTATTCCATTAACGCCAACTGAAAAAATCAGACTACCTAAGGGTTATGTAACCACATAAACATGCCAACTGTCTACTAATGCTATCCTTAGCACATATTGTTAGTCTAGCCTTAAGCTATTGAGTACTTGGAGATTTCAAGCACTAGGTTGACATGATTGGATAACTAATTATGAGCACGACATGGAACTTGCCATTCGAGAAATTGGATTCTCTTTGAGGATTGTATTTTTATGTTATTAGCATTCTTAGTGTGGAAACAACTACATTGAAAAAAAATCTTTGTATTTGGAGGCTTAACCAACATGATCGTCTTCAACATGTAATCCACTAGAGCCCCATGCAGATCCAGCTAGTTCATTCTCAAAATTACATCAAACTCATCAAATGAAAGTAAGATGAGATTTACAGAAAACTCTCTAAACTCACACAAGAGGGTTTTTGTTTCTAAACAAGATTCTACCATTATGGTCTTCCCTACATGAGTACTCACTCCAAAAGGTCTACTAATTCTAACAAGCTGGATAGGAAAACCAGAAGCAACAACATAAGAAATGAAAGAGTGTGTGTGACATCCCGATTTTGGGTTAGCTATTAATCTTGGGTTTTGATTGGTTTTGTGAATTCTGGAGAAAAGTCGATGTAAATGACTAGCCATGGGCATGACTCTCGATATGCTAGGAGCGTGGTTGTCAGAGGAATCACAGTCATGGTCACCATTAGTCACGATCGTGACCAGCAGGGTATCGCGACCATGACCATCAGTGGACCACGTGTATGATTGCCAAGCAGCCACAGACGTGACGGTAAGTCGGCCACGGGCGTGGTGGACCTATTATTTAAACAGCGTCGTGACTTGCTTCACTCAGAATTGATACAAAAACCTAAATTTAGAGTTCTCTGACGATGATGATTGATTGAAGGCAGAGAGGAAGACCAAGTGGATCGATCCCGGATTAGTAAGAGAGGCCTAGAGATCGTAGAGGAAGGTTCAGGAGGTAATCAATCTTCTTCTTCCTTTCTCAAATCCATTGTTTGAATCCTACATAGGAAGGTCCTAACATGATTTTGGGTTTTGGGGTTTTGGGATTTCAATCCTATGCTTGATCTCTTCAGGGCAGACAGATCCTGGAGGGGGTTTAGGATTACTTTTCTGCTTTAAGCGTAGAATTGTAATTAGGATTGTCAGGAATCCGATGAATGGATTCTCAGGATGGTACAGTTGCGTGCGATCCACTGTACCGATGTTGTGTTCAGAGCCGGGCTCCTTGGACTGTGTAGTAGCGTGAAATCTACTATATAGTTGTTGTGATTACAGAGCAGGGCTCTGGGCCCGTACAATTGATTGTGTTTTATTGTACACGCATTAATGTTCTGATTACAGAGCAGGGCTCTGGGGCCGTACAGTAGCTTGTGTTCTACTATACTGGCGATTATAATTGAGCATAAGCTCTTGACACTTGAACTGTGATTCACAGTTCATGATTACGACAGGATTCAGGTTTAGCTAGATTAGCTCCCGATTTGCATTGATCACCTACCCTGAGATTGCGGAATCCCCTCAAGATGTTCTACGACTACGGAATGACATGTAGAATATGACTACAGATGCTGTTCACACGACATCTACGGTCTGTGAGATAGTTTTCATGGTCTGATCCACTATGAGCTATCAACTCTAGTGAGGGGTGACTGATGATAGGTTGATGCCTACGGGTCCATATGGTTACATTATTAGACGTTGTTGCATTTTTATGCTAGCTTTGCTTATTCACTCAGTGCTAGTCACTAACCTCATCTCTGTTTCTATGCATGATCAACTGTGGAACCTCATGAGTAAATGCTGCCTAAGAGAGTGAGACGAGCAGCTACATCTCGAGCTAGTGGCTTCGGGATTCATAGAGAGAGATACCTTAGAGGACCTCGAGTTATCCCTTTCTATGTTTTCAGACGTTTTCACGTTTTTAGATGTTTTGACAGACTTATCTTTGGTTATTGTTTCCATCTGTTTGGGATATTTTTATTGTTGTTTAGTACTGGATTCGAGCCTGGTTGTTCTGTTTCTTTTCGCTGTCGTCTTACTTATGAGTTGCGGTTATTTAGTGTAGTTATTTCCTTACATATGTCTTGATATTATGTGTCGAGTGAACCGGCGAGTAATGCATGGGTCGAACCGCGTGACTCGATCGGGTCTTCTAGGGGCGGGTTTCATAGTATAAAACTCCCATATCAAAAAAGGCATATAAGGATCTATCAAAGATGGTAATCATACCTATGATAGTATCCTAAGCTACATATGCTCGTGTGCATACACCCTGCTCTAACTTCAGTGTTCCCACCTTGTTGAGACTTCTGACCCAACGACACTATAAGCATCACTCCTAGTTGTAGCCTAGTCCTACTGCACGATCATTTCTAATCCCACCTACTTGCCCTAATCTGGTTACTCAAAAGCAAAGTGGCCCCGCTTGCCACACTTGAACCAAGCACCCATCTTCCTCCTACACATTCTTCCATGTTGGAACCCAAAGCATGGCATGGTGGACGACCTTCTGTATAAGCAGCAAGTGTAAAGTATCGAGTCTACTACACAAAATAGATCCGGAGTTGTCCCTCCTTTGCTAAGAAGTTGGCCCCGCTAACACTCCTCCAGAGACCACGACCTTCCAGTTCTTCTCATCCAACCAAGCATCATGCTCACCTTTCTTCTTGCCTTTGAGGTACTCGGTCCTTAGGGTTGCCAGCTAGTGTGTCCATGTCACCACTGGCGACCCATGACTGAGAATAAGCTCTCAACCTATACAAAAACGGATGCTTCAAATCATAACCTCTCGGTTCTACTAAACCCTTGTACCATTTACTCATCTTAGTGACATATTTATAGTATTCAACTACCTTCATCTCTCCCAGAATCAAATTCAGGAATTCAACCCACTTGTTCTTCTGCCACTGCTATGACATATACTCCTTCTTAAAAAAGACCAAGAACTCCTTTCCGTCTTTCAGATACAAACCTTCATCATTCTCTATTAGATTGCTCAATCATTCTTTAGCTGCACCTCTTGATAGAAATAAATCATACATCAATCACTGCTCAGGTGCGGGCTTTAGATAGACAAACGCATTCATCAGCTCTCTTAGCTAGTTCACTGCTAGCTGAGGATAGGAAGAGTCAACATCAAAGGTGATGGCTCCCATCCTGGTCAACAACTTGAAGTCCATCTTAGATACTAGAGGATCCCGTTCCATCCTTACTGATGGTCGTACTGAGTCATTGTTCATTCTACAAACGAAGCCGGAATAGTTTTGCACCCCTTTCAAAATGTTACCTCTGTTACTTTTTAAAACTTTGAGAAACACCTCTTAAACTTTCTATGTTTTAAAACTCGGATTCCCTACCAGGCTAATGGTTGTTACATAGCCACACCCATGGTGCAACCAGCAACGCCCATGGCCAACCAACATTCACGCTCGCGACGAAAACCCAACCACGCCCGTGACTCTATACTTGTCATGCATGTGGTGGTTCAAACATCACACTCGTGATAACTTAACTACCGTAGCCGTGATGGACGTTCTGCCACTCTTGTGGGATCCATCCTACCTTTTAAACCACTCATAGCATTCCTCAAAGACACTTAGCAAAAAAAACGGAAGCATATTTCACTCAGAAGTTGAATATTATAAAAGTGTGAAATACTGGCTCCCATTGAGGTTCATGACGCCTCTAGTACACCGGTAGTACACCTTTACAATAAAGAACAATCAGGCTTTGATACCTGTTGTAGAACCCCCTTAAGAGACCCGGTCGGACCATCGGTTCGGCCCATGAAGTATTTAGAATTTCAGGATATAGTGGCGTCGGGAAATCACATCGTGTTTGAGTTGAAGAATCGGAGGGTTAGACCTGCCGATGATCTACTTTCCTTCATAGGATCGTACATAGGGGGAGTGCTCTAGGAATTATGCTTATTATCCTATCTCTCCAATTGGAAGAAGATGTTGCCTCTAGTGAAGACGTGAGCTTGGGAGCAGTTTGTGTTAGTAAGTTATAAATATTATATAACATGGTAATGTATCTTAATTTTGTATTATTATTAGAAACCAGTTTTTATATCGAGCTTAATGAGATGGTTGAAGTTCACAAGTACTGGGATTGAAAGGTTGGACGGCTTTGGGGGTAGTCAAGGCTTGGTATTCGGAGGGAGAAATTGAAGCATATAGAGAAGAACAAGCTCCCACCCGAGTGGATTGTTAATAATCCCCAGACCGGCTGTCCAATGGCTGATTGGGTGACATACTTAAGTGACTAAATGGAGTTCCAAGTATTAAAAAAATATGTACCAAATTGCAACATATCATCTCTAGAAATATTGATTCAAGTATCTTTATGTTACAGAGATTAGCTGATAGAAACAAGGAAAATCGAGCACTCTAACAGGAAAATCATTGAGGGAGAAGGCACCAGATTTATATATTGAGGAAACAATTGCAAAGATGGGCAAGCCACCTTTGAAATACCAGATGTTCATCACGTTCTTTCAATGGCCGGTTGGAAGCTACAAGTCAGAGCATACAAGAGTTGTGACGGTACTGTAACCAGTTTCAAAATACTAATATATAGCTTTGAAGTTGGAGATAGTGCAAATAATAATAATAATTATTATGATTTGTAGGAGTCTATATTGCAGCTAGAGCGTGATGGTGCTCCCATTGAGGTTGGACCCAATGATTCATTGGTTCAAGCACTCAATAATTCAAAATATGAAGACCAAGTTCGGACGATGAGTTTGGGGTTAACCCCTACCATGGTAATATACAACTTCAATACTTGTTTACATTTTGGTAGGTTAACTGGATAATAACTTTGTTGCTGAATGGTTTGGTTTTTACAGTTATTTGGTGGGGCTAGCGCTTGTTCGTCATCCTCATCAGCTCCTTTTACCTTTATTTATGAAAGTGTTTTTTTGACTGCTGCTTCTTAACCTCCTCCACCATCTTGAGAAGAGTTGAGAAAATTTCATAACAGTTGGAGTTTATGACTCAACAAGATTCGAGGATGTATTCGATGATGACGCAAAAGTTTGGTAGTTCTTCTTCCTTTGTTCCGCCTAATATAACTGTCGGCTAGCCGTTTGTCTTATTTGTCTTATTTTTAATGTGTAGATTCCCACCCCAGAGATGATGGCTCGTCGAGATGCTACTCCTCCGTAATGATGATTGTTATAGTAGTTGTAGGTCTTGTCCCCTCTCTCGAATATGTAATGTATTGTATATTCTATAAATGTTATGTACAATATTGTTGGTACTTCGTATTGTCATAACATTGGGGTTGTAATAATTCAGTACGAGTTTGGATGTCAACACTATATATTAAGCATTTTCACTTTTTTAGTTTTGCCACATCAACTTTTTTACATTGTTTTTTTCTAAGATAGAAGACAAGAAATTTTGGAGTATACTGAATTCAAACTCAAAACCTCCAAATAACCAAACACGTGCTTTACCACTGGAGCAACTCCTTTTGGACATTTCCAATCATTCAAATATATTAGAATCAAACATAATTAATTCATACATCGTCTGCTTCGACTTACAACTAGATTTGTAAAATAAAATATATTTTTTTTACATTTCAACCATTCAAGGTTATTATAATTAATTATCAACCATGTCCAATCAAGTTTGTTCGTTATATTAATATTTTATATAATTTATCGGGTCTAAGTGTTACATCAACTAAATATTTTATTCTTATTTTGTATATATCATATTTGTCCAATCACCGTTATTTTTTTACATATATATGCTTAACGGGTCTATGTGTTACATATATATGCTTATCGGGTCTATGCGTTACATATATAGGCTTATCGTGTCTATGTGTTGAATATATATGCTTATCGGGTCTAAGTGCTATATAATTGAACGCTTAATATTATGATACAAGATATATATCAACTAAAGGTTCTGTATTTTCATAAACTTACAATTTCTATTTTTAATGATAGGAATGCCCTATCAAAAATTATAGCTCATCGAGATCCATTTACAATAAATAAAGATACATCATGCTAGTAATAGCAAGCGCATGAAATAAAGTTTATCCCAATTTATATATAATATTTTATCATATATTATAAATATTTAAATAAATAAAAGTGACACATCAACTTTTACTACAATCCGGTGTTGCCCCACTGAAACTAAGTAAATTAAAATATATTATTATAACACTAAATTAAGTGATTGATTATAAACACTTATGTTTCTCTGGTTTATTAAGATTGAACTTGATAATTAAATTTTAAATAAATACAAATCATATATGTCCGGCCGAGTCATGATAGTTATATAATAAGGGTATTCCGTTTTGTTGACAAATTTTGAGCAAGTCGATTCAATCATGATTCTGAACATGAGTTTCCTTTATGGCATGACATTTCCAGTAAGCCTCAGCATCACATGTACTAATATGATACGTACGTACTTGTTACTTTTATGTCTAGTTCTTTTTCGCAAGCCAGTACATAGTTGAAAGTTGTATTCTTCATCCTTTAATTCTGGTGTCCTCCACAGTTAGGGTACAATGAAGCGGAGTATTACCACCAGTAGAGGTGCTGATTTTGACAAAAAGCAGTCAGGATATCGGAAGATAAATGGATTATGACGAGCTCTCTTAATTAATGGAGAATCTACAATATAATTGTTCTTGCTATCTACAATATAATAGAAAGTGCCAAGGTAAAGAAAGGAGAGACGATCCCTTCAGTTTGGACTTTCAAAATCTCCCAGCTAGGTTTTTATTTATTTATAATAATGTAATTGCACTTCCGGGAAATTTTGTTCTATTGCAGTGTAATGTGCCATCATCCAAAGTGTGTGGATTGAGATCTAGCAGTAGCCAGTAGCAACAATAGTAGTAGTTAGGAATGGTCCTAATCCGTGAGTGGTGTGCTGCATCTGCATGTGCCCCCTTTCAATTATATACAGCCTGTTGTTTCTTGTTTTTTGTTCCTCTTTGTTATGTTGAGCTCTCCTTTAACACAGCTTGCATGTTTCTTGCTTGTACTCTGGTAATTGTTGGCTTAATTAATATATATCAAGGTCTGATCTTTCTAAAAAACAAAGCTCTGCTTTAATTTATTGGAGCTAAGTCTGGTAGTTTAATGTCCAGAAAAGGTTGAAGAAGAACAAGAGTCAAGCTGTCTTATTGTTTAGCATACATACATAGGCCACAGTCACGGGCATATGCAGCAGCACATGATAATTATTATTATTATTAGTAAAAGGAAGAAGAAAAAGCTAATCAATGGACCGAGACATTATAATATTAACATTATAGTTGTATAATAGAGTGCTTTTCCTTTTTGTTTGCTTGCTGTCTCTGAATGTGAGTGAGTTCATGTCGTCAAATGGCAACTGGAACAGGTTATAACTCAACAGACAAGACAATGCTTGTCAAATTAAAAAACAAACTCTCAACACAATAATATAATATCGGTGGCGGAGCTGAACCAAAAAGTACACTTATAAATCCGGCCACTACCAAGCATCGAACATTGATCTCCATGTAAACCACTGATTCTTCTTTGATATTAGGAAAGATTATTAAATAAGACATAACATATGGACTTCAAACTCAATTTGTTCATTCTTTCCAAAATACAAAATATAACAAAGTTTTCAAATCAGACAAATGAAATTTCATTTGATTTTATTGCTGATTGTTATACTTAATCGAAACTTTTACGGCGTGAATGGTGGATAAGAAATGGAATTCAGGTAGGATGTCCCGCAGTCTTAGGTTGCACGTCACCCGTGTAAGGTAAATTTTTAATATTTTTCACCACATCTCCCCTACCTTTATATCACTCATCATCTCGGCCCTGTAAAGCTCAACTCTTTCTCTCGCCGCCGGCGTTTCGTAACACTCGCTTTGATTCTGCCGCTTCCGTCGCTATCATCCTTGCCCACCTCTCCTCTTCGTTGCTTTTTTTTTGTCTTCTCGTCCTTCCCTCTTGTCACTAGTAGCCTAACTATAGATGAGTTTAGTGGTAGCTAGTCGTTGTCTGCTTCATTCTTCATGGTCCAATTAATAACGACAGATCAGCGCAAACCATATACCCTATAAATACACAATCAGTGGGAGAAAGTAAAAAATACCCTCAGATGCATCCAGAACCATACCTTCACAGCTCCTAAACTCTATTCCGCCCGGGTTGCTACCGGTTACTGACTTCGACTACAGCCCAAGTCAAACAGCCTAGTAAGCGGGGTTCCTCGCTAAATCCAAGAGTAGACGACCAAAAATCGGTGAAGGATTCAGATTAGAATCGATGGAGAGTGAAGGAGAGGAGGAGAATAAGCTTCCATGACAAGCTTCTGAGAGGATGAGGGGGTCCGGATGAGGGTAGGATGGATCTGGGCCATAGATTTTTTAACTGTGCTGACTGTATAATCTACTACTCATGATTGCCAACTCATCCATCCTCGTCAGCAGATCCCTTAGTCGAGTCACCTTCTCACCTAACGGCGTTGGTTTGATTTGAAAATTTGTGCTATATTTTGCATTCTGGAAAGAATGAGTTAAAAATCGGGTTTGAAGCCTATAAGTTTTATCTTATTTGATAATTTTTTTTAATATTATTAGGAGATATAATACATTTATAGAAAAGACTTTGATATATATGTATTGAGTAAATTTTATCATATTTTTATTATATATTATATTTAAAATTAAGAGTTTTGAGATTCTTGTTTAGTGTTTAGGGTTTAGAACATAGTGATAAGTGTTTAGAGTCTAATTAAAATCTTTATGATTGATTAATGTAGATTTCTGGTCAAAAGTCAAAATTTGGAGCACGATTAAAAATATGGTTTTATGATTTAGAGGCTTTGAATTTAATGTTTCGAGATTTAACATTATCCTTTTATATTTAGAATTACATATAAGGTGTTTAGAATTTATTATTTTGGTTTTAAAATTTTAAAATAAATAATTTTAATATTAAAAATACCGTATATATATATATAATTCACCTACATTTATATAACTAAACTTAAACATATTAGATCCCCAGAATCATCAGTGCAGCAGCTATTCCTACCGTCTCTCCAAACACTGAATCAGGGGAGCCGAGAGACTCACTTTCACCCAAACATTAGAATCAGCTAAAGGGAGTTTCAAGTAAAGTCAGTTAAATTGAGTTTTAAATTTCTCATTTTTTGTCCCCGAATACTCAATTATATATAAATTTTTGGATAGTTTTGTAATTTTCTAGTTATTTGAACTTATAATGTAGCCGTTTAGACCAAGTTTCTATCAAGTTATAAGCGATCTATGTAATAAGTAATAATTATAAATTTAGTTTGAACAATCTAAAATTTAAAAAAAATAATTATCGATGGCACATTCAAATATGACATTGATCAACATCACTGAATTCAAATCCCGACTACATCACTTATCCGATTATCGAATAAATAATACTCTCTCCATCATTTCATTGTGCATGAGGATGACTGGAAGTACCATAATGCTAGAACGTACATATTAAATTTACCATTTTAATTATAATTTTTTTACTAATTTGGTTAATTTTAAAAATACGTGACTAGTAGGTAACTCGAATTGCAGTTGCATATACAAAATAAAAATGGTGCTTCATTTGTTTTTTGTTAATAACAATGGTGCTTAATCAGTCCAATTATGAAGTTTGTTCTTCAAAGTGAATAAGAAATAATTGCTTGTGATGATAGGGGGGGTGGATTAGGTATCTAGCAAATCCTGCCAGATTGAGAAAACATAGAACATGACTAAAGCCTACTTAAAGTAATTGAAATTTAAATAATTTGGAACAAAATTAGACAATTGCAGTAGAGTAGATGATCCATTTACATAACCAATAATTCAATAGTTAGTGGTGTTATAGAAGGGGTCATCAAAATTGGCAAAATGAACTTGCAAGTTATCCTATTTCTGCAATCTTTATCATTATGGTTCGAAGGAAGATATCATAGAAAAATGAAATTTAGTAACAATCACTGGATTGTGATGGTGCCCGGTCGGTTGGCCAAAAGTCTAATGAACTAAAACACTGCTTGTTTTAAAAAATTTAAAAGAAAAACATAATTAGGTCATAAGCAGTGTACAATCCTAATTAATATGTTTTTAGATAGAATCTTAAAAAATGAATAGCCCGTGCATAATCGTGGCACCAGACACACTCTTGTAAATCCTTCAACATTTTAATATTATGAAAAGTTGAATAGACTTTAAATGGTTTTACATTTGGCATATTCAACTTTAAAATGGTTGTTCACTATATACTTTCGCCTAATAGTTTACTTTTACCAATTCTTATACTTTTACCGATACCTGTCTTTGTACCATTCATTAGCCATAGTCTGTTGGCGAAGTCTGAAACTGTGATTAAAAGTAAAAGTATGTTTATTAATGTTGTGTACTTTTACGTTTTGTTTTACTAATTCTATTATATATAAGCATGTGCATATGATGATATAATTGTGATAATTTTGATTGTTAAATGGATATTTAAATGATGAATCATATATATGCGTAGGTTTTTAAAGATTTGTCCAAGTCAAACCGACTTAGTGTTGATTTTTTTTAAGAGTTAATGATGCGTAATTCGATTAACTTAAGAAAACAAAATCTTAATTAGCCCGTTTATAAAATATTGAATCGAGGATTGAACGATTTTAAAACCACTTATTATGTTAGTTGAATCATATATTAGGCTGAAGAACCTTATTTAACCTCGATTTGATCACTCACCGCTCATGTTGGAAGTGAAGCACAAGCCGCCGCTTTTGATAGTGCCGAAATTCAGATTTGATTACTGTTGGAGGAAGAAAGAGGCAATATGAAATTTCGTGACAAGCTGGTCAAGTAGTTTAAAGTCTGTGAGAAACTAGTCACGTATTTTAAAATTCGTGACTAACTAGTTACGCATTTGATTTTCGTGACCGAATATTTGTGACTATTCTTCCATTTTCTTGTAGTGACGATCGATTCTCGACTCAACATGGGACCTGAGGGGACCTCGCACAATCAAAGAAAACCTTCACGACTGTGCCAAACGACTCACTAAATGGAGTATTGAAAACAAACTGAATTTTACAAAGGACATCAAGCCCAAACGTACGGAGATGGTGGAATTTTGGAACTAAGCTCATGCTATAACGGCGGGAGACTACATAAAATGCTAAAAAGAGTAAATCAGCCTTCTCTCCGGGGAGGAATCTTTTTGGCTTCAACGTGCTAAGTAGGACTGGCTAAAAGGCAGAGACATGAACACCAGATTCTTCCATGCAACAGTCAACAGACGCAGGAACATAAATTGCTAAAACGACTACAGGATGTTAATGGGGCTTGGAAGGAGGAAGTGCAAGATATGAGTGATATCGTAAAATAAACAACTATTTCAAGCTCAAGGGGGGCAACAGACGAGGTCCCTTCACATATTGACTCTTGCATCACTTTTCACCCAAAAAAGAAACTTATATAACCGATCACAAATCTAGAATTTTGAAAGGCCATTATATCTATGGGACCAAACAAGTCACTGGGACCAGATGGTTTCAATCCTGCTTTCTACGAGGACTTTTGAGGCACAATAAGGGTGGAAATTGGCACAGATTGTAGGAAGTGACTTGAGATTTATGCAACAATAAACATTATTTTATTCCCCAAGGTTGACACGATAACCACTATGAAGGATCTTAGTCCCATCTCACTATGGAATGTGAGATATAGAATCCTTGCCAAGGTGATGGCGAACACACTAAGCGAGTCATCTCTAATCTACTGAAGGAGGAGAAATCGGCTTTCACACAAGGAAGGTCTATTATAAACAACATTAAATTATGATAGCCTTTGAATCCCTGCATAGTATGACCACAAAATTGGCGAGTAAAGTGGGGTATGCTGCTCTAAAATTGATATTTCTAAGGCTTATGATCGGGTTGAGTGAAATTACTTGGAGACAAATGCATGCAGAACATGGGGTTTGCAGAAACTTGGGTCTTATGGATGAGGCTATGCGTGAAATATGTTAGTATCAATATTAATAAACAACCACGAATTTGACTCCATTATATTAGGGAGAAGGCTTCGCCAGGGCTGCCCCTCTCGCTGTTTCTCTTCATCCTTTCTGTAGAGGGTCTCACGACCCATGATAAGGAAGGCGCTCTTCAAGGAAAGATCCATGGATACCGAGCAGGTAAACATGCTTTGAGAGTTTCGCATCTTCTCTTTTCAGATGACTCACTCTTTTTCCTTCAGGTAAAGATCAAGGAAGCACAATAGTTGCACGATATTATATAATCCTATGTCGTGACCTCTACTCAATTGATCAATTTTGATAAATCGGGCATCTTTCTCAGCAAATGAATTAATCAAGGGGCGGCAAACTCAGTCTCTAGTATTCTAGATGTGACAAAATCGCTTGATACTAGCCGCTATATGGGTGTTCCGGGGCGCAACAAATGGGAAGCCTTCAGGGATATTTAAATGAAGGTGTGGTCTAAGCTTCAATCATGGCCAGGGAAGAAACTCTCTAGGAGGTGGGGGGGATTTTAGTGAAGACCATGATGCAGTCTCTCTCTATGTATTGCATGAATGTCTTCCTACTTTCCAATCAACTAACGGAAGATGTAGAGCGGATGATGACAACTTTCTGGTAGGGCTCAAAGTGATAATCTAGTAAGGGAGTCCCTTGGATGAAGTAGGAACGGATGGCCATCAGGAAGGAGTATGTCGATTAGGCTTCCACGACTTACATGGTTTTAACTAAGCTCTTCTGGGGAAATAGGTGTGGCTTCAATGAACCTGATTCGTTGTTCGGGCGCATTTATCAAGCCAAGTACTACCAACAAGATAACTTTCTACAGCACAATTGAGGCATCAACCCATTTTCATACAAAGTAGCATTTTGAATGCACAAACCCTACTCAACTCTGGTATGCGGTTGAGGGTAGAAAACAGTAAAAAAATCAAAATTTGGGAAGACCTGTGGTTATCGGTGACGAAATCTTTTCGGTTGAAACTCCTCAGATTCCTGGCCCTGAAGATCACATGGTAAGCAATCTGTTATGGAAAATCCCCTAAGAGTGAGACACGAAGATAATACACCAACATTTTCCCTCACATAACAGCAAAGAGATCCTCACTACCCCACCGAACATGGCGACTAGTGTAGACAAGATGATATGGCACTTCAGCAAATCTGGGGTTTACATAGTCTGGTCGGCCTACCGATGCTACATAGATACTATGGTGTGAAGCTAGAAGTTTGGGTATCGGGTATTCCCGATCATGACCCCAACCCGAACGGGGTTTGGGTGCCCGAACCCCAAATGGGTTCGGGGTTTAGCTTCAAGATTATTGTATTATGCTACCCGCTAGGTACCCGAACTACCCATTATTAACCATACCTAATTTTTACTTCCTAAACTAACATCACCTAAATAACTTTGTATAAAAAAATATACACACTCATTCAATCTTCGACACACACCTACATAAAATGAAATTATTGGCTTTGTACCTGCAAGTGTGAGTACTACCAATGTCGGTAGTAGTAATGAAAGTGGTGTGTAGCAACAAATTAACAAGGTTATAATCTTGCTTTCTCATTTTGATACGTGGACAATAGCGAAATAGTAATTATCAAAGTAGTATATATGTGTTTGGAATTTACAAGTTAGTCATTCAATGTATGGATGCAATTTCATATTTTTGTTTTTTATCTCACTTTAGTTTGGGTATTACGGGTACTTTATCCCGTACCTGCAATTACCCATACGGGTAACCCCGAACGAGTTTCGGGTTTGGCTTGGGTTTTACTGTACTTTTGAGCATGGGTACCCGCTTAATACGGGTAAGAGTACCTGAACCCATCCCGATTTCCAGCTCTAGTATGATGGATAAATCGGCTAACCACGAAACTGAGAAATTGCACAAACTATGAAATCTTCCAATCCAGCCTTGGATTAAACATTTTCTTTGGAAGATTGGTCAAGACGTGCTACCAACTCGTGGGCCCCTTCGTCGCAAAGGAGTGGACCTACCAACTTTGTGTGGCATATGCAATGGAGATTATGAAGAAGGATGCATCTCTTTGTTGATTTCCTATTTGTTTTAGAATGTTGGGATAAACTACAGATTCAGGCCGTGGTGAAAGCTAGCTCGACACCTGTGGTGGAACTATAGGAATGGTAGAACTACATAATCACCAACCCAAGGACATCATCATGAAAATTGTTACAGGTTTGTGGGGGCATTTGGAGAGAAAGAAATCACATGATTTGGCAGAATGAATCATGAGTGGTTGCGATGGTAGTTACTTAGAGTTTGTTGAGCTTGACGGATTGGAAGGGAGCACAAACTCCAGAACAGAGAATGAATACCCACCGAAGATTTTTTGGCCAGAATTTATATAGACCGTCGGTGAAAACCATCAAGTGCAATGTAGATATGGTGACTTCAAACCAATGGTTGTTGAAGAAGTAGATTTTGTATGAGGAGGTTATCCTTTCAATAAGTAGGGATATCACGACTTCAGAGCAAAGAATGTCAGAGGCCGACAATTCCAACATTCATATCCTCGTCTCGATTTTTACAACCCTAGAGTTGAGGATTACAATGTGAATTATAACACCACTCCACAAGGGAATTCGAGCAACCAAGGACCGCCAGGATTTCCAGACAAGCCAACTCAACAACAAAATTGCGAAGAAGAAAGAAGAGGTCACCCCGACTGTAACATGTGGTGAAGAATGCTCAGCATCGTGCAGGCTAAGGTGGCGCCCAAGGAAACAGACCTAGTGAGTTTTTCATCTCTTGTGTTATTAATAATCATCATTTTGATAGATGCTATTATTAACATCATGTCATATCCCTTGTTTAAGCGTTTAGGACTATCTAAGTTAAGGCCGATCGATATGAATGTCCAATTTGTTGATAGGTCCATTAAGCAGCCTCTAGGAATGATAGAGCATGTGCTCGTGAATGTGCATGATAGCTATTTTCATGTTTATTTTGTGGTAATGGATATCAAAGAGGACAATAAAACTCCTCTCATCCTTGGTCGACCATTCTTAACCACTGCTGGTGCCATCGTATATGTGCTAGCAGGTGTGATGACTTTGAGGATGGGAGGAGAGAAGATTTTCCTTGAGATATCTAGTCCCACCCCAAGCATGATTGCATTCTCTATGCTTAAATTGAGTGAAACACACCTTGCTAAAGTGAATGTTGTCACTCTCAATTCTGCTTTGTCTACTGACTGATCTTTTGAGCAGAAAGTGATCCCAAAATAAATAGGTTAATCGAGAGATGGTCTTCACCAACGGCAAGGCGAAGCCAAAATGGGAAGAGGTGAAGGCAACCAACCAAGCCTCTTGATGAAAACATAGTCAAAGATGAGTGGTTCAGACCATTTGAAGTCACCGACGTTAGAGATGATGGTACAGTGGAACTTCTTTTTGTGGAAGAGAAAGTGGCTACTTCGGAGTGGATAAGATAAGATGTATGTAAAAAACAACGATGCTAGCCTCAAAGAAGTTCTAAGTTGGGTTTCCCTAACTTAATAAGCCAAGTATCGTCTAGCTCAAAGACGTTAAACAAAGAACGCTTCATGGGAGGCAACCCATGTCTGGAATCAGTCTTTTGCATTTTATTTGAGTCGAATTGCATGTATAGGTGTTATGTGTGGGACTTGGACACTTGTCCTAGTTCCTTTTTACTTTTATTTTTTGTTTTTATGTGTGTTTGAGTGTGTTTTGGGAGTTAGTTGGCCGCCGAGTTTGACCTTCATGAACCCTGTATCGAGCCTCTTAGATTTCTCACGGCTTCCAGGTATTCCTCTATAACTTTCCGTTTCGTTCAGTGAGGATACTGTCCAAACTCAGTGGGGGTGAGTTTGCATAGGATTCTTGTTACCTAATCTTGATGGGTATTTGTTCATCTTGAATATCAGTCCAGCCTGTTGGAACCATCTTTGAATCAATTACTTGACATGCTCAGAAAGTTTTCCTGTAATTTATGCACTTGAATTGCTAATTTACTTGTGAACCTAGATTTGATAGGATTTTAGGCCTGTGATAAAGTCTATTGAGTCATTCTTTAGAGTTGCTTTGATGTATTTAAAGTAGCACGAACTCTACAACTTGATGTGATTAGGCATGCATGTTACTGAATTACCATCTAGCAAAACAATGCGAGGCCTAAAAGACCATTTTGTAGTATAGATTATGTGCTTCATTAGTAGATTTTTCTAAAAAAAATGATTTGAGTGGTCTTCTCTGTTTTTTGTTAATTCGATACTTACATGATACCGCTCTGAATTCGCTCAGCACTGATGCAATAAAATGATAGAGGTACTTAAAAAAGCTCCACCGAAATTACCCATTCGGTCCTTTTTTCCCTAGGTAACCCAATCGTAGCCAAAAACCCTTTTTCATAACCCCCCATAAAATTATATCTCATTTCTTTCAAGCCTTCATTTGATCATGTGTACATTAGTGGCATGTAACTCGGTCGAGTCTAGGAGTTAAAGTTACTAAGTTTTGAAAATGCAGGAGCATTTAGTTTCCCTTGTTTATTGTTGATGTTTATGTAGGATCTCGAAAATGAGAAAAGGAGAAAAAATGGTGAAAATCTCGAACAAAGCAAGGAGACAAGTAAAAAATCCATTCTTGAGATAAGAAAAATAAAAAAATAAAAAAGAGAACCAAAAAGTCTCGAGTTAGTTGAATAAACGAGCACAAAAACTCAAAGTAATAGTTTTTGTATAAGGGAAAGACGAGCTAGTTTGAAGCTCTTGGTTGAATTAGATCCTTGCATAGTGTTGTTTGTAAGTAGTAACTTAATTCCATATTAGAGTAGACCACGTCGTTAGCCACTGTGTACATTCACCACCAAAGTCATTTCACCGTCTCTTCTCTTTTCTTTTCGCATTACAACCTGGATAAAATACATGTTGACTAGTGCTTGATGCGCCTTGATTTGATGAGTACGAGTAGGTTGATATGCAAGTGTTAGAAGCACACTTCAGAGTTGATGATGAGTGCATAAACAATATCCTTGCAACACTATGAGTGAGTTCATTATTGGTTCATCTTTGAGCCTATTTTCCTTGAGAGTAAGTCTATATGGTTGGTGTAACGTGTATGATGATGTGTGGAAAATTGGGGAACCTCTTGTGAGGCCTTTACATCCTAATTTTTATACACTTGAACGCATTAAAGGTGTTCGATGAAATGCCACAACGATAAATGATTCAAAAAGACTTTATTAAACGCTCCTCTGTCGAGCTAACTAGTAACCTAGGGTTCTTCCTAAGCGACCTATTGATGTACGTTCCTCTCAGACCCATAAATCAATGATAGAGATTCAATCATGATGATTAGACGATAATGAATCTAAAATTAGGATTTAGCAAAAACACATCATTATCGTGAATAACATCGATAGCATAATCAAAGGGTTAAAATCCATCATCCGTACAAATTCTAGACTAAAGCTTCATCTAATCCATACAACACAAAAGGTTTAGCCGCTAATTGTTTCAAAAGCTCAATCAAAAGAGAAGAGACGAAAAATAAAAAAGACGGCATGTTCTTCGTAGAAATCCCAATCTTCAACTTGATGATTCACCCTTCGCTAATCGTGGTTGTTCCTTTTGCTTCAATCATCTCGTTGGAACTCTGGCTCTCTTTAAGAGCTCGAAAATATGTCTATAGTGAGGGTCTCAAGGGTATATATAGGCTTTGAGACCAAGTTATAGAAGTAAAAACCTCAAAAATCTTGTTTGGATGAACAGCACGGAGTGGTATTTGAGAGCACAACCGTGTTGTTTGGTATTTCATTCTCGGACATGAGCATCAATAGGAACAGCACGGCATGCTGTTGCAGTATGCAGAATCTGGCCTCCACGTGAACATCAAAGTGGTAGACAACCAAATTAGCTATCCAATGTCGCCGACTTTGTAACAATCGAACATTTGAGCGATAAATTATGGCAAAAATACTAAACTATAACATTCTCTGACCAAGTCAAACGTACTGAGTTGTTCCAACTTCCCCGTCATGCCTTGGTTCTTCCCAAGACGTCATATGACACCTGAAATGTACCAAAAACATGGAAGACAATGTAACACGACCTAGGGGGAACTAAATATACACAAAATGCCAGGAAATCGATCAAGTTGAGGCATCCAAAAATCCAAATTTTTTGCTTAAAGCAAGAATGAATGCGCTAATAATCAAGCACATCAAATTCCCAAAACTTAAACGTTTTCTTCTCCTCAAGAAAATCTACTAATCACAATTTACTAAGAACTCAAAATCCGGTGATAGGAAAACATAACCTAGGACCTCAAGTCTACCATGTTGTAAAGGAATGCAAGTCAATCAACAAACCACACTATTAGGCATACAACACCGAATCCCTTAGACTAGTAGAAGCCAAACTCATGCATATGATAAACATTACTCAAAACCTAACCTCCAGAGTGTATTCATATCCCCTCAAACACTTATATCTTCAAGTTTTCAGTAGAAGAAACAGACTGACGACTCGTCCTTGGCTGGAATTACTTTTCCATCCTGAGGGAGAAGGTGCATCAAATTTTTTTTATGATCATAGCACTCAAGTAATGCTAGCACCTCCCTCTTATTTTGAGTGTCGTACTTTACTATCTAGTACTATATACAACTAGAAATGAAACTTACATGCTTTCATTTCGTTTTTTCTTTATTTTGACTTTTTTTATAACGACTCTTTTCCAAATGGGGGTAATCACGACCTTAGCCGAAATTGGAAGTAACCAGTCTCCGACCCACGCCCCAAACCTCAAAAAGGTTAGGAAGACTACAGACCCCAAGGGTGGCCCTATGTTTTTAGGTCATAACCAAACCCCCATAACATTTTTTATTTTTGGACTCTTTTGGCCTCTTTTAGCAACCTCATTCGGAGTCCTCTCGCCTGTTTTATCATCTTAACAACCTAGGAACATTGTTTGGGGCGGATACAAGATACACTATACTGCAACGTAGAATAAAAAAGTAGAAGGTGGCAATCCATATGTATATATAGGAGACTCTAGTATACTAGTTTCAGATAAAACGACAGGTGATTAGAAAATGAGTTCCTAGCATCCAAGATATCCATAAATAGAACGAGAACACTAAACATGAATCTACTAACATCCACAAACTAAGCTCAAGGGGAGTGTGGAAAAGCAAAAACATGTTGTAGTATAAACACAAACGAGGACACAAGATATAGAATAAACAACCTAACAAGTAACAACAAAATTCCTTCCACACATAAACAGGACATTGTCTTTAATGGACCATAGAATCAGAGTAAGGGTGGGCCTCGGGGGGGGGGGGGGGGGGGATTCCACTGAATCCATCACCACCCAATATCCCTATCTGACGGATTTTGGGCAACCCGCGAACCATTAACGGGGCCGAAAATCGGGCCAAAAAGCCCAAATTTTGGGGAGACCCCACGGATGGCCATCGCTGGCTAACCCAAATGCCAAGCCTATGGAGAAGGAACAAAAAAAAGAAAATTAATTAAATATAAAGGAAAAGGAGCAGAAAACGAAGAAAATTAAGCAAACAAACCAGTGTTAAGAATGTCGGATCGGAACGGCCGGTCAGATTTGTCCGACCAGAAATCGGTTAAAGAGCCAAAATTGAGTTTTCGGTTGATAAGAACGGTCAAAACCAGACATTGACCTGGCTTGACCACGTAATTTAATCGGTTCGATCGAAATTGTTTGGCCGGTTGGACTCTATTTTAATAACTGTAATTTTTATTTTTCAAAAATGTAAGAGTGGAGAGTCAAACCATGAGATTTCAAATAAAGAGTAATATCATAATTTGATTAAAACATGCATTTAATTGATGATAATAAATATTATGACGGTTAACTAACACTAAAAAGATAAATCTTAATATAAATTAAGTAAATTATACATTAGATCTCAATTATTTTATTAATAAAACTTTCAAATGATATAAATTGAAACTTTTTAAAAAAATAATTCAAAAATTATTTTTTTATAAGTTAAATTATGATATTAAACTCTTCATATTACCGTTTTGATTCGGCTCAATCACAAAATTGTTATATTTATTTATTTAATTAATAATTAAAATCATTCAATCTAATTTTAAAAACCGGTCAAATCTCGATCAAATATCAAATTCTGAACCACTAACCTTACCGAATCTATCACAAATCTGATTTTCAAAATCTAAAAAAAAAACTATGAAAAGGGTTAATTTCTTTTTTATTAATTTCTTCTTTTTAAAAAATTAGTTTTTGGAGTCCGTAAAGAGTCGCTTTAGCTTTGATCCACTCTCACCTCATTTTCCGTCTTTCTCAGTCTCTTCTGTACATGTTTTTGTGGACTTAACACAATACAATACATCATCATCTCCACACTCAGCTCAATCAAAGGCAAAGAAAAAGAGAAGCTTTCCCCCGTTTCCTTCCTTCTATCTATTTCTCTCTCTCTCCCCCACAGATTTCCAGAGGCCTGGTAATGGTAATGGAGCTCTCAAAATCACATTGCTGCTCCTCTTGTGATGTGTTAGTGATTGCTTTTTCTTCCAAGCCCCACTGCTGAAAGGCCAACCAAGGCCAACCCCAAAGTTACGATCTTTTTCCTCCCCCGGAACGAACCCCACCTTTTGCCTCTTATTGCTTTGGTGGGTTCTCTGCTTGCTTATCTTTCGCACTTGCTTTTGTAACTTAGCGTCTGGGTTTTTGTGGGGTTTTCTTATTTTGTGGGATCTCTGGTTAGGAAGAGTCAATTCACTGTGGGGCTTTGTGTTTCCTTCTTTTCTTTGCAGAGATCTGTAGTTGCTTCTTCTTATCCTTCTGCCTGCTTTCTTGACTGCCTGCGTTTTGTTGTATGCCTTTGCCCGTCTCATACTCGCTTCTATCGGGGTTTTCCAATTTCCTTCTAATTTGGTTTATTTCATTTCTCCGGCTCTGTAATCCACAAAAGTTTCACTTCACTTTTCCTATAAAAAAAAAGAAGACTGACAGTATCAAGGCCTGCGAGCAGATATATATACACACACTTCATTCTTACAGGTTCCTTCATCGATTTCTAGCTTCTCTTGTAGGATGATTTCTTGTTGCTGTTATTTTGAGGTTATATCTTGATCTGGAATTGCATGCAATTTGCCATTCGCAGCTGCTTCTCTCATTCAACTTCCCGTAGGAAGTAGCCTTTTCCTTTGTTGCTTTGGTACTCGTACTTGATCCATTTCGTGCGGGGAGACAATACTCGTTTGTTTCAATCTGTATGGTTTTTGTAACTGTCCCTCCACTAGCCCCTCTTTGTTCTTATCCTCCTGATTGATTATTGCTATGGTTCTGTGGTTCCTGTGTGCTGTTTACTTTCTAGTCTTCTCTATTCATTTTTGCTGATCGGTCTTCAATTTGATCTCTTGAAGGAATATTATGCCTGCAATTTAGGAGTTGAGCAATGGCTTTCACCAATCTGACTACTGGTTCAACAAAATCTTCTATCTAGTGATGATGATGATGGCCTCAAAACCTGGCAGCAGAAGCTCTCCAGAGAAACCAAGGAAACCGGCTAGTCAAGCGCCAGAAGCTAATCTCCGGAAGCAGCCTTCTTCTTCGCAGATTACAAAGACGAGCCAACCGGAGCCTGCTATGCCCATTAAACCATCTAAAACTACACACAGTATTGCATCAAAGATAGCAACAACAGCAACTGGAGCCAGTAAATCAGAGAGTTCTCCTCGGCTAATGGATGGTGCTGATTATTTAGCTAATAAAGTAACCTCTGGGTTGTCCTTTGCCAACTCGACCCAAATTCCAATTTGTGCGGATCTTGAAGGGAATAACAGTATGGTTTCTCTAGTGAGTGAAGAGAAGCCAGCGGAGAATATTGACATTAGCCTTACTTCTGCCAGTGATGGGACTAGCAGCATGGCGAAAACTAGTGGAAGTGCCAAAATTAGTGGGCGGACCGATTTTATTGAGAGTGGGAAGAATAGTATTTACAGAGGAAGCACGGGCAGTGATATAAGTGATGAAAGTAGTTGTAGCAGCTTAAGCAGTGGTGTCAACAAGCCTCATAAAGCCAATGATGTGAGGTGGGAAGCTATACAGGCTGTACGCTCCAGAGATGGTGGCTTAGGTGTGAGCCATTTCAGATTGCTCAAGAGGTTGGGCTGTGGAGACATTGGGAGTGTGTATCTGTCAGAGTTGAGTGGAACAAAGTGTTATTTCGCGATGAAAGTTATGGACAAAGCATCTTTGACAAGTCGCAAGAAGCTTCTTCGAGCTCAAACCGAGAGAGAAATTCTCCAGTGTTTGGACCATCCTTTCCTTCCAACTCTGTATTCCCACTTCGAGACTGACAAGTTCTCCTGTCTGGTTATGGAGTATTGCCCTGGAGGCGACTTGCACACTCTCCGGCAGAGACAACCAGGAAAGCATTTTTCTGAACGAGCAGTCAAGTATGAAACTGATCCTTATCTTGAGTTATTATCCTTCTCTTAACACTATCATTGTTTCATTAACCCTATATAAATCTTCTTGCTTTTCTGCGTCATTTTAACATTCAGTCACTTAATGTGCATCTCGTGTACAATTTGACAGTGATAATTCAGTTGTTTGGATTCGGTCAAGCTGTCAGTAAAGATTTCATGTAGTTTAAAGGATGTAACATCTATCTATCGGTCAGAAAGTTGGTCAAATTTCTTCTGAGATATGCAGTCAACTGTTTTGTTGGTCTTATGCTTAGATATTAGATGTAGAGCACCTAAAAGAATACATATAATGTTGGAGTGGGGATGCTAAATTGGATTATCTGGGGTTTAGAGATTGATTATGCCTCACTGAGGAAACCATTATAGTTTAGAAAACTGACCAATGGCCCTGCACAGCAGCTTGCTGCATACCGATGTTACTACATATTGCTAAGTCTATCACCTATTTTGTAGTCTCAGTTACAAGGTTCATTCTGTTGGTGTCAGTAAACTTTAAAGTTCCATACATTAGTTATTTGCTTCTGCAGTCAATCAAAGATGGTATGTCCTTCATTATGAAATGGATCGCCTCTGCATTATGGTTCTCTTTAACAAGAAAGCCTAGACTAGACTCATTAATCTAAAGTTTCACTGCTCTCGAACTGATAGGTGGAGCCCAATAGTACTGCTCTACCATCTTTTTCCTCTTTGCTTTAAAGTGGACCATAAAAGAATTGTGTCCCTTGTTCAAAATGTACTAGGCATAGAGAGTTGCAATCTGATGGATGGAGACACGCAGTTGTTCTAGGCTTTGGGGTGGAATAAGTCCTTAGTGTAGTGGGGATAGTGGATTCGAAAGCATATCCAATTGAAGGAAAAAAGTGTGGTTGATTGGCTAGTAATGTCAGCTTTGTAATAATTGTGTTACCATGTGCATGAATTTCCTCATACTGCCACTTCTACGTACGACCCATGATATCTTTGAAAAGAGCTAGACAAATGATTGGAGAACTTGGACAGTATTAAACGTATTTCGATCTTATTAGTAGAAGAAACGACCTTTGTTCCTTCTGTTGACTATAGCTTCAGCGATCTGCATTCTCTTACCCTTTGCCTTTAATATGTAGATTCTATATCGCAGAGGTTCTACTTGCAATGGAATATCTCCACATGCTGGGAATAGTGTATCGTGATCTCAAACCAGAAAATGTTCTTGTCCGTGAAGATGGTCATGTAATGCTCTCAGACTTCGACCTCTCCTTACGCTGTGATGTCAACCCAACTCTAGTGAAGTCATCAGTGCCTGAGGGCGAGCTGTTGCGAAAGAACCCAGCTTTCTGCGTTCAACCTGCATGCATCGAGCCGTCTTGTATTCAGCCATCCTGTGTTGTACCCACTACATGCTTTTCACCTCGGGCATTTTTCGGAAAATCAAAGAAAGAGAAGAAACTGCCCAAGACAGAGATGGGGAATCAAGTCAGCCCTCTGCCAGAGCTTATAGCAGAGCCAAGTGATGCACGTTCCATGTCATTCGTGGGAACCCACGAGTATTTGGCACCAGAGATCATCAAGGGTGAAGGTCATGGCAGTGCTGTGGATTGGTGGACTTTGGGGATCTTTATCTACGAGCTATTATTTGGTAAAACACCTTTCAAAGGGTCTGGAAACAGAGCCACGTTGTTCAACGTAGTTGGCCAGCCATTGAGATTTCCTGAGGCACCTGTTGTGAGCTTCTCTGCCAGAGACTTAATAAGGGGCTTGCTAGTAAAAGAACCACAAAACAGATTGGCATACAAAAGAGGAGCTACTGAGATCAAGCAGCATCCTTTCTTCGAAGGCATAAACTGGGCGTTGATTCGTTGTGCAAGCCCACCTGAGATCCCTAAACCGGTTGAGATTGAGCAGATCCCGGTCCCCACATCTTCAACAACTGTTAAGACGTCTGCTCCTGCTCCTGCTATTGCTGTTAATGCAGATCAGAACAAATATCTGGAATTCGATTTCTTTTAAGTCATCATCATCCTTTGAAACTGGTTTTCCATTTCCCAGTACCTCCAGCTTACCCTTTTGTATTATCTTTCTCTTAGAACGCCAAGTTGTAGAGTTTTGAGGGATGTTCATGTTATTGAAATTAGTCTTCACTTTCTTTCTCTTTACTTTTATCTTCTCCCCCGGGACTTTCTTTATCTCTTTAGTTCTATCTTCTCCCCCACCCCCCCCCCCCCCCCAATTGTGGTACAGTAATATGTCAAATTCTTCTAGTTTCTGGCATTCAATTCACGAGTTCATTGTATAAGCTATAGGTTGTTATTATCTTATGTGCTAAGTTGCGTTGTGTCGTGTGTTGTGCAACCTGATACTGCCATTTGAAATCTTGACAAATGTAAAAGGGGTTGCAGTGCAAGTTCCAAAAAAGAAGAAACAAAACAAAGAAGGAAGAGTTAGAAGTTGTTGGAAGCCTTTCAGCCTTGCAAAAGACAGGTAAATAAAGCCAAATGGGTAAGTAGTTGTTTGAGGTGGTGCGCATTGAAATCAATCAATCCATCCATTCAATGAACGAAAATGTGACACTAGGACATCTAAGACTAATGGCAGTTCTATAGCAAAAAGTAAAGAGAGAACAATAATGGGTTACACACATGTAGTTACATGCCCTATTCATTACAGGCACCCTATAACTAGTTAGGGAAAAGTGACCGGGAGGTTTACAAAATCTCGTTGGCAATCCGTGGAATCATGGTGGAGTTTCGCCGGCGGTCATTTGGATCCCAAGAGCGTTCGGCGGACCCTGATCGAAGATTGTGGTCGCGGCCTGAAGTTATGAAAAATAAATAATTAAATTTCTTTATTAAACGACCTAAATGCTCACTCAAATCTAACCATTAGATCAATCAAGGGCTCAATGTGAAATCTGATGATTGAAAATGAAGTTTGATTAGTGATTTTAGAAACATATCAGATACCATACCAAAAAGTCTAGTGGTTTGATGGTTTAACTGCGGTTCTACACCGGTTCAACCGTTTATAATATTAAACAAAAAATAAGTAATAAAATCGGATCAAACCTGCGTTATTAAGAGTTGGAATTTACTTTCATTTCACACCTTGTGCTAGTTTTTAAATCACTTTCAATCTTCTCATATCCAAGAAACAAAAAGAGTAAATCTGGCTGGCAGTCTTATAAGATATATATTCTCTCAGATATCGAAGCGTTTTTCATATCGAACACTTCAATATTTCAGAAGTATCAAATATTCACATGTTATAGCTCTTAGAATGCTAAATCATGGTCCATTCCAACATGAGTAACGGAATGACCACGGTCTGAGTCTTCGGTTTATCCAACAACTAATACAGAGTCGTTCATACGGCTTATGACCAAAGGAAAGGCTTTCCTCCTGAAGAATGGGTCTCGCGACCTACATGCCTTTCTAACTATGGGTCTATCGAGAAGAGAATCCTTCATATGGCAATAACCCTAACCCAAAAAGAACCGCCACAAACTAAGGGATCAGATCACCTATGAAGAATCTACCGCCATGAGTCAGGCCACGATATCCTTACCCAAATAGACTATATAAATAGAACATGCCACTACTAATAAAGGACAGACACTACATAAAGGGAAATATATCACCGATACATTTCCTACGTCATAGTACCCCTAGAACTCAGTATTATACGGCATATGTGATTGCAAAGAACTTACCACAACACTCGTGACTGCCTAACAACCATGCCCGTGACCTACTGATAGTCACGCATGTGACTGACTGCTGACCACGGTCATGGTATATCTGATAACCACGTGACCTACTAACGGTCACGCATGTGAGGGTCCATCCATCAACCGATTTTCCAGAATTCAAGATTTGACAAAAAAAACACAAAATCCACAATCAACCCAAAATCGGGGGTCATAGTAGGTGTGATACCCCACCTAGGAGTCCCAGTCAAACCACTGGTTCAACCAAGAAATCTCACTCAGGTTCCAACCAGAACCAACCTCGACTCAAGACCTCTAATAAAAGCATAAACCAAGCTTTAAATATTAAACTGAAACTCTAGTAAAACTTGGAAATCTGACAAGACAAGAATCCTTAATCCTTAATTACAGGCTTAAAACAAGACAAGTGGAGATACAACTCCAGTTCTCAAAATACAACAAAACATATATCAAACGATATCAAAACTTTGGCCAGCTCTCTCCACATCATTAGCTCCAGTACATGTGACTAAAATACATACATATAACATGGAAGCAAATATCTATTTGGGTTAGTGATAAGCACTGAGTGTCTATCTAGACTCACGTAGAACTGAGACTGAAACTAAGGATAAAACATAGGAGTCATCCTAGTCATTACACTAGTAATGTGACCTTGTGGTCCTGTAAGCATCTAGCTAGCATCAACAACCCAGAACTGTGTGTGTGGATAGCCTCATGGTCGATCCGACCATGCAACCACCCATGAATATTGTGTGAGAAGCATCTATAGGAATACTCTACACGTCATGCCTGAAACCTGAATCACCTATGGGATTGTGCAATATAAGGGTTGGTGACTGGCGCATAATAATCATGAGCTATTCTAGCTAGACCTATCCTGTCCTACCATGAACTGTGGATCACATGCCACGTACAGTTGAACTTCAAGAGCTTATGCTCGAATCATGGTACATTGTATGTATAGTAGATCACAAACTATTGCATAGTCTGAGAGCCCTCACTCAACATCCTGTCACATCATCTGTATGGTAGGTCACCCACTATTGTACAACCTAAGAGACCTCGCTCTACATCACATGGAAAATCCAATCATTGGATTCCCCAACATCCTATTATAGTTCTATGCTTATAAGCATAATGTAATCCTAATCCCCCACCTCTGATTAGCTTCCTGGTAGAGTTTGAACCGTAGCTACTTTCCAAAGCTCAAGCCTCATGTTCTAATAGACCTGAAGAGATCAATCAAAGGATTGAATCTAAAAAACCCTAATGTTATGTGAGTTTCAAACTGTAGGATTGAGAGAGAAGGATGAGGATTGATTAACTTTTGATGCCTCTTTTAGCCTAACTAATCCTCTAACAGCGATCAGGGATACATCAGCTCCACTGTCTTCACTCAATCCATCTTCTCCACCTCCTGAGTTGAGAGTGCCATTCGTCAGAGAGTTTAGATTTTTGTTTCTGTAACTCCCCTGAATTTGCAGTTCGCGGACTGGTTTTATAATAAGTCCACGACGCCCGTGGAAAACTTACTACCACGTCTGTGACTCCCTAACGATTACGCTTGTGATCTACAAATGGTCACGATCATGATGAACTGGTGATCTGGCAATCATGCACGTGGAAGGCTCATGGTCATGCCCGTGATTGTCCACCCGTCAGAGAATTCCAGAATTTAGCAACTTAGACTAAAACTAGAATCGAAAGTCAACTCAAAATCGGGGTGTCACAACTCAACCCGAAATCGACAGTCAACCCCGAAATCAGAGCTACTTTGATTAGTTTATAGTAGCATAGACTCTCCAATTTGATGTGACTGGACATAAATGTTATTGAAGTATCATCTAGCAAGACAATGCGAGGCCTAAAAGACTGTTTTGTAGTATAGATAATTTGCTGCACTATTAGATTTGTTTTTAAATTGATTTGATTGGTCTTTCTTGTTTGGCTGTTAATCTAGCACTTACATGATACCAAATTGCTTCCATTTGACACTAATTTGCTAGAATGATAAAGGCACTTAGAAAAAGCTCCACCACAAAATATTCATCTCATACCTAAATTTTTCCCTAGGTATAACCCAAACATAGCCAAAAAGCCTTTTTCATGTCCCCCGACAATATCGTATCTCCTTTCTTTCAAACCTTCATTTGATAATATGTACATAAGTGGTAGATAACTCGGTCGAGTCTAGAGTCAATGAAGTTGCTAAATTGAGTAATTGCAGGATTATCTAGTCTCCCTAAGTAGTAGTTTGTGTATAATTTTTGGTTATTCAAAAAAAAATCTCGAAAAAAAGAAGAAGACAAGAAAAGACTGTCTCATAAATAAAAAGAAAAAAATTAAAAATACAAAAAGAAGATCGAAAAGGTCCCGAGTTAGTAGAATAAACGAGCACAATAGGTTGAAGTAGTTTGCACTAGGGATAGACGCGCTAGTTTGAACCTCTTATAGAAAATGGGATCCTTGTACCATAATTAGTTGTCTTAGTAACTGAGCTCCATATTAGATTAGGTTGAATCGTCTGCCACTCTATTCACCTACCACCAAATTCATTTCACCTTCTCTTCTCTTTTCTGTCCACATTATAACCTTGAATAAAAGACCTCTGGACTAGTGTTTGAAGTGTCTTGATATGATGAGTAAAAGTAGGTTGATGTGCAAGTGTTGAAAGCACACCTTAGAGTTTATGATGAGCGCATAAACACTGTCCCTATACACTGTTAGTGAGTTCGTTATTAGCTTCATCTTTAAGCCAATTTTCTCCTTGAGAGTAAGGCTAGATTGGTTGGTGTAACATGTGTGGTGATGAGTGGGAAGTTGGCAAATTTCTTGTGAGGCCTTTACATCCTATTTAAGTTTCATATTAAAGTTCACTTGTTTGTTAAGCAATTTAGGAATGCATTGAGGATTATGGATTTTCTTTGCTATGTTGGTAGTTGATTTGATTGTAGGTGTGTTCCGTGGCTTGTATCAGCTATGCGGGTATTTGATGACGCTAGATTTGTCACATATATCATCCTCATTTAAGTGATATTTCATGCATAATTGTATTACTTTAGGTAAAATTTGAGGATGTTTTATGCATTTTAAGCTTTTATCTCGATTTAGTGTCTCAGACCCGTTTAGGGTCCATTTCATGTTGTTTTGGAGTGTGTTTTTTATAGATTTCAGGTATGTAAAAACATCAGGGTATTAATCGGAGCGATACAATTTGTGTGGATGGTCTAGGACAATCAATGGAAAGTATTTCTAGCTTTGGGTAGAAGTTTAGGATGTTTTATGCATTTCTAGCTTTTATCTCAATTTAGTGTCTCGGGCCCGTTCAGGGTCTATTTGATGTTGTTCTTAGTGTTTTTGATAGATTTCAGGTTCAAGACGATACTGAGGCACTTTTTAAAGCAATATAGGTATGCATATACGAGATAGGACGAACCGAGGAGTTGAAGAAAGCAAATTCTAGACGTTGTTACAAATTGTGCCTTGACTTTGTCAAAGATTGCGACTAGGCTTACGCACAATATTTGACAAGGTTATGCTCCATATGTAACATTGGTCCCCTGGAAATATGGTTAAATATTTCACCTTGACTCTGTCAAAGATTACGCCTAGGATTAGGCCCAATATTTGATAAGGGTTAGGTGTAATTATTGACAAATCTGGCAAAAATTGAGAATCATAAAATCCTATTTAAAGGTCGTCTCTCCTCTAATTCAAGATAGACTTTCCTAGATGAAATTGATAGCATAGTTCATAAATTTGAGGGCATTTAGAAGGCCACTTCAAGGAGCTGGGATCAGATAAGTAATCAAGACGACAAATCAAGTTCTTCGGAAAGATCGACAGAATTTGGTTTTTTGAGATTCTTCTTATAACCCTAGTTTCGATGTGTTCTTCTTTGGAATATGATTTGTTCTCTTTGATTATGAGTAGCTAAAATTATCATGCTAAGATTAGATGAACCCTAGGTATCTCCTTATGAGCGAATGATTCTGAAACTTTGATGATGTATGCGAGTTGGATGAATTTCAGTTTATGTGATTTCAATTTTGTTTCTGTTCTTGCCTGATCAACTTGAACGGATCTTTGTTTGTTGTTTTTCGGGATATCCCCCAGAGGAGATATCTGGATAGCACCAACTTAAGCTAACAAACCAACCTAATCTAATTGGGGGAGGGGCAAGGGAAGGGGAAAAGGAAGGGGAAGGGAAGGGGAGGAGAGGGGGAGGGTGACAGAGAGTAGCAACTCATTGCTGGTGCGAGTTGTGGAAGTACAAGTTTTGGAGCTGGGAAGATGAAGGTAAAAATTGCAAGGTGAAACGAGTAGTGTTATGAGCCAAGTGGTAGCATAAGAACTACTAAAAAAAATACCACTGAAATGAGTAGTGTTATGAGCCAAATAGATCTTTGTTAGATTTATCTTAGTCTCGAGAGAGCTTGCATTTTTAGAATACCAAAATCAAATAACTAGATTAGGGCTTAACTCTCATCCGAGAGTGAATAGACTAGTTCGTTGTGTGAGCTGTTCTTGTTTGTTTAATTGCCTAGCGGGTTTCAGATGTTTGTCTCAAAAGAACGGACTGAGATATTAGATAGGTAGCAAATTAGCATACCCAAAAGGGTGTGATTTGATTAGAGAAGAACTATGATGGTGAGTTGTGTTTATCCTATTTTTCGTGAATTGTTGAAGTGAATCATCATTTTTCGTGAACCTACACCACATGAATTGATAAAGCCGTTTAATACTTGTTATAACTTTGAGTAGAATACATAAAGAGACCCTAAGAAGGTTCTACCCTGATTACTTAGGTAATAAAGTTTATTTTGAGACGTGTAAAAAGCATTTATCACTAGTAGATGTAATATGTTCCATCTGAATATCTGCTTGCATGCCATTTTCTAACCTTGGAAGTTGTGCTTATGCGTTCACAGGGGATATGTCATGTTGGCCTCTACGATTTTGAGCATTTTTGCGAAGGAACCTCCTCTTTTGGGTCCTAGTTAAATCAGCCAAGGCTCTTGGTTGCTGGCGTCGAATGTCATAAGTATGTCATGCATCATTTGGCACATCAGGAATTCATAATCCTCTTGATAAGAGGATCGTGGGCCAACCATTATCTTTGCCGGTACCCCATAGATTGTCACACTCCCTCCACCTGTCTCTGATACGATGAGTACCTTAGCCTGCTAGGAAAGGGGCCAAGCCACTGTTGGATTGGCTTGTTAGGAATGGGGCAAAGTCTCGATTGCATTGTTCTTCTTAAAATCTCATCATTGAAATTAAGGCTCTTCTTGCATTCGATACACAACTTATCCACATTTGTTTTCCACACTAGTGAAGTTAGGGTTGTATCTACCAACATGGCATCATTCCTTGGTTCATGGAACTTAATGCACAGTCAACCTCAACTTTGACAACATCACCATCCATGTGGTGGACAACATATTCTATGTTTGGGAGGTTGATCCCCATGGAGGCACTCCTCCTATTATCTTTTTTATGGAGAAGAGACTCATGCCTCACAACACAAGACATGAGCTGAGCTGGAACAAGTTGAAAAACTCTCAATCCTGGAATTTCTTCCTAAGTTTGAAATATAAACTTCCTTGGGCCATATTTTCCAATTCTCTCTCTTTGAAATTGGCATAGCAATGGTTATAAGCATTCTTGAAGGTAGTTGAAAATTTCTCTACCGACTCTCCTGGATGCTAGCGCATACATGCCAAGTCTATCATGGATACTTCAGGCTCAGATCTATAAAACTTAGCATGAAAAATTTGCTTCATCTATTACCAACGTTGTATCGAGTTAGAAGGCAAGATGGTGTACCATGCGAAGGCCGATCTTGTCAACGAGTTTCCAAATACCCTAAATTTGAAAACATCTCTCATGTCGCCACATTGGACTATAAACCATCCAATATGCTCCAAAGTGGACTAATTATCCATCTCCATGAAAATGGAAAATTCAAGCACCCCCCTAAAGCCTATTGGGAAAGGATAGAGTCTGTCCAACCATTATAGATAAGACTTTCGGTATACTGGTTGTATGGGTGGCCTAATTCACATACCTAGTTGCTCGCTGAGCAGTTGTGCCACCTGATCCCTTAAGACGTTCATATCGTGGCCCCCAAGTGGTGGTATGAATTCTAAGGAGTCCATGCCTTGACCGTTGAACTAATGTGGTAAAGGTTTTGCGTAGGCATGTTGTGGAATGTAATCTCCACCACTTAAACCTCCTCCTATTTTCATGTTGGCAGGTGCCACGTTAAGGCCTTGTCATTGATATGTGGGGGGGGGGGGGGGGGGGGTTGATCAACAAGAGTGTTGAATGTGGGCGCGAAATTTTTGCTACGTCGTGCCAGTTCTTTTGTTCCCATGTCATGGGAGCCCTCCACTTGAGTAGTGGTGGTGGGGATTATCGTCGCGATTCTCGCGGTGAGGAGATGATTGGCTATCCACTAGAAAAAAATTCTCTTGCTGTGGTTGGCCACCCTGCCCATCGAGGCGGAATATTCGCACTTTCATTAAAATTATTTGGTGATGAGCTAACACCATCTAGTGATCGTGTCCTGATTTGAGCGACTGATGAGGTTAATTTTTTTTAAATGCATCAAAATCATTTATGCTTTTATCAACCACTCAATAACTTGACCCAAACGCCTATCTATTCGAGGATTATGAGATGTCAATTGAAGAGTTATACCATGGCGGTTCTCCTCCATATTTTGGAGGATGGAAGTAACTGCACCTCAAAGATCTACACCTGGCCCCGACTGGGGTGACGCATTTCTCCTACAAGATTGCTCGAACTTCCTCCACCATGGCCTGCTTTAACGTTGACCACGTGCTCCCTCCTTCATAGAGATTTATGGAAGATCAACTTCATGATTCCTCCTCATTGGTGTCATAAGATCAAACACGCAGTCCCACCAAGTGTGCCAATTTGTTTGCATAATAACATATATGTTTGAACACAATGAATGCACTCGTTAACTTCTAAAATACGAGGGTGTTCAGTGTCTACAATGGCTATCTAATGCTATCTACTACTACTTCTATGGAGGTTACGAGAGAGTTCCAAACTAAAGCTATGTCTACGATGAAATATAAATTTTGGCAGAATGTCTGCTTGGTGCGATTTGTCTATCTCCTCTCAGTTCATCGCCTCTGGTATTTACATGCAGTTGTGGGTAGTAGGAGGCAACTGTCACAGAGGTTACTTCCCACGTCCTGATCGTGGCTGCAGTTTCTTTTCTTCCTCAACCACTTGGGATCGTGGTGTTGGAGTTTCCTCTCTTCAGCTACTTCAATGTCCTCTTGTTGCAACTTGATGGCGTGATAGGACACTAGTGGCCCACTGGAATGATCCCCATTAATAGGAAACACGGTATTTAACATACTTATGTTTCGACGTAAATATATTAATTTGATGGTTTAGCCCAAGCCATGTTAATTAATATAAATTGCATAGCTTAATAAAGCCATGTAAACCGCAATAATATCTCTACCAACCCGATGGTGACCGTCCATGGTAAGCAACTATTTAGTGAATGGCTCAAATGGGTGACCGTCCATGGTAAGCAAATATTTAGTGAATGACTCAACTGGGTGACCGTTAATGGTTTGATTTAATTGAACTGTAAAAGGCAATCGATTAGGAGACCGTCAATGGAAGGCAGTAATCATAAAAAGTGGTTGTAAATGGTAGGCAAATGGCTTAATAAAACCATTTAATACTCTTCATCCCTCGTTGATAGTCAAGAGGCAGTCGATTGGTAAACCGTCGATGGAGGCAACCATCCTTATCCAATAAAGACGAAAAACTATTTATTTTTGGCTCAAGTAAGACATTTAATGGGACAATTGACTAAGGGGATCGTCGATAGGAGGCAAAGTGACTATCGAATGATAAACACCTGCCAATCGGACTTCTGAAAAAAAAGTTATGGTTAGGGAAAAAAGAAAGAGAAATCGAAGTTTAAAATCGATAAGCAAATGAGAAGTGGATGAGAAATTCAAAAAAGTTTTGATATTTGGTTATATGAAAAGATTTAATATTTCGAGTGGTGGGAAACTGGTAATATTATTAATATAAAGGAAAATTAATCCTTTGAATCTAATAAGGAGTTTTTACCTTTTGGTGGCATAAATCTAACTCGATATAATAACAAAAGATTGAAAAGGAAGACGGTGATGCGGAAAAAGGAAAAGCATAATATGCTTCATTTATGAAGAAGCTTTCAAGTAATAATAAATTGAAAGGGAAAAGAACTTGTTATTTATTGATAGCATCGCACTAAAATGATGTGATGGACCAGTGGAATGGTTACCATTTGATTTTGTCCTAATTAACTTTATTTGGATTGGATCTTTCCTTCCCTCCCTATTTATTGGCATGCAAATTTCCCCTCATCAACCTAGATTTTGGGTACACTACACAGGCACCCTCGCTTCTCTCGCTCGCTCTCTTCTTGTTTGACCCGAGCGACCATTCTGCTTTGTATGTTTGTTTCAAACTCAGAGCTCTTCCACCATTAGCTAACCGAGGGAGAGACAGAGAGAAAGAAATAACTTGAGAGTAAAGTTGGGAGGTTTTGATCAGTGTTGTGGAACGAACAGCTGCACAACACACAGAATGGGGTTGACCAATCAAGAAGCTATCCAGGAATTTCGTTCTCTGATGGACAGAGGTCAGCTCCCACCAAAACCCAATGCGTCATTTTTATTTTGGTTTGATTCCCAGTATTGCTAATGCCAGTTCGGGTTTTTCCTTTTTCTTTTCTTCCTCTTTTTGCTTTGTTTGATCTTACAATAGTGGACGAGCAGCTGAAATACACTTTCGAGGTTAGTTGTTTACTTCTGTTCCCGTGAACTCTACGATCAGCTACCTCTTTTTCTTCTGGTTGAATTCGTACGAGAAAAACTGAAGGTCATACTACAAGCTTCAAGCTCAGGTTTGTTAGAATGTTCTCTGTCAGCTAATGGGCAATCTATGGAACGGAAAAAAGCATCTACCTTTCAACTCTTGAATTTTTTTTCTTTTTAAGATTGATCTGGGTTTGTACTGTTAACGTTAGATATTTCGTGTATGATTTACCCCTAATTCGTGGCAATGCTACCCTTGACTCTGCTGAAGTTGTATTCTGTGCTAATAGCTTGTGCATTTGTGGCAAAACCAAACTACTGGGTTTGCTAATTCTGGTGTGCTGTTTAGAAATTAGAATAGCTTATACTCCTAGATTTGATGTGATAAGGCTTTGTTTATATTCAAGAATAGCCTAAGTATTGGGTAGCATCTGAAACGCCATGAAGAGATCTTTAGACCAAGATTTGGTGTGGGCACAACAACTGATCTCTAAATCCAACTATTATGAAACCTAGAGCTGCCTTTGGCTTCACTTAATTACGTAGAGTTGCTCCAAGACCTATAAGTTGATTGAATTAGTAGCATAACAACGGAGACGACTTAGTCCATTGTTTTTTAGTTACACTGGTATTTACTTGAGAGGTGAAATTAGATACGGCAACTCTTCGTGATATCCATAAATCTTGACAAAGAAGATTCAATTAGATGAATCTACAAATGTTGGGAAAAGGCTGCGACAAGGCATTGCTGAGAATATTTGGTATGAACACGTGGCCATGCCTGTTCTGGCCCCTTTGGTTTGGTGGTGAATGATAGGTTCCTCCTAGTGTGCTTAATTTTGTTAAGTTGTTTTTCCAGTGAGAGATGAACTCAGTTCAGTCACCACTAGTTATTACAATTTACTGGTTTTGTCTGTTCCAAGTATCCGTCAAAATATTAATTTTACAGGTCTTACTATTCAGTACTTTTTTGGTTTTCTGCAGAATGTACACCAGGGATTTCCGACGGAAACGTTGATAAGATTTCTCAAAGCGAGGGACTGGAATGTTGCTAAGGCTCATAAAATGGTTAGCATTGATTGGATCCTGTGTTCATTGATTATTTTTGTTGTTCAAGAGTTCATAAGTTTGTTTTTCCCTCTCTTTCTCTCTCTCTCTCTCTCTCTCTCTCTCTCTCTCTCTCTCTCTCTCTCTCTCTCTGTTGCTCCAGTTGGTTGATTGTTTGCAATGGAGGGTACAAAATGAGATTGACAGCATTTTGGCGGTTAGTAACCATCTGTTTTCGGCTTGTACCTTTTTCAGTGTTTCATTCTCTTCTTTCTTGTTATTATCTTGCTTCTACTTGGCTTGCTTAACAACAAATATACACTTCAACAAAGATACTTTACCTTTCGAGAAAACTGAAAATAAATTTTGTTGTCTACAGAAACCAATCGTTCCAACTGAATTGTATACATCAATTCGGGATACTCAGCTTGTCGGATTGTCAGGTTACTCTAAAGAGGTATGCGGAGTTTTCTTAATGTGTATTTGCAGTGAACATGCACCATTGATGCTGTTTAGAAGCCATCCATTAGCTTGGCCACCGGAAACCTAGGGAAAGTATTTAATATTTACATTTGGGGAAGTTCATAGCCCGAACAATATCTTGTGAACTACAGTACTTAGGAGGCATTAACATGGAAGGACTTCCTCAGTCTGCATTGTGATAAGCTATGCTCAGTTAAGTGTTAACCAGTCCAAAAGACAGGGAGGAGGGTTCGGAGTATACCTTTTTTAAGAAACCCAACTCTCAGGGTGGCTTCTGTAGAACCAAATGTTTTTGTTATGGGATGAATTTACTTTGTTGATGATCTTCAAGCAGTCTAATCTCTACTGTGGTTTTCTTAATCTTTCCCTTGAAGGGTCTTCCTGTTGTTGCTTGCGGTGTGGGGCAAAGCACGTATGACAAAGCTTCTGTAAGACTCTTAATTCATGTTTCTCTTTTTCGTCTGCAAACGTAATATGGGTTATGTCCTGGAGGTCCAGTATTGTAACCCTATATAAAAATCATGAAACTACTATTGAACTCCTTGTTGTGATAATCACATTCAGCCTTACATTATGTTACTTTCAGGTTCATTACTATGTCCAGTCACACATCCAAATGAATGAATACCGGGACCGTGTAGTATTGGTGAGTCTAGCCTTTTCTTCTTCTTTGTTTCTCTTTTCCAAAAATGAGATCTTTCTACTCACTGGTTCCTGTGTCGTTGTTCATTGTAGCCTAATGCGACGAAGAAATATGGAAGGCACATAGGCACATGTATTAAGATCTTGGATATGACTGGCCTAAAATTTTCAGCATTAAATCAAATTAAGGTATCTTCTTTACTGATGATGATCAAATTTCTCCAGTTCTAGTTTGCAACTCTTTCCTTGTGTTTCTTACTGTTGATATCTTCGTTGCAGTTGTTAACTGCAATTTCTACAACCGACGACTTAAATTATCCAGAGAAGACGGAGACATATTACATTGTCAATGTCCCATACATTTTTTCAGCCTGTTGGAAGGTTCTTATCTCTTCTCCCCTCTTTTTATTTTGACAGAATTTCTAGCATCTTGAAAGCTATAAAATGGCATCACAACTGCATCAATGTCGGCTGCAGGTTGTAAAGCCTTTATTGCAGGAGAGGACAAGGAAGAAAATCCAGGTGCTGCAAGGTTCCGGAAAAGATGAATTGTTGAAGGCAAGGGAAAATTTTCAGAAAAATGTTTATACAGTCCATGTCTGCATGGACTAGGAGACCATAATTAATATGCTATTGTCTCATGAATGCAGATAATGGATTATTCATCGCTGCCTCATTTCTGTAGAAAAGAAGGCTCTGGATCATCTCGTGTTGCAGCAAGTGGAACCACCGTAAACTGCTTCTCGTTAGATCATCCTTTGCATCAGCAGTTATACGACTTCGCTAAACAACAAGCTGCCTTGGAGGAATCTGCTTCACCTCTGAAGCAAGGTTCCGTCCATGTAGATTTCCCAGAGCCTGACGCTAACGATACTAAGATCATGAAGACGATAGAGTCCGAGATCCACTAGCTTGGCAATATGAATGGCCTCAACAAGTCATTCAGCAGTGTCCGAGTGAGTGGCATGTGAAAGCCGACTGAAGAATCCATTCAGGAAAAATTAAGGATATTTGTTAACTCCAGCTGTTAGTGCTGACTATGTGCAGCAGAGTTGGAAATAGGAGAGAGGATCCAGCCCTTTACCCAACTTGTCTTGAGAAAGAAAAGTTGTAAACTTATACTTGATATTACTGATGTAGTAGCTTTTAGTGGCATCAGCTCGATGCCCATCTTGCAGACATGTTAAGCTGAGTCATCTGTGTGGGAGAGATTTATAGACATGCTCATACAAAGATGCTTGCTTACCATGATCAGTTGTATGCGTATTTTCTAAAACTGGTGGAGATAACACGTATGATACCAAGAAAATAACAATGTAAAAGAAAATGCCTCTCTTCTGTTGGTTGCCTGTTGACTGCTCATCATACATGCTCGGAGGGAACACATTGCCCATGAACGATCAAAGTAGTTTACTGAGATGGATCGATAAAGAAAAAACTTGAACTTCATAAACCAAGAACGAATGCCAGGAAATTATTCATTTACAGATTCTTTAAAACTCACGGAGTTTTGCTTATGAGCACTACATACAACAAAGATGAAAAAAGAACAACACGAAAGGTGAAAGGATATTAGCATCCATCTAACTCAGTTGTCTGTAACAGTTGTATGCAACTGCAACTGAAACTGCTGCACAAACCACAGCAGCAGCTGCATATGTATCTTCAAGCTCCCACCTTTCAATCCACTTAGACTTCCCATAAAGCCTATGCATTGGTGACTTTTTACCACTGTTAAGACGGGACAGCAATTTCATGGTGTTCTTCTTCTCCTCCGATACAGACAGCATTGCTTCTTTCTCGTTGGTTTCTTTCACGCTGGGATTTTGACTGCAAGTACACTTACCATTTTCCTGCGAGTAGCCACTGGCTTCAACATTGGACACAGATAATGATGTGCTTGTTTCTTTTGGTTTTGGTGCTTCGCTGCTATCCTCCACATCAACTTTTCCGTTCAGTTGTAGCCTTTGTTCTTGCCACTTAATTTGGTCCGCTTCAGACAAACCCATCTGGCCCCTGAAGTAAGCATATCCCAGAGCAGTTCGACAAAAAGATTACCGAGTATATCAATCCATCAGACCTCAAAACACAAACTTTGGTACCTCCTTCCTTCCTATCTCTGTATATTTTCTAACAGACGGGTAAAATTTTTCGAATCCTACTTATGGAATCAATCAAGTTTGTATGACAATGGAACTCTTGTTTTGGGGGAAGATGAGACTTCATAAGATTTAAGACTACTAGGCAAGAAAAAAAATATACCTCCACAGAGAATCCACAATCTCTCCTCTGCAAATATGTTGTTCGAGAAATATTGGCACATCATCAGGAGAAACATATCCATACCTGCAAGGAAGTCCAGAGCTTTCAGAAGAAAACAAGATTACAGAAACAAACTTGCATGTGTAAGTGAAATGGTCGGTAACTAAGACAGGCGGCTTAAATAACGGTAACGAGATGAATAGACATCGTCAAGGAATAAAAATGGATCGCAAACCTACCAGTGTCCACTAATGCCTCCACTAACACTTGATCCAAAAATGATGATATTTCCAGCATACTTTTGGCCTCCAATGTGAGAGCATGCGCTGACAGAGACTTTAGCTTGGAGACCACGTACTTCTACCTCTTCTTTAAATCTGGTAATTATGACTGGACCACAAACACCACAACGACGATCTCTGGAGGAATGAGAACATACAAACACATAGGAACCGTGAAGTTTCTCTGGAGTTCCAGGCAACCATTCCCCATCTTTGACTAGCACTTCTTCCACAAATGTGTCAACATCAAAATGTGTTAACCTCCTGCCTCCTTGACATATAACAAGATCAGTATTCACTAAGATTTACAGTCTGAAACAACAAGTAGGAGAAGATTCCAGTGATTGACCTGTATCTAACCATGTCAGGGAAGATCAATACATCGCCATTAGAGGTTTCTGTCCCATCATGCCCTTCGCATATCGTCAGACGGGTCTAACAAAGATTCAGATGTTATCCATTAGCTAACAAGAAGGAACATGGCAATCCAATCCCCATTGTAGAGCAAATCAAACTATTCCATTCTTCTAAACTAGGCTTGCAACAGACTGAATTAACCATGTAATAACTCGGCAGGTTGTCAATGAATAAAGTAGCTTGAATTGGCTATGAATTGTAAAAATAACCCACCCAAAGTCCAAACCAACAGTAAGTAGAGCACAAACTGAAACAAGTCCCAATCCAGCACATTCAATCAAGACGACTACCTGGCAGAATATTTACAAACCGCAATGCACCCAATCAATTGAACCAAGACACAAAAAGAAAGGAGCGAAGAGAGGCAACCAAGACTGATGAAAGAAAACAAGGCACAGTAGCACACCTCTTTAAGCATGTCGGCCTTCCTAGCAGTGACAGCAGCCGAGAGCAACCTGGGAAGGCGATCAAACTCGGCAGCCTCGATCCTGGTAGGCCAGACGGAAGGGTTCTTATAACAGAGATAGAGATGGCGCTGGTAGAACTGGACGGTGCCGACGAGGGGGCTCTGACGGAAGTCAGGGCGAGAGAAGCCGAATTCAGCATCGATGTTGGTACTAGTGTCGGTGAGGAAACCTGGATCATTCTGGAAACTATTGGAGGCACTTCCAAGGAGGGAGTTGGAGGATGGGTCGGAGGAGAGGAAGGCAGGGGCGGGGTCGAGGTAATCGGAGACGGTGATCGGAGAAGAAGATGAAGAGGGGTTGTTGTTGTTGATGATGGAGGTAGGGTAGGAAAGTGGGTCTTCCCTGTGATGGCTTGCCATCAGAAGAAGACGGTGAATCCAGTGAAGGAGAGATTTGGAGGAAGATCGGAGTTGGGAGTGAGTGACTGCGTTTTAGAGTGAATCTGCGGGTTTGGGTTTCGGAAAGTGGCAGAAAATATTTCCACCCGGCAAGAAGACTGTGTCGAGCGCTGTGTTGTACTATTTTCTCGTTTTTCCCTTTCAAGACTGAAGATTTGTAAAATCGATCTTTTCGCATTTGCACCTGGGGAAGTTGAACTGTAACTAAAATAACTGGAGATCTCTTTCTAACCAGAACAACATGATATTTTAGTAATAATCTGAACTAGTTCAAAGGAGCAACCAAGCGAAGTATATATATAGAGCATCTGGGATGAAAACTGCAACAAGACACTTGGATTTTTAATAACAAAATAAAAAAATTATAATCAAAAGGGAGAATAAATATACAGCCAAAACCCAAGATTTCATCTTTCCGAGTCCTAACCTGCACAATAAAATGTACACCTCCCAAAACACACACATAAACATGTCTCTCTTTCGATTACTTCTTCATACAGCCTTCTCACCGGGCAAGTAAGAAGAAGATCCACCACCTTCAACTTGGTTCTTTTTCCTATTAAAGATACCACCAAGGTTCTTCTTCGATGCTGAGCTTTTCCCCTTTTCGAACTTCCTCACCTCCACCACCTTCTGTAGCGGCATTGTGTTCAGCTTCTGGATGGACCTCCCTACATTATAATGTAGAGGGGATGCTGCAGAAGCCATCTGTGTTTCTGCAAGAATCCGAGAAGCTGTTTCAGCTGCCTTCTTCTGCTCCCTTTCTCTCCACCTTCTCAATTCTCCTTCCACTGCCCTTTTAGCTGCTTCTGCCATCTCTGCCCTCTTCAGTGCCTCATTCGTTGCAGCTTTCATATCCTTTATCTCCATCTCCATTGCTTCCACTCTTTTAAGGGCTTCATTTTCACTAGCCTTTACAGCTTCCACCTGAGCCACAGCTGCTGCCACTTTCATCTCAGCCAATTTGTCAGACCCCTTCGCTTTTCGGCACAATGCCTCAAACTCATCCCTTGAGATCGTGATATTGGCACCTGACTCAGATGTCGAGGCCCGTGCAGCACTAGTTCTCTCTGACAGTGCCTTTATCTGATCAAGAGCCCTTGTCTCAGCTGTCTTTGCCTCTTCAGCTTCTTCCAAGGCAATCGTCAGCTTCTTGTCTGCTTCTTCTAGCTCAATTCTGGTTGCTTCAGCTTCCTTCTTTAACTCCTCAGCTTTGTTCTTCATCTCTTCAGCTTCATAACGTGCATTTTCTGCTTCCACCGATAATTGGTGGAGAGTTGTGATCATTTCTTCTGAAGCACCACTTGCCTTGGATTCCTCTGCAATGGCTGATTCGAGCTCCGACTTACATTTCTGAAGCTTGACATGCAGGTTTCCGGCAGTGAATTCTGTCTCTGTCTCTTTCTCCTTAAGTTCCAAATTCTCTTTCTTCACACTCTCCAGTTCTAGCTTCAAAGATTCAACCAAATTTCTCAAAGCACTTTCTTCTTCCACTACTTTCTGCAGTGACTCCTTAGCACCATCTAGCTCTGAAGTGACAGCTTTCACAGAATCCATATCTGAAGTCTTTGCACTGTCCATTTGCTCTTGCAGTCCTCTAATCTCACTCATCGTTTCTGTCAGTTCCTTTTCAAGATTTTGGGCAAGTTCCGGATCAAAATCATTTTTTAATGCAAGAAGCTTATTTGCTGTTGCTTCCAAGGTAACCTTGTAAGACTGTTTCTGAAAGTCTTTCTCAGTAAATATTTTTTCCTGGTCTTGCTGCGTCTGAAGAGATGCAAGCTTAACTTGCCCAATTGATTCTTGTATAGATGAGATTTCCTTGGAGAGTTCACTAACTTTTTCCACATTCACTTTGGCTGCATGGTCAGCTTCTGCAGCTTGATTAATAGCAGCAAGCTTGGCCGACAAGGATGCATCAGACTCCTGACGAAGTTTCCTTAGTTCTTGCTTTGCGACATCAAGTTCGGAAAATACAGTTAAATACTGTTCCCTTGCAGACTCCAAGTCCTGCAGCCTGGCACCATCAGTCGGACGGTTCTTTGTTTCCTCAATTTGCTCAATCTGGTATTTTGCAGCTTCTGTCGCTTTCATTGCAAGCTCTTTCGCTTCATTGACAGTATTGAGTTTTTGTGTCAGATCATCAACCGTCCTTTTAGCCTTTTCAAGGTCCAATAATGCTTGAGCCTTGGTTGTTTCAGCATTGTTTAGCTGATCCTTTAGCTTGTTCAAGTCCTTCTGGGCTACATGAAGCTGTGTCTCTTTTGCTAAAACTCGCTGCAATAAAGTTAAATACACTATATAAGGCCTATGGCAAACTTGAAAGAGACAGTAATAACCTGGAACAATCAACACCCAACGGGTATGTGTTCATTCGGTTGGCTATGCTTTCGAAATTCCTTGGTCAGTATACCTAGATGTCATGATAGAGCACTGCTTTCAATATGAATCATAAAGCATGCCAACACAGCAATCTTAAGAAAAATTATCCAGTCCAATAAGCAGTTAAGAGTAAGACATGTACAGGCAGTAATTAAATAAAAATTCAAGTATCATGGATACCTCTGCAGATTGAGGCTTTGACTTTTTTATGGCTGGTCTTTCTCCAGAGAAAGCACCTTCTCCAAATAGGGTAACAGCATCTTTGACAGATTGAAAGGGCGCCCTCGTGTCGATTTCACCCACCATCGTTTTAGGAGAATCAGTGGTACTTTGATGCTCCTTTGCCACCATATTTGAATTATGTTGCTCTTCCTTTTCAATATATATTTTAATGGTTTATCAAAAAAACAACCTGGTTAAAACAGGTAGGAAAACATTCAAGTTATTCAAATCGCAAAGTCAAAGAACAGATAACAAGACATCGTATGTCCATTAGTAAGAACAACTAGCAATGCCTCTGAAGATAGGAGATAACCAGCCAACGGGATAAAAGAAGAAACTCAACCAGACCCAAGAAGCCAACTTAAAGAAACAATAAGTATCAGCATATAAAAACTTATAAGCAAAAGCAATGGCATGCACGGGATATGAAGAAACTACCTGACCATAGAAAGGTTGATCAGATGAGACATCAAGAAAAGCTATCGATTCCACTGCCTCTGCATAATGACTAGAAAGACAACATTGGCAACCTGTTTCGAAACTCTGAAAGTAACTCTCAGGCATCTCTCCACCCAGTAAACAGTACTGGAACTTAGCGCGGTTAGATATTATCCACTAATCAACTTTTTTATTCTCTTCTTAGTTTGTGCTTATTTCGTCTTTTTATTCAGGTATCCTAAACCGTACAGCACTTTCCTCCCAGCTCACAGCTATAAGTTTTTGCAGACGACCAGCTATAATTAGAGAAACAGATTGTGTTGTCCATATCGCTACTTAATTTCGGGCTGTCCTGCAACCCAATACCCATTCTACTTCCTCACAATGAAATCATATAAGAAAATCTAATACCACCACAACAAACAAAGAAAGAATCAAGCAAACCACCTTAAACACAACAGAGGTTGTCTTGTTTTGCACTTGAAAATAGGTCAACATCAGAGGACAAAAGAAATTAAACACCGGACAAAGCACAAAATGAAAAAAACAAGGGGCAAAAAAATGATACAGTGAAGAACAAGAGGAGGATCAAAGTACCTGGCGGGACAAAAAAGAAAACCCTAATCAAGCACGCTGCATTTAGAACAGATGACAAAGAAAGTCCGACGCATGCGAACAAGTGAACAACTCCAGAGTCTTTCTTCAGATCATCCGTCTACCCGGACTGGAAACTCGTCGACATCAGAAAATTCTTTTTGATCCTTGGTCAGAAAAACCAAAACCCACCAAGAGAAAAATCAGAACTCTACGGGAACCCCGGAAGAAAGTTCCGACCACGATCCCTCCACGCAAAAAAAAAAAAGAAGAAGTAGACTTTGCACCAAAAAAATGCAGGGTGCTGAATCAAAAAAATGGAAAAGGGGAATATCGAGAAGGCAACTATTGCAGTGTAAAGAACAAAATGATTGTGGCGAAGGAAGAGAGAGGTTTGAAAATTTGGAGAGAGGGCCGCGGGTCTGGTCTGGTGTGGAAACAATTATATTTGTTAATATCCACAAAAGCCAAATCCTGGGCTCTGTACTGCTGAATTAGCGTTAGATAGAAACTGGAAAGAAAGAGGGAGAGAGTTGTGCTTTGTTTGAAAGGTGGCAGTAGGGTGAGTCGTCTGTAATTTGGGCGGCCCCTTTCCAAATAGAAATTGGGGAAAGAAAGTGGGGGGTAGGGATAGGGTAGTTTCTCTATTGGCACAACGGAGACAACTATCATGATTATTGAGAATTAGATTTATGGTGTTTAGGTAGATTAACCATAAACTTAATCATTGAGATGTACTATTTCTATTTTATTATTCTCTTTCACTCACTTGAGTTTGCTGGGAATTAATGAAGTTATGTAAATGGTCAAGTAGTTCATAACTTTAGTAGTTTCCCTCAGAAAAATGAGATTTTTGCTTCTTACTTTACCAAGTTAACTAATCATCTATATATTATGGGTGTAACTTGTGACAAACAAAATAAAAACCAAATTTCTCCGAATTTCTCTAGCAAAATTCTAGCGGCAATTGTTTTCTCGCTTAGGGTTTCAATTTGATGTCGTCGGGCGCTGTCACTAGCCTGGCTAGCCGTTTGAATTATTTATGGGCACAAGGAATGGTCCCATCCAGATCTCTGATTTGCGTAATGGGTGTTTCCTAGTTCACTTTAAGTGAAAGGCTGATTATGAATGGGCTATCACTGGAGGACCGTGGCTTTGGGGGACACGTATCTTATTGTGCATCATTGGTTTAAGGGATTTGATCCTTGGACCACAACAGTAATAAAAACTATGGCTTGGATGCAGTTACCGGACCTCCCCATTGAGTATTTTAATTATACTTTGGTTATGAGAATAACTGGTATGATGGGGAAACCTATTAGGATTGATTGCGCCACGAAAAAAGGGGGACATGGAAAGTTTGCGAGGGTGTGTGTTGAGGTAGATCTCTCTACACGGCTTTTACCAAAGTATAAAGTGGAGGCGATTTCATATCTGATTGAGTATGAAGGCCTTATGAAAATTTGTACTGCGTGTGGAATGTATGGAGCGCTTGTACAAAATTGTCAATGTCAGAATCCTATTGAAGAAGAACCTACTCTCTTAAGACAGCTACCGCTACTATAGGCGTCGACTCTCCCAAGGATAAAGTGTTCAGGACATGGGTGATGGGCAAGCATAAAGGACGTCAAGTTTTATGGTATGCCAAATGCTACGAATGACCAAAGACATCATAGTGCTACTAATCATCAAAATAACTTCACAGTTATCTCGACAACACAAGTGTCGTATGTGTCCAAGGACTCCTCTCGTTATGCTTCTACTCAAACTTATCAACCCGATCTAGACTGAACAAATTGGGAATGGTTTCTAATTATACTACTAAATCAATTATCACTATCAATTAAAACTAAGAATTAAGGTTGATCCGGAGGAGAAAACAAGTTCTTGGAAAAGATGATTCATCAAGCTCAACTTCCTATTAGTAGTCGGATCGAGCAAACATTGGACTTGGATTGAGTAATACAACTCCTCTTATCACTCGTATGAATCCGCGACACGATCATGCACGCGGATTACCACTACTAACTTCCCAATTAAGGTTATAGTAACCTCAACTACACTATCTAGTAATGAACACCGATAAGTTCTACAAAGTGATAAGGTGCTCTCTTTAAATTAAAGGAAATCACAAGCAATCGAAATTACTGTTAACTTGGTCCATCAACACCTAAGCTATTGATAACTACACCCAACTTGGTCCATCAACACCTAAACTATGGATAACTACACCCAACTTGGTCCAAAAGGTGCAAACCAAAGGGGGCACCAATTACCCGATGAACAACCGTTAAAACCAAAAGAAACATGAAAGGAATAATCGAGCTATTGGCTTACTCCATGATAACTTTCTTCTATCTTAGATTGTTAATCATATGAACTCCTAAGTTGATCAAACAATGGATTTCATAGATTTGACCTAATTCAAGTCGTAACAAGAACAAGGTTGAAAACCCAATAATCAAAGCAATCTTTCATTCAATTCTAAATATCCAACAATCGTCGACCCTAAGCATTTAGCTACTCATATCATGGGAAGAGGAAAAACTACTAAAATACCTAACCACCATCTTGATGAAAGAGATAATGAATCGATCTCGCTACAATCTTTGCTTTTAGCCTTCTAGCTTCAATCCTACCTTCAATCTTCAATAGAAACTCCTTCGGATCTTCAATCAGACTTCTAGAGATGAATAAATGATGTATATGCTGCTAGAACACAGGAAAAAATCTAGAGAATTGGTTGAAGAAGACTTGTTGTTCTCTTTTGTTAAAATCCTCCTTTTATATGGTAGCTACTGGATCCCCATTAGCTACGAGGGTAATTCAAGCTTTAGGGCCTGCACGACATGCATGTGTGCATGCCGTGTACCCCCTTTAGCTATGAGGCTAATTAAAGTTTAAGGGGTTACACTATGTGCAACCCTTCTTTTCCATAAATTCTTGCACCTTCCTTCCGTTCGAACTCCAAGCGTGCTTTATTCTGCGTCCATAGCCTTATAGCCTGACCACCTGTCTCTAAAGTACATGTGGATAAAAAATACTACAAAAAAACACATCAAATGGACCAAAATGGTCCAAGTGAACCGGTCTAGAAATTCAATGCCAAGGTGCAAAAAACACGAAATTGTAGCACAAACGACCTAATAGTCGCTTAAAAGCATGCAGATAAGATACAATAGTCACTACAAATCCTATCACTATCAACTAATCAGGGGGTAAAATCAAGTAATCGCTTGATGTATTACATGATGAGATGGAAGTTGATGAAAATGGGGAGCTTAAGAAAGCGAACGAGGGGAATTCTATCTCGAGTAAGGAAAATCAGAATACCAAAAAAGCATTACCTTCACAAAGTGAGGAGCAACCAAGGCAGAATTTGACTAATAATGTCAATAACAAAAAGTTGCCTAGGGGTGAAACTACATAAACCAAGGAGGATATATAACAAGAGCGTTCAAGTATACTTGAGGAAGGACAATACTGGAAGTCAAGAAAGTAGAACTTCTCTGGGAATGCCTATTGAATCAGGGGAGGCTACAACTTCTAACGATAAAGCTCACTACAAAAAGAATGTCTCTCAAAAGTTGCCTCCTTTAAAATCTCAAACTCATTTCAATATTGTTAATGGTGTGGGGAACTGATCCCCTCTAGTGTCCAGATGAGGACCATCAGCTATAACTGTCATGTTATGGGGAATAAGCGTGTAGTTAAGGCTCTTAGGTCGATTATTTGACTTTATTACTCTTAGGTGATTTTCTTATCAGAAACTCATCAAACGAGGGAAGCAAATGTTTCTCTACGTATATGTGGTTTTAAGTATGGCGAGTGTAGTCCTACTGATGTTAGAAATAATGGTCGTGAGGTGGTTATAGCTTATGGTGGCAAGAGGAGGTTAGTTTGGATGTCTAATCGATTTCTCTCCTCCATCATGTTGATTGTAAGGTATCGGAAGTTGGTGGTCTTTACTGGAGTTTTTTTGAGTTTTACGATTGGTCATCCTCTTAAGATAGCCTGGTGGATGCTTTTGGGGCAGTGAGATGGATCATGGTTATGTGGGGGAGACTTTAATCACATTTGTTCTAGTGCGGAGACGTCGGGTGGTAATTGTTCTTCGGAGATAGGTATGGATGCATTTAATGATTGTCTTGCAATATGTGCGCTACAAGATCTTGGTTTTAGTCGGTATTCATTTACCTTTGATAATAATCATTAGGAAGGTGCCTTTATTGAGGCTCGGTTGGATCGGATGGCGGCTAACCATAAATGGATAGACCTCTTTAGTGCATGTCACGTCCGCCACTTGGACCGGTCTCGATCGGACCATCATTCGATTGTGTGTGATACAAAAGGGGAGGATGATATTGAGATTAAGTGGGGTTATTCTTTCCTCATTGAACCATTTTGGTCAAAACATGAGAATTTTAGAGCGGTGATCCAAGATGTTTGGCTGGACTCACCTGTTGCAGACATTACAGCAATGTTTTTACCTGTCAAAGTAAATTGGATGATTGGAGCCAGAGGACCTTCCCAAAATTTTCCAAGAATAGGAAAAAAATTCAAAAGGAGTTGAAGTCTCTCGACAGAAGAGTAAAATCGTCAATTGTGCTGCAGTAGCGGAAACTGTTGGATGCGGAGTTGGCGGAATTGGAGGAGAATGAAGAAGCTTACTAGAAACAATGGGCAATACTGGAATGCTTAAAAAGTTAGATCGCAATACTAACTTCATTCACAAGAAGGCGTTAGTCCGCAAAAATGGAAGACGATTTAAAAATTAAAGGACGATTATGGGAGATGGTTTTGGGTCAGGTAGAAGTTTCAGATTGTCTTCAACTTTATTTTCAGGACTCGTTTCGGGCTGGTAATTTCCTTGAGAATACCCTATTCTTGACACAGTATTGGTGCGAGTTACTGTTGAAGATAACTTTCGGCTGTTGCAGGAGTTTACTCTGAAGAGGTATGAGAAGCACTTCGTCAGATGAGTGCTAGGAAATCTCCCGGTGCTGACGGTATGTTAGTGTTCTATTTTCGACAGTATTAGAATGTTATTGGTTATAAGGTTGTTGTGGCCACTGTGTTAGGAATTCTAGAGAGCAAGGTGATACCGTTAGATCTTAATTACACTCTTATTGCTCTTATTCCAAATGTTAAAATGCATATGTCAGCTAAGGAGTTTCAGCCTATTAGCCTCTGTAATGTGGTCTACAAATTAGTATCCAAAGTACTTGCAAACAGATTGAAGCTACTTTTGGATAAGGTGGTGTCACCTGAGCAAAGCGCTTTTGTTTTTGGCCGTTTTATGACTGATAATGTGATGCCAGCTTTAAAAGCTTCCATACTGTGAAGAAGATTACTCAAGCTATGAAAGGGTACTTTGTCGCTAAAATTGATATGGATAAAGCCTATGACATAGTAGAATGGCGGTTTTGGAGACAATCATGCACCGAATGGGTTTTTCGGAATGGTTGGTGAAACAAATTATGTTGTGTGTGGAATCAGTCTCCTTCTCGGTTCTGGTTAATGGGCATCGGTCGAGCCGTGTCTATCCTGAAAAGGGGTATTCGATGGCTAATCGACCGAAATTGTTGCCTACATTTGGCGGAACCACAAACACAAAAAATAACCCTACTGTCCCTCTCATTTTTATGTGTAACGCATGTGTCCCGCTGATCGTGTCTATCTAAACTGTCGTTAGTATTTGCTGATGTGGCATCATTGTTGGGTCCACCCCATTCGATGTGGCAGGTTAGACAAAATCAGAAATTACCCCCGAGTTAAAACTCGATTAACTAACCTGATTAAATCCCAAATAACCGGCTCAAGTAACCTAAGTGTTACTATTCAAAAGAAAATACGACTGTTGTTCTCCCATACACTCTTGCCCCAAAAATTCCAAAGTCAATAGTAGTCAAAAGATTATTAAGATAGTGGTCAAAATATTATTAAGATATACGTTCAACAAGAGTCTACTCAGGAGGCAACACATATGGTGAATGCTTTAGAGGAAGAGTTGCTACCAAATGTGACCAATGTGAATGATGAAATTAATAGTCACATTCCCAAAGCAAAAGGGAAGAGGGTGTTAGAAGAAACTGAAGATATAGATAAGGGATCGATAGTGAAGCCACAAATGATGATGATGATTGATACTTTGGTGGTAACGACGAAACGAAAAGTGATGCTGATACCGACTCTAACTATGTGGATAATGATTCGATTGAGGATGTAGACATTCAATGGTTGGCCATCGTTCCATTAAGAAGAAAAATGGGGATGTTACTTCTACACAAGAATCTGGAGTTAAGGCTAAGGTTCACAGATTAGGAGTTCCATCAAGAAGAAAAATGTTTTCCATCACAAATTGTCATCCTTGGCCATATACTAGGAGTAAGGCTAAGGTTCAAGGCCCAACATTAGCTAGAGGCCCAAAAACAGTTGTAGAAGGCCCAAGTAATGGGGTTGGAAAGGCACAAATGCTTGTTGGATTTGTTGCTAGGAAGAGAAAAATGATTGCACAAAATTTTAGGAGGGGTGGACTTAAACAAGACACACGTGTTGATGTAAGGGATTACATGAAGCTTGAAGAACCGCAATGTGGTAGACCGCAATGTGGTAGTGACGAAGAAACAAATGAGGAGAATGCGAACTTTCCAGTCTTTAGGATGGATAGGGACTTGGACAACGTGGAGGTCACATATGGTATGTTGTTTGCATCCTTTAATGACTTCAAACTTGCTTGTGAGGCTCTAGCTGTCGAACAACATCGGGGGATTAAGTTCCCAAGGAATGATAAACTATGAGTTTTTTGTGTTTGTATAGATAATTGAGGGTTTAAATTGTATGCTAGACAACTTATAGATTCAGATACAACTCAATTATGAACTGGGGACTTATAACATTCATGTCTTGTGGATGAGGATATAAGGGCAGCTAGTGCATATTACTTGGCATGAAGATACCTTGACACTTTTTTGAATGATCCGGGGTGGAAAGTCAAGACTCTCATTCATACGGTTACGAATGACCTGTGAATAAAGATAAGTCACATGAAAGGTCATAGGACAAAGAAGCTTTTCATGAGGTTGATACATTACGAGGATGCTGCACAAAGTTGAACTGGAAGAACAAATCCTGGATCAACAATTATAATTGATTGTGATGGCTTGACATTCACTATGATGTACATTTGTTTAGATGGTTTGAAAAAGAGATTCATGGTGGGTTGTATGAAGGTATTTTGTATAGATGGTTGTTTTCTGAAAGGGGTATCTGGCGTGGATGGTGACGACTCAATATCCCAATTGCTTGGGTAGTAATAGAAAAGAAATGCCATAGTTCATGGGGTTGGTTCATGGGGTTGCTAGCATCTGACCTTGAAATAGACCAGTCAAGGGGTTGGATCTTCATGTCATATAGATAAAAGGTAAACTATCTTATCTTTTGATTTATCTTTTAGCTAATGTCCTATATGTTAATGAATGTTAACTGTTGTATTCTAATCATATTAATGTCAATCTATTTTCATTTTCAAACATGAAAGCAAGGACTTAATAATGTCATGAATTCCATGTTCCCAAATGCTGAACATAGGTATTGTGTTTGACACCTATATGTGAATTTTAGTGGAAAGTTCACCCATGCGGAGCGTTTGAAAAATCTGTTTTGGGCAGCTGCAACTGCAATATATGAATCAAATTTTGTATATTGGATGAAGGAGTTAGAGAAGGTTGGGGAAGCGTACAAGGTGGGTGATTAGACCCCATGTTCATGGCTGCAAGCGAAGTCATATATTGAGTGGAGCTGGGCTTCTTTTTGTACAAGTACAAAATCTGAGATGTTGCTCAACAAGCACATTGAAGCATTCAACAAGTGTATATTGAAAGCGTGGGAAATCCCAATCTTATCATGCCTAGAAGAAGGAAGGACGAAGGTGATGAAGCGACTTCACACTCGAAACCGTAAACTTAGCAGGTTATCTCCTACAAATCTTTGTCATGAATGATTTAAGTATACTTACTTTGCTTAGAGAATGGTCTACCTATTCTCCACTTACTTTTAATGGTGATAGCGAGCATGAAGTGGTGTCTCCAAAACGGACGTTTGTGGTGAATATCAGAGAGAAGGTTTGTGCTTGTGGGAGATGGAAATTGATGGGGCTTCATTGTGCACATGTTATATCATGCATACTTTTCAACTGTGAATATCCATAGTTATATGTTGATTCTACTTACAACTTTGAGAATTTCTTGGTGGCATATAATTTCCCCATTCATCCACTCAATAGTTTGAATCAGTGGATATATGTTGATAGTCCAGACATTCATGCTCCAGACTTTCCTAATAAGAAGAGCGGTATGTAACAAACAAAGAGAAAGAAGGAAGCATGGGAGTTAGAAATGACCAAGGTTGACAAAAATGGAAACAAGTACACAACTATATGTAAGAAGGGACAACAAGGCAAGTGAACCATATGTAAGCAAACTGGACACAACCGAAGGCATCATTTCAATGAGGTATAAGTGTATTATAACTGTGATAAAGAATGCAACCTAACCGCGTTTATCTCGTATCATGTGAGAACTCCAAGTACGAAAGTTGTAGAGACTGTTAATTCAAGTACTGCATCTACTACTACACCATCTTCTCCTCCAGCTATAACCCCGGCTATTCAAGCAGTTGATCCAAGTAATTTCATGTCAAATCCAAGAATAAGTCACGAAAGAAAGATGAAGGTCACTCATGGGGGTCATAAGCAGTAGTGGATATTGGTGGTTCAAAGTAGCATTTTGGTTTCATCTGTAAACGTTGTTTTCAGTATTGGTATTTTGGAGACTTTTGGTGTTAGTCTTAGCATTAGAACATGGAAAGTCTATGTAATGTTTAATGGTCACAGATGTTGAATGGTTTTTATTTCAAATTTATTTGGATTACATCATTCTAGTTTTCATTTTTGCATATCTGAATAGCTCATGCCATATTGTATGTCAATAACTTCTCACACCAATATTCATTATTCATGAAAAAGGGGGATTTTCTGTTACCATTTAATTCGAAAAAGACCTAGTGATGGTTATAAACTGAAATGAAAAGGACAACCAAAATTCCAATTCCTAAACACAGCAACATCACAATTGCTATTCACAAACTTCATGGGATAGTTCATAAACTTAGAAGCGTTACAACTGAAATTTACAAACACAAAAGCATTACAACTGCAATTCACAAAGGCAATATAACTACAATTCACAAACACAGAAGCATTACAATTGCATTTCACAAACTTTATTACAGACAAAACTGCAACTCATATACACGGTACACAAAATTTCAATTGGTTAAAATGACATTAATTACAATGCCAATGACAATTGAAGCAACTCCAATAATAGCTAGAGCTACCCTAGAAAACATATCTTCGTTCTTCCTCTCGATGTTGCTACTATTCATATCTCTATCTCTTCTGGTATATCTAAGCGAACTCGTCATCTTATTGAAATCGTTGCAACTGCTGTGATTATTAGCCCTATGAAGCCTTTCATATTTTCTAAATCTCCTTGTAAGTTCCTCAATCTTCAACTGGTGGGTCGAACCATAAAAAAATTGACTATGATTCTTCATTCTCTGCGACAATGCAGCCCTAAAATACAGCTTCCTTCAATTTCAATCATCAATTTATAAATGCAAAAAACCCCCTAAACCATGAAATCGCAGACACAAGAACTTGATTGCACTTACTGAATACCGTAGCTTGCAACTGTAAAATCGTCTTCTAGGATTATTTTTGGTCCACAAAGTCAGCAACTCAACTCGATCACTACACTCTCATATCGGGAGTTCTGTCATCTTGCGACAAGGGATTGAGCTTCAACAACAATGAAGATAGAGGTATGGGTTGAAGCCAACTTTCGAAGAGGGATGTAGCTTTTCAAAGAGAGTTTTATGAGAATTTAATTCTCTTGATTTTAAGGCTAATAGGAGTTGGAAAAAATTGGGGTTGTTAATCGATTTGGTTTACCATGTTCCAACCACGGGTCTGAGTACCGGTTGGTTTTAGCTTACGTGGAAGAGCCACATCAGCAAAATTAACAGGCATTATGACAGAGAGCGATGGTAGAACAAACTGGTTAAATGTGACGAGGAGAAGGACGACGCTCATTACATTTTATACAATAGGGACGAGTTTGTGATTTCGGCCAAAGGTAGAGGACCATTTCAGCTAACTAGCCGGTATTCAACAGGGTGATCCGCTTTCTCCATAATTGGTCCTTCTTTGTGCTAAGGGGTTTTCAGCAGCTTTCCATGCTGCGACTGAGGCAAAAAAGAATCATCGTTTTAAAGCGACGGTGGGGGCGCCTGTTGTTTCACACCTCCTTTTTGCGGATGATAGTATTTTTTTTCTCGGGCTAGGGTGCTGGAGGTACAGGTGATTAAAGCGATCCTTCAAGCATATGAAAGGGAGTCGAGACAGTCTGTTAACTTCAAGAAATCTAAAGTGTCCTTTAGTCGGAATGTCTGTTTCCATACTAAGCATCAAATCAGTGTCGTGCTTGCAATGGGGATTATGGAGAAGCATGATAAGGACATGGGCTTGGTTACTGAAGTTGGCAGGTCGAAGAAGCAACTTTTCTGCTATCTTAAGGACCGCATGAGAAGTAAGTTAAAAGGGTGGAAGGAGAAGACTATGTAAGTGCATCTAGGGAGGTGTTGATTAAGTCAGTCACTCAAGCTCAACTTACTAATGCAATGACAGTGTTTAAGATTCCATATGGTATTATTGATGACATTCAAAGTCTTATGATGAATTTTTAGTGAGGTGAAGCATGCAACCGAACGACATATCCACTTGGTTAGCCGAGATGACTTACTTTGTCCTAATAACGCAACTGGAATGGGCTTTTGGGACCTTAGGGGTTTTAACCTTCCTTTGCTTGGAAAGCGGGTGTGGAGCCTTGCCCAACGCCATACTTCTTTAATTGCTCCAATTCTGAAGCCGAAATATCACAAAAGGTTGACAATTTTGGAGGCTGATATGGGGTACATATAAAGTTTTATATGGAGAAGCTTGATGATTGCACATGATTTCCTCTGTAGAGGACTTAGATGATGGATAGGAAATGGTAGCTCAGTCAGAAGTTGGGGCAATCGGTGGGTCATGTCGATCATAGGTAACTACATTTCTTCACCACCTATGGTCCTGCTGAGTGATGTAACTATTAGAGAGTTGGTAGATCTGGATACTAGCCAGTGGGATTTTGCATTGGTTGAACGATGTTTCCCAACAGCTATAGCGCAGCAATATTAGCAGATGATGGAATGGGGGCTGCTGTAGTGGCACATAATAGTGATGGCCATTTCTTGCTTGCTGCTACCATGAAATTGCTAGGTAATGGAAACCTAATATGGATGAGGCTATCCTAATTGAATTTGGTTTGAAGATTGCAAGGACGCATGGGTTTAATAAAGTTACAATTGAGACTAATTGTTTGGGGTTTTCCAAGATTTGTGTCGTGCAGCAAAAGATGCTACTGAGTTGGAGATCGTTCTTCAGAATATAAGACGGTTGAGTGCAGAGTTTGATACTGGAAGCTGGCGACAATGCCGTGTGAAGCGAATTAAGCCATGCACATTATGATGCATAATAAAGACCATTGGAATAGCCAGGTTGTTTGGGTGGATAGACCACCAATGTTCTTGTTAGACCAGCTGATGCTATTCATAATCAATAAAATTTGCAGTTTTAGTAAAAAAACGTCCATATATAATAAATTTCTCGATTTAGTTTTTTGTACTATAACTAACTTTCAATCAGGTTGATTTGTAATTGGTGCAATTTCGAAAAACCTATAAACATCGAATATTAGGATAATACTCCATGATTTTCTTAAGTATAATAATATCTTGTGCATTTGCTAATGACTATAAGATTATAATTTACAATTAGTATTTTGAAAAAATCAAATCATTTATTTTTATTTTCTTTTTATTATCTCTTTGAATAAAATAAGGCCCAAAAAACCAAAATTGTCATTTATTATTTTTAAATCTGTAAGACCCAAAATATTAGCAATGGAAGTGTTAGATCTTCACTTGAGCCTCTAGTTACTAATTATGCAGGCCCGTTAGCTGTCCTATTTGTATGGGGCCTTGATAACAACTGAGAAGGTCATAGCTGATCACGGTCGTCACCGTCAGCAGAGCACGGGTGTGGTCACTAGTACATCACGATCGTAGCTTAACTTAAGTCATGGGCATGAGGACAGGCTCACCATTGACGTGGTCAGGTTGTGACCACAGGCGTGATGGGTTATGTATATAAACTTCCCACAACTGCAACCTCTCGAAATTACATAACTCAATTCTTTTCTCTGTGAAGACATATTCTCTTGTGGTGGATGCAACTACTTTTTATTATTTGATCAGTCTGGAAATTCGAGAAGGATTAGATTTGCGTCTCATCGATCACTTGATAACAACATCTATATGAAACTCCCTGGAGGATTTCTTCAACCTGAAGCTTATAAATCAAGTTCTAGAGAACGTTATTCGATCAAATTAAATAGAACCTTATATGGATTGAAATAATTTGGTAGAATGTCGTATAACCGCCTTAATGAATATTTGATCAAGACGGCTAAAATCTAACGATGTGACATTTTCGGCTAAAATCTAACGACTTGGCATTTTCGGCTAAATTTATAATAGGTGATGACATAAAAATTATACAAAAAAGAATATGTATACATGGATAATAAACTGAGATATGAATGTTTTTTTGCCTTACAATTATGTGTAACCGGAAAATAGGTGTATCAGTTACCGGGGTATGAATGTCTTTTAGCCTAATATATCAGTTAGGCTAAAAGATATATTAGGAAATCTATGTATGATGGGATAGCCGATAGCTTGAGTGGAAGGCATTACCGCTTTTGAAAAGCCAAACTGGGAACCTATTAGCAATTTTGAGTCGAAAGAATTGCAACACCATTCAACCATTCATGAATAGTACATACAAAGTTCGGGCCCAAATGAAGACTATGCTGAAGCTTACCATATAATAAACAACGACTTTGAGTCCAATAATACAAATAAGATTTAAAGGCAACTCCTTGGCTGGACAAAGCCAATAGCATATCCATCAGCATATTTACAAGACGCAACAGCTGCGGCTCTGCTCCTGTAAGTAAGCTTGACATTGTGCAATCTGATTCCTTTGCAGGGCTTGCTTCGGCTGCAGTCAAAGTTCACCGCAACTCGTGTTGCAGATGTCCCTTGGATGTCTCGGTACGTCACATCGCTCACTTGGATCCCGGAGCCCTGTTGTATCATCAAAACAAACAAATGCATGCTCTGTACGTTAGTTTCTAATTACCTACTTTCTAAATAAGAAATCAACATCGACACAAATTAAAATGAGAACTTACCGATTGAGGACAGTTTTTATCAGGACAGTACTGTTGGTCAATAATGATGGGATTCTCAACATTTCTCATGGTGGCACGCTGGAATAGAATGTTTCTAGCAAATCCGTTGCTGGGTTTCCCCCACGCCTTGATTCTGAAACCATTCGTTGTTCCGGTGAAAGTTGTTGATCTCACTGTAATATTTTGCACCCCTTGCTCCCTAACGTCCTTAGCCAGGCTCCCAATGCTGCATCAATTTATTTTATTAAATTCATTTATGAAATCGAATCTCTTGTCCTCCTCAACCTCACTTACAAAAAGTCAACGTACGTTCGTGATCTAGCTAGCTAGTAATTAATAGTAATTAATATATGTTGGTACGCACCTGATTCCATGGCCAGGACCACATGCTACTTTCTGTACCAGCATGTTAGCTGTTCCAGGACCAATGGAGATACAATCGTCCCCTGTGGCCACTTTCGAGTTCACGATGCTCACCCCTGTTGAAAACTGGACATGGATGCCGTCTGTGTTTGGGGAATTCCCAGGATTATACACCCTCACACCTTGGAATTTCACATTCTGACCGTAGTTCACCACTATGTTAAACATCTGGCTGTTCACTGACGTCAATCTACTTACCACAACATTTCTCGAGTTTGAGATTTCCAATGTCTGCAATATATAATATAATGTTAAATAATGGCCGGTAAGATTTGTGGATCAACAGCCAACTTTAATCTAAACACATACCGTGGCACCGGAGGGGCAATGCCACCCGGACTTCTTACAAGCCCACAAGGCCTTGCCCCTGGCATCAAGTAGACCGCCGGAGATGGTGACACCATTGACATGGCGGAAACCGATCCAGTTGGCGTTGTTACCAATAGTCCAGAAGTTGGAAGGAGCGACAAGGGTACCATCAATTTTGAAGAAGATGTTACGGTTCTTACATGGTCCATTGAATGTCATGGTTCGAGTGAGGTACCTTCCTCTTGGCACGTACAGTATGGGCCGTTGCCTTGACCCGCAAGCTCGATTCCATGCTGCTAGGAAGGCGTTGGTGGAGTCTGTCCTTCCGTCAGGTTTGGCTCCGAATCTGACGACGTTGAACTGTGGTCGCCTACCTGCTGCTTCTGCTGGGGAGGCAGTTAGTAAAGTTAATAATACGAGTAATATAACGGAAATGAGGGTAGAATGGAGGTTAAATTTGTTAGATTGAGGTGCCATTATTTCGACAAAATGAATGGGATGGAATGGTTCTTAGCTTGTTGTTACAAATATGCAAGAAGTATATTGGGAGATGAGATGATGGGAGGGAGAGGGGGAGAGGATGATAAGGTGTGGGAGTTTATATATCTCTCTATCTATTTATGCTTTCATTTGCTGATAAGCAGAGGGAAAGTGCTCTCTACTCTGAATAATTTAACACTCAAAACCCAATTTCTTGATTTTGGTAAATCTAAATTAGCGCCACTGCATCTAACAATTATGTATACATTTTCAGTAACTTCACATAAATTTATAAAAATAATTTAGTAACTAAATATAAATTCAATTTTTTCATCATTTTCTTATTTAATTTCCACTAACTTTCTTATTTAATTAATATCTTTTACATATTAACTCGGATTTGAATAATTCTTTCAACGATATCTTATTTTTCAAAGACGATTAAAACCAGCATAGTCTTGATGTATTGACAAATTGTTTTTATATCACATGCATTGGTTGACTGCCTCAAAACTAAACTTCATATATGAGGTTGTTATTAGTAACTTAGAGGTATGTATCTGAACCCGAGAAGTAAAGTCGAGAAAATTAAAATTTTTATTTCAATATAATGTTCCATTAGATATTTTCTTTTTCATATTTATCATTTAAGTATTTAAAGGTATATTGGGCTTTTCAAGTGAATGATACTTTTTCTTTTGTAAAACCTAGGTGCGATAACGCTTATCTTTTATTCACAATCAAACAAGGTTAGGAAATTTCAAACAAATCATAAAAAATATGCATTGATAGAGTAGGATCACTAATAGGAATAGAATGAACACCAATAGGTAAACGATGACCTAGACCCGTTAAGAAGTCAATGGGCCGGTTGGCTTTCCGATAGATGTGCTCAACTTTGACGGTCCACTCCCGATCCCACATTTCACGAAGCTGGCCAACCTCAAAAGAGTGTTGGTGTGTGCTCTCACCCTCCGCCGGCAAAAGTTGGAAAGCAGCTTGGGAATCGTACTACACCTGTAAAAGTGAATGATACATTGATGCATGCGTATCTATTGTTATTTTCAAATATATAGTTCGGTTAGAATGATTATTTTTCATATATATGTATATGTTAAATGTTTAAAGTTACATCGGGCTTTGAAGTGAATAATACATTGATGCATGCATATATATAGTTCCTTTTAAATATAATTTTTTTTATAATGTTTCAATTTTCTAGATTTATTAAGTAAAATATTTAAAGAAATATAGGATATTTAAAAGAAATATTTTTAACATTCATAGAAATTTACACATGTTAAAAGAGTTGAATTAATAATTTCGTATATTATATTATAAGATTAATAATAATTTATGCATCATATACAATAAAAAAACATGATGTTATATTATACACAAAATTTCACTATTGCTCTTAGTTTTGAATAATTTTTTTGATTTAAAAGGTTTGAATAATTATAGTACTTTTTTACTATCATTTACAGTTTACTTGATATATTTAGGTTATTAGTAGTAATGTAAAAGAAAATTTTTGAAATGGGTCGACGGGTAAAAAAATTTATTAATTGATTTATTTAGTTTGTAAATAATAAACTAAGAGAAAAAGATCTTAAATCGGCCAACGGGTTGAAAAATATATAGTATTAATTATTCCTTTTTACAAAAACAATCATAATTTTAATAAGGCCCAATAAATGCGAATCTAGTGCCAGAGAAATGGCTTTTGGATTAGATGTAGAAAGCCTTCACAAATCTCCACCATCGAAAAAATGTAGCATAAATCTAACGGACTGAAAAGACGGGGTAAAATTAACATTATATAGCTATACAACTGTGTATACTAAATACTATATAAAGTACTATACTTAATAAAAAATTGATCAAGAAACTTTCCGGTGACCAGAACATCATCTCCAGTCACTGGAGACAGCCCACTAGGATTTTGACACAAACTGAATGTTCTACCCTTGTAAATTATTTCAGAAAGTTTGATATTATTTGGGAAACTTTGACAATGAAAACAAAATAAACTATGGAACTTTCGGTAACAATCCATTTTTAAAACTAAAGTTATGATGATTCCTTTCAATAATTTCCAAAAGCTGGTTCTTTAATTATATAATTTTTGAAACCGGATTTGTACTTGTTGTGAAGTAGAAATTGCACATGCTCATCAATGGAGTCTCTCTTACGACAATCGCTCTGATATTTAGTTCATTAAGTGATCCTATACATACTTACAGAAAGTTGAATTGTTTTTATTAGTTAGAGTAATAGTTGCGAATAAGCAATCTGAAAAACACACTCTTCTTCGAGGTCAGCTGGATACCTTGAGTTATAAATAATAATAATAATAATAATAATAATTTGATTCGAAATGAGCTGGCACTCGAGCCGGCTAGCTAACAAACAAGCTTAGTTTAAGCCAGACCTCACTCAGCTCCTATGCTTCACGCACTACTCGTCTGAGGCACGCGACTTGGCTCGAATTTGTAGCTCGCGAACCAACTCGTTTGAGGCTTAAGTTTCCCTTAATTGCTACTCGTGCACGATCTGGCTCGTTTCATGATTTGGTTATCAACAAAGTCGAGGTTAGCTTGGTGAAGACTTATTTAATCTTTCATGTAGTTTCGTATTTGATTTAAGAGAAATCAAGGGTATCATGAATTGTTTTATTGTGATGAATGAGTTATTAGACCATAATGTACTAGTTTATCTCATTTTTTAAGTCTGAACTTTGTTTGAGTGGAGCTTGATGAGCCGAGCTTGTGTAGAGTTTCAAACGTACCAAGTTCAAGCTCATATTTTTTCTGTGTTGCATATTGCGCGGCGGAAGAAAATCTGCCAACCATAATGATTGCATATTGTGCGATGGACGAAGAAAATATATATTGGTCGCATAAGGATATATATCTTGGTCGTTAAAGAACAACTTTTTCTGCCTTTTGGACTAATATCTTGGTCGCAAAAATCAACTATTTTGTACTGAAATTAAAGAGTAAAGCTCGAGTTGAATAAAGTTGGGATGGACTCGACTTGTCAGCAATCATAGTCTTCCAAAACTGACATGTCATTGAAGACTATTTTTACAGGGAGAGTTTAAGCTCATTTTAATAGTCAGATCTCCCTAGACTAAGAAAGAAACTCGAGTATGAAAGAATTTACTAATATTATAAGCTTTTTTTATGATTTTTTTTTTATATTTGGTGAAATATGATATTAATGAAAAACAATTTACACAAACTTGTAGCGAGAAACCGAAAATTCCAAAATGGACATCTAAAAAGTAGATGTGATAAACTAAAAAAGTATGTAACATCAAAAGATAAAAAATGCAAGAAATTGAGTAAGCTAACTAAACTAAGTAATTGTGAACGATTGTTTGTTTGATTGTTTATATTACTAATTATCAACTAAGAATGTAAATCAAAATACAGAAAATGCAAGAGATTGAGTTTCAAATATGGAATGAAGGTTGTTCGGATTCAAATCCACTAAAGCTAGCAATGCATGGATAAACGATAAGTTATCTCAATTGTTCATGTTACAATGGCTTAGCGATTTCCTACAATAGTCATAGATCACTCTCGCGCCTCTAAGGATCTATTTTGCTCAACGGTAGACTCCTCTCTCTCGAGCTAATCTACACCTAAGCAAAATGCACTAAAGGTGTTCGATGAAATGCCACAACGATAAACGATGCAAAAAGGCTAAACGATCTGTTCATCTCTCGTGCTAACGAATAATCTAAAATTCTTCCTAAGCGACCTATCAATCTATATTCCTCTCGGATCCACAAATCAATGACGATGATTCAATTAAGGCAATCAAACAAAATTGAATAAGAAATTAGGTTTAGAAAGAACACATCATAAGTATGAATAACCTCGATAACAAATCAGAGGGTTAAAACCCCATCATCCATACAAAAGCTATACTAAAACTTCATCTCATCCAAACAACGCGAAATTTTTAGCTACTCATGGTTCGGGAAGCAAGAAGGGAAAAAGAAAGGAAAATAACTCGGGAAGAAAACATGTTTCGTCGAGAAATCTCCGTCTTGTCGTCGATCTTGGATCCATCTCCAATCATTGATGTTCTCTCGCTTCAATTGATCTCTGAAACTGTTTCTCTCTCTAAGAACTCGAAAACATGTCTGAAATAAATTCTCCTCCCGTCAAAAGGACTGCTCGGGTTATTTATATCGTCTCTTCCGAATTGGAGAAGGAAAAATCTGGAAAAATTCGTCTGAAGGAAGGACATGCTGTGTTCCTCCCAATAGAAGCTCTCGGGTTGCTTTCCAGAGAAAAGGACACGACAGTGTCCCTCAGGAACACGTCGTATTCCAAAGGATACGTTGTGTTCTCAAAGGGCACGTCGTGTTCTCCTCTAATTTAAGTAAATCTTCGCCCTGAACAGTTTAAATCGTCCGTCCGAGTTCCCGCTTGTCCCTAAACGCCGTACATCGGCTGAACAACATCCCAAACAACGTAATACGACCCTGAGAGGTAAGAGAACTAAACAGGTACTCAAAGTACTGAGTTTGAATACATTTCGACACACAAAAATATAGTTTATAACGAGAAAAGTGTGTCGAAAATACATCACATCAGCTTCAAACATAAAAAACTTAGAAACAAAGAGCTAGGGAGGATGGAAGCTGATGCATCGTTGGATCCACCAACGACTATCTTTGTTAGTTGCTAAATCATGAGCTTTAACCCAACCGTACACGAACGAGCCAACCCTCCTAATAATATCAGCATTTCGCACCTTCTTGCCTTCAAATATGCAAAGATTACGAATAGACGACAGTGACCAAGCAATTTCATGAGGAAGTAAGGATGCGAATTGGGTCTTCGAGCAAATTAAATTCTCCCAAACTGCCATCCAATCTGAAAAGCCAGATGGAATAACAGTCGAGCACGAAGACTTTAAGAAAAAATACCTCATCAGCTTCACACAAACAACATAGGTTTGTCCCAGTCCTCTTTAGATTATCAATTGCGACAATGTTTCGAGCAAAAAATTTCCACAAAAAGCAATTAATTTCGGGCTTTTTTATGATTATTGGAAAATGTTTTTGATCTATCATATGTTAATTTGCCAATTTTTTATCATTTGGACTTTAATCACTTTTGATTGAATTTTTATTCAATCTAGAGATAAACGGGTGAACATTTATCTTTACAAAAGAGAAGGATGATATATTTTTAAGGAAGAGAAGGAAATTATAAAAACTATATAGAGGTTTATTTCTTGAAGAATATATTGGATTCAAAATAAAATTATTTGAGTTGCCAATCACACAACTCTACCATGAAATCAACCACATTTAGACGAATGCATATCTAATTAAATTCTTATCAAACTGGAACCCTTAATTGAAAGATAGTCTTTTTTTGATGTGATAATTGTAGGGGCATGTGGTAATTAATCACGCGCATTAGAGATATAAACTAGAGAGAGAATAACGTAATAAAGAAAGAATTCCACAGACCGCAGTACTCGTAAATGGTAGTCATGTCGCATGTGATGTGAGGTTTCTATTTACTTTTATTAATAATATTTAAAACAGATGGCAGCATGTCTTCATTTAAGACCCCCATGTGAGACCAGTTTAACATAAACTAAACGTTCTCCTGAGGAAGGTTTACATTATTTTACTTGGCATACATACAAGGGGATTGATTATATTCAACATGGGAAACCTTTAACCGGATTCAACTAAACTAAACGAAACCTGAAGGATAGTTTTGATAATTCAAAAAAAATATTTATTTGTAATTTAGTTTATTTTAACTTTCCAACTCTGCCTCAGTTGTCGTGCACCTTCTGGATCCGACTTCTCTTCTAAACTCTCGTCCAATTTTGTCGATGACGATGTGTTACGTGACTGACCCAACACATATTTCATTTGTTTTTATTGTTCTAGTTTTGGAGTGGGTAATTTTATTAGTTTCATATTTGTGTTAATTTTTTGTCTTAGCTTTGTATTGTTAGCAGAGGTAGTATGGCTTTGCAGGATGGCTTTGCAGCTATAAATACGTCATTGTACTTTACGGTTAACTCCATCAGAAATACAAACCTAGTTTTATTAAATTACTTTGGGGAATAGCCATCCTATATTTGGTACTTTCTCAAGATACGCCTTAAGGAAGTCCATACAGGCGTCGACCTATCTCCATCTTCACGTGACACAATGAGGAAAGAGAAGAATGGATTGACTCCGGCGATGACGACAATTCGTATGGTAGATTCGTGACAGAAAGGGGAATAGACGCATTCGCTGATAACAACGATGTTCGTGTTCGAGATGGATCGAAAAGGGTTCTGAAGAAGAACGGTTTCACGATGCCGAATAGGAACTCGGAGGAATCATCCTACGCAAGGCAAGTTTGATTTTCGATGTCGCCACCGAAGCCTTCGTCGTTGTTGACTGCATAAATTCCTGGAAAAGATGAATGGAAAGCATCGAAGAACTGACCCTCAATTTTTTCACTGGTTAAGTCCACAAAGATTCATACGTTACTAACGTAATTTGTAACTTTCAAGGACTTTTTCATTTAATATATAACTGACCCAAGATTGATACGAAACTCGCGTTAGATGCATAATCAAAACCCTAAACTCCTAAACCCATAAACATAGAATTCTATGGTATACCTGATATACCAAAAGTTTCGGTGGATTCACTTTTTTTTGGTAATATACAACATCATCAAGGTCCATTTTAATATTTTGATCTCAACGGTTCATAATTAATAAAATATTAAATTTTAATTTTGCATATCACATTTAATAAACTTATTTTTAATTGCCAAAATCATCATTCTTTTTATTCCCCACACCTAAATTGATTGACAAACACAATTTATTAAGATTTACTTATCTTCTTAACATATTCCACAACCCACTTCCACGTCATCCTTATTTTCCACTGATAGGATATAAATCGAATGCTCCTATTTCTTGGTCGGAGAAACCCTCGTTCTAATTTCTTGGCTAAAACAACTAGAAGTTTCTTTACTAAAATGATTGACCGACTTCTTTCAATGATTAAAACCTTAAATAATGGTACTATAATGGAAATCCTAAATGGGCGAACTAATCCAACTAATTCTACTCCACTTCCTAAGTTGGACTCAACTAAGCTGCTAGTCCTTATTTTTCTCAACAATAAAATAAACAAAGTTCACCAATTCAAAGCTAATCCTACTACTACAAGTAATTTGGGTTTGCGCGTCTATCCCTTGAATCTTGGACTGGGCTTATGCGACGTGTTGAACTACACCCTGATGGTGTTGGCCAGGTCTTTCACGATTTGGTGGTCTATCATTACTTCCTCCTTAAGTAGCGACATTGTCCTCAATGCCGAGTGGAAGGAATCGGTCATATAACAAAACCGATGCTAGCTCCCAAGCGACGTCATCTTCAAGTAGGTACTTCCATTTGATCAAGAATTCATTCACAAAACAGGAACCACAATAAGTCCAACGCATTTTGAGAATCCCTCCTAGTCCATGCTTGTCGTCGGGGCAATGCTGATCATACGAGCTAGCTCTCTCAAACTCAACTCCATCACCAACGCCCAAAAACTATTGTGTTATTGTAATTAAATCGTAGTCCACCACAAAAAAATAATACATGAGCCTACTTTTTTCATAGGAAGGCAACTTCTCCTCATCAATTACATCACCAATGTCACTGCTATCAACTTCAACCTTGGCATAAATTAAGCCAACATGATCATGAATAGTGGGAGGAAGAGTTATGAGACTCAGATGCTCAAACTTAGTAGTTTCGACACCATAGTTTCCAATGTTCTCAGTTTGCATTATGGTTTTGATAGTACCACAAATGGCCTTATCAAATAATGGCCACATTGCTAAGACAAATTTGTAGAACCAATCCCTTCTTTCATAGTGAGGAGATTTCAGCAACAAGGCAATCTCATGTATAATTTTGATGAGTTTGTTGAACCAATCCACTCCTTAGTGAGGAGATGCCACCCACAAGGCAATCTTATGTAGAATTTTGAGCATGGTGTTAGATTCCAATTGTATCGCAGAATACTATAAAACTCCCATTTCTACACATAACGTTAATGTATTTCCATATTGAGATCACAAGAAACCATGAGAAGTACCAAGTTGAGGCTCCTCATGAAACAAGGTGAAAATTTAAGTGTAAAAGTTGGAAATCTTGATGTACACTCGTGTCCCATCAATGTTGCGTTGTCCTCACGAGCAAATCTAGAAGGATTGTATGACCATGAAGCTGCAAGCTGTCTTTGTGGTGGAGGTGCACAAGACAGAGTTGTAGTGCCAAATCGGTGGAGAATAGCTGTTGAAAACTCTTCCCATAGTAAGGACTTGAGTGGTCACCTCATTTGATATTGATCGAATCAATCTGAATATTTACCAGCAAGTCTTGCCCACCCAAAATCCACATGGTTCTGGGTAGAAAGTCCATTGAAGAAAAAGAAACAATCACACTCTTGCAGCTAGCGTAACGGAGCAACGCCCGTAAAAGTCGGTGGAATAATGTACGATTTTGATGGATGTAATCATAGATGGAGAAGGGCCCTTATACAAATTGATAGAATATAAATCTAATGCTCCTATTTCTCGGTCAGAGAAGACCTTGTTCTAATCTCTTGGCTAGAACAACCAGAACTTTCTTTACTAAAATGATTGACCGACTTCTTTCAGTGATTTGAAACCTTAAATAATGGTATTGCAATGGAAATCCCAAATCGGAGAACTAATCCAACTAATTCTACTCCACTTCCCACGTTGAACTCTACTAAGTTCCTAGTCCTTATTTTTCTCAACAATAAAAGAAACAACGTTCAAAAATTCAAAGCTAATCCTACTACTACAAGTAATTTGGGTTTTCGCGTCTATCCCTTGAATCTTGCATTGGCCTACGTGGCGAGTTGAAAGACGGCCTGTGCGTGCGAGATAGGTCTTTCACGATTCCATGGTTTGTCATTACTTCCCCCTGAAACAGTGACATTGTCCTTAATGCCGTTTGGAAGGAATTAGTCATAAAAAAACCGATGCTAAGTCCCAAGCGACATTATCTTCAGGTAGGCACTGCCATTTGAGCAAGAAGTATTCCACAACACTAGAACCATTATAAGTCCCGCGTGTTTCGAGAATCACTCCTACTCCATGCTTGACATCGTGGCAGTGCTGATCTCATAAGCTAGCTCACTTAAACTCAACTCCATCACCAGCGCCCAAAAACTACTTTGCCGTTGTAATGAAATCACAGTCCACCACAAAAAGTTAATACATAAGCCTACTTTTTTTATAGGAAGGCAACTTCTTCTCATCTATTACATCACCAATGTCACTGCTATCACCTTCACCCTTGGCATCAGTTAAGCCAATGTGATCATGAATAGTGGGTGGGGAGGAGTTCCAAACTTAGATGCTTAAACTTAGTAGCTTTAACACCATAGTTTCCAATATACTCAGTTTTCATCGTGGTTTTGATAGTGCCGGCCACTACAAAAAAGTCAGTTAATAGTGACAACAAAAATTCGTCACTGATAGGCAATATCGTTGCTAACATGTATTTATGACGACATACTTTCATCGGACGTTGTGCAAAAGGTCGCCCCACAAATAATCTATTTGTGACTGGTGGTCGGAAATAACTATTTACGACGAATAATGTTTGTGGCTATAAATTTTATATTTCATCGGAAAATGCAAGTCATACCTAGCCGATAGTTGTCGTAAATATTTTAATAGTGGCCAATTTTATTACATCACTGCTTCAATTAGTATTTGACGAAACGTTATTTATGACCACCCGCCATGCATAACAAAGGCTAGTAAAATGGCAAGCAACTGTCGCCATTATTAGATATTAGTGACTATTAATGTCACATTAATATGAATGTTTGTCAAATAACAATTGATCACAAGGATGATAAACAATTATATATAAAATAATGCATATGTGTAAATTCTATTGATAAATAGTTCAATTTTGTACACCATCGATGTTAAGTCTTTGAAATCATAGCAATCTAACTACAAACACCAAATAAAGTCATGATTTCAAGTCATTGATAGCCTATCTAAATTCAAATACATAAGCTATATCAAGGCGCTAGCCTCTTTTGGGACAAACTCCAGAGAGTGCTTCAAGAGATGATTAATAAGCATTTGTGTTATGAAGATGTGGATTGGTAGAGTTGTGCATTCTTATGATTGCTGCTTCTCCTGCAAGAACATTAAACAAGCCAAACCTGCACACAACAAAACATATATGTAGAACTGAATTAATAACTCTTAAATCGAAATAAACCTTAACAATGATCTAGAATGAGGAAATGAATTCTAAGATTATCATCAAGAATCTCATACCATGTTGCCAAGCAAGCCATAAGAAAGACCAATAATAACTCATAGAAGCAAACATACATTGATTTGGAGTTGGCTTTGGAGAAATGAATTCATGCTTTTCAAAATGGATTGAAAGACTTCATTCCACTAAAAAGAAACCAAACATGATAGATAAAGCATTCAAAGTGAGGCATAAAATGAATGAAAAAAATAAGTTTTGCATTTCATGCTTGAACTCAAGGATTGATTGAAGGTGTATATGAGTTTCCGTCATATTTATGTTCCATCACAATCACCAAAAAATCAAATAGCTTGATATTTGAAAAACCTTCTAGCAATACACTAATATTAGATTAAAATATCATTAGAATGCAACCCCTAATCTTAATAGGCTCTCATCAATCCAATAACCTTTAGCACAAGAGTTCCAATATAAAGTTGAGAAACAAACCAAGATCTATTTATGAAATACTCATGAAGTCTGCCATCTAAATAATAATTCATATGATTAAAACAGAGAATACAAAACAAAGTAAAAACAAGATGTCATTTTAGGAACTTACTCAAAGTTCTGATCGAAAGTAGACCATCTACACTCTGCCAATGTAACACAAATAAGCCAAGTAATGACATGCAATACCTGCCAATTGAAGAATAATAAAGATAATTTTGCAATGGAACTAACACAATAATGCATATGCACCCCATTTTTATAGAGTGAATGTTATAACTCACCATGTCGGGAAACTCTTTCAGACAGCTGCTTACCCAGTAATAGAGAACTAAAAATAGATGCAAATAGATAGGATAAGACTCAAATATGCATTAGTGGTAGTGAGATTATGCATAATAGACAATGGTCATTTTGCTCTTAATCGGACATAAGAAACTAAACTCAAGCGAGAGGACATAATCGAACAATCGAGCATAATATGCATGAATTAGCCGAACAAAAGAGGGAGAATGTGAGAAATCACATACCGACATGCGGTCAAACGCGCGATAATAGAAATTGTGGGCGAGAGGAGCTGAGAAAGGAGAAGACGATATTAGTGAACTTTTCAAGATTGAAACGGACTCAACCAAATCATCAAAACCCTAAAATAAATTGGCTTGCTTCCTCATAGAAACTCGTTTGGCAGAGTCAGAGACTTTACCGATTGTTGATGAATGGTGGTTTTGGGGAGAATGATCTTCAATCAAAATGAGCTTCAAAATATATTTAGGGTTTTGAAGGAGGAGACGAATACGAAGCTGCAAAAAGGAAGATTAGATAGATTATTTCAGTTAGACGACTTTGATAAATTAAATTAAATTTAGTGAAAGATGATGTGGTTTAAACCAAAAAAAAATATCTGCCACCAAGTCCACTAAGATGTTCTAATATTTGTCTAATTAGTTACCAATACCAATATACCATATCTCATTCTAGTGATCTCATTTAAGCATTTTCCATAATGCAATTAGTTTTAGAGTAATTATATTTGAGACTTTTGGTTAATATAAGATATAAGAGAAAATAAATATTATAATGATGTTTATTTGTGAGGTATGTTGGATTCTAATTCAAAACCTCCAAATTGGCAGCACATAATTCTATCACTAAAGAAAATTCACTTGAACTTCATTATACTATTATTGACAGATTGTATATAATAACAAACACTAGTATGACTTATTTCGAGACCATATGAATTGGAGTCAACATTACGATCACCAACACTACATTTTGTTGTAGTGCTTATCGATGAAAGTTTTCAATTGGTCGGAACAAAATTTCCACACCATCTTATCACGGTAAAAGTTTATTATCATTGACCAAATATTTGTACATCACTGAGGAGACAATACTTGGTCACACGTAAATAACTCTTTGATGAAGCATTTATGATAGCTTATTCTTCATGTCACAAAATAAACTTTAGTGGCTATTTATGACTTTTGTCGCTAAGATCTAGTCGCTAATAACCATCTTTTTTGTAGTGCAGAAATTGCCTTATCAAAACATGGCCACATTGCTAAGAAAAATTTGTAGAACCAATCCCTTCTTTCATAGGGAGGAGATTTCAGCCACAAGGCAATCTCATGTAGAATTTTAATGAGTTTGTTGAACCAATCCACTCCTTCTTAGTGGGGAGATTCCACCCACAAGACAATCTTATATAGAACTTTGAGCATTGTGTCAGATTCCACTTCCCCACATGGTCTAATTGCCGGTTTCAATATAAGCCGCTTACTCACAAGAATTTCTACAAACACTTGGAGTGCAAATTTCAAATCCTTGCATTGGTCTTTGAAAATTAAATGCATCGGTTGCACAATTCAAATTTCAAGTCTTGCTTCAGAACTTTGGTCAACCACTTGGTGGGTAGACACCAAATCCCTATATGGTACTTCGATGCAAATACAATCACCCATCCGCCAAAATATAACTGAATTGCAGCAAGTAAATAGGCTACACTTATACCCAAAAATACTATATAACTCCCATTTCTACACATCACGTTAATGTATTTGAACTTTGAGATCACAAGAAAGCTTAAGAATTACTAAGTTGGGGCTCCTCATGAATCAAGGTGACAATTGGAGTGTAAAACCTGTAAATCGTGATGTACTCTGGTGTCCCATTTGTGTAGTCCTCGCGAGCAAATATAGAAGGATTGTATGACCATGAAGCTGCAAGCTGTCTTGGTGACGGAGGTGCACAAGACAGAGTTGTAGTGCCAAATCGGTGGAGAACAACTGCTGAAAACTCTTCCCACAATAAGGACTCGAGTGGTCACCCCATTTTCCATTCACCGAACCAATCTGAAGTTGTACCAACAAGTCCTCCCCACCCGAAATCCACCTGGTTTTTAGCAAAAACTCCATGGACAAAAAACAAACGATCACACTGTTGCAGGCAGCGTAACGGAGCAACGCCTGTAAAAGTTGGTGGGATAATGTACGATTTGATGGATGTAATCATAGACGGAGAAGGGCCCTGATAGAAATTGATAGAATATAAATCATGTGCTCCTATTTCTCAGTTGGAGAAGACCTCGTTCTTATTTCTTGACTACAACAACCAAGAGTTTCTTAACTAAAATGATTGACCAAATTCTTTAAATGATTGAAACCTTAAAAAATGGTAGTATAATTGAAATCCTTAATTGGAGAACTAATCCCACTAATCCTACTCCACTTCCCACGTTGAATTCTAATAAGGTGCTACTCCTTATTTTTCTCAACAATAAAATAAACAAAGTTTACCAATTCAAAGCTAATCCTACAACTGCAAGTAATTTGGGTTTGCAGGTCTTTCCCTTGAATCTTGGATTGGACCTACACGGGGAATTGAACAACGGCCTGGTCATGTGCGTTAGGTCATTCACGATTTGGTGGTCTATCATTACTTCCCCCTTAAGGAGCGACATTGTCCTCAATATCGAGTGGAAGGAATCATTCATAAAACAAAACCGTTGCTAGCTCCCAAGCGACATCATCTTTAGGTAGGTACTGCCATTTGATCACGATTTATTCAACAAAACAGAAACCACAATAAGTCCAGCGTGTTTACAAAATCACTGCTACTCCATTCTTGACATCGCGACAGTGCTTATCGTACGAGCTAGCTCTCTGAAACTCAAATCCATCACAAGCACCCAAAGAGTACTCTACAGTTGTATATAAATCACAGTCCACCACAAAAATGTAATACATGAGCCTAATTTTTTCATAGGAAGGCAACTTTACCTCAATTTATTACATCAACAATGTCACTGCTATCATCTTCACCCTTGGCATCAATTAACCCAACATGATCATGAATAGTGGGAGGAAGAGTTCGAAGACTCATATGGTAAAACTCAGTAACTTCAACACCATAGTTCCAATGTACTAAATTTGCATTGTGGTTTTGAAAGTGCCAGAAATGGCCTTATCAAAATATGGCCAGATTGCTAAGACAAATTTGTTGAACCAATCCCCTGTCTCATAGTGAGGAGATTTCACCTACAAGGCAATCTCATGTAGAATTTTGATAAGTTTATTGTACCAGTCCACCCTTTCACAGTGAAGAGATTTCACCCACAAGGAAATCTCTTGTTGAATTTTAAGCAAGGTGTCTGATTCCAGCTTCCCACGTGGTCTAATTGCCGGTTCCGAGATAAGCCACTTACTCACAAGAATTTCTACAAACACTTGGAGTGAAAATTTCGAGTCCTTGCAATCGTCTTTCAAAATGAAATCCATGGGTTGCACAGTTCCAATATCAAGTCTTGCTTCAGAACTTTTGCCAACCACTTGGTGGGTGCCCACCAAATCCCTGTATGGTCCTTTGATGCAAATACAATCAACATTCCACCAAAATATAAGCGAATTTCAGCAAATAAATAGGCTACATGGATCTCCAAGAATACTATAAAACTCCCATTTCTTCATATCACGCCCATGTATTTCAACTTTGAGATCACAAGAATGGTTGAGAAGTAATAAGTTAGGGCTCCTTACGAAACAAGGTGAAAATTGGAGTGTAAAACCTAGAAATCGTGATGTACTTCCGTGTCCCATCAATTTTGCGTTGTCCCCAAGAGCAAATCTAGAAGGATTGTATGACCATGAAGTTGGAAGCTGTCTTTCTGATGGAGGTGCACAAGACAGAGTTGTAGTGTCGAATCTACGCTAAACAACTGCTGAAATCATAGCCGGAGAAGGGTTATGATAGGAATTGATAGGATATATATCGAATGCTCCTATTTCTTGACCGGAGAAGACCGCGTTCTAATTTCTTGGTACCAAACGTTTCTTTACTAAAATTATTGACCGACTTCTGTCAATGGTTGAAACCTTAAATAATGGAACTGTAATCAAAATCCTAAATGGAATAACTACTCCCACTAATTCTACTCCACTTCACATGTTGAACTCTACTAAGATGCTACTCCTTACTTTTCTTAACAACAAAATAAATAAAGTTCTCCAATTGAAAGCTAATCCTACTACTGCAAGGAATTTGGGTTTGTGGGTCTATCCCTTGAATCTTGAAGTGGCCCTATGTTGCAAGTTGAACGACGGCCGGATCGTGCGGGCCAGGTCTTTCACGAATTTGTAGTCTATCATTACTTCCCCCATAAGCAGCAGTATTGTCCTTATTATCGAGTGAAAGGAATTTGTCATTAAACAAAATCGATGCTAGCTCCCAAGCGTTGGCATCTTCAGGTAGGTACTGCAATTTGATCAAGAATTCATCCACAAAACAGGAACCACAATAAGTCCGACGTGTTTCGAGAATCACTCCTACTCCATGCTTGACATTGCGACAGTGCTGATCGTACGAGCTAGCTCTCTCAAACTCAACTCCATCTCTAACACCAAAAACTATTATGCTATTGTAATTAAATCGTAGTCCACCATAGAAAACTAATACTTGAGCCTAATTTTGCATAGGAAGGCAACTTCTCCTCATCAATTACATCACCGATGTCACTACTATGATCTTCACCCTTGGCATGAATTAAGCCAACATGATCATGAGTAGTGGGAGGAGGAGTTCCAAGACTCAGATCCTCAAACTCAGTAGCTTCAACACCATAGTTTCCAATGTACTTAGTTTGCATTGTGGTTTGGATAGTGCCACAAATGGCCTTATAAAAATATGGCCACATTGGTAAGCCAAATTTCTTGAACCAATCTTCTCTTTCATAGTGAGGAGATTTCACCCACAAGGCAATCTCATGTAGAATTTGTATCTGTTTGTTGTACCAATCCACTCCTTCACAGTGAGGAGACTTCGCCCACAAGGAAATCTCATGTAGAATTTTAAGCATGGCGTCAGATTCTAGCTCCACACGTGGTCTAATTGTCGGTTTCTAGATAAGTCGCTTACTCATAAGGGTTTCTACAAACACTTGGAGTGAAAATTTCGAATCCTTGCAATCGTCCTTCAAAAATGAAATCCATGGGTTGCATGGTTCCAATTTCAAGTCTTGCTTCAGAACTTTCGTCAAGCACTTGGTGTGTAGGCACCAAATCCCTATATTGTCCTTTGATGTAAATACAATCACCCATCCACCAAAATATAAGCGAATTACAGCAGCTTAATAGGCTACACTTATATCCGAGAATACTAGAGAACTCCCATTTCTTAACATCACGCCCATGTATTTCATAGTTGAGATCACAAGAAAGCTTGATAAGTACTAAGTTAGGGCTCCTCATGAAATAAGGTGAAAATTGGAGTTTAAAACATGGAAATCATGTTGTACTCACGTGTCCCATCAATGTTACGTTGTCCCCACAAGCAAATCTAGAAGCATTGTATGACGATGAAGCTGGAAGATGTCTTTGGGATAGAGGTGCACAAGACAGAGTTGTAATACCAAATCTGCATAGAACAGCTCCTGAAAACTCTTCCCATAGTAAGGACTCGAGTATCACCACATTTTCCATTCATCAAACCAATCTGAAGTTGTACCAGCAGGTCCTCCACACCCGAAATCCACCTTATACTAAGCAGAAATTCCATGGACGAAAAACAAACGATCACACTCTTGCGCCAGCCTAACAGAGCAATGCCGTGACAGTAGGTGGGATAATGTACTATTTGATGGATGTAATCTTAGCGGAGAAGCGCTATGATATGAATTAATAGGATATAAATCGAATGCTCTTATTTCTCGGTCGGGGAATACTTCTCTCTAATATCTTGGCTAGAACAACTAGAAGTTTCTTTACTAAAATGATTGACCGACTTCTTTCAATGATTGAAACCTTAAATAATGGAACAGTAATCAAAATTCTAATTGGGATAACTAATCCCACGAATTCTACTCTACTACCCGTGTTGAACTCTACTAAGGTTCTACTCCTTATTTTTCTTCATAATAAAATAAATAAAGTTCTCTAATTCAAAGCTAATCCCACTACTGCAAGTAATTTGAGTTTGTCGGTCTGTCCCTTTAATCTTGGATTGGCCCTATGCGGAAAGTTAAACGACGACCTGATCGTGCGGGCCAGGTCTTTCACGATTTTGTTGTCTATCATTACTTCCCCCTTAAGCAGCAGCATTTTCCTCAATGTCAAGTGGAAGGAATTTGTTAATATACAAAACCGATGCTAGTTCCCAAGCGTTGGCATCTTCAGGTAGGTACAACAATTTGATCAAGAATTCATCCACAAAAGAGGAACCACAATAAGTCCAGTGTGTTTCCAGAATCACCCCTAGTCCATCCTTGACATTACGGCAGTGCTGATCATACGAGTTGGCTCTCTCGAACTCAACTCCTTCACCAGCGGCCAAAAAGTATTCTGCTATTGTCATTAAATCACAGTCCACCACAAAAAACTGATACATGAGCCTACTTTTTTTATAGGAAGGAAATTTATCCTCATCTATTACATCACCAATGTCACTGCTATCATCTTCACCCTTGGCATGAATTAAGCCAAAGTGATCATGAATAGTGGGAGGAGGAGTTCCAAGACTCAGATGCTCAAACATAGTAGCTTCAACACCATAGTTTCTAATGTACTTAGTTTGCATTGTGGTTTTGATAGTGCCACAAATGGCCTAATCCAAATATGGACACATTGATAAGACAAATTCTTTTAACCAATCCCCTCTTTCATAGTGAGGAGATTTCACCCACAAGGCAATCTCATGTAGAATTTTGATCAGTTTGTTGTACCAATCCACTCTTTCATAGTGAAAATATTTCAGGCACAAGAAAATCTCATGTAGAATTTTGAGGATGGTGTCAGATTCTAGCTCCCCACGTTGTCTAATTGTCGGTTCCTAGATAAGCTCCCCACTCATTAGGCTTTCGACAAACACTTGGTGGGTGGACACTAAAGCCCTATATGGTCCTTTGATGCAAATACAATAACCATCCACCAAAATATAAGCGAATTGCAGCAACTAAATATGCTAAACTTATATCCAAGAATACTATAACCCCCCCCCCCCATTTCTTCACATCACGACCATGAATTCTAACTTTGGGATCAGAAGAAAGCTTGAGAAGTACTGAGTTAGGGCTCTACATGAAACAAGGTGCAAATTGGACTGTAAAACCTAGAAATTGTGATATAATCCCATGTCCCATCAATGTTGCATTGTCCCTACATCTAGGAGGATTTTATGTCCATGAAGCTCGAAGCTGTCTTTTTGATGGAGGTGCACAAGACAAAGTTATAGTGTGGAATTGGCGCATAACAGCTGCTGAAAACTCTTCCCACAGTAAGGACTCGAGTGGTCACCCCATTTTCCATTCATCAAACCAATCTGAAGTTGTACCAACAAGTCCTCGCCACCTGGAATCCACCTGGTTTTTAGCAAAAATTCCACGGACGAAAAACAAACGATCACACTGTTGCAGGCAGCGTAACAAAGCAACGCTTGTAAAAGTTGGTGGGATAATGTACGATTTGATGGATATAATCATAGAAGGAGAAGGGCTCTTTTACGAATTGATAAGATATAAATTGAATGCTCCTATTTGTCGGTTGGAGAATACCTCATTCTAATTTCCTGGCTACAACAACCAGAAGTTTCTTTACTAAAATGATTGACCGACTAATGTCAATGATTGAAACCTTAAATAATTATACTATAATCAAAATCCTAAATGGAAGAACTAATCCCACTATTTCTACTCCACTTCCCACGTTAAACTTTACTAAGTTACGACACCTTATGTTTCTCAATAATAAAATAAACAAAGTTCTCCAATTCAAAGCAAATCCTAGTACTTAAGTAATTTTGGCTTGCGGGTATGTCCGTTCAATCTAGGACTGGTCCTACGCAGCAAGTTATACGACGGCCTGATCGTGCCGGCCAGGTCTTTCACGTTTTGGTGGTCGATCATTACTTCTCCCCTTAAGCGGTGGCGTTGTCCACAATGTCGGGCGGAAGAAATAAGTCATAATAAAAACCAATGCTTGCTCCCAAATGGCGGCATGTTTAGATAGGTACTGTCATTTGATCAAATATTCATCCACAAAACAGGAACCAAAATAAGTCCAATGTGTTTTGAGAATCACTCCTACTGCATGCTTGACATTGCAGCAGTGCTGATCATACGAGCTAGCTCTCTCAAACTCAACTCCATCTCTAATGCCAAAAACTATTCTGCTATTTTCATTAAATCACAATCCAGCACAAAACTTTCGTCAAACACTTGGTGGGTGCCCACCAAATCCCTATATGGTCCTTTGATGCAAATACAATAACCATCCACCAAAATATAAGCGAATTCCAAAGAACTAAATAGGCTACACTTATATCCAAGAATACTATAAAACTCCCATTTCTTCACATCACACCCATGTATTTCAACTTTGAGATCACGAGAGAGGTTCAAAAGTACTAAGTTAGGGCTCCTCGTGAAACAAGGTGAAAATTGGAGTGTAAAACCTGTAAATCGTGATGTACTCCCGTGTCCCATCAATGTTGTGTTGTCCCCATGAGAAAATCTAAATGATTGTATGACCATGAAGCTGGAAGCTGTGATTTTGATGGAGGTGCACAAGGCAGAGTTATAGTGCGGAAGCGGCACAAAACAGCTGTTGAAAACTCTTGCCACAGTAAGGACTTGAGTGGTCACCCCATTTGCCATTCATCGAACCAATCTGAAGCTGTACCAGCAAGTCCTCCCCAATCGAAATCCACTTGGTTCTGGGCAGAAAATCCATGGACGATAAACAAACGATCACTCTCTTGCCGCCAGCGTAACGAAGCAACGTCTGTGAAAGTCGGTGGGATAATTTACGATTTTATGGATGTAATCATAGTCAGAGAAACGCTCTGATACCAATTGATAGGATATAAATCGAATGCTCCTATTTCTTGATCGGAGAAGACCTCGTTCTAATTTCTTGGCTAGAACAAATATAAGTTTCTTTATAAAAATGATTGACCAACTTCTTCAATTGATTGAAACTTTAAATAATAGTACTGTAATCAAAATCCTAAATGGGAGAACTAATCCCATTTATTCTACTCCACTTCCCACGTTGAACTCTACTAAGCTAATCCTTAATTTCTACTCCTTATTTTTCTCAACAATAATATAATCAAAATTCACCAGTTCAATGCTAATTTTATTACTGCAAGTGATTTGGGTTTGCAGGTTTGTCTCTTAAATCATGGATTGGGCCTACACGGCAAGTTGAACGAAGGCCTAATCGTGCGGGCCAGGTCTTTTACGAGTTGGTGGTCTATCACCCACACCATTCAGACTGGTATCATGCAATATGGGATGACTATGTCATACTATTCTTTGGTCAGCGACGGTATAAGCTCGCCAAATCATCTTTTCTCTGAGGCAAAGCACCACCCTTTCTAAAATTTCTATGGAGTTAAGTACTTTAAACTTGTGAAGTATCACAACGTCCGATGCAAAAAACAATTGTGATGCGTTGATGGCAATGAACGAGTCAAAACCTTCTATGGCCCTCAACCTCTCTACTAGACACTATCGCCATTTTTTGGATGGCAAATCCTCATGCAGTTCAGAATGTTTCATGGGCTACTCCTTAACCTATGAACTATCTCCATTGGCCACTTTCTAATCTCTTTCGTATTTCTCATGCTCATTGTCGACCAAGACGAATCTCTTCTCCGAACGCCCTTCACCACTTGGCTCAGCAAAAGGAATTTCTTGTTCAAGTTTATGGTCCTCGTCCTCTGGACCCTTTCCTTTGCTAGCCGCCAGCTTCACAAGTAGTTTCATCTATTCCTCATTTCATCAAACCCGACCAGCTTCCCTTTTATTTCATGCATCTCCTTTTGGAGACTAAATTTTCGGTTCTGTCATGGCTCTGGCTTTAAAGCGAGTCCAATACCCGTGCTTTGGAACCATTTTCTATTGATGATCAATGCTCGGTAAAAACACTATGAAATCCCGAGATTTCTCGAGGTTGTATTCCCACAGGGTCCATTTCGATATGCTTCCACTCAACTTAGCTACTCATAGTCTAGTGCCTCAAATATGGAAGAGTTTCTATGCCTAAACTAAGTCTAAAATACAAGAAAAAAGAAACAAATAGCCTAAGCTAACTAACAACACACAAAAGTGATCTTCTATTGTGGTTTCTAGGGTTCCAATCAGAATGGGATAAAAGGAAAAAATTCAAACTCAACCACATGATATCGATCTTGCAATTTTGCAGTTTGATAGAAGGAGATTAAGAACAGATAATAGAGATCGAAAGTAACAACTTCCGTCTCTTCTTCTCCTTCTTCTTCGTGAGCAATGGAACGGATAAGGGCTAAAGCTCTTATATCTCAATTGGGCCGAAATCTTAAACTAAAAGCCCAAAGCTCTAGTTTATATTAAGTTTAGATTATAGCCCAAGCAGTTGTGTCTTAGTTCTACAAAATTAGAATACGAATAAAAGACCAACGAATTATTGGTGCAGTGGTGGTATGGGCTGCATTTGGAAAGGAAAATCAAGGTTTGATCCTCCATAATCATGTTGGAAAAGGAGTAAAACCTTAACCATGGGACCATCCTCGACTGGATTAGTCGGCTAGTAGGTTAGACACAAGAGTTTACACCAAAAAAAGAATAAGAATAAAAGAACGAGAATGAGAACACAATGATTTTAACGTGGTATCGAAAAATATGTCTACTCCATGCCCAAGTAATAGGATTTATTTTATTCAAAAAGAACAATAATGTACCTCTTCATACACAAAGTGACAAGACCGTCGAAGACTCTTCGACATGCCAAAAACCTCTGATTTTGGAGTGACATGAACCATTGTTCAACGAGACTAGAGCCGCGGTCAAACCATCGTCTATCTCACTAACTTACCGAGAGTACCACACTCACAGACACACACTCTCTCTCTTTCTATGTCTCTAATACTAAGAGCTTTCCACGGAAACACTCTTTAGTGACAATTTGATCACAGTTGCACACTTTTAGAATAAGATAATCGGAACTTTGTATGTAATCGTTAAATGCTTTAAAGGACTTCATTTTCTTTTTATACTCAAAAAACTTAGCCGATGTTGTTTCCTTCTTTACTTGTTTAGTGAATCAATCTCGGAGGATATTGATTGATCTCCATTATGCATTCATTTGAACTATCTCCATCGATTTCTTGGCTTGATATCTTGATCTGCAACTTCATATATTTGACCACTTGTGTTCTTTTCATGTTTGAGTTATTGTGTTGAGCATTCCATATCTCATAATATACCCCTAAGCTCGCTCGACACCCATTCAATCTGCAAAAATCAAATGCCAATGTCGATCTTGACCAGATCATGAGTGCAGTTCATATATTAACAGACTCATATCTTATATTCACTGCCAGTTTTCACTCATACTAGTAGCATATTAGTAAAACATGAAACAGAGTGGGGTTTTTATTCAATTCAAAAACAACCTTACATCATTAAGACTCAATACTAAAACTGATGTATGTAGGAGTTCTTATTCAAAACTATTAAAGACAACCATACTTAAGAAGTACCAAATTTTCAAATATCGATAGAATCAAACTTGACCCTGACTAAAAGAACCGAATACTGACAGACTCTTAATCCTAACTCCCCTAGCTTCATGCACTTGATACTTGATTTCACATTGCTGTGTAGTCAACCTTCTCTTTGCCTGCTTCCTTGACGATTCTGGTTCTGGGGAACCATGAACGTGGGTTGCCCACATGACTAGCTTAAGTTCTAGAATGATAAACTTTTCAAGATCAATAATCTTAGCAGCTAGCTCCTCGTCAGCGACTGAATTAGCATTTCAAGGTCTGAAGAGTGTGCTTTTGCAACCCTTAGGATGATCAATCTTCCCAGGGTTAGCTTCCCGCTTCGTTTAGTTGATTCAAAACCAGAGGATTTATCTGAGCTATATCAGATGTGTTGATTCTAAACACATTTGCTCTCCATCGAGCTTTGGCTGCCTGACGCTCTAGCAGGTTTGGCAAAACAACTTCGAAAGAAGCATTGATCGCTGCGATTACCGATGGAGGGACTCGAAACTGGCCATTCCAGCTAGACTTGCCAAGTCCTTCTGCATTAAGAAATTCATTTTCAGCCTTTGCTAGAAATGTAGTTTCCCATTTTGCTGGTCCAGCTTGGAAGGTAAACTTCTTGTTATAAATTCAGGAGGACTTTATGGATCCGCCTAAGAGTATGAGGATTCTGAATTAACCTCTTCATATTAAGTTGGGTCCTTCTCTGTATTGACATCCTCATCTTCTTCTTCATACTTAGATAGATCGTTAAGTGACCTTGGGGAACCTTTTGGGCTTGCTACTTCTCCCCCCTGACTAAATTATTGGGGAAGAGACAGGAGAGATGCCAAGCCTGGCGAGAACATCTCCTACTTGAGTGTATGTGGCTCTATACGGGTCAAATCCTATGATTGGTGTACTTAGTGGATGTGACACCCCGATTTCAGGTCGATAATGGGTTTACGTTCCGGACATAACCGGCTGAGTTTTGGTCAGATGAATGGACCATCATAGGCGTGATCAGTTTGACAATCTGATCACGGGCGTGGTCAGCATACAGTCACGGATGTGAATAAAAATCGATCACGGGCGTGACGGTCAGGCAGCCACCAGCATGGATGTAAGTCAGCAACGGGTGTGGTTGACTTATTATATAAGTCAGAGTCGTGACCTGAAGCTTTAAATCATAGAAATAATGTTACCTCAGGCAGCGATCCTCTTCCAAGAGAAAAGAAAGATCTAACCGCTCTAGGGGCAGGAATAGAGGACTAGAGAGGCTAGGAGATATACGAGAAGGTAATCACTCATTTTCTTTCCTCTCTAAGTTCCATAGATTGAAGCTCTTGTAGGAAAACATAACAGTCAGATTTTTGGGAGATTCGATCCTTGATCGATCTCTTCAAGTCTCAGAATAGGAGACAGAGTTCTAAATAGACTTCTTCATATCACACTCTCTCAGGGAAGCTTATTAGAGGTGAGGGTTTAGAGAATGCTTTTCTACGTTAAGCGTTGAATTGTATTTAGGTTGTTAGTAATCTAATGTTTGGGTTCTTAGGACTGTACAGTAGCGTGTGATCTACTGTACATGTTTTATGATCTATTATGATTCAGAGCAAGGCTCTTAGGATTGTACAGTAGCATGTGATATATTGTATAGGGGGTTCTAAAACAGAGTCGAGCTCTTCGACTATGCAGTAACGTGTGATCTACTATACAGGTTGTTGTTTAAGTTCGAACATAAGCTCATTATGTTTGAACTGTGAATAGGATAGGATTCAGATTTAGATAGATTAGTTGGTCACCCACCCTTGGATTGTTTCATTCCTCGGGATGTTATACAGTTATGCAGGATGTGTCGAGTATGCCTTCAATTGCTGCTCACACGGTATCTACGGTCGACAGGTGGTTTCATCGTCTGATCCACCATGAGGCTATCAACTATAGTTAGGGGTGACTAATGATAGGATGATGCCTATGGGATACTGTCACTTTATTAGAGTAGTGACTAGGACGACTTTCATGTTCTATCCTCAGTTTTTGTTTCAGTAAACTTCAATGTAGTCTCAGTTCTAGGCAAGACGTGTTAGCATCTCAGTGCTTAACACTGACCTTGTTAGATATTTTTTTCCTTGTTGTATATGTGTATTCAGTCACTGATACGGGAGCTGAAGGTGGTGGAGAGAGAGATGGTCGGGGTTTTGATATCAGATGATATCATTTGGATATATTTCCATAATTGGGGTTGCATCTCCACAGTCTTGTTTACAACATGTATTTAAGGTTTGATAAACGGTATCATATTAGTCTTTTTATGATTGCTCTATGTTTTGTTGGTTGATGTGGGTTGAGTTGGTTCAGGTTGAAAGCTGAGTATCACTCTTTACTTAAATCAATGGTTTGACCGGGTCTCTTAGGGCGGCGTTTTATAATGGAGATGATGTAAAGGTCCACCCCATGTTGGTGAGAAGAGTAGTGATTTGCAGGGAAAATGCCAAACTGATGGGGTAACTTCCCATCCTTGCCTCGATCATGCTCATCATCATTATGTGAGCCAGACTAATGTGGCGTGAGTGAACTACACATCCCATGATGAAGATGTACAAATGCAAAAGGAGATCTAGAGAGAAATACATAGAAACTAGGGAGCGAGTAAGGAAAAAGTGAAGAGACGCTGGTTTGGAGGGAGATGTCATACGTGGTATTCAAAAAATGGTGTATCCTTGATGATTTGACTAACAAAAGCTTCACCAGCATCGAATCCATGACGACAGATGTCATCATGAACTCGAAATGTGATGCCATCTGTGTCCAGGTTGAGAAAGTGAGCAATGATGTTAGGTGAGAGACGAAGATGCTCCCCCAACACAACTGTTATCGCTGTCCCTAGAAACACCCTACTCTTTACAAGGTTCGAGAAGAAGATTAGGGTTGCCAAAGGTGCAAAAGTCCGTTTCTGATGAAGCAGTACCGAATCCCATATGATATTGTGAAGCAGACCAGAAGTATATAAGTTGAATTCTTCAAAGGGAGGAAGGTTTATGGTGGGAGGAACGATGATTGAGCAAGTCTGGAAGGTGGAACGGTATTGTTGGTGATAACTCTCATTTTGATGCACGAGTCCAGTGTAGGATTGTAACAACAAGAGATTCATGATGAGTTTTGACAAGAAAAGTATTAGCAGAGAAGTGCAAAGAATGGATGTGAGCATGAGGAAAAGGAGAATCAGCATTAGTTTTTATAAGGTTGTTGGACTGCTTTAGAATATAGGAATTAGAGAAGAAAAGGAAAGGTTTAATAGGGAAGATAGTTGTTGAAGGGAAGGTTTTGATTTAAAGCTCTCCCAACATATAGATGGAAGTTAAAACATTATCCTCAAGCTGTCAACATTTCAACGATTTTCTTAGAGGAGCGGAAAAGAGAGCGGTACAAAACCTACTTACTAGAATTAATTGGGCTGAGAAGAGAGCTAGATTTGGAGGCCAATTTCAAGGACAACCCGTATAACCTATTAATTGGGAATATCCATTTTTCATATCATATTCAGTTCATGACAAATGTAGTAGAATTGATCCTCTAATAGAGGTTTTATAAAATGTCTGCTAATTGATCGGAAGAGAGAATAAATTCTAGTTGTAAAGTTTTATCTTGAACCAAGTCTCTAATAAAGTGATAATGTATGTCAATATGTTTGATCCTTGAGTTGTGAAGAGGATTTTTCGATATACTTATAACGCTTTGTATTGTCACTGAAGATGGGCACTGTATTGAGGAGTATATCATAATCCTAGAGTTGCTGCTTGATCTACAAAAGCAAGCAAGTGCCATGTAGAATGATTCGATAGTTGATAAGGAAACAAAGGACTGTTTCATGCAAGACCAAGAGACAAGGGATGAGCCTAGGAAATGCTAACCAATGTAAGTACTTTTCTATCATACAAGCTACCAGCAAAGTCAGCATCACTAAAGGTCAAAGGAGAGAGTGTCTCAGTTAGCAGAAACCAGAGTCCAAGGTTAGGAGTACCTCTGAGGTAGTAAAATATTCATTTGATCACAGAGACATAACTTGAGCGCATAAACCAACAATGAACATGATATCAGGTCTACCTCGGTAAGATACATAAGGGGCCCTATCATTCCTCTATATCACTCATCAACAACAATCCCATGCTCATCTCGGTCTAGTTTAGTAGTACATGCCATTGGAGTGGCGGCTGGCTTTAGATTTTGAAGGTCAAATTTACATAGCATAGTGTCGACATATTTGATTTGGTGTAGGAAAAGGCCACAAGGGTTTTGAATGACTTGAAGTCGATCCCAGACTTGAGCTCATTCGAATTGGTGAAGTTCTTCAAAGCAAGCATGGGTTAGTCCTTCATCACGTAAACCTTCTTTAAAAGTTTTTGGTCCAATCTAAGATATCATACTACAATGATGAATATGATCAGATAAGATAACCAAGTTAGAGCGCATTCGAAGACCTTCTTGAACATTACCAATCACTTGGGTAAATGGATGTCTGAGAAGCAATAACTCTAGAGGGATGTAAGGCTAGGGATTCCGTAGAATCATTTAATTGATTTCAAGAGGATATTTCTCATAGGGCATTCTAGTCACTTGTTTCTAAGGGAGAGGGTTGAGAGATTCAAATTGATTTTTGTTGGTTCCTTTGTCTTTGGTCACAAATTTTGAATCTCTTCTCTCTAGCTTCTTCTTAGAAGGTAGGAAATTATTAAGAAACTCAATATCATTTGAGTTATAAGTTGAAGGAGATGAGATGCTTTCATCGAAGATAACATGAATAAATTATTTTCTACTTCTTTTGTTTAAAACTTGAACATTACCAATCACTGGATAAAACTTATTATGGAGGAACTTCCACCCCTGCCGAAATTAAGGGTTGTTAGGTGGGATGATTATGATTTGAGTGTTGCATCTAATGAAGTAGATGAAAAGGTGGAAGACTCTTCTCTCCTTGAGTACAAACCACCAATTCATGATCGCAAGGTAAAGGAGTTAGAACTAGAGGAATTCCCTTCACTTCAAAACCATCTACTTCTCTTGTTTCAGGGATTGGCAATGTATGGAAGAGCGGTGGAGAATAAATGGAGGAATCACCTTCCTTGAAGAAAAGCTACCTCTCTTTGATGTTGGGTAGAAGAGTTCAAAATGGAGGATGATAAAGAATTGATGGTAGAGAGACATGAAGATATGGTGCCTCCCAAATTCAACATTGCACCTTCCATTGAGCAACCAATCATTCATCGCTTTCCTTCGATTATGGTCTCTCAACGAGACCAAATGAGACCCTTCTCGACTCATGTTTGGTTTTGAAGGACCTATGTGACGAACTTCATAAGGAGTTCTTGCCAAACCAGTTTAGACAGGACTCCTCCATCTCGGGATCACCCTTGAATGACCTCACCAACCGTCTGAGGACCACCAATATCTAGTGAAGTATCATAGAGCTTGGTGTTCACTCACCATTCTAAATCTAGCCTCCTCAAGCATACACATTCATAGGAAGGAGGCCACCTCAAAGAATGAAATGGCCCTCATGACAACCTCGGCTCCTCCATTCCTCTTTGGGGTGCTACTTGGCACTCAACTCCGATCCTTGAAGTAGCTAATGGAATTGAAGAACCTACTAAGTTGGAACTCTAATCTAGGTATCGTCTAGTTTAAACACAAAAAAGAAAGAGCGCTCTCGGAAGGCACCCCATACGTGTCGTAGTTTTCAATTTTGAAGAATAAACTTTGCATGTTTTTGTGTTCAAGAGTTGATGGTAGAGACACATAAAGATATGAGGCCTCCCAAATTTGACGTTGCACCTCCCATTTTACCAACCAACCATTCGTCGCTTTCCTCCGATTGTGGTCCCAATGAGACCAACCGAGTCCCTTCTAAACTCGTGTGTGGTCCCAACAAGACCAATAAGACCAACTGAGAAGAAATGGAGGAATCATCTTTCTTGAAGGCAAGCTACCTCTCTTTGATGTTGGGTAGAAGAGTTCGGACGGGAGGATGATCAGAGTTGATGGTAGAGACACATTAACACATGGTGCCTCTCAAATTTGACGTTTCACCTCCCATTGAGCAACCAACCATTCGTCGCTTTCATCCAATTATGGTCTCAACGAGACCAAATGAGACCCTTCTCAACTCCTGTACGGTTTTGAAGTACCTATGTGAGGAAAATCAGAAGGAGTTCTTGCCAAACCGGTTTAGACAGGGCTCCTCCATCTCGAGGCAACCCTTGAATGACCTCATTAACCGCTTAAGTACCAAAAATAGCTTGGGGAGCACCGTAGAGCTTGATGCTCACCATTCTACATCTACCCTTGTCAAGCATACACATTCACAATGAGGAGGCCACCTCAAGGAAAGAAATAGCCCTCACGACCACTTCGGCTCCTCCATACCTCTCTAAGGATGCTACTTGCCACTAACTCCAATCCTTAAAGAAGTTAATTGAATTCAAGAAGCAACTAAGTTGGGGAGTCTAATCCAGATATCATCCAACTCAAAGATGAAAAATAAAGAGAGCCTCAGAAGACAACCTATGCGTATCCTAGTTTTCAATTTTGAAGAATAAACTTTGCATGTTTGTGTGTTGAAGAATTTATAGTAGAGACACATGAAAATGAAAAGCAAAATCTGTGGGTTCATTCACTTTGAACCTCCTCCGTTGGATTGTCATTTTTCGAGCGATACAGATTCTTTTGGTTTCCTCAATAAATCTGCCACAAGGAGGTCCAATGGCCTGGGTGTGTTGATTGATGCATGTGACTTTTGTTAGTGTTCGACAATACCCACTTCTGCAAGCATATAATTCATTCAAACACAACAACACCTTATTGTATCAGCCCCCTCCTGACGGTATGGGCTAACAGAAAGACGTCATATTACCAACTTGTGGCGGGTGGATTTAGTTACTTACATAATGGATTTAGCTAGGAGTCACATGAACTATTGACTTCACTTTCCTACATAATTAGTTGGCCAATCCATTTTAGATAGGCAAGGTTGATGACTGGGACGTTGATGCATTAGATTTTTAAAAAGGATTTTTGTCCAACCACACGTGTTGGCAAGTCTGTTAACAATTATTGTTCAGCTAGGACCACCAACACATGGTTGGGGGGTTGTAGTACGTAGGGCATGAATGTGAACATAGTCGTTATTGATAAGCTGTCCGATGTAGGCAGAACTTTCATCTCATCGGCAAGATATTGCTCGCTTTGAATCTAGACCCTCACAGATTTGCTTTTCGGTGTATAATAGTGAGTTTCTAGGAGGTCACCCATTATGCAGTACTTCCATCGGAGCACGATTATTTTCCAAGTTCTTAAAATTACTCCTCCATTTCACCCAAAAAAGTGTATTGTCAGTTAAGGATGGATTATTCCTTATACCACATGGATCTTTCCCGAGTTTTGTCGACGTTGGATTTGCATAAGGTATTACATTACAGCCCCTTGGGAATCAACGTCCTAGTTGAGGTTTGTCCAACCATCTTTCAAGAGAGACGTGGATAGGCTCTGATACCACTTGTAACATCTCGACCTTTTTTGACAAGGTATTGTCCGCTTTGGGTCTAGACTCTCAAAGATTTGGGTGTATAACAATCAGTTTCCAAGAGGTCGGCCATTCTGCACTGCTCCCACCCGAGCGCGATTAACATCAGTGTTCTTAGAATAACTCCTCCATTTCACCCCAAAAATGCATCTTGTTAGTTAGGGACGGATTGTTCCTTATGGCCCATGTATCTCTCACGTACTTTGTCAATATGGGATATGCCTAAAGTGTTATATTAGCATTCTTGCCCACTACTCAATCCGAGGCTTAGGAAATTATTGGCAGCAGCTGTAGCTCTTACAAGTCACCTCCGCTCTAGTGTATTTTGGTCATTCTATAAATGATAAAGTTTAGGGTGTCACATTTTGGTATCAGAGCAAGCATGCACACTTATGTTATTTCTTTAGAGTATAGACTTGAGACTTTATTTATGGTTTTATGTCGGACTGAATTTCATAATTCGGTTTGAACAAGTTTTTAGGGCTATTTACTCTAACATAATGCTTGAGCTTTGAACAGTTTATTTTTTTTGAGCTTGACTTTTATCATTAATATCGAGTCTTTCAAACATATATGTTTTCTTTCTTTCTTTTCGGATACTATATCCGCTATATTATGTGTGAGTCTTGGAAACTTGTCCTAGTCCCGTTTTACTTTTATTTTATGTTTTTTTAGTGTTTGAGTGTTTCAGGAATTCGTGTTGCCAGCGAGTCTGAACTTTGTAAGTGTTGTATCAAGTGTCTCGGATCTCTATCAGCATCCAGGTTTTCCTATGTGCCTTTTCGTTTCATTCAGTAAGGACACTGTCCAAACTAAGTGTAGGGTCAGTTTGCATAGGATTTGTGTATGCTAGTCTTATTGGGTAGTTATCTTACATGAGATTCTTAAACTCAATCTTGTTGGAACTATCTTTGAATCAATTACTTAGCATGCCTAGAGAACTTTCTTGTGATTTGTGTACTTGAATTGTTGACTTATTTGTGAACCTAGATTTGTTAGGAGTTTAGGCTTGTGATCAAAGTCTATTGATTCGTTCTTTAGAGTTACTTTGATCTGTTGAAAGTATCACGGACTCTCGAACTTGATGTGACAGACATGCATGTTTTTGAAATATCATCTAGTAACACAATACGAGGCCTAAAAGATAATTTGCTTCACTAGTATATTTTTTCTTAAAATTATTTTGAGTGGTCTTCTTTGGTTGCTGTTCATCTGATACTTGCATGATACTACTCTAAATTCGCTCTGCACTTATACACTAAAATGATAGAGGTACTTAGAAAAGCCCCAGCGAAAAATATCCATCCAGTCCTTATATTTTCCCATAGGTAACCCAATCATAGCCAAAAACCCTTTGTTCATAACCTCCATAATATCATATCCCCTTTCTTTCAACCTTTCATTTGATCATGTGTACATTAGTGACATGTAACTCGGTCGAGTCGAGAAATAAAAGTTACTAAGTTTTGAATTTAATACGGGATTATATAGTCTCCCTTGTAACAATTTGATGTATATGTAGAATCTTAAAAAAATGAGAAAAAGAGAAAAAAAAATTGAAAATCTCAAAAATAAAAAAAGGAAGCAGACAAACGAAAAAAACCTTGTCTCGAGATAGTTGAATAAATGAGCGCAAAAGCTCGAAGTAGTAGTTTTTGCATAAGGGATAGACGATCTAGCTTGAAGCTCTTGGTAGAATTAGATCCTTGCGTAATGTTGTTGTGAGTAGTAACTTAGTCTCATATTAGAGTAGACTGAGTCGTTCGCCACTGTGTACACCCACCACCAAAGTCATTTCACCTTATCTTCTCTATTATGTCCTCATTATAGAGCCGAATAAAAGACTTTTGGATTAGTGTTTGAAGCTCCTTGATGTGATGAGTAGGAATAGGTTGATGTGTAAGTGTTGGAAACACACCTCAGAGTTGATGATGAGCGCATAAACACTATCCCTAAACACTGAGTGAGTGTTTTCGAAATTCCTCTGAGGGTTAGTCTAGGTGGGTGGTAAAAATGTATGATGATGTGTGGAAAGTTGGAGAACTTCTTGTGACGCCTTTACTACCTGTTTCGGGTTTTTTCAGAGGTTCACTTGTTTGTTGAACAATTCAAATATACTTTGAGGGATATGGGTTTTCTTTGATATGCTAACTGATTTGATTTTATTGTAGATATGTTCCATAGCTTTTATCAGCTTTTTGCTTGAGGCCAAGAAAAGCTTAAGTGTGGGGGTATTTGATAACACTCGATTTGTCATGTTCATCCCCCTTATTTAAGCTATAGTTCATGCATATGTGTATCTTTGGAAGAAGTTTAGGGTGTTTTGTGCGTTTCTAGCTTCTATCTCGATTTAGTGTCTCGGACCCGTCCAGGGTCCTTTTGATGTTGTTTTTGGAGTGTTTTAGTATGATTTCAGGTACATGACGATGTCAGGGCACTATTCGGAGCAATATGGGCATGCATGGACGAGGTAAAACGGGTCGAGAAGTAAAGAAATCACAAGGGATGCACGTTATCAAGATTGGCACTATAGAATGTCAAATTTGGCGCATTGCACATAGTGCCAATATTGACCATCCATAGACCCAATGTTGAAACTCATCTATGATCATCTCGAGTAAATGTTGACGCTATCAAATGTCAAATTTGGTGATATGGTCATAGCGCCAATATTGACATAAGGCCATTTTGCCAATGTTGACATTTCGCAATTGAAAGGAATTTTTGAAATTCCTATTTAAAGCCTGATTCTTCCTCATTCGAAGGCTGACTTCCTTAGACGAAATTGAGAGCTTTGTTGAGAGGTTTGAGAGCGACGAGAAGGAAAGTTCAAGGAGCTCGGAATTAGCAAAGTAATCAAGACGGCGAATCAAGTTCTCAGGAAGATCGGCCAAATTAGGTTTTTCATAATTCTTTGTATAAACCTAGATTCAATTTCTTCCTTTTATGATTTTGATTTTTCTCTCAAGATTATGAGCAGCTAAACTTCTCTTACTTAGTATGTATCAGGTTTGGTTGTTAAACATATTACAGATCCTTTCGCCCTAAATGTCATGGCGGTTCAAAAGATTTTGAGGTTGGTTGCATCTCCTAACATACTTGCTACTTCTAGATTACCATAGCATGTTATTTTTCTTGGATTTGGTCTACACTCGTCATGTATCGTGACGGGATAATAGCCCATCTAGTGTCACATGAAAATGTACATCACCCCTATGTTACTGATAGATGTATCAACCTTTAGTGTTAGCATATTGTATCTCTTTTATATGAAGAATTGATACTTTCGAAGAAAAAAAGGATAGTGTTATTCGCCGCCCTACAATTGTTTGTAAAACGCCCTAACTATTATAAATAGCATAATTGCCTTTTAATTGGACGTCCTTTCATTGAACACACAAATTGTAAACCCTATTTTCCGAATGCATCACCGACCAAACTACGGCGAACTCTCAATGACCATCCGCCGATCCCAACCTTCATCGCCAATAATCGACGATCAAAATCATATATGCGAAGAAAAAAAACTCGATTACACCATTTATAAACATAATCGATCATGTTTATAGTTTAAGCACGATGATGCTGCAATTGTGGTACAGTCGCCGGCGAAACAAAACCATTCGTCAGACCGTGTGTCTCGCCGGTGATGGTCTGCCATCCGTACACCGGCGCTGACAACCGTTACCATAAAATTTAATCGAAATTACATTCCACATTGAAAATAATTCTTAACACTATCGCCAACAACTTCCTATTTAAGTACCTATAAAAAAGAAACCACCAAATTTAAGATATGATTAAGATAAATTATATATTTTCCATTTTAAAAATTAAAAGATAATTATGTAATTTGGCATTAAGATGTTTAATTTAAAAGTTAGAGAGGTGAATAACTCGAAAAAAATGATACTTTTCTTTATACAATAAGAAATTAATGGGCTTTTCCTGATAATGATGGCCCACGTGAATAAACGATGAGGCCCATTGAAATTGTAAACTTGTTTGGTCGTGCCAAAAAAATGGAAACGAATGTAAGGCAAGCTTCCGGTGGACTTCAGCGCACATGATCACAGCCAAGTACGCCGAGACTGACACGACAGAAGCCTCTTTAGACTTTAGAACTGAAGAACTCGGCGAACAGTATTGTTGTTGTCTGTCTGGATTCTCTGGTTTTGTTTCTCCGATAAATAGGTCGGAAGGGACGCCCCCAGAACATCGCTGATCGAATCGCTGAACAAATTCTTTCATAGGTAAAAGATCTCTGTAATTTCCTTGTCGATTCAATGAATTATATTGTCAATTTCAGTTTCACGTTGAAATTCCTTTCACGATTTATTCTCTCTCTCTCTCTCTCTCTCTCTCTCTCTCTCTCTCTCTCTCTCGCTAAATATGGAATGGGTGCTAAGCGCCTCCAGGAAAATTCTAGATCTCAGCGAAACCCGAATCCATTTGTGCGATTTTGGTTGAATAGTTTGACGGGCGCATTCGTGTTATTTGACTTGCCTGCTGTTGCGGATTTTCAAAGGAAATTGATTGTTTCATTTTATATGTAGGCTATCCATGTTCATGCATCTGCATTCTGCTCAGATTTTTTTGTAACTTTTAGGGTTGTGATATTGCAGATGGGAATTATTGGGATGAAAGGAGTTTTTATTGTGGTGCTTGTGGCAATGTCTTTGATACCCCAAGAGGTGTTGGGGATAAGATTTGTGATTGATAGGGAAGAATGCTTCTCTCATGATGTCAAGTATGATGGGGACACGGTTCATGTCTCCTTTGTGGTGATCAAGGTCGATTCATCTTGGGATCGTAGTACCGATGGAATTGATCTTGTGGTAAAACATTAAACTCTTCTCCCTCTGCTACCATGTTTGTTTATCTAGAAAGCTTTTGAGTTTCATAAGATTGGTTCTGAATAGATGTTTGAATTGCTCCTTAGTATAGATTTCCTGTTGTCTACAACTTATTTTGAAAACAAAGAGAAGAATGCTTTAAATTATTTTTGGATCGAAGAGGGAACGACTTCGTCATTTGCTTGCTCTGTCTTTTGCGGGTTTGCCTGTGTTTTTCAATGATATCTGAGGGTTCAATAGTGTCATGTTATGTGGTCCCTGTGGTTAGTAATATACCTTGTTATTTGGGTGCATTGTAAACGGTTCTCTTAATGCACTCGTTAGATTCTGCATTGGTAGTTCCATCTCTATATATTAAGAGGAAGTTGATGTTTGTAAGGCTCAAAAGTAGGCATTCATGACGTAAAATACTTCTTGCTGTACTGTGTTAGTATGATATTATATTGTTATACAGTATCCATCCACTAATCCTTGATTAACTGTCTCAGATTAAGGGGCCTACCGGTGAACAAATCCATGATTTCCGGGACAAAATCAGCGAGAAGCATGAATTTGTGGCTCATCAAAAAGGAGTCCATCGTTTTTGTTTCATTAACAAGTCTCCCTACCACGAGACTATAGACTTTGATATTCATGTAGCCCACTTTTCGTACTATGAGGAGCATGCAAAGGATGGTAAGTCGTCTTTCACCATCCCTTGTGGATAGGAGGCTTTGATTGTGGTTGAATTATTCATTTCAGAATTGTGAATTATTCAGAGCATTTGAAGCCGCTTGTAGAGCAGATATCAAAGTTGGAGGATGCACTTTACAACATCCAATTCGAACAGCATTGGCTAGAGGCACAGACTGAACGCCAGGCTTTAAGTACGTAGTCTCTTTGATCCTTGCTCCATGTTGTGTCAACTCTTTTTCTGTTTGTATGTTTTTAACAATTGCTATTGATTGTTGAATATGTAGTAAATGATGCAATGGGACGAAGGGCTGTTCATAAGGCATTCTTTGAATCGGCAGCACTGATCGGAGCAAGTGTGGTCCAAGTTTACCTTCTCCGGCGCCTTTTTGAGAGGAAGATGGGGATGTCTAGGGTCTAGAATCAGAGGGTTTGTTGCCCCTGTACTGTCTGTCTTAAGAAGAAAAATATTAGCTACTCAGATCTTGAGATTATGTTGCAGCCTTAGTGGGAAGAGCAAAACTTTGTACACAACAACAGTCAGTTTGACACAATCTGAAAGTATACTTGAAATGGAATCGTTTTCAACATTCTCTCTAATGGTTGTTTTCAGTATTTGCCCTGCATCTTATACTGCTTTCTTTCCTGCGCCATAAAGCAGTTTTTGTTTCTTCTGCTGACTTGGGAAGAAAATACAGTTGAAGTTGAGCTGCACAACAGCCTAATATGCCAAGCGACTGAAATGATGTCAATAGAATGATATTATGTGCAGAAAACCAGTTTACCAGTACAGTAATAGTAATGGAGAGGTAAGGGAAATGAGAAACGATGATATATAAGTGCATCTTTACAGGTACAAAATTACCCTTGTATTTCAAATCACTTTGTTTTGTTTCCCCCCCCCCCCCCCCCCAACAAAAACGCAGTTTCACAAACACCAAAAGAAATTAAAATTCCAGCAACAAATTCCAGGAGGATGCATCAACCGCTCTACAGCTCCCCTATCATCTTCTTAGAACATATAAGGTGGAAGCCACCACCACATAACAGTTATGTTTCTTCCATTGTAGCTTCTGACAAATTTGTCATGCTTCCGCAGCCGAACTTTTTATGCAGCAGAACCATTTCTTCTGCAAAACCAACACACCATCCTCACACCATTAAAGACTAGCTCTGCTCAACGTTATTATACATTCTGGGAACAAGAGCCCGAGCACACAGACACTACCTTGCAGATAACATTATCTTGCACAGTTCTAAACATCTATTGTGTTGACTGTGAAGGAAGAACTTTAGCAAATGAGGATGAAAAAGACCACACTACTTACAGCAGGAGGCTTTCCATGCTCGATTTGACCCTTAGTATTAGATTCACTCTTCCCAGGCGACTCGGGTTTGCCACCTGTTTTCTTCTCATCCCTTGCCTTATTAAAGATCACAGTAAAGCCTTCGGCTGAAGCAGGATCATTAACATCCCATTCACCGAATTTGGGCAATGGCCTACCTGCGTCCTATTACAAACACAGGTAACAGAAAACATTTAACTCTTAATGATAAACGGAGCAGTCCACATTCTGAGATTTTAACAACTCACATATCCACCATACTTTGATTCTAAAGAAGAACCATATATCGGGAGTAGAGTTGTGGTTACGATATACCTTCACTCACAATCAAAGGGAAAACAATAACCTTTCATTACTGCGTATGAACTTATATCGATCAATAGGATACCAAAGCAAACCAAAATCATCTAATTTAGATAGCTTTCATATCTAGGAGTTCCATCTACTGCAAATTCATTCAAAATAGTTTACCATAACCAAGTTAAACAAGTAAGATATCCTCCAAACTCCAATAGTACAACACACAATAGAAGTAATTCACTGTGTTGCCTGGGAAATATAAAGTTCATATGACTTGCTCAAACTAGGCTACTATTTCCCAATAAAAAAGGCTTCATTTTCTTAAACACCAAGTACTTTGAGCTCTTAAACTAGCAACAACGGCAACATAATCAAACAATAGAAACGAGTTGGAAATGGTTCCATATCAAATAGCATTCTTAACCATAGGGGATAACCTCAGCGACAACAACAAAAACATATACTAGTTTCTAAGCTATGGGGAGAGGGGATTCGGCAGCAACAAAAGAGAAGAAAAGTTGTATGAATAAAAAACGCAACGCAGCTGAAACAACAAGGCCGCAATTATATATATTGATTCCTCAATCACAAATCAAATCAGATGAGCTGTATGATCGAAGCACAGAAAGATCAGCACAAAATCCGTCTCTTGGTTCCACAATTCAAGTCAATACAGTTGATTGCAGCCTCCAGACCCGAGGAACAATACAAGATACCAAAAGAATCAAATCCCACATAATTGAGGGGGTATAAAATAAGCTAACATAATAAGAATCTTTGGTTTTACATCATCGGCAAGAACCTAAAGCAAAAACCAAAAAAAAAATCGTTGAACAGAAAACCATCAATGAATCGTAAACAGCCCTGAAATCAAATAACTTAAAAAGAGCCGCCAAGAAAGGGGAAAAGGTGACGAACTTGACTACGCCAATAGACTAACTACAGCCATGGAGCAACACGGAGTAAAGAGAAGAAGCTAACATACCGACATGAATTCTAGTGAGAGAAAGCTCGAGCAAGCTGGAGAAAAAAGGCTAGTGAGAGAGAGAGAGGAAATGGAAGAAACAGAGAGAATAGTTTTTCACTTTGCTTTTTGAGTCTGGAGGAAGAGAGATAATATTAATTGGGCTCAAAATGGGCCTGTCTGTATTCGGGCATTTGACGTTAACGGAAAAAATTGATCCGTCAGAATGGTGAGCGTCCGTCGTCAGCTATGACGTGGTGGTGGCTTTGAGAAAAAAAAATGAGCTGGCAAATGTCGTGAGTTGTTGGGATACAAATGCATTGCCTTGCTGGCACTGGGTTGTGGGCTGTAAAACACTAATTTCACTTTCCTTTTTCATCTTCATTGATTTACGAAATTATAAATAAGCTTGATAATAGTCGGGTTTGAATACGGATAATTAATATTATTATTCATATGTTGTAGTTTTAGATTTGAATAATACTCATTTTATATGCTCTTTTAAATACTAGATGTCATATTATACCTATATTCGTAAGTTTTTGAGATATTTTGGTTATACTCGTGATAAAAAAAATTAAAATTTAAAACAAAAAATCAAAAAAATATATTATTTTTCAAACAATAGAAGTTTACAAAACATTAATAAACCAATATCAAATTATACAACTCTAATATGTGAAATATGATAATCCAGTATTCTATAAATAAAAACATCTTATTATAAAAATATTTTAATACAAATTTAATCAAGTGGTTCGGATTTGGGTAGGATACTTCAATATCCATACCTTACCCATATTCGTATAAAAAAAATTTAAATACTGATACCCTGAAAATATTCGATCAATTTAAATTTTATTCTATTTGTCTGGTTCAAATTCGACCTGATAGGTGGTTTTTATTGCCACCCTTAATTACAAACAAAAAAAACCATATTTTGTGCCATTTTATAGTTAATTAGAAAAAAAAAAGAGAGGAACTTTACATAATTAATTTAGAAAGGGAAAAGGAAATTCATGAGAAATGATAAGAGAAAACAAATGGCTTAAACTAATAAGGAAGCAACCCACAGGTAGATAATGATTAATGAATGGTGGGTGTACCAGCAGAGCAATTAATTCCCAGCCTTCTTCATTGTAAAATAAAAATATGGAAGACAAGTTCGGGTTAGAAGAAAATATTGACCACTATTAATCAATTAAAAAATCATTAAAAACTAGAGGCAGAAAAAGAGTCTTGATTATGACTTATGATACAGGAAGACATAAGTTGATGATGCATACATGCCATACATGTCCTATACCCTACCATGTACGATAACAGTTTTAAATTCAGGCAAAACAATTTTGATTTTTAACAATGGGACATTTTTTATATTTCAAAAATATTTATTTTATTTTCAGGTTTTCTGTATTTTCGGTATTTCAAAAATATTTTCTATTTTATTTTTAGATTTTTGGTATTTTCGGTATTTTTATATCCCAAATGCGAAACTCAAAATCTAAAATCCAAAATGAAAAACTCAATATTTTAGACTCAAAACATAAAAATCTAAAATTAAATACCTAATACTCTAGACTCTAAACCAAAAAATTTAAAACCTAAAATCTAAAACCAAAATTCAAAATCAAAATCCTAATACTAAATCCAAAACCTAAAAAACAAATAATAAATTAAATCTCTATATCCTTTTTATACATACCGTTAAATCTGAAATTCATGAAATCTAACGTTGCAAAATCGTCTTGAAAATCCTAAAATCTTTTCTCGTCTGAATTCCAAACTTACTTATATGTCAAATTCATACCTATATTATATTATACACAATAATGCATAGATGTATGTATATACATTTGTTTTACATGTACATTTCACATATGTCCTATACATACCACGTACACATCAAATTTCGGGCTTTTGGATTATTACTGAGGTGATGGTAAGCCCTGCAATCGTATGTTGTTGTTCTGTCAGTATGAAAATAATGATATAATAATTGAAGGAAATCCAGGTGGCAACTGGCAAACCAAACCCAACAGAAAAAAACAAAGGTGCCCAGCTCATTGGACTGCAATCTGGGATTTTGTCTTAAAAAGTTATATATACAAGTTTTATTATTAATATTTAATTAATACAGTCAATTAATCACCCTAAAAGCGTGGCTGGATTCCCAATCTTGAATCAGTTTTTTTTTCTCCTTTTTATAAAAATATGAAGAAGATTCTTTACAAGTGAAGGTCTGAGACAAGTGTTTAAAAATGTCTAGTTTGCCGTTGCGTTGCTGCACTGGCTGGCGATACCGAGGCATCTCTCAAGCTAAGTTAAATAGGCAGGATATCACTAAAATTTAATTTGCCGTCATATTGTTTATCAAACTAAGTTTTATTCATTAAATATTATTAATTTATAATTCTATTTCTTAATTATTATCCTATTATTTTTTACCAAAAATGTTGATGTGGCCAATATAATCAACATTCACAGAATGTTCTGTATTAGCTGGCAATTCATCATTTTATCAACAATCATAAATTAAATATTTGTATATTTTTTACTTTGAAGAAAGTTTGAAATGTATTTAAAGAATAATCACTGACATTTATAGTTCAAGTATAATGATACCAAAAGAATCGAAATAGTTTGTCAAGATGAGATTTTTAAATAATGAGTTGGCAGTTGACTCATCTCCTATATATCGACTCATGTGTTGGGTCACATCAACATTTTATCAAAAAAATTACGGAATGGTAACTAATCAGAATTATAATTTGATTGTAAATTGATGAACATTATAATTTAGTTTTGGAAAATTAAAATTTAGTGGATGTATTCGACTCTTAATATAATTTCACTGCTCTTGGCTTCATATATATTTCCATTACGTTTCATGTCACTGTTATTAAAAACCATTGTATATAATAAGTTAGTTAATAACATATCTCTGCCACCTGCATGCAGTGTTCATCTTTGCTGGATTCTGTCTGCGTTGACAGCAACCAAAATGCGCGCCCTTTCCTAAATAATAATCCTAATAATACACTAATTAATTGGCAAGGTGAAGAAGCTAAGGATATCCCATCAACAGATTCCCTGCCTGCGTGCCTCCATATATTTCGATGAACAAACAGAGACGAGACATATCACTTCTCCAACATATAATGGCTGCTGCTGTACATGTTCCATCACTCACATCCTAATTAATTAATCAAACATCTTTCAGTTACAACTCACAACGTTTACAAAAACTTGCAACATGTAAGAAATGTTTTTGTTTCAAATCAGACATCACTCACATCACAAGGATGCATGCATGATTCCAAAATGAGTTAGTTACCTTTGATTTTCCTGCTTCAAGTTGTAGCAGTGCCCTTCCATGCTAAGTTTAACCTCATCCAGAACCCACTTACTCAATCACACAGCTGGTTGTATATATAAACTCATATATGCATGCATCTTTGAGCTCTCAATGCAACACCAGCCTTACTACTGGAGATCAAGCTAAGCAGTAACCTGTGCATATGATCACTTTCAAGAGGAAGAGAGTGCAGGGCCCATATGATCGAAATGGAACTCGTATAGCTGGTGTGGTGGGTGCCTTCATTAGGGCCTAAAATAGCCCAAAAGGCCGAAGCTCATACCATTGCATGATGAAGGGTGGTCCAATTCAGGCACAAATTCAGCCCCACCTCATGTAAAAGAAAAAATCTCTATTATCTCCCCCCTTCTTTTATCTGCTCCCTCAGGAGTGAGTGAGTCCGGGTGCTTGCTGGAGTTACAACTTGGAACAATGGCGCGTCCGCTTTCCCTCCATGCCTGTCTCATTGCTGAGACGCGGGACGCCGCAGCCCCAAGACCGCAGAGATTCTCAAAGACTGCGCACAAGCTCAAGGCATCGGTTTCCATCCCTGAAAACGGTACTAAAAACATCAGTTATTTGTGTTGTGTTTGCTCATACAAGAACATGCAGAGGAAATGATGATATTCCGTAGTCAATTCTTGTTGTTTTTAGTTTCGACATGAAATATTATGGTTCTCAGTGCAGTTATGGTTGCTAAAAGCTTATTGTGAGAATTGGGATTTGGTTGGTGCAGTGTCTGCCGTAAGGTTGAGAATAGAGATGGGTGGTGCATTTGCTGACTTATTGAATGAGAAGGGAAAAGGTTCTGGCGAGAATGAAATGGGATATGTCGGAAGAACGCTTGGATTTTGGATGATCGAGAACTTAGATTGGTAGATACAAAGGGGCATTTGGATTTTACTTTTGAGAAGAAAGTCATAGAGTAAGTAAGGCTCTCTGTGTTTGCAGCACAGCACGCTTATATTGAACTATTAACTTTGCAGGTCACCGATGTGGTTGGAGGTACCATTCGTTGGAGGAAGTATATTGATCACTTAATTTGCATCTACACTAAGTGAACTGGTTGACGTATTTGTTCATTTCTGCTTTCCCTATCTATTATTCCTTTTTAGACAACTCGTAACTTGTTTGGCTATAGTTATGCACGCTTGTTATGGCTGTTTGATGCTGACCAGTTTCCAGTTACATATACACACATACTTTTTCACATATGGAACAGATTTCCCCTACTTTTTAGATCATGACAGCCTAGATTGACCAGTCTTTGACATTGCCTTGGCAGATCCTTCGGATTGGATTTTATGAAATTCTGAAGCTAGAAATGCCACCCTATTATGCTGTTGTGGATGAGATAAAACTATTTGTTACTAATTAATAGATGAGCTAAACCTGTTACAGTTTTTCTCTTTATTACTTTTCTACTTCTCAATTTGTTAAAACTTCTCCATTGTTCACTACTATAGAGGCGCTACAAAAGGATATACTTTGTCAACTGAAAATTTATTAGTCATGGACGGTCTCTGAGAACGTATTCTGTGTTACACATTTACTTCATACGTGGAGAAACAATTTGTTTGTGAATACATATGCACTTATGTTCTTAATCATCCAAGCGTGCTAGAAGTTTGTGCATGGAAATCACCAAAAGGTACTTTATGGTAATTTTTACCCAGCCCAAGTCTATACTAGGGTGTTTGTAGTTCTTTTGTCATTGAATTGAAGCTATTTTTTCATTTCTGGTTAGTGGTTTTCCAGGATTAAGTGCATCAGGTGTTTATTAAATATTAATTCCGGCTTTCTGTCCACTGCAGAACGTTAGACTAGCAAAGCTTGCCCTTAGACCCGGTGCTGGTAATCTGGTGAATGGAATTCTTAGAAAGCTATTGTTGCTCAAGGTTTGTTGCTTCCTATCATTAATCGGGGGTCAATTTTAATTTTATTGTTGTTCAGGATTATATATGATGTGTGCCGAGGGTCATAATTTAAAATGAACTGCTTCTTCTTCATTGCAGGAAAGTGACTCCCTTCCTCTACCCAAAGTTGAAGGTGATGATCGGGCACAAGCACGTGCTCTTGCCACTATTCATTCTCATCCTGTGGTGAGTTAGTACCCGCAACCCTTGTTGTTTGTCAGTCTTCAAAGTTAAGGGTGAAGAATAATTGAATCAGTATAATGTAAATTCAGGCAAAGGAAATGTTTTTTGTTTAAAATCACATATACGTTCTGCCTTACTTGGATTTTCAGGAGCAAAGAAACAAGAACTCATGAAGTTGGTAGTCATAAACCATTGACAACCAAGATTTTGCATGTCTGAGTTTGCTTTTTGATTAATAGGGTAGAACCGTAGAAGGAACTGCACACTGCTTGGCATAAGCCTGATTGCATTAATTTGAAAAATGATTTGCGTATGCGGTAGTTTGTGAGTGCCAATGTTGTAGAAGGATGCCCTTTCTAATGCTTATGTTATTTTCCGTTGATAGTGGATGGTTAGGCGTTGGACTAAGTATATTGGCCAAGAAGATACAGTTAGGTTACTGGTTTGGAACAACAGTGACCCCAGTTTCAGCTTAAGGTAGTAAATTTTGTTGTTTGTTGTCATATATCCTGATCTTTTAGTACTTCTTATAGCTTTATTCGCATACTTTTGTCAGGGCAAACTGTGGAAAAGAAGTTGCAAGAGCTGAGCTTGTGAAGCAACTTCATCTGTTGAAGGTACATGATCTGTATTCTTTTCTTTTTTTCTCTTAGTACTGCAAAGATCACTTTATTGTGTGCCTAAACATAAGTGCTTAGCACTATATATCCGTAAACAAAAATAGCATTATATGAAAATAAGGACCCTTCAAAGGAAAAAATTCCGGCCTTTTTGCCTTTTTCTTTGCATGTGCGCGTCACATGCTCCTAGTGGGCGTGTGCATCCAGACTTGCAGATGTTGACTTCAAGAGTTTCTTATGTTGCTCTTCTGCTGTTGATACTTCTTTTCGATTATTGATTTCCTGGCCTTGAAATCCGGTACCTTATGAGCTCTCTTTGCATTTGGATGATTTTGTCCGGATGAAAACTGGATTGCGGGTATTGCACAATTGTTGAAGTCCTTCTATGATCAATATTTCCACCTGATGCATAGTTACAGGCGCCACATTTTCCTGAAACAAAGTGTAGTTCTGAAATGTATCTTGAAATATTAATAAGATTTTAGTGGGTTTTATGCTTCTCGGCTCGTATAGAAGTTTTAACTGATGTAAAATGGATACAATCAGTCAGAAATGAATGTGCATGAACAGTTATCTTGTCACAAGAAAGCATACCTGTCTTTTTACTTCATCCTGCTGCCAGGCTTTATTGCCTCTTATCTACCTAAAGCTGTATTTCCACTTATCAATTTCCAGGCTTCTGATTTGAGTTGTTCATTAAAAAAAAGCTACAAGGTCTATGTGCAGTTCAGGACGAGAGTGCAGGTCATACTCTTCCTGTCCTCTGGAATAGTGTCAAAGAATGAAACAGAAATCATAAGTGCAATAAGGCCTAAATATTTATCACCCTTGAACAGATAGGATGTAAGTGCCCTGTGGCTTAGTGTTTGGCAGAATCAACAAAGCAGCAATTCGTGATATTATTAGAATGAATGTGAAGTTCTTACTTGATACACTAAAACAAATGCAAGAGAAGGGAGAATATCGTGACACTGAAGTGACCTTGGAAGCTGCAGTTAAGCTCCGCAGATTCTATCTTTGAACATTATCGCAATTTATTGCAGGCATGGTAGTTTCTGTTGTGGATCCTCAACCAAATGAGACCATTATCGACTGTTGTGCGGCTCCTGGAGGGAAGACACTATATATAGCATCTTTGATGAAAAATAAAGGTATTTTCTGAAAAAAAAAGCTGAATGCTTTCTGTTATATGTTAGGAAATCCCAAAATCTTTTCATTTTGAATAATTGGTTCAGTTAGCTTCAACAAGAATAAAGTAGTGGTGTCTGTCATTACTAGTTGAGCATGTGAATGGTTTATGTCTGTAGGCAAGGTAAATGCAATTGATGTGAACAAAGGCTGGTTGCGAATTCTTAAGGAGACCGCCAAGGTGCATCAAGTTGATAGGATGATCACCACAGTAGCTGCTGATCTTCGTGAATTTTCCGTAAGTTGTAGTGACATGAAATTTGAAAAGACCTGTTAAATGGCAGAAGAACAAATCTAGTACTTGACAGATCTATATCCTATGGCAACTTGTTAGGAGCAAACTAAAGAGAAATATGATAAAGTTTTGCTCGATGTTCCATGTTCTGGGCTTGGTGTGCTCTCCAAGGTATTTGTAATTGTACACAATTTGTTATCATCTGGCAAAATATAAAGCTATATATCTGCAATAAATTGCTGCTCCGCAGATTCTGCAGGAGAGAAAGTTTGAAGGTTCCTCGTCGACAAGCAGTAAGGAGAAGCGACGTGGGATGGTGCTGGTGCTTGCTAAATGAGTCTTATAGGAAAGAAGCCCAGTTTTTCTTCATTTTACCACCCAACAGCAGATGAAGGGAAGGGTCAGACTAGCTTGCAAATTGAAGGAGATAGACACCATTGCAGCTTACAGGAATGAATTTTAGCTGTGTACATTATTACAGTTGTTTCACACTATGTTTGTTTTATTATAAACCAAAAATAAAGCCTCCCAACTTTTTTCAGTTTTTGGGTAGATCATGAGGCTTGATCCCAACGTGGTTAGCCTGCTAAGCCACCCATATTTTCCGGCCACGTCTCCGGGGAAACTGAAATCTTAACCGCTCAATTCAGTTGCCGTTTTCTTGCTTGTCCTTAGTTTGGTGGCCATTTCCAAACCAAATTGATAAGAACAAACAAATAACCACCAGAGAGCAGAAAATCAAAAAATGGCCACCACCACCACCACCAATCTCTTCTTCATCACTCTGCTATTGTTTATGTTCCTCTCCGGCTCCGCCGTTGTGAATCATTATCGTCAATTCCGAGTTGGAGGCAGCAGAGGCTGGGCCCCATCCCCACCGGACACCGGATCCCACTCCTTGTACTACAATCAATGGGCTCAAAACAGATTCCACGTCGGCGATTCCCTCAGTAAGCATTTTCTGAATAGTAATAATAGTAGTAAATATACTCCTAATTAACACATAATGCTTTCAGTTTTCGTTTACAGCAGCAATGAATCTGAGTCGGTGCTGCTAGTTAACTCCACTGCCTACTCCAACTGCATCCTCTCCCACCCAATCCTCCGTCTTCAAAACACCACTTTCCAGTTTGATCGGCCAGGTCTATTCTACTTCATCAGCGGCCACGTCGGGAGCTGCATTTCCGGCCAGAAGCTGGTGGTCCAAGTCATGGACGACGAACAAGAAACAGAAGAAGATGATGGACCAAGCCCTGCTCCTGCTGGTAACGACAACGAGGATCTGATATGGGATGGTCTAAATTGGCCGCCGGCCATTAATTCAACCGTTAAGACCACCATTGCCTCCTACTTCATCACTGCTCTTGGCGGTGTCCTCGTTATTCTATACTTGTTGATGTAGTACTAATTCACTATTACTTATTACTATATTACTTTCAATTTCTGCTCTGCCTATAAAAAAAGCATCTCAGCGGTTCAACAATGGCGTTATACTTTCAATTTCAGTTCAATGGCTACATTTTATATTTTGAACTTGTATGGGAAAGAACACTATATAGAAAACCAAGAAAGAAGGAAGAAAGGGGATTGAAAGAATCAACAACTATAGCACTCCACTCACTCACTCACTCACTCACTGTATCAGCAGCAGCAGCAGCAGCAGTAACAACTAACTAGTGAGTAGTGTAAAAGAAAGAAATGAAATCTAGTATTCAGAGTCAGAGGTAATATCCTGAAGCGAGAGAGTGAACCCAGAAGAGAAAGTAAGAATAGGCTTAGTCTTAGCAAGAGCCTTAACCTCAACTTCCCCATTCAGCATCTGAAGCACCTTCCTCATATTCGGCCTCTCGCCACTATCAGGATTTGCACAGCTCAGTCCAATCATAACCATCTTCCTCATCTCCTCGACATCGAACTCACCATTCAACCTCTCATCAGCAACTTCCAACACTTTCCCTTCTCCATACAACCCCCACACCCAATCCACCAGATTCACCATCCTCTGGCTCTCCGACTCCCTCTCTATCGGCCTCCTCCCGCAACCCAATTCCAGCAACACTACCCCGTAGCTAAAAACATCAGTCTTCTCCGTCGCCTTCCCGTAGTGCAGATACTCCGGAGCCATATACCCCATCGTCCCTGCTGTCAGAGTTGACACTGGGCTCTTATCATGCTCCATCAGCCTCGCCAATCCGAAATCCCCTAACCTCGCCTTGTAATTCACGTCCAGCATCACGTTGCTCGATTTTATGTCCCTGTGTATCACCTGCTTCTCGCACTCTTCGTGAAGATACGTCAGCGCCTAGGCTAGCTCCACCGCCACGTTCCGCCGCTGAGCCCACGACAGCCCGCCGGACGAGGAGTCGTCCTGGTGGTGGAGGACCTTGTCGAGGCTGCTGTGTGGGATGAACTCATACACCAACAGTAGCTCTCCTTTCTCGACGCACCAGCCGAGCATCTGGACGAGGTTCTTATGGCAGAGGCCGGCGATGATCGACAACTCTGCTAGGAACTCTGTTTTCCCTTCGTGTGAGTGTTTCGATCTCTTCACGGCGGCGATTGTTCCTGTCGAGACGAAGAACGCCTTGTAGACGTTACCGAACGTTCCTTTCCCGATTATTCTGCTGGAATGGAACCCTCTCGTAGCCGAGCTCAGCTCTCTGTAATTGAATTCCTTCGGACGCCCCGTCACAAGCACTGCTTTCCCGGTACTACTTCTCATCCTGTGCAATTTCTTGAACGAAATATAACCGAATACCACCAGAAACGCGCAGAAGAAAGATGGCCCGGCGATTCCGAGCCCTAATCCGAGCTTCTTGTGGTTCTTGTTTTTAGGGTTGGAAGAAGACGGAATATCCGACGATGTTATGATGATCGAACTTTCGGAGACGTTATGAGGAATCGCGGATCTTGGCCTCAGTGGCGATGGCGGCAATCCTTGTCTCGTCATGTTGAAGCTCCAATTATGAATCGAGTGGAGCTCCGTGGATCTTTCAGTGGAGCCCGAGAACCCGACGTACATGTCTCCTTTGAGGTAGTCAGAGAGGTCGGCGTCGACGGATAACAGAGGGACTTGGGGCTTGGAAGTACTGGAGTAGCTCAAGAAGACTTGCAAGATTGCTGCAGCAGCGGTGGAATTGTTAAGGTCGCCGACGTCGTAGTCAACCCAGGCGGTGATTGGATCCCCACTCTTCAAATCGATTCCCTGGGTTAATGGATCTGCCGTCTTGACGGAAATCAGGCTGTCGATGTCTAATCCGACGTGGTTCTCGTTGGGGTCGCCGAAGTGGGAGTCCACCCGAGTGTCGAATTCCACGGCGACGAACTTGTTCTTGGTCAACAGGGAGGCGTTGACGAGGCCAAGGTAACCGCCGGGGCTGCCCATGGTCTGGTTGTCGCGGGAGAGGAAGAAAGCGAGGCCGTCGCCGAAAGAGCTGGGGTTGACGTTGGCGACGGAGAAGGTGAATCTTGAGGAGAAAGAAGCGGCGGAGGGAGGGGAATCCGGGTCCGAGAAGGGAATGGGGTTGATGTAGATGACGGAGCCGGAGCTTGAAGTAGGGACGGTGACTTCGCGGGTGAGGCCGACCACGCCGTCGCGGAAGTAGGAGTCGCCGAGGAGGGTGAGGTTGCGGACGGCGATGGATGGGAAGTTAAAGTCGAAGGTGTAGTTGGCGGCTCCGGCGGCACCGTATGTGATGATGAGGAAGAGGAGAAGGAATGAGGCGGATGGAAGCATTGAATCTTGATCGGCGGTGAGAATTAAAGATTTGGAGTTTGAAGAGAAGAGGAGAGGATTTGAGAGAGTGAAGTGAAGAATAATACTGAATGCTGAATTGTGGTGTGGGAATCTCTGTATTTAGGTGGGAAAGATGTTGGAGTTTAAACGGAAAGAGAATATGGGCGCGTCGTTGCTTGAACTTGAAATTAATGGAAAAGGAGGAAAATAAAAATAACAGAAACGACGCCGCATGGTCCAGTCCAGATTGACTGGGTTGACTAGGATCCAGTTCGGAAATTAGAGTTGTTTAGGGTTTAGCGTTTAGGGGTCGGCCGGTCCGTAATCCTGGCCGAAACGGATGACCGGCCGGCCTTTTAGTTTTCTTTTATTAATTTTTGTGAGATTAATTGCTAGGTTAATTAAATGATAATAGACCATAATCCAATAACTTAACATAAACTTATGTATAATTCCTAAACCCTAAATCATAAAACCCTAAACCCTAAAATCTAAACTCTCAAACCCTAAATCCTAAACTCTAAACCGCTAAACTCTAAACCCTAAAAATGACAATCGTACAACAAAAGTGTACCCCAAACCCAAACCCTAAACCTTAGAACCCTAAACCCTAGAACCCTATATCATAAAACCCTAAACCCTTAACCCTAGAACGCTAATCATAAAACCCTAAACCCTAAATTCTAAAATCCTAAACCCTTAACCCTAGAACCCTAAATCATAAAATCCTAAACCCTAAATTCTAAAACTCAAAACTCTTAACCCTAACCCCTAAACCCTAAATTCTAAACCCTTAACTCTTAACCTAAAACCTAAAACTCCAAACTAAGAAAAAATGACAACTCTTAAACCCTAACCCTAAATCTTAAACTCTACCACCCTAAAATGCTAAAGTCCTAAACCCTAAAACATTAACCTTAAACCCGGTAGTATATAGAGTTCAATATCATAATCTATATTTTATAAAATATAGTTATTGAATCATTTTTAAGAAGTTTCAAATTATATAAATGATTTGAAGTTTTTATTAATAAAATAATTGAGATATACTTTTTAGTGTTAATTAGTTGTCATAATGTGTATTATTATCAATTAAATGCATGTGTTTAATCAAATTGTGATATTGGTTGAGATGGTAATCACTTAACATTTCTATTTAAAAGACTATGGTTTAAATCTCACTCCCACATTTAAAAATAAAAAAAAGTGTAGTTACAAAACTCGAGTACAACTGTCTAAATAAAATCTGTTGAAATGACCGGAATCAAAATTTTAAAAAACAAAATTAGGCCGGGTTGGAACCGACGGCTGGCTGGGTTGGATTCCGGCCGGAACTGGCCGCTCGATTCAAAATTTTTTTTTCTCTATTTCGTACCTAAATGGAGGATCGACGAATCTTTGATTTTTTCGTAGGATGTTCATTTGAGGGTGTTTGAGAGTGTTTGACGGTGTTTAGTTCGTCGATATACACAACTTCTTACATAGATTTCGATTTTACGAAAGGATAATAATGTAATTTACTTAATCTAAGGAAATTGTTATTTAAGTTGATCGTCAAATATTAGGGCGTCAAAATTTCAAAAGAGATCGTTATTTAAGTTGGTGCGTCCCTCTTCATCATTTTCCTACTTTATCTAAATAAATCAATAACAAGAAGCGGAGAGAAACTCATTATTACAAGACTGCAAATTACTTACTACAAATTAGAAACCAACAGTTAAAATGTCTACTGAAAAGTGATTATAGCAGAGGACAACACAATAATACGTATGTGTTTATACTGTAGACCAACACTTACATGTTATCTTTCTTTTGCATCTTTATTTAACTTTGCTTTTTTTAACGAATTAGCAAATTAAATATCAACAAAGATATACCACAATAATCCGACTTGGCATGGAGAATGGCAAATTTCATGCTAGTTTTATGAAGGCGCTGAATTCCACAAGGACTTGTACCGTTTGCATTTGAATTTAGAGGCAGGAAATAGACGTTATGATTGGAACAAAGCTTTCCAAATAAAAGAAAAAAAATGTTCCATGAGCTTAAATAAGGCAGTTGTTGTTATTATAAAAATGGGCACATGTGATTTTTGGGGAACTTACTGACGTGAAATTATTTCAGTAATGTTTGGGGAAGTAGTCCATGTGATTTTATGTAAAGGGTCCAAGACCTCCAGCACTTAGTTAATTAATAATCCACATTATCTTCGTAGTCAGATAGCCGTTACACGGCCGACCAAATTATAACACAATCCATCCATACTCACCTTTGCCTTGTGGACTTTATCAAAAACTAAACCAAATGTTGCTTTCAGATTTGAGCCTCTCGCCATCAGAATTTTCATATTTATATCTCTTGGATTGGAGATAATACGTTTGTTTGACTTTCGCTAGTTGATATTACAACAAAATCATACAGCCTCCCTCAGCTAACCTTTTAGTTGTCTCTCTAGAGAAAAGAGTTGCTTTTGTTAACAAGGGAGATCGTATCATCTACACAATTACAATCTCCAGCTTCTGGAATTGGTCCTGCAAGTGAAGAAGAAGCATGGACAATGGTACTTCAGTCTTGGTAACTCAAACTAACTACAACAGAGAGCAATGCATTTACGGATAATATGAATGGAGATGGATATGGAAGGCAGAAGGGACCTTTTTAACTGTTGGAAACTAGCTCAATGATGTCTGACCGTGGGATCCTTTCACTTTTTTTGAAACGGCCTTGAAATACCTACAGGTGCCTGATTTTTCTAGGCAACATAACTAGGGAAAAAACAATGTATTCTTAATCTTCAATAGAGAAAAGAGCAGCAATTTTTCTATGCGTTCAGCAGGAATTGACATCTTACCTTTGTCTCTACTGCAAAAGCTTTCAGGTGGGAAAATTGATTCCGGATCTATCGTCTGCTGGGACAAGATAGCCAATGATATGCTACGCTTTCTGCATTGACCACATTAGAATAAGGGGTGATTCTCACCTTGAACAACGAATATGCACTCTGTGCTCTCGACTGATAAGAGCATGGGACGACAGTTTTAAATGAAATGAAATGGCAAAGACTAAATGAACACACCTGGCCCAGGAAGGAACAAACTTCGTATTCTGCTTATTATCATCCTCGTACTCATCTTCATCATCTGAGACTTTGTATGGAGATATTGCGTATGATTCTTCAGGTATCATGTTGGAAATCAAGCTATCTTTCTCTTTTCTCTCACATATTTCATTTATCACCTAACAATACTTAGGAGCATCAGGCATAAGCTAAACAACATACTATCAGCATGATGATCCACGATACCAGATATTCTACAAGCACAGTAACAAGTGAATGCTGAGTTGCTAGATTATGAGATATTCTTTTATGCAAACACTGGATGCAACTTAAAGAATGTAATCTGCCAACAGAATAGAGAAAGATCAGTGAAAATCTGTAATGAAGAAATTCTAAGAACTGAAGTTGCTGACCTTTGATTTATCACCAGAATTGCTCATCGCATCACAAGCTTCAGGTGCAATACTTGGACTCTTTGTGCCCATTGCTGGGAGATGAGTGTCTGTATGCTCCGTCTCGGTCTCGGTCTCTCTAAGTACTTGACTTCCTGGCTTTGTCTTCCCTATCCCTTGATGTTCTGCTGATTTTTCCTTAGATTCCTTTGTTTTACATGCATTTACATCCTAAAATGAACGATCCTCGTATAAAGAGAAGCTTCAAGTCTGGAATTTGAAACAGGAATAGCAGATTGTGGTGAACAATTCATACCGTTGCTCCAGGCTTCATTTCTTCTTTGTTCCCGTTTCTCTTTTCCCTGTGTTCCATGTTCTGCCTTCTTGTTTCTTCAACGCGCTTCTTTTTCCTTTCTCTCTCCCTCTTCTGTTCTTCTTCTCTCTGTCTTTTTTTGGCTGCCATCTCAGCCTCCTTTTTCTTCCGTTCTTTTACTTTTCTTTCTTTCTCTAACTCCAGCTGCCTTAAGTTCTGCTCTTCGATCCTTGCCCGCTCAAGTTTCAAGGCTTCCTTTTTCAACCTTCGATCATTTTCTTTCTTTTCAGCAAGTTGCTTTGCAGCCTCGGCAGCCTCCAGGGCCTTCACTTTGATATCCCTCTTCCCTGTGAGAAAAGGCAAACAATTCTAGCATACGTCTTTAGCTAGCAAGGGAACTGATGATGATATCCACTACAGCAAACATTTCTGCAGGACTTACTTTTTAGCATTTATCCACTAAATGGAGAATGGGCATACAAGTAATAACTAATGCTTTCGAGGAAAAAAATAAGTAACAACTAATGAAAATGTTGAAAGGGCTAAAATCTTGCATGCATGGATATTTTCAACTGTGGAAACTGATACGATAATTCACACTAAATTATGGACAGGCTGCTCATCAACGATTAAACACTGAAGAAAATGGGATTTGATCGTCCACAACCACCTTAGTCGTACTACATTTCATTAGCAACACGCGAAACAATTGGAAGGCAGAATGGGTGACTCCAAGATCAGCATACTTTCTAAATTGCTGGCTGTATAACGAGGCCTTTCTCAGATCAAATACATATATGATCGAGATATAAGAAATCAACATGAAGACAAAATTGCCAGGAGACCAAAGCAAGGACTACTACATTTCAGGCCACAGCAGCAAATTGTTCTCAAGGTCAGTAGTTACACGCATGGATAATGAAATGACAGGTATAAAGAACAAAGTTCAGGGTTACCTGTAATAGCAGCAGCCATTTGCTTTTGTTGCACTAGGGGAACAAAGGAAGTAATATTGGACACGATATTGTTACATTTAGGCTCCTTCCCCAATACGACAGAGCTAGGTTTTCTTGACTCGTTTTGCCTAGACAACTTTGGTTTACTGATTCTGTTCTGTAATGTTCCATCATGCCTTCTAACGCCATCTGATCCAAGTCGGACCCTCGGATTCACCTTCCCATTACTTCCATATGCAAATCTCGATCTGGTACTCATCCGATTCCCAGGTTTCAAATTTGTCATCTTGCAAGTGCTAGCCAAACTGAATTCTGTGCTCACAGATGCAAGACTATCTCTATCTTCTAACCTCTCATCTTCACATACCGACATTGGACGATTTGCATATTCAGTCAGCCCGGCAAGTGGTTTTCTCTCAGCATCCTTAATTGCCTTTTCTGGAATGATGTCATCCTGCATTGAATCAGTTATGCCATTCATATTCTCAGTCTCCTCTTGAATGCTGGGAAGATCTGGAATTGAACTTGCTCGTTTCTCTGAACTGCGAGATTTCGGTGGGATTCCATCCCAGAATCTCCCTACCGGGGACATGTAAGGTTTGCTACTTTCCTGATGAAAATGAGCATTAGGAGAAGGTAAGCAGTAAGGATGAGGAATCTCACGATATGCACAGTGCAGTTCTTCATTCAAGCAATGGCCACTGGCTTCAATCTCCTTAGTGGTGTCGCCATCCTCAACAAGGCGCCCCTTCAAGTCCAAGCTCCCCAAAAAGACATCCGGGATGGTTTGTTCTAGACCTAAAGTGTTTTGTAATTTACAAGTATCCGGAAAACTGGACAGTGGAGTTTGCAGACGAGCAGATTTGCGAAACTGCTCCAAAACACTAGCATGATCAAGGGCAATGCTCGGACAGTCCAGTGTGCCAAAGCTTGTCCCGTTTCTGGTAGCACAAGGTACTGAGTCATCCGTTTCCACAAAAAATCTCTCCAACTCAACTATATTTTGATTAGGAGCAACCAGATCCACAGAAAGCGGAGAAACGACAGGGTAATCTGATGGTCTGCTATTCTCTCCAAGGTCAGAATTTTCGATCTGGATAATGTTGTCAGTGCGAGTTAAAAAGGTGCTTCCCAAATAAAATCTATCGGAAACCTGTGATGAAACTTGGTTCTCATCAGAAGTTCGCAGCTCGAAAAATTTGGTTGGATCCCACATTTTGGCATGCCCAGACAAAGACATTTCAGATGAGCCAGTAGCCAGCTTTGCTAGACTTGAGACTGAAGGTGCTTCTTGCTGTTCATGCGTAAAAGTGACAATAGAACTTTCACTTCTGTCCCTCCCTTCCAAGGTATTCTCATCCTGTCACACAAACGTAGAGCAACCAACATGAATAAAAAGAAGTATATAAAATCAACTTATTTCATGCCATACTGCATATTCTTTCAGGTAAAAGTCATATTACAGTTGCAGTTCAAAGTAATGCACAAGGCGGAATCTCCCCCCAGCTAGGTTAAGGGCTGTAATCAAACGGAACCATGTAAAGTACTAAACTTAAGTAGAGCTGACTTAGGTCATCAGCCCATCTTAACTTTTGTGACAAGATGAATATATCGAGAAGAAATAATTTGGAGGTGATATTAGCTTAAGTTAGTCATCTAACTCTTCAAGCATAAGCAATTTATAAAAATAGGAGACCAATAACGATTGGCAGTCTTGTAGTGAATCCTGGCTATAGCATTTATGACCTGAGAAAAGAACTGGATATATTCTACATTTCTACTTGATCAGCAAAAAGCAAAAGAAAAACCACAGTACTGAGATGCTATTTTCTCAGACAGGCACAGTGAACATCACGAGTCCACCACCCAGAACTAGAAAACAATCCACGAATCATTAAATAGTCACACTATTTTTACATGGGAGGAGAGAGTTTGTAAAGCGCATATAGTTGCTGGTTGACACAAAAAGGGAGGTCATGATGAAAGTCTGAATAGTCATCTGGGCCAAATGTTGGAAGCCATTGCATAGCAAAGAAACTTATTCTAAGATATAAGTTAGATTTTCTCAAATGAACACAAGAAGTACCTCTCTAACTGGCAGCGTGGATGGTAAAACTTCACATGGCTGTACTTCATGGTTATCTGCATATTCACGCCTCTCTTCACCAACAGGTGTATAGTCATTTGAGCCCATAGCCTCCTGCAGCTAAGATATGTAAATAGAAAGGCAGTTTGGAAAATAAATTTACTGTGTTAAAGCATTTAGACTTACATTTTTTAGGAAGGGCTGAAATGGCGATGTAGTTAAGCTTGAAGGAAAGGGACATGCATAACTTGCCCTATCAGCAATCTTCATGCGTTTGTGTTGAGGCCATGAACCCATCACAGAACTATAAACACATGAATTTTGAGAAGCAACAAAAAAATTATGATCCTGTACAAAGTTGAAATTACTTGCATCAACAGACTTGATACTGTCGTTGACAAGATCTCGCAACGAATCCTCCGTAGAGTGCTCCTGGCTATCAGTGCCCTCAAGTGTATCAGGCAATAAGTTGTGATGTTCTTGGTTGCTCACAGAAGCTACTTCAGTCAATAAACAGGTATTGAATCGCACTGTCGGAGATTGTGTCAATAGTGATAATGAACCATCCTTGTCTTGGCCATCAAAATCAGACGGCCGGTTAGCCTCCACGTCATCAAAATGAAGTTGATTGGGCTCGATCACCATGGCATCTTCACTTATTGACCTTGAGGAAAATCTAGTATTGGCAGCTGAATTAGACCTAGAGGTTACAGAATCCGGTGCAACTGGTCCAGGAGACCTTAAATCTGTTTCAGCTGGAACTGCACCACATGTTTCCATGTCAGCAAGACTGGTGCTTTCAGTACAAGGCAGGCTACTAGGATGTGTACCCAAAGCTGGAAGCAAGCAGACTTCTTGCTCAACCAAAGTTGACGATTGCAGTATTTGCAATAATCGGTTAAAATCTGCAACTGCAATATCTGCATCTTCAGCATTGTTAGAAGAAACATCTATTTCTATCGAACCACCATAAACATTACCATTTTGTTGATTGGAGCTTATGGACTGTGTCGGTTTATGTAATCCCATGTTGTCATTGCCCGTCTTAGTTATTTGAGATTCAGGTTCTTCCGTTGCAGGTTTAATCAAGTCCGTTATAATATTGGCATGGTGGGGAACCTGGTTTCGCTCACAATCATCTTGATTTCTAATACTGAGAGGAAAATCTAGCTGCACGCCTTCATTATCGTGGCTTGTTACTCTCACAAGATCACCATCGCTCCCCATTTCTATGCTCTTGACATCCGTCGCCTGCGAATTTGGGTGTGCATGACTCTGGAAAAATACAGAGGAAGGTTTGATCAATTCATGTAACGCGTTCTCATTATGAGCATCTTTTAAGGATTTTTCAGTAGGCTGCCCAGATCTACAATCTTCAGCTACATTATGAATGCACGTAACCACCTCTGAAGTATCCGGTACAAGTCCAGTTTGAATGCTTGAATGTCTAGAGTTTGTAGCTCTAGCAGAATGAATAGCACTACCAACTTCATTGATGCTGCAATCACCACCATTTTCTTCTTCTGCTGCACAAACTGCATCCACAGTCGCAGTAGGATTGGCTGTTGCTGACATCGGATTAGCATAATAAGACTGCTCCATCAACTTGCCATTAGTATCTGTAAGACCATCTACCTTGGCAATAATTGAAGACTTGCTAACACTGAATAACTCATTCATAGGACTGGATGATTGGCAAGGTGTCCCCGTCCCAGTTCCACAATCAAAATTATTGTTGTTGTGCCCTTCCTTCAAACACTCAGTCACTTTCAGTTTGCTTTTTGTAGAAATTGCTTCATATTGACTAGTCCAGACACCAGGATCAGGCTCATCATATGCTCGTCGTTTAGCTAGTATTGAATTACTACGAGTCTCCAATGCCCTTTGCCTCGATTTTGATCTTTCAATCCTCACCAATGATTGACTTTGATCAGCAAAATTATCAGGACCTTGGGTATCTCTACACTCCTGCGGAGATGTGACACTAGAATCCTGCTCAAGGACTTGATTAAGAGCACAGGGACTGTCAGTGGTAGGCAATTGAGACAGAGCAAAGCTGTCAACTGTATTAGTGGCTTTGTTGACATCTCCTTCCAAGTAATTTGGTGGAACCTCGTTAGAAACATGAGCAGAAGGCTTTTCATGAACGGAATGGTGACTATTAGGGTAAATGCTTCCTGGTTGAGAACCCGTAAGCAAAAGCTCTGATATCAGCTCCTCCTTCTTCAGGACTGAGAATTTAGTGGCAGTCAGAAACCGAAAATAACGAGAAAGTCAGATCGAAAATCATAAGGTTATAAGAATAATGTAAGACATGAATTAGCGGGAGCTCCTATTAGTTCACACGTCACTGGAACTGAATTCAATAAACAAGTCTCCTCAAATCCCTAGCAAAACAATCAGGTACAGATCACTCTCCAAAATCTACTTAAAGGCCAAATTCACAAATTAGTTAAAATATAAATTACTCCATTACTGTGTTGGATTAGTAACCGAAACTCAGATTGCCAACATAGTTTGCAGTTTTAATCATGTAGGGCTAAACCAAGCCAATAAGGCGGATAACTCAGACAAGGAGTCTGAAACTTCTACTAACGCAGTTGCTAAACTTGAAATTCACATCGATCTGGTCATTTCTGCAGCATAATCTGAAATCTAAAGCGGGAGCGGCTATAACTTACCGTTTGAATCCGATAAAACAGACGAGAAAGAGGTGCAGAAAAGCCATGGAGGAGGGGAGATTCCGTCGAGGATACATTTTGAAGCGAGATGCTGATCGAAGAGGTCAGATTGCTTCTTGACCTGCTCTATTATCAACTTATTCTTCTCGAAGATCTGCACGAGCAGCTTCTCTACACTTGTCATCTTCCGAACTTTCGCCGGTTTCACTCTATTAAGACCATGAATCGACCGTAGATCGAGAGAGTAGAAGGCGTAAAGAACCTCAGGGCGAGCCAATTGACAGTGAGGCGGTCGGAGGTGTGGAGACGATATGCGACAGACGGAGGAAATGGGGAGGGTTTCAACCTTCAGTCTACTGAGTGAGCGGGGAAAGAAATTATTTCAAATTTCTGTGCACGAGAAGTCGAAAAATCAATAAACTAATGGTAATTTGGTATACGATATATTGAATATGAATATTGTAATTTTTAAAATATTGTGACATTGAAAGAAGATTAAAATTTTATATGAAATTAAAAAAATATTATTATTTGATACGATGAGTTTCATCGACTTATCTATTTATCAAAATACCTTTAATTTGTAGTTTATATATATATATATTGGTGAAGATTATTGTCTTTAAGTATTATATGCTCTTATTTATATGAATTCATTTTAATTATTCATTTTAAGAATCACATTTTAATAATTAATAATTATTTTGTTTCAAAAATTAAAATATTCTTTTTTAAATAATTTAAAAATCACCCCAATTAATTTATATTTTAATAATTGTGTAAAAAATTATATTTTAATAATATTGTCATACAAACCTCGCTAAATTAACTTAAACCTTGTTTAGTATGGGTGCTATAATTATTTTTATTATACAATAATTATTATATTTATTATAAAAAATTAAACGTTCAATTGATGTAGTATTTAAACCTAATAAAATTATATGTGAAAAATAATATTTATGAAGAAAGCACTATGTTCGAAGTAACAGATAAAATATTATGAAAGTAAAAAAAAATTAAATGGGTGAAAGAGATTAAATTTTAGTGATATCCTGCTCAAGGACTTGATTACGTTGTTCGGTATGTTTTTCATACATTTCCAGGCAATGTACGGCGTTTGGGGATGAGCGGTAGTAAAAACGTACGGATTTGGAGTGACTGGAGAGGAACACGTCGTGTTCCAGTTATGAAGTCGGGCGAAAAACTTACAGGGGAGGAACATGGCCAGGAACACGGCGTGTTCCATATGGAGCACGGCGTGTTCCATCCCAGACGGATTTTCAAATCCTTTTCCGTTTCTGATTTGGACCAGGAGTCTATATAAAGCACTAGCAGCCCTTTGGACGAATTATCATTCATTCTACACATATTTTCAAGCTCTTAGAGAGAGAGAGAGAGTTCCAGAGACCGATTGAAGCGATAGAGTATCATCGATTGGCGAAAGAGCGAAGATCGGCGACAGGATTGAGAATTCTCGACGGATCATGCTGGCTTTCCGGGTTGTTCTCATTTCTTTTTCCCTTCTTACTTCCCGAATCATGAGTAGCTAAACTTTCTATGTTGTTCGAACGAGATGAAGCTTTAGCTAAGCTTTTGTGTGGATGATTTGATTTGTTATCGAGGTTTATTCAGACTTATGATGCGTTCTTCCTAAAACCTAATTTCTGATTCAATTCTGTCTGGCCGTCTTGATTGAATCATCGACATTGATTTGTGGGTCCGAGAGGAACATAGATTGATAGGCCGCTTAGGAAGAACCCTAGATTATTCGTCAACTCGAGAGAGGAGCAAATTGTTTAGGCTTTTTGCACGTATATCGTTGTGACATTTCATCGAACATAATTAATGTGTTTTGTTTAGGTGTAGATTAGCTCGAGAGAGGAGTCTACAATTAGACGAAATAGATCCTTAGAGGCGCGAGAGTGATCTAAGACTACATTAGGAAATTGCCAAGCCATTATAACCTGAATAACCGATATAACTCATCCATGCATTGCTAGCTTTAGTGGATTCGAATATGAGCAACCTTCATTCTCATTTGAAACTCAACCTCTCGAATTCGTTTAACTTTAAATTGCATACTTAGTCGTTGATTAGTTAGTTGGAACAATCTAAAAACAATTTCAACCTGTTACTTGGTTTAGTTAGTACATCAACTTGAGTAATAGAAATAGGAAGACCCTAGGGAGATTTACGATCCCACTAGAGCAATCTAGTGGGTATTTGAAAGCGAGGTAAAATCCGCGCATTAAATTGGCGCCGTTGCCGGGGATTATTTCTATTTCTAGGAAAATCTTGATTAATAGTTATTCCCTCATCCATAATATCATTACTCCTCCCACATTTCCATATTACGCAGTTTTGTTGTTGCCTGTTGTGCAGGAAAAATTGCGGACTTAACATCTCTCTGGAAGAGTAAACGTCTAGCTAAAAAGGGGAAAACTTCATACACTCACCTCGTTCCCAAGGCTCGCAAGAAGCTAGTATTAGAAGTTGCTCTCGATCATCCTCCATCAGTTGTACACGCAGAGAAGGAAGAAGAGGACGTAAAGATGGATGCGTTCAACAATAATGAAGATTGGAACAACGACAACAACGATGACCAAAATCACAATGATAACCATAATCACCTTCCCAACAACAACTGTAATCACGAGGATGAAGGCCACAACAACCACCACAACGCACACCTTCCGCTAATTCCTCATGAGAGGCCATTAAGAGACTATGGCCAACCTACTCTCGCGGGAGCTGCTTCGAGTATTCTGTCTCCGATCAGGGGAGATCAAGCCTACCAAACTCTAGTACCCCTGATAAATCTCATTCAATCAAGGGCATTCGCGGGAGGACCAGACAAAGATCCCAATGCTCATCTCAGGCATTTTGTGCGTCTAGCTGAGACGAATAAGGCAAGAGGAGTACACATCGATGATCTCAAACTCAGTCTACTCCCATTCTCCCTTAAAGGGGAAGCACAAGAGTGGTTGTATGAGCATCCAACAGGGTACTTCACTACTTGGGATGGATTAGCTACATAATTCTTGGAGGAATTCTTCTCTCCATCCAGAACTGAGGCATTGAAGGTTCGGATTGCTCAGTTCAAGAGCCCTTCTAACGAGACGTTCTATGATGCTTGGCATAGATTCCAGAGTCTCCTTCACTCATGTCCTCACCACGACTTGGATGTGCACACTAGATTTCGGACCTTCATTAGGGGCTTGGATTACCACAAGCAGAAGGATCTCATCATGTCCATTCCAGGCAATCTTACAGATCTGACATCGACACAAGCCCTTGAAGCATGCAAAGCCTATGCTCAAAAGATGAGGACCCTTATCCTTACCAACCCAATAGACATTGAGCTGAATGTGCCCAGAAACCAAGTTCAACGAGTGAGGTCTACAGCAGTGGCACGAGAAGAATCCTCATCCACTATAGAGTTTCAACAAGCTCAACTGCTTGACCAGATGCAATTACTCACTAAGAAGATGGATAGTTTAGAGTTAGCTCATAAAAGCAACCAGCATTCCCAAAGGCCTTCTAATACACCTACAGCTTGTGTATATGCTTGTGAAGGATGTGGAGGACCTGATCATGATGTGTCAAACTGTATGGTAGAGCTTGAGCACGGAATGGAACAAGAGCATGTAGACTATGTGGGCGGTCAGCACCAGAATACCTATTAGCAACCTATTCAGCAAACTCAGAACTACAATAAGGATCAGAGTAGCTACCAACCATCGGGGCAGAATTTCAACAAGAACCAAAATAATCATCAAGCTAGAGGACAGCCAGGACAGAATAACTACAGAGCTACGGGTAATTACCAGCAACATAACCAGAGCACCTACAGAAATCAGGGCAATTATCAACAGAACCGCCAAAGACAACCGAGTTACTCAGACAACAACCAGCAAGGATATGTCAACGAGAGCTATGGGAGAAGGATCAGATCACCTATTCATCTAATCAGGCTCCCCCTGGATTTCCCCCTCAAAAGCAGCAAACAACAATAGACGCTATTCTGCAATGGCTCGTGGCTAATGATGAAGCTCACCTACAGTCAATCCGAAATTTGGAGGCCAGGTTAGCGGAGCTAACCAACAACCATACCGCTGCAAAACCAAATGGGATGCCTAGCTCAACAGTTCCGAATCCAAGACAACACAAAGACGTGGGAGCAATTGAAACTAGAAGTGGAAAGCAGCTGCAAGGTCCTCCAATGAAGATAGTCACACCATCAGTGCAACCTCCACCACTTTTGGATGAAGATGATACTCCAGCAGAAGAGCCACAAAATACCACCACACCGGTTACACTAGAAGGCACATCCTCTTTGCGTCCCTACTCCCCCACTAGTGGAGAATCCCTACAAGCCCAGAGTTCCATATCCTGCTCGCCTAAATAAGGAGTTGTATGACAAGCAATTTTCTACGTTCATGAAGGTACTTAATACTGTGCATGTCGATATGCCTTTTGTGAAGGTGGTAAAAGAGATGCCTCATTATGCCAAGTTTATGAAAGATTTGGTGACGAATAAAAGGAAGCTTCCAGAATTGCTAGCTCTAGCTGAGGAGGAAACCACAGAGCTGAATGAAGAGGTAGACATGGCGAAAAGCTATTCAGAGATTGACTTCAGGACCCTACCGCGCAAACGACGAGATACAGGTCCGTTCACTCTACCTTGTAAGATTGGTAATACGCAAGTTAGTAATGGTTTGGATGATATAGGGGCTACTATTAATGTGATGTCCTATAGCTTAGCTAATTCCCTAGGACTGATAGACTTTAAGCCCACACGCATGAATATTAAATTGGCTGATAAGTCAGCAACTGTGCCTAGAGGGATCTTAGAGGACGTGCTATTAACTGTGGGAAAATATACCTTCTTAACTGACTTTGTGGTGATAAATGCTCACTCTAATATGTCTTTGATCTTAGGTAGACCATTCCTTAATACTGCTAAAGCAATAATTGATATCAGTAATGGTACTATCATTCTTAGGGTCAGATTAAAGAGTGCAACTTTTCGATTGAGTTCTGCTGGGACCAGACAAATGGTTTTTGATGATTTATGCTCTTTTGATGAAACTGTGACCTCTCTCTCTACTGCTGGTTTCACTAACCTAGTGGGGAATGACCCGCTAGAGAAGAGAATAGTTTCTGGTATGCAGGATTGTAGTGTAGCTACAGGGACCGACGAGGAAGTAGCTTCCATGACTATCTGTCGAGCGGATGGAGAACCAGCATACGATCGACCTATTTTGGTAGCACCAGCCGCACAGTTCAAAACTTCCTATGAAGAACCTCCAGATTTGGAATTGAAAGAAATTCCTCCCACTTTGGAGTATGCATTCTTGGAGGATGGGTAAAACTTCCAGTCATCATCAATCGACCCTCTCTCCACCACAAAAGGCTAGCCTTGTAGCTCTTTTGGGGAGACATAAACAAGCAATTGTGTGCAAGGTGACGGACATTAAGGGAATCAGCCCTACTTACTGCAAGCATCAAATATATCTTGAGGAGGATGAGAAGCCAGTCTGCCAACCCCAGAGACACCTTAACCCACCCTTAATGGAGGTAGTTCGCAAGGAGACTTTGAAACTGTTAGATGCAGGGATTATCTATCCCATTTCGGACAACAAGTGGGTGAGTCATGTGCACTATGTGCCCAAGAAAGGTGGGATGACTGTAATGCCCAATGCAGTTGGCGAACTAATTGCTACACGAACTGTTAGCGGTTGGCGAGTGTGTATAGATTACAAAAGATTGAATGATGCTACGAGGAAGGATCATTTCGCTCTCCCTTTTATCGATCAGATGCTGGAGCGCTTGGCGGGTCACGAGTATCATTGCTTTCTGGATGGGATGTCAGGCTATTACCAGATTCCTATAGCCCTGGAAGATCAGGAGAAGACAACGTTCATGTGTCCATTTGGTACATTCGCTTACCGCAGGATCCCTTTCGGTCTCTGCAATGCCCCTGCAACATTTCAGAGATGCATGATGGCTATCTTTGAAGAACTAATCGGCGAGATCATGGAGGTATTCATGGATGACTTTTCTGTTTATGGGAATTCTTTTGAGTAGGGTTTGCTAAATTTGGAGAAAGTTCTCAAAACTTGTGAAGCCACAAATCTAGCTCTTAGCTGGGAGAAGAGCTACTTCATGGTGAGAGAGGGAATTATGCTCGGTCACAAGATTTCGAAGAAGGGAGTTGCAGTTGATCCAGCAAAGATTGATACTATATCTCAACTTCCACCCCCTACATCAGTGAAGTCAGTTCAGAGTTTTTTTAGGACATGCAGGTTTCTACAAACGTTTTATTAAAGAGTTCTCAAAGATTACACTCCCTATGACTCGCCTGCTTGAGAAAGACGTCCCCTTTCACTTTGATCAATCCTATCACCAAGCATTTATGGATCTCAAATCTAAACTTACCATAACTCCGATACTAATTACACCACAGTGGGATCTTCTGTTTGAGCTTATGTGTGATGCGAGTGACTTTGCGGTTGGAGCAGTCTTGGGGCAAAGAGTTGAGAAACGTTTCAGACCAATCTACTACGCCAGAAAAAATCTCAACGAAGCTCAAAGAAACTACACCACTACGGAAAAAAGAATTTTTAGTTGTGGTGTACGCTTTCGACAAATTCAGATCACGTACCTATCAGTTATCTCATGAGCAAATCAAATGCTAAACCGAGACTAATCAGATGGGTGATCCTCCTTCAGGAATTTGACATTGAAATCCAAGATAAGAAAGGTTCGGAGAATGTTGTTGCTGATCAACTTTCTCATCTGGAGCAGTCTGTGGCCGCACGTAAGGCATCCCCCGACATTCGGGAGACCTTCCCGGAAGAACACCTCTACGCCATCATGATCACCGAAGCTAAAGGGCCATGGTTTGTCGATTTCGCCAACTACCATGCTAGTGGGGGAATTCGAAACGACCTCACTCCACATGAGGAAAGGAAGTTCATGTCCGATATTAAGAAGTACTATTGGGAAGATCCGCATCTTTTCTGAATTGGCTCTGACAATGTAATTCGCCGATGTGTAATGCTCAGCGAGGCTCGTGATGAACGGATTTTACCCTGCTTTCAAATACCCACTAGATTGCTCTAGTGGGATCGTAAATCTCCCTAGGGTCTTTCTATTCTTATTACTCAAGTTGATTTGCTAACTAGTCCAAGTGACAGTGTAATGATTGTTTGTTTTATTATTTTGGTATCCAATTATGAACTAATGACTGAAATAAAACAAATCAAAATGCAAGGAATCAAGTTTCAAAGATAAGATGAGGGTTGCTCGGATTCAAATCCACTAAAACTAGCAATGTATGAATGAATGATAAATGATCTCGGTTATTCAGGTTATAACGGCTCGGCAATTTCCTAATGTAGTCTTAGATCACTCTCGCGCCTCTAAGGATCTATTCCGTCTAACTGTAGATTCCTCTCTCGAGCTAATCTACACCTAAACAAAACGCATTAATTATTTTCGATGAAATGCCACAACGATAAACGTGCAAAGAGCCTAAACGATTCGCTCCTCTCTCGAGCTAACGAATAATCTAGGGTTCTTCCTAAGCGACCTATCAACCTATGTTCCTCTCGAACCCACAAATTAATGTCGATGACTCAATCAAGATGATCAGACAAGAAAGAATCTAAAATTAGGTTTTAGGAAGAACACATCATAAGTCTGAATAAACCTCAATAACAAATCAAATCATCCATACAAAGCTTAGCTAAAGCTTCATCTCATCCGAACAACACAGAAAGTTTAGCTACTCATGGTTCAGGAAAATAAATTACAAGAGAAGAGAAGAAAAACCGGAGAAGACGACATGTTCTTCGTGGAAATCCCAATCTTCGACTTGATGATTTGCCCTTCACCAGTCGTGGTTGATCGTCTCGCTTCAATCGTCTCTCTGAAACTCTAGCTCTCTCCAAGAGCTCGAAAATATGTGTATAATGAAGTATATCTCGTCCACGGGGGTCTCGGGGGTATTTATAGGCTTCTGGACCATGTTGGAGAAGGAAAAGGACTTGAAAACCCGTCTGGGGGTGGGACACGGCCGTGTTCCTGGCCGTGTTCGGCCCCTGTAACTTTCTCGGGCAATTTCAGCGGAGGAACACGCCGTGCTCCTTTATTATACGGAATTGGACCATAGTGCCAACATCAAAGTTGTAGACAATCGAATTATCTTTCCAACGCCGCTGACCTTGCATCAATTGGACTTCGGAGCGATGAGTTATGCTCAAAATACTAAACAGTGACGCTTTCTTCCAAAGTCGAACGCTTTGAGTTGTTCCGGTCTCCTCATCATGTCTTGGTTTATCTCCAAACGTCATATGACACCTGAAATATACCAAAAACATACCAAACACCATAATACCGCCCCGAGGGGCAAGAGAACCAAACATGTACTCAAAACCCAAATTTGAATACATTTCGACACACAAAAATATAGTTTATAACGAGAAAAGGTGTGTCAAAAATACATCACATCAAATCACCCCACACTTAAACACTTGCTTGTCCTCAAGCAAATCTACAAATCGCTCTCTATAAAGGCTCAACATATGGTGATCGGAAGTCAATGTTCAGGTTCTCACATCTATCATGGTGTTTAGGGATGCAAGTCAATCACAAACCACACAATTAGGCATGAAACACCGAATTGCTCGAATTAGTATAAGATAGACTCATAGATATGATATAAATGAGTTGACACCTATCCACTGGAATGTATCCATATCCTCCAAACACTTATACCTTCTAGTTGCTAGTGGAAGTAATGTACCGACGGCTCGTCCTGGCCGGGATTTCTCTTCCGTCCTGAGGGAGGAGGTGCTTCAATTTTTAATAGCACTCAAGTTATGCTAGCACCTCCCTCTTATTTTGAGTTTCTTACTTGACTATCTATCTCTACATTTTACTAAAAACAAAGCTTGCATAATTCGATGTTGCTTTTCGCTTCTTTCCTTGCTTTTCTTTCTTTATTGCTCTTTTAGATAGCGGCTTTTTCCAAATGGGGGAATTAATCACAGCTTCAGCCGGACTCGGAAGTAACCAGTCTCCGGCCCACGCCCCAAGCCTCATAAAGGTAGGGAAGACGGCAAACCACTAGGGTCGCCCTGCGTGTTTCGATTGCAACCAAATCCCCACGACATTTTTTCTAGCAACCTCATTCGGACTCCTCCCGTCTGTTTTACCCTTCATAACAACTTAGATAATTTCGTAGGAGGATACAAATACACTCTACTGCGAATTAGAACAAAACAGTGGAAGGTAAAAATTCATTTTCTTATCATATATATGAGTCTCTAGTATACTAATGTGGGTGACACTGCAGATGGTTCAAAGATGATATCCTCACATCCACGACATCCACTCATAGATTGAAAACCCTAACATGCATTCACTAACATCCACAATTTAAGCGCAAGAGGGAGTTTCGAAAAACAAAAGGGGGCAACGCAAAAATAGGTTCTCACAAGTTATGTATCCCACAATTAAAAAGCGGCCGAAACCACCCCACACTTAAACAGGACATTGTCCCCAATGGACCAAACAATCGAGAAGGAGCGGGCAAAAAGCGTGATACTAACTTGGAGAACGCGATATTGAGCATATGTAGAGTCTGGACGAGGATCGAAACTCCTGTCAATGGCATGAGGTTGAGACGGCATCTGAATAGGATCTGAGTTCTACAGCCACAGAGAAACAAAAGAAACAAGAGAGAATAGGCTAGTGCCAATCTGTTACATCAAACCACAAGAAAGAAATGAAAACAAAACAGACTCACAATATTTCAACCACATGACATAAGCAAAAACAAATAAAAGAGAAAGACTCAACGCTCGGGTTGCCTCCCGAGAAGCGCTCTTTCTTTTGCGTCTTTGAGCTAGACGATACCCGGGTTAGGCTGCCCAACTTAGAACTGGTTTCTCATCCTCCTCAAGATATATTTGATGCTTGCAGTAAGTGGGGCTGATTCCCTTAATTTCCGTTACCTTCCACGCAATTGCTTGTTTATGTTTCTTCAAGAGAGCTACAAGGCTGGCCTTTTATGGTGGAGAGAGAGTCGAGTTGATGATCACTGGAATTTTTGACCCGTCCTCCAAGAACGCATACTCCAAAGTAGGGGGAAGTTCTTTCAATTCCAAATCTGGAGGTTCTTCATAGGAAGTCTTGAACTGTGCTACTGGTGCTACCAAAATAGGTCGATCGTGTGCTGGTACTCCATCCGCTTGACAAATAGTCATGGAAGCTACTTCCTCGTCGATCCCTGTACCTGCACTATTATCCTGCATACCGAAACTATACTCTTCTCTAGCGGGTCATTCCCCACTAGGTTAGTGAAAATAGCAATGAGAGAGAGGTCACAGCTTCATTAAAAGAACATAAATCATCATCGCCCATTTGTCTGGTTCCAGCTGAACTCAATCGATACGTTGCACTCTCTAATCCAACCCTAAGAGTGATAGTACCATTACTAATATCAATTATAGCTTTAGCAGTATTAAGGAATGGTCTACCTAGGATCAAAGACATAATAGAATGAGCATCTATCACCACAAATTTAGTTAAGAAAGTATATTTTCCCACAGTTAACTGTACGTCCTCTAAGATCCCTCTAGGCACAGTTGCTGATTTATCAGCCAGTTTAATATTCATGCGTGTAGGCTTAAAGTCTATCAATCCTAGAGAATTAGCCAAGCTATAGGACATCACATTAATACTAGCCCCTGTATCTGCCAAACCATTACTAACTTGCGTATTACCAATTTTACAAGGGAGAGTGAACGGACCTGTATCTCGTCGTTTGCGTGGTAGAGTCCCGAAGTCAATCTCGTTATAGCTAGACGCCACGTCTACTTCTTCATTCAACTCGCGGTTTCCTCCTCGCAAGAGCTAGCAAGTCAGAAGCTTCCTCTTATTTGTCACCAAGTCCTTCATAAACTTCGCATAATGGGGCATCTCTTTCACTACCTTCACAAAAGGCATATCGACATGCACAGTATTCAACACCCTCATGAATTCAGCAAATTGCTTGTCATACAACTCCTTCTTTAGTCGAGCAGGATATGGAACTCTCGGCTTGTAGGGATTCTCCACTGGTGGGGGAGTAGGAGTGCAAAGAGGAGGTATTTCGTCTGTTGTATCTGGGATGGTGGTATGTAGCGGCTCTTGTGCAGGAATGTCTTCTTCATCCAAGAGGGGTGGAGGTTGCACTATTGGTGTGACGATCTTCATCGGAGGATCTTGCAGCCGCTTTTCGCTTCTTGTTTCAATTGCCCCCACGTCTTCGTGTTGTCTTGGATTCGGGACTGTTGAACTAGGCATACCACTTCGTTTACTCGGAACACTGGTGTTGCCTTGTCCATTCAACTGCGCCTGAATACTTCGCATAGCTTCCTCACTAGCATCTAGCCGCTGCATAATAGCTTCTAACGTTGCCTGTTGCTGTTGAGGGGGGAATCCAGGGGGAGCCTGATTAGACGAATAGGTGATCTGACCCTTCTCTCCATAGCTCTTGTTGACATATCGCTGCTGGTTGGTGTCCGAGTATAGCGGTTGTCTTGGACGATTCTGCTGATAATTTCCCTGATTTCTATAAGTATTCGGGTTTTGTGGCGGCTGAGTACCCGGGGCTCTGTAGTTGCTATGTCCTAGCTGTCCTCTGGCTTGATAATTACTCTGGCCCTTGTTGAAATTTTGCCTTGATGATTGGTAACTATTCTGACCCTTATTATAGTTTTGAGGTTGTTGATTAGGCTGTTGGTAGGGATTCTGGTGTTGACCGCCCACATAGTCGACTTGCTCATGTTCCATCCCCCGTTCGAACTCCTCCATATAGTTGGATACGTCATGATCGGTTCCTCCACATCCTTCACACGCATACACACAAGCTGTAGGGGTATTAGATGGCCTTTGGGAATGCATACTGTTCTTCTGAGCTAATTCTATGTTGTCCATCTTCTTAGTGAGCAATTGTAGTTGATCAAGCAGCTGAGCTTGCTGAAATTCAATAGTCGATGAGGATTCCTCTCTTGCAGCTCCTGTGGACTTTACTTGTTGAACCTGATTTCTGGGCACATTGAGCTCGATGTCGATTGGGTTGGTGAGGACAAGGGTCCTCATCTTTTGAGTATAACCTCTGCATGCTTCTAGAGCTTGTGTTGGCGTCAGATCTGTTAGATTTCCTGGAATTGACATGCTGAGATCCTTCTGCTTGTGGTAATCCAAACCCCTGATGAAGGTTCGAAATCTAGTATGCGCATCCATGTCATGGTGAGGACATGAGCGAAGAAGACTCGAAATCTATGCCAAGCATCATAGAATGTCTCGTTGGAAGGACTCTTAAACCGTGAAATCCTTGCCTTTAATGCTTCAGTCCTGGAGGGAGAGAAGAATTCCTCCAAGAACTCCGTAGCTAATCCTTCCCAAGTAGTGAAATACCCTGCCGGGTGCTCATACAACCACTCTTGTGCTTCCCCTTTGAGAGAAAATGGGAACATGCTGAGTTTAAGATCGTCGACGTGGGCTCCTCTTGCCTTATTCGTCTCGGCCTAGACGCACAAAATCCCTAAGATGAGCATTGGGGTCTTCATCCGGTCCTCCCGCAAATGCCCTTGATTGGATGAGATTAATCGGGGGTACCGGAGTTTGGTAGGCTTGATCTCCCCGATGGGACACGGAATACTCGGCGCCCCTCCGAGAGTAGGTCGGCCATAGTCTCTCAATGGCCTCTCCTGAGGAATGAGTGGGATGTGCGCGTTGTGCCCTCCATCGTTGTGATTATGGTGGTTGTTGAGATGGTGATTATGATTATCGATGTGATTATGGTTGTCGTTGTTGTTGTCCCCTTCTTCATTAATGTGGAATTCATCCATCTTGACCTCCTCTTCTATCTTGTCTGGGTGTAGAACTGGAGGAGGGTGATCGAGAGCAGCTTCTAATACTAACTTCTTGCGAGGGTTGGGACCCAAGTGAGTGTATGAAGTTGTCCCTTTGTTAGCTAGACGTTTACTCTTCCGGAGAGATGTTGAGTCCGCAATTTTGCTTGCACAACAGGAAACAACAAAACCGCATAATACGAAAATGGGAGATGCAGTAATGATATTATGGATGAGGGAATAGTTATCAATCAAAATTTTCCTAAAAATAAAAATGTCCCCGGCAACGGCGCCAATTTGATGAACGGATTTTACCCCGCTTTCAAATACCCACTAGATTGCTCTAGTGGGATCGTAAATCTCCCTAGGGTCTTTCTATTCTTATTACTCAAGTTGATTTGCTAACTAGTCCAAGTGACAGTGTAATGATTGTTTGTTTTATTATTTTGGTATCCAATTATGAACTAATGACTGAAATAAAACAAATCAAAATGCAAGGAATCGAGTTTCAAAGATAAGATGAAGGTTGCTCGGATTCAAATCCACTAAAACTAGCAATGTATGAATGAATGATAAATGATCTCGGTTATTCAGGTTATAACGGCTCGGCAATTTCCTAATGTAGTCTTAGATCACTCTCGCGCCTCTAAGGATCTATTCCGTCTAACTGTAGATTCCTCTCTCGAGCTAATCTACACCTAAACAAAACGCATTAATTATGTTCGATGAAATGCCACAACGATAAACGTGCAAAGAGCCTAAACGATTCGCTCCTCTCTCGAGCTAACGAATAATCTAGGGTTCTTCCTAAGCGACCTATCAACCTATGTTCCTCTCGGACCCACAAATCAATGTCGATGACTCAATCAAGATGATCAGACAAGAAAGAATCTGAAATTAGGTTTTAGGAAGAACGCATCATAAGTCTGAATAAACCTCAATAACAAATCAAATCATCCATACAAAGGTTAGCTAAAGCTTCATCTCATCCGAACAACACAGAAAGTTTAGCTACTCATGGTTCCGGAAAATAAATCACAAGAGAAGAGAAGAAAAACCGGAGAAGACGACATGTTCTTCGTGGAAATCCCAATCTTCGACTTGATGATTTGCCCTTCATCAGTCGTGGTTGATCGTCTTGCTTCAATCGTCTCTCTGAAACTCTAGCTCTCTCCAAGAGCTCGAAAATATGTGTATAATGAAGTATATCTCGTCCACGGGGGTCTCGGGGGTATTTATAGGCTTCTGGACCATGTTGGAGAAGGAAAAGGACTTGAAAACCCGTCTGGGGGTGGGACACGGCGTGCTCCATATGGAACACGCCGTGTTTCATGAACACAGCCGTGTTCCTGGCCGTGTTCGGCCCCTGTAACTTTCTCGGGCAATTTCAGCGGAGGAACACGCCGTGCTCCTTTATTATACGGAATTGGACCATAGTGTCAACATCAAAGTTGTAGACAATCGAATTATCTTTCCAACGCCGCTGACCTTGCATCAATTGGACTTTGGAGCGATGAGTTATGCTCAAAATACTAAACAGTGACGCTTTCTTCCAAAGTCGAACACTTTGAGTTGTTCCGGTCTCCTCATCATGTCTTGGTTTATCTCCAAACGTCATATGACACCTGAAATATACCAAAAACATACCAAACACCATAATACCGCCCCGAGGGGCAAGAGAACCAAACATGTACTCAAAACCCAAATTTGAATACATTTCGACACATAAAAATATAGTTTATAACGAGAAAAGGTGTGTCGAAAATACATCACATCAGCTCGCGATATCATGACTCACTGTCATTCCGGACCGATCGGTGGACATCATGGATCGGAACGAACAACTCGGAAAATTCTCACTGCCAGATTCTTTTGGCCCACCATCTTTCAGGACTGCAAGGATTTTGTCAACAAATGCGATCAATGCCAGAGAGCAGGTAAACTCTCTCAACGAGATGAAATGCCTCAAACTATGACTGTTCCTATTAAGATTTTTGACATATGGGGGATTGATTTCATGGGACCTTTTCCTTCCTCTCACAAGAATAAATATATCCTAGTGGTTGTGGATTATGTGTCTAAATGGGCAGAGGCCCAGGCTCTTCCCACCAACGATGCTAGGGTGGTTGGAAAGTTCTAGAAGAAGCTGTTTTCTAGATTTGGTACACCTAGGACTATCATCAGTGATAAAGGAATTCATTTCCGTGGACAATTCGATAAGGTGTGTGCTAAGTATGGGGTTACCCACCGTGTTGGAACGGCTTACCACCCTCAGACGAGTGGACAAGTCAAGGTGACGAATCGGGAGTTGAAGCAGAAATTGGAGAAGACTATCTCACGCACTGATTGGTCTGTTCGACTTGATGATGTCTTGTGGGTGTATAGGACTGCCTACAAAACTCCTATCGGCACCTCCCCTTACATGTTGGTGTATGGGAAAGCCTGCCATGTGCCTGTCGAGTTAGAACATCGTGCTTGGTGGGCCTTATGAGTACTTAACTTGGATTCTAGTGTTACAGGCGAGGAAAGACAATTGCATATACATCAATTACAAGAATGGCGCGAACAAGCATATGAGAGCTCTAAGCTGTATAAGGAACAAACCAAATGGATCCACGATTCGAAGCTGAAAGGTGTCAAGGAGTTCAAGGTTGGCGATCAGGTGCTTTTATATAACTCGCGCCTTCATCTCTTTCCTGGGAAGCTAAGCTCCCACTAGTTTTGACTATTCACGGTCACTCAAGTTTTTCCTCATGGCGCTGTGGAAATCACTTGCCCCGATGAGGATCCCTTTAAGGTGAACAGTCATCGTCTGAAGATGTATTCCACTGGAGCTTTCCTCAGAGTCGTCAAAGAGATGAAACTTGACCATGCTGCGGTCAAGGGAGCTGGACCGTAGATTCCAGGTATCGTCTAGCTCGAAGACGTAAACCACAGAGCGCTTCTTGGGAGGCAACCTAAGTTTCAAGTATTTTCTTTTCTTGAAATATTTTCAATTATGTGAGTCTAGGGTCGAGTCATTGAGTCTAGATATCAAACAATGTTCTGGTACGTTCGGGCGTGGTTGTTGTTCACTAATATGATTGCAGGAATGGATGAAGAGAGGAAAAAATCAAAATTTTGGACAAATCGGGCGGAACACGCCGTGTTCCATGGCGATTTTCAGGTGCAAAAGTTCCAGGGGGTGGACACGGCTAGGAACACGCCGTGTTCCGTGCCGTGTTCCAAGACGAGTTTTGAATGCCAAAAGTTCCAGGGGCTGGACACGGGCAGGAACACGTCGTGTTCTGTCTGTGTTCCAAGGAATACGCCGTGTTCCCGTCACGAGATTTTGGACGCCAACTTTCAGAGGCCGAACACGGGCCTGTTCCAATTGCAGGTTTTTTCTTCTCCTCCCTCTCTCTTCGACTTTTTCACCTCTCTTCTTCTCTTCCTTTCCCAACCGTCGACCTCCACACTTCCAACCTCCACACTCCATCCGCCTCCCTCCTTATTCCCTCCATCTAACCTCCTCCACCATCCATCTTTGCCCCTTATCTCCCTCCTCTTCACTCTTCCCTTCTTCTTTTCCACCCTCCATTAGAAGAAGAAGCTTTCACCTCCATTGAAGCTCTTACCTTGAGTTTCCCCTTTCCATATCAATTTCGGTCATTTTACGGTCGATTATACGGTACACTCTTCTTCTACTCTTCCTTTCATATCTATCTGAATCATCTTTTTGCCCGATTTGAGTTCTTTTTCAATTTTGATGAAATTGGGGATTATCCTCACGAACCCTAAAAAAATTGAATTTGTGTTTTTCTGAAATTGAACTTGGATATATGCAATTAATGCCTTAATAAGGCTGTGTACTAGATTTGATGATGTTTTGCTTTTGATTGTTCCCTCAATTGTTCGAATTCTCTCTACACTTAGGCTAAACATGAACCCTAATTTTTAAATTTGTGGTTTTGTGCAATTGACCTTATCTTGCTGCAATTGATGTTATGGTAAGCCCGTAGGACGAATTTGAATCACATTGCACGTCCATTGCCATGCCAATTGCTTCTCATGACTCTTATTTGCAAACTTTATGCTTCCGGGACTTTATTTTGATCCTTGCCATATATGATGCTCTCTAAGTGTGGGGTTGTCCAGTGTGGCTTGTGAAACTTGTGGGACAATTATGACATTGTGATGATGGGTACATTGCACTTGTATTGAGACTGTATCCTGTTGCGGTTAGATTACAAGGGGATTATCTTCCTTATTATTTCCCTCTTGCAGGATAGATTCTCTTGGTAACCGAGGATGGGGCATGCTTCAGTCCACTTCTTTTCAGGTGCTGGGTATGCCGAATGCGGTTAAGGCACAGTGCTTCAACTTTGCTGATAAGACTGATCAGCAGGTGTGGAAAGAGATCTCCCAGAAAGCTATTACCGCTTCTAGATGGGTTGATTGGGCTGAGCTGACTACAGCAGGCATTGGAGAGCTGTTCTCCTCTGCCATTGATGCCGCCGGCCTTCAGCCTTTTTTCGATGTTAAGGAAGACGCTCAGGAGTGGGCAACCAAAGAGGTTATCACCTCTGTCCGGGTCAAGATGACGACTGATCCAAGAGAAGCTGATGCTGTCCAGCTACAGTGCGGAGGAGTCCGCCACTCCTGGTCGTTCTATGAGTTCGGGGTGTACCTCGGGTTTTACACGATGGAGGAACTCACATCTGGTCCACCACAGAATGTCTTTCCTAGAGCTACTTGCATGGCTCATGAGGAGTTCTGGAGTGAGATTGCTCCTTCAGAGCCTTTGAAACTTCTAAAAGGCGGAAGACACAACTACTACAAGTCCAGCACTTCCAAGGCCACGACAATTGAAGTGCCCCTCCTATGTGTTGTTTTTGTTTTTGGATTTTTCTTTGTGTCTCGTGGTTTCCATTTGTTCGTCTATGTTATGTTTCACTGACTCTGAATTGATGTAACAGATTGGCTCTAGCCTTTCTTCTATTTTCTCTTTCATGTCTCTATGGCTGTAGGACTCCTTCTCTCGACGACTTTCGATATCTTTTGCCGTCCGACTGGCACCCTGGTCCTCGTCCAGGCTCCACATGTGCTCCGTTAGCACGATCTCCAAGTTAGTACCGTGTTTTCTGTCCCGTTCTTTCTTGATTGTTTGGTCCATTGTGGACAATGTCCTATTTAAGTGTGGGGTGAATTTGGGTGCTTCTTAATTGAGGGGTACATAACTTGTGAGTAAATATTTGTGAATTGCTTTCCTTACTTTTCGAAACTCCCTCTTGAGCTTAGTTTGTGGATGTTAGTGAACGCATGTTAGGGCTTTCATTCTATTTGTGGAGGTCGTGGATGTGAGGATTTCATTTTGAACCACATGTCGTGTTACGAACATTCGTATACTAGAGACTCATATATATGTTAAGAAAATGAATTGTTACCTTCCACTGTTTTGTTATTAGTCGCAGTAGAGTTTATGTGTATCCGCCAAAGAATTTGCCTAAGTTGTTATGAAGGTTAAAACAAGCGGGAGGAGTCCGAATGAGGTTGCTAAATACAAAAATGTCGTGGGGGTTTGGTTGCAATCGAAACACGTAGGGCGACCCTAGTGGTTTGCTGTCTTCCCTACCTTTATGAGGCTTAGGGTGTGGGCCAGAGACTGGTTACTTCCGAGTCCGGCTGAAGCTGTGATTAATTCCCCCATTCGGAAAAGGCCGCTATCTAAAAAAAGCAAGAAAGAAAGAAAAACAAAGAAAGAAACGAGAAGGGATATTGAAATATGCAAGCTATGTTTTCAGTAATCCGTAGAGTAAGATAGTCAAGTAAGCAACTCAAAATAAGAGGGAGGTGCTAGCATAACTTGAGTGCTATTAAAAATAGAAGCACCTCCTCCCTCAGGACGGAAGAGAAATCCCGGCCAGGATGAGCCGTCGGTCTGTTACTTCCGCTGGCAACTAGACGGTATAAGTGTTTGGGGGATATGGATACACTCTGGTGGTTAGGTTTCAAATAATTTATATCATATCTATGAGTCTATCTTATACTAATTCAAGGGAATCGGTGTTTCATGCCTAATTGTGTGGTTTGTTGATTGACTTGCATCCCTAAACACCATGATAGATCTGAGGACCTGAGTTTTGACTTCCGATCACCATATGTTGAGTTCTTTATAGAGAGCGATTAGTAGATTTGCTTGAGAACAAGCAAGCATTTAAGTGTGGGGTGATTTGATGTGTTGTATGTTCAACACACCTTTTTGGTTGTAAACGGTGCTTTCTGTGTGTCGAAATGTGTTTAAACTCTAGATTTCTAGCACATGTTAGCTCCCCTACCCCTTGGGGCTGTATTACATTGTTCGGTGTGTTTTTATACATTTCCAGGCAATGTACGGCGTTTGGGGATGAGTGGGAGCAAAAACGTACGAGTTTGGAGTGACTGGAGAGGAACACGTCATGTTCTAGTTATGAAGTCGGGCGAAAAACTTACAGGGGAAGAACACGGCCAGGAACACGACGTGTTCGATATGGAGCACGGCGTGTTCCATCCCAGACGGATTTTCAAATCCTTTTCCGTCTCTGATTTCGACCAGGAGTCTATATAAAGCCCTAGCAGCCCTTTGGACGAATTATCATTCATTCTACACATATTTTCGAGCTCTTAGAGGGAGAGAGAGAGTTTCAGAGACCGATTGAAGCGATAGAGTGTCATCGATTGGCGAAGGAGCGAAGATCGGCGACAGGATTGAGAATTCTCGACGGATCATGCTGGCTTTCCGGGTTGTTCTCATTTCTTTTTCCCTTCTTACTTCCCGAACCATGAGTAGCTAAACTTGTGATAAATTTGTCACGGATTTTAAAATTTGTGATCAATTGGTCACAAATTTAATTTTCGTGACCAATCATGCATGATAATTACTCCATTTTCTTGTAATGAATTCTTTTCGTTATCAGGTGTAATAAAAGAGTCTCACCAAAAAATACCATATAAACATTTATTAAAAGTGTTGAGTCTGCATCATTCATTATCAACTTAAATGTGTTATTAGTCATAAGCCTCATTCATTACCAACTCAATTTCTATGGCTCCCATTCTTCTTTTGATTATCAGGTTGACACGAAGTTTTTAGATCCTGGCATTCAGGTTTGTTATCTTGTATCAATCGCTTTGGTTTCCCCTTTTTTATTTTGAAAGAATATGATATAAGTTTTTCGGCATGCAACATCAAATATGATGTCATGTTAGTGTAGAAACTCTTTACTTCCTTGATACTGGCTTTATAGAAATGAAATGTTATTGAAAATTACTGATATTGACAAGGACGGATAAAAGGCTGAAAAAATAAATTTTTGATGGATTTAATTTTGAATTTTATTGTACGACTGAAAAAACGAACTTAGTCTCTAATTTTCTTTAGTGGATGTCATTCGAGAAATTCGCATCTTAACCTGCCGCCAAAATTCACGAGCTTTTTAATCTTATTAGAATTAGCACGTGCTTTGTCGCAAGAAATGGTATGAAGTGATTGTTACGAAAAAATTAAAGACCAGGTCAATCAAATGATAAAAGACTACACATACAAAGTCTAAAAATACATACAAGTACCGAATAGTTGAATATGGTCATCATCTTTTTACTATTGCATATAAATATAATTGTGGGTGGACTGAATACCCTAAGTTAGCAAAAATCCATTTAATACTCGTATAATACGTGTATACATACTATATGTATTTAAAACTTTCATTCTTGTACTATTAGAGAGTCGTTTAATTTTTTCACATTTGTTTGATGTTGTACTAAACAGGTATTAGATGTTTAATATACGTATTTTAAGGAATTAAATAGATATTTTAATAATTTTTAATTTATAGTCACTTTAAAAAAATTAAATTTTTAATATTTTCTAATTGTTGCCGAACTTTTAAATGTATTGCTATGTAGAAACAATGTTTGAAACTCCAAAAGTATTAATACCACACTATACTCGTACCATATTTTACTAATTAGGATAAATAGATCATAGTTTGGATTCATGAGTTAAGGAAGTTATAAATTCATTGACTTATGATTGATTGAGTTATAAATTATATTATAGAGGACCTTACTATTATCACAATTAGAGACAATGTGACTCCCATGATTCCAGACGATTCTAGACAACACATTAGCACCCATTCAAGCCTTTTAAAAAATAATTGAAAATAAATTGATCAAAAGAGCTTTCAAAAGACTCGGTGGGATTTTTTTAAACATAATTTAATAAGAAATAATTTAAAAAGACAAATATAAAATTAGAATAGGCTAAAATGGTCAATACAGAACTCTGCACAGTGCGACGCTGACAAGGTAACACCGCACCGTGAAGTTATTGACTCCAATAGCTAGTTTGTAATTAATAATAAAATAATTTTTTGTTATTGTATATAGCATATACAATAGAATTGTTGAACTTTACTCAATGAAGACAGACGGATTATACAGGGGTTTCTCCAGTACCCGTAAACTCATCTCCCAATGCATTGCTAAGTTATCTCCACTGAAATCTCAGGGATTTGGGGCTGTCAGGTTCTAATGATTATCACCGAAAAAGCGGGTTAACTATACTTTGTTGTACCAAGTCTATCGTTTGTGAACTTTGCTATAGCAACTTGAGAAGTTGATATTCCCCCTAAGGTTCAATATGATGAGGAACTAGATATGCAAATTGACAACTGAATTAGTTGCAGAGATTACATTAAAAGGACCTGATAATGAGGCCTTGAGATCAGCCATGATCTCAACAACACTCATCCCACGTTTAACGACCCGCATGACTAAACTACAAACAAATAGAAGTTCTGAACTACAAAGGCAATACCACAAACTTAAACAACTAAACAAAACGACACCGTCGCATTAACTTAACACATCCTCCCCTGAACTAAAATTTCCAGAAAGGAATTTTAGTTCATCTTCTCTTGAATTTCCAGCAAGTCTCATCCTTCTAGTTCTGTGCTGTCCACCAAACCAAGTTTGCTACGGAGTAGCTGAAACGAATCTAACTTCAAAGCCTTGGTCATGATATCAACTGCTTGATCACGAGTTCCACAATGCTCCAGTTCAATTATTCCTTCCTTAACTAAGTCTCTCAAGAAATGAAACCTGACATCAATGTGTTTGCTTCTCCCGTGCATCAGTGGATTCTTTGATAGCTTGATTGCTGAGCTATTGTCACAGAACACTGTAGTTGCTCCAGAAACACTTTCCTTCCAGCCCATCTGCTCCAAAACCCTTCGAAGCCAAACACACTTGTTGCACAATGTGATGCAGCTACGAATTCTACCTCAGTGGTTGACAAGGTTACAACTGGCTGTTTCTTTGATGCCCATGAAATAGTCCCTCCTGCAAGAAAGAACACATAACCACTCGTGCTTTTCCTGTCATCAATGTCACCTGCATAGTCACTATCAGTGTAACAAAGCAAGCTATCTTATTCTTCACCTCTGCGATACCAGATTCCAAAGTTCATACTTCCTTTAAGATATCTTAAAATTCTTTTGGCTGCAAGTAGATGCTGCCTAGTGGGAGCATCCATAAATCTACTAAGCAGACAAACTGAGTACATGATATCAGGCCGTGTGGCAGTCACATACAGAAGGCTACCAATCAGCTGCTTATATTCAGTAGAACTCACCTGAAAAATATATCCTCCTTTTGACATTTTAACTTCCATGCACTATAGGATTGTTCACCATGTTGCATTCCAGCAGGTTGAACTTACTTAGCACATCCATGGTATATTTTTGTTGACCAATAAAGATTCCAGCAGCATTCTGAGTCACCTCTACCCCAAGAAAATACTTCATTTTTCCTAGATCTGTCATTTCAAACTCAGATCTCATTTCTTCCTTGAACTTGTTTATCATATCTGAGCAGCTGCTTGTGTACATTAGGTCGTCAACATACAAGCTTACCATGAGAAAGTCTTCCCCTGACCGTTTTATGAACAAAGTGTGCTCATATTCACATCATGCAAAACCACAATTGAGGAAGTAAGTCTCAATGCTATACCAGGCTCTTGGAGCCTGCTTTAGCCCATACAAGGCTTTCTTGAGTTTGTATACTTTGTCTTCCTCCCCAGCAACCACAAATCCAGGTGGTTGCTCAATGTACGCATCCTCAAGAAGTTCTCCATACATTAAAGCACTCTTGACATCAAGCTGATAAACTGTAAAGCCACGATGAGCTGCTAGACCCAAAAAAGTTCTAATTGTATCCCACCTAACAATTGGAGCAAACACCTCGGTGTAATCAATTCCATGTTGTTGAGCATATCCTTTTGCTACTAGGTGAGCCTTAAATTTGTCCACAGTCCCATCTTCCTTTAACTTTGTTCTAAGAACCCATTTGACACCAATAATGGAGGCTCCTGCTGGAAGAGCTGTTAAAAACCAAGTGTAATTCCTGTTGATAGATTCAATCTCCTGCTTCATGGCCTTTCTCCACTTCTCTTCTATAGCAGCATCCTCAAACGTCTGAGGATCACCATCAATTGCCAGCATAGCACATACATCAACATCAGTAAACCCACAGTCATAGAGATTCAAGTAAGATGGTGGCTTTCTTGTTCTAGGAGTGAGAGCATAATTATCTACTTCAGCCTGAGGATCTGCAGAATGAACATTAGTCTCGTCTACTTCCTCTCCCTCGTCATGATATTGATCAATGTGTGCATTCTGTGATGCTGAGAGATGAGGATCAATCATTTGTTCTTGAACTGCAATATTTTCATCATCGTCTGATTCACACCACATGTCCTCATCTCCATCCCAGAAGATTCTGGTGAGCACAGGTTGAGAGGATGATTCCCAATTCCAACCCTCTTGCTCATTAAACACTTTCCTGCTAGTGACTACCTTCTTAGTCAGCGGATTATAAAGTTTGTAAGCCTTTGATTCCTGAGAAATGCCATGAAAATGACACTTTTTGTTGGAAATATACACCATGGACTTGACCTTGGTGTGCTGCCAAAGATAGGATGAATATGTGAGCTAACGGGAAACCTCACTTAGCTGAGGAACTAGCTTAACTAGCTAGCGTCGGCTCTTCGGTGAGCTAGACATAGCTAGGGACTGACACTTAAGCTCGTCCAGCTCAACCTTGAGCTGGATGACAGTGTCACTAGGCGAGGTACTCGGTGAGCCGGGAGTGAAGGTGGGGAGCTAGGTAGCAGGAGTGGCAACACTCCCACCTAGGTCGAATGGGTACACACCCTTTCGTGTGATTCAAACTCAGTCTGAATTGTTTTCCCTCCAATACCCGTAGGAAACTTATTGGTTGCTGCCTACAAGCCTATCCTTAGGGATAGTGACACCTTTTGGTGCTAGATACTCACACCTATTCGTCCTTGACCCCTTGCCTATATATAGAAGGCAATGAGTGTACAGAAAACACACAGAAACTAACATCTATCCTTGCCTACGAATTCTAAGAGTGAATCAAGTATCTGAAGCCTAAGAACTTGAGTGTGACGGTCTTATCCTCGGAAGGGATTTCCTGATACCCTAGGCTTGTAAGGGTGGAAATACTCTTTTCGGAAAGTGGTGCCCACGATTCCGTCTTAATCCTAGATCTCTTCTTCTATCAACACTCGAACGATTGCAACTTGGAACCTCATAGCCAACAATCGAAAAGAGTATTTTGCCATGTCCAAGGTCGCTGCAATCAAGGAAATGACATCGTCATTCGGCAAGCTCGAGAAATTTGAGGGAGTAGATTTCCGAAGGTGGCAGAAGAAGATGCACTTCCTTCTGACTACCTTGAAGGTTGTGTACGTTCTCTCTACACCTTATCCTCCAGACCTTGAGGAGGAGACGGAGACAGATGACAAGAAGAAGGAGGAACGAGTACGGAAGCAGAAAGTGGGACAACGACGACTACATATGTCGTGGCCATATGCGGAATGGCATGGCGGATTCATTGTTTGATATCTATCAAAACTATGAATCAGCCCATGAGTTGTGGGATGCGCTGGAGTCCAAATATTTGGTCGAGGATGCTTCGAGTACGAAGTTCCCGGTTAGTAATTTTCGAAGTACAAGATGGTCGAGACCGGACCGGTTATGGAGCGATCAATGAGATGCTCGGGATTTTGGGACAGTTGCCCAACATGATATGAAGATGGATGAGGCCATCTCGGTGTCGTGCATCATCGACAAGCTTCCTTATTCACGGAAGGACTTTAAGCACACGCTTAAGCATGGGAAGGAAGAACTGTCCCTAATCCAACTTGGAAGCCACTTGCGGATAGAGGAAGCTCTACGGATGCAAGAGAGTGGGAAACCGAAGGATTCTTCGTACGTTCATATGGCGAGAAGAAGAGGAATCGTACGCTCGACGGAAGGGCAGGAAACGCCCTTGGAGAAACACCAAGGGAGACTCGAACAAGAAAATGAAAGTTTCTTGTTGGATATGTGGGAAAGCTGGGCACTTCAAACGTGACTGTCCCACGAACAAGAGTCTGAATCACGACAAGCAGCGTCACAAGTCAGGATCGAAAGATCAAGGGACTTCCACTTCGAAAGGTCGGTTCTTAGACCTTAATTTAGATATTGCTTTGTGAATTCTGTTTCACTAATATCGAAAGCATTCTATGTGCGGGATGATGAAGTGGCATGGTGGATTGACTCGAGTGCCAACGGACATGTATGCAAGGATCGTCACCGGTTCAAATCATACGAGGCATCGGGTGATGATGTTGTACTTCACATGGGCAATGAGTCAACGACGCCTATTGTTGGACGTGGATTGGTGGTGTTGGAACCGAGTTCGGAAAAAGCCTAGAGCTTAGAGATGTACTTCATGTCCCTAAGATTAGGAAGAACTTAGTGTCGGGCGGTATGCTTAATAGATATGGCTACAAACAAGTGTATGAATCGATAGATATGTATTATCTAAAGGTGGTGTGTTTGTAGGCTTCAGTCACTATAACAATGGCATGTTTATGCTTAATGTTAATAATACTATCATTAATGATCATGCTTTCTTGGTTGGTAACTCTGACTTTTCCTTATGGCATGCGCGGTTAGGACACGTTAACTATAAACGTCTAACTGAAATGTCGAAAGAAGGGATTCTGCCCTCTTTTGATGTCTATGCTAAACGATGTAAAACGTGTATGCTCACTAAGATTACTCGTCAGCCTTTCACTACTATCCAACGAAAATCAGTGATGCTTGAGTTGATACACAGCGATTTGTGTGACTTGCATAGCACTCCAACTATTGGAGGAAAGAAGTATGTCATCAACTTCATTGATGACTATTCTCGGTATTGCTATACTTACTTGTTGAACTCAAAGGATGAAGCCCTTGAGAAATTTCGTGTATTCAAAACCGAAGTTGAATTGCAACAAGGCATCTCGATCAAAGTCTTTCGTACTGATCGAGGAGGGGAGTTCTATGATCCATCATACTTTCAAAGTGTTGGGATCATTCATGAAACCACTGCTCCATACACACCTCAGCAGAATGGTGTGGCTGAGAGGAAGAATCGAACATTGAAAGAGATGGTAAATTCGATGTTGTCATACTCAGGTTTGAGTAATGGGTTTTGGGGTGAAGCCATGCTTACGGCTTGTTATCTACTAAACCGGGTTCCTAACAAACGGAACAGAATTACCCCATACGAATTGTGGTATAAACGGAAACCAAACTTGAATTACCTTCGAGTTTGGGGTTGTAGGGCTGTAGTGAAGCTCACTGATCCTAAATGGAAAACTTTAGGAGAAAGAGACATTGATTGCATCTTTGTGGGGTATGCTGAAAATTCAAAGGCATATAGGTTCTATGTTAGAATCTAACGATGCACACGCCGTGTATACTGTGATTGAGTCTAGGGATGCCATCTTCGATGAAAATCGTTTTTCATCGATCCTAAGACCCAAGGATTTGATGCCTTCATCAAGTGAAATTACTTTGTCCCTACGGACGAGCAGGCATTGCCTCGTAGGAGCCAAAGGCTGGCCTTGAAGAGTTCGTTGAATACCAACTTCAACGTATATCTGGTTGAGGGATCCAGGATGGAACTAGGATCGCAACACTTATACTACCACAATGTTGACGATGACCCTAGTACATATGAAGAGGCTATGCGATCGCAAGACGCTGCCTTTTGGAAGGAGGCAGTAGACGAGGAAAAGGATTCCATCTTGGGGAATAACACTTGGTACATTAACGGATCTCCCTGTGGGATGTAAACCGTTGGGAAGCAAGTGGATCTTCAAAAGGAAGATGAAAGTCGATGGTTCTATCGATAAGTTTAAAGCTCGGTTGGTGATTCAGGGCTTTAAACAACGGCATGGTATTGATTACTTCGATACCTATGCTCCTGTGGCTCGGATCTCGACTATTAGATTACTAATAGCACTAGCATCGATCCATGATCTAGTGATCCATCAAATGGATGTCAAGACTGCGTTCTTGAATAGAGATCTCGATGAGGAGGTATACATGGAACAACCGGAAGGTTTTGTTATGCCTGGAAATGAGCATAAGGTGTGCAAACTAATCAAGTCCTTATACGAACTGAAGCAAGCACCTAAACAGTGGCATCAGAAGTTTGATGATGTTGTCTTGTCACATGGTTTTCGTTTAAACCAGGCAGACAAGTGTGTGTATACAAAATTTGATGAACTCGGCAAGGGAGTGATCATCTGTTTGTATGTAGATGACATGCTCATCTTTGGAGCCGATCAAGAACGGGTTGATAGTACCAAGGAATTCTTGTCATCAAAGTTCTCCATGAAGGACATGGGGGAGGCAGATGTGATCCTCGGGATTAGGATCAAACGAAATGGGAAGGAAATTTCGTTGAGTCTATGTCATTACATTAAGAAGGTACTTGCCAAGTTTAGTGGCAAGGGATGTCGAGAATTGAGGACTCCACTTGACCCTAGTGTGAAATTGATGCCCAACACAGGAATGGCAGTGTCTCAACTCGAGTACTCGCAAGTGCTTGGATGCTTGATGTATGCCATGACAAGCACAAGGCCTTATATCGCTAATGCGGTTGGCAAGTTGAGTAGATATACGAGTAATCCTAGTACTCATCATTGGCATGCAATCAGACGAGTACTTGGTTACCTTAAAGGAACCATGGATTACGGTTTAACGTATAAGGGGTGCCCATTAGTTATTGAAGGGTACTCGGATGCAAGTTGGATATCCAATATGGAGGATCACACCTCCACTACTGGATGGGTATTCCTACTTGGGGGAGGTGCAATTTCGTGGGCTTCCAAGAAGCAAACTTGCATCTCAACATCCACTATGGAATCAGAATTCATAGCATTAGCGGCTGCTGGCAGGGAGGCAGAATGGCTAAGGGACCTAGTCTATGAGATTCCACTATGGCCGAAACCTATCTCACCGATTTCTATCTTATGTGATAGTAATGCTACTCGGCTAGGGCATATAGTCGGGTCTATAATGACAAGTCTCGTCATTTAGGGGTGAGGCATAGTGTTGTTCGTGAACCGATCACTCACGGGACAATCACGGTGCAATATGTTCGGTCCGAGCAAAATCGGCCGATCACTTGACAAAGGGATTAGCGAGAGATTTGGTTGCCAAATCGGCGGGAGGGGTGGGACTAAAGTCTGTATAGTTCTCCAAACGTAAGACACCCAATTCCCCTCTAATACAACGTTAGAGGCAGAATTCAATGCGGAAAGCCTACGAATGGAAACTAGAGCACAAGGTTTGCACCATCCCGAAGGTATGTGCTCCGGAACCTGCGAGTGATAGAGGTTGAAGTTTAACTTCTTAATTGATTCCTTGACAAAGTGTATACGCAGGTACACGAGAAAGGAGTTGACCTATGCGAGCATGAAGTGTAGCCGCTTCAAGGAACTTGGACTTGGTTTCGTGTGCGCTCGTGAGAGGATTGGGACACATGGCGGTTAATAGTGTTGGGATATCTTGGAATAGATAGGAGAAACTCTTGTGTATATTATCTTCAGATACTCAAATGAGTAGACGGGTTCAATCCATAGAGACACCCCTATATTCGAGTATTTTAGAATGTGTAATGTACTAGATGAAAATTCAATCTTCGTGACATTTTCATTGATGCAAGTGTTTTCGGATTGGATATTTGTTGTAATTTTAGCGAAATCACAGACTTCACTAAAATGGGGGAGGAATGTTGGAAATATACACCATGGACTTGACCTTGGTGTGCTGCCAAAGATAGGATGAATATGTGAGCTAACGGGAAACCTCACTTAGCTGAGGAACTAGCTTAACTAGCTAGCGTCAGCTCTTCGGTGAGCTAGACATAGCTAGGGACTGACATTGAAGCTCGTCCAGCTCAACCTTGAGCTGGATGACAGTGTCACTAGCTGAGGTACTCGGCTAAGCTGGAGTGAAGGTGGGGAGCTAGGTAGCAGGAGTGGCAACACTCCCACCTAGGTCGAATGGGTACACACCCTTTCGTGTGATTCAAACTCAGTCTGAATTGTTTTCCCTCCAATACCCATAGGAAACTTATTGGCTGCTGCCTACAAGCCTATCCTTAGGGATAGTGACACCTTTTGGTGCTAGATACTCACACCTATTCGTCCTTGACCCCTTGCGTATATATAGAAGGCAATGAGTGTACAGAAAACACACAGAAACTAACATCTATCCTTGCCTACGAATTCTGAGAGTGAATCAAGTATCTGAAGCCTAAGAACTTGAGTGTGACGGTCTTATCCTCGGAAGGGATTTCCTGATACCCTAGGCTTGTAAGGGTGGAAATACTCTTTTCGGAAAGTGGTGCCCACGATTCCGTCTTAATCCTAGATCTCTTCTTCTATCAACACTCGAACGATTGCAACTTGGAACCTCATAGCCAACATTTTTCACTTTTGTTCTCAAGTTTTTTCGTTTATTGTCATGGATATGGACATATCCAGTACATCCAAACACCTTGAGATGTTCAACTAAGGGTGGCCTACCCGTCCAGAGCTCTTATGGAGTTTTCCCATTATTAGCTGAAGTTGGACTTCTGTGTAAAACATGAGAAGTCCACTCCACTGCCTCAGGCCAAAAAGTAGTTGGAACCTTAGTATCTACCAACGAACATCTGACCATGTTCATAATAGTCCTATTCTTCCTCTCTGCAATCCCATTTTGTTGGGGTGTGAATGCAGCTGTAAGTTGCCTTCGTATACCAGTTTCCTCACAAAACTGCTTGAACTCTGATTGTAGAAACTCTCCACCTCTATATGTTCTCAAACACACCAATGCCTCTCTTGCTTCTTTTTCTACTCGAGCCTTGAATTTCTTGAAGCAACTCAAAGCCTCTGATTTTGCAGTCAAAAAATACATCGACAGTTTCCTCGAGAAATCATCAGTCAGGGTAAAAATGTACCTTTTACCCCCGTTTGATGCTGGTGTGATGGGACCACAAAGATCTGCGTGGATCAACTCCAGTTTATAAGTGGCTCTCCAGCTACTTTTCTTAGGGAACTTTTGTCTTTGTTGCTTGCTTGCCAAGCAAATATCACAGACACCCAGCTCTCCATTCAACTGAGGCAGTTCTTGTACTAAGTTCCTTTTCTGCAAATCCTGTAAGCTCTTGCTGTTTAAATGACCAAAATGTCGATGCCACAAATTTATATCATTCTCCTTAACACTCACATTTTCCTTGAAACATTTCTGCTCATAAACGTGTTTGTCATTCTTGTACTCAGCATGAATGACAAACATTCGATTAGTCTTCATAAAAGTTTCCAGCAGTAGCCCCTTCTGATCATGAAACACCTGGCAAGCATTTTTCCTGATGACAAACGACAGACTTCTCTCCTGCAGTTGTCCTATGCTCAGTAGATTAGTTTGTAAACTAGGAACATAGAACACATCCTGAATAATCAGTGACAACTGATCAACCAAGATTCTAATGCTTCCTTTGCCTACAACCTTAAGCTTTGTTCCATTTTCCGACTTCATATCACACCTGAAAGTTGTATCTAAGTCCAGAAACCACGTTTGATCACCACTCATGTGATTACCACACCCTGAGTCTAGAAACCACCAGCCAGTTGTCTTATTAGTCTGATCTTCATTCACACGAGCCATCAGCAACACATCATCTTTCATATCCACCTGAGTGGATGAGTGTTTTTTATTGGATCCAGAATTTGAGCTTGACCTTGAACCACCATAGCTATAACCTGACTCCCTATACTGGTATTGTTGTTGAGCATTCCAGTTTCCCTAATGTGTCCAATGCGCTTGTTGTGCTTGTTGAGTGTTCCATTCAGGACATTCAGCTATGTAATGACCATATCTATGACATTTGAAGCACTCAACAGAGGCATGATTCCAGTTTCTTCCACCTCTTCCAAAGAAACCCCCTCTGTTAAAACCTCTCCCTCCTGCATTACTGTTAGAATTGTGAGTCACTTTTAGAGCATGATCTTCCTCAATTTGACGCTTGGTGAATTTCTGCTCATGTACAAGTAGAGAACTTTGCAACGCATCAACCGTCAGGTCCTCTAGATCCTTAGATTCTTCAATAGAGCAAACAATGTAGTTGAAGCGTTCTGTCAGTGTTCTAAGTATCTTTTCTACAATCTTCTCATCGTCCATTTTCTCTCCACAGTTCCTCATTGCATTAGCCACCACCATAACCCTGTTGAAATAATCATTTACACTTTCTCCCTCCTTCATCTCCAGTACTTCAAAGTTTCTTCGCAGAACTTGGAGCTGTGACTTCTGTACTCTAGCATTTCCTTGACATGTTGTCTTCATAGACAGCCAAAGCTCTCTTGCAGTCGCTTTGTTGGTTATTGTCTTTAGGATTCCCTTATCAATGGAACTAAACAGATAGTTCTTCGCCTTGAGATCCGTCAGACGCGCAGCATCCAAGATGGTACGCTGAGCAGTGGTCAGAACCACACCTTCAGCAGGCTCTGTGAAGCCATCTTCAACAACTGTCCAATACTCCTTGGATCGCAGTAGATTTTCCATTAGTAGACTCCGATGATCGTAATCACTGTCAAACTTAGGAATGCTCACTGCAGCAAAATTCTCACCCATGATTGCTTGCTTTCTCCTCAAGCTCTAACTCTATAACACTCGTAGGTTTCAAACACCTTCAACTCGCCTCTCTTTTCTCTCAAACGATTTCGTCGAATGGTTACAGTTTGTTATAGGCTCTGATACCACATGATGAGGCACGAGATATGCAAACTGACAACTGAATTAGTTGCAGAGATTTCATTAAAAGGACCTGATCATGAGGCCTTGAGATCAGCCATGATCTCAACAACACTCATCCCACGTTTAACAACCCGCAGGACTAAACTGTAAACAAATAGAAGTTCTGAACTACGAAGGCAATAACACAAACTTAAACAAGTAAACAAAACTACACCGTTGCATTACAATAATGGCCCATTCAGACACACTATTAGAGTATGAGAAGATTGATTGTGTAACTTGGTGCAGCGGTAGTAAATTTAAAGAGCAGAATATTTCAGTCTATTCAAGCCTTGCATCTAAGTCATAACAGAACTAGGACTGGTCTTGTCTTGTCCTTTTTTTCATTTTTTGCCATTTTTAAGAGAAACAAAGTACACCTTATCGTCTTATGTACAACACATGATAAACGTCAAGCAAGTAGGCAACTTCTTTATAAACATGACAGGTGGTCTGCCATTTGGCACATGATCCGAAACAGTGGAGATGAAGATGAAAAGTCCCAACTACCGAGCTTCTGGTGACTGGTCTTGAACCGAGGTACACTACGACACCTTCTTCTTCTTCTTCTTCTTCTTCTTCTTTAATTTACTCCTTGTATCTCTTTGAATTGTGTCAGGCACTTGATATTCCACCCACCAACAATTTCAGTGCCCACTTCTTCTTTTCTGTAATTTGAATGAAGTGGGGTTTGTGGTGGGCAGGCAGAAATATGGTTAATCATCATGGCCTAGTTGTTGCAGTAATAGTAGCAGTAGTGGTGGTGGTCTGTAACCTGAAATGTGAAGCGACAAGGAAAGCCGCCTGGGATGTTGTACCTCCAGGTTGCATGAACTGCACAATTTGCCCATATTTATGTCACCCTACTGCTGCAACTCCACCGCCTCCCCCAGCAATCCCAGACTACCCAATAGGAGGAGTTCCACCCCCGCCGCCAGGAACACTCCCTTATCCTTCAGATGTAGTGCCTCCCCCTCCGCCATCAAACTGCACCACGATTCCTGTGCAGTGCTGTCAATATACCCCTCCCATGGGGAGATTTGGGGGATACCAGCCTCAGCCTGTTACTCCTCCCTCTGGATACGGGTACCAGCAGCCTGTTGGAAACTACTCTGCCACTCTCTTGTCACCTCCCCGTTTCATTTATGTTGTTATTATGGTGTTATTGTTACTCTGCTCTACTTTCTGCTCTTTCCTGAGTTAAATATATATATATATATATATATATATATATGTAGATACGAATGAATCTGTAATAAATCCTTTCGGATGGTATCTATGTGAACTGTTCCTAGATAGTGGCACTACTTATTTCTATTTTTCTTCTTCTATGCGTACGTGGGATACATCATGTTGTAGTAGTATGGTAAAATTTTGATGTTTCTTTCTCCTCTTGGTTTCTTTACTGTTGTTGGCTGTTATAATTAATAAACCATCCTTTTCTTGTAGTAAGTACAGCATCCTCTTTTTTTTTTCTTGTGAGCAAGTAAAGCATCCATTTTGGTAATTGAAATGGAATATGAATTGATAATATTGTCTACCTTGTGTATATTTTGAACTAGTGATGGACACATGTCTGATGTCTTGACCCTTGTCGGCCCTTTCCCAGGTAACACAACAGTGTACCATCTTGCTCGAGACTTGTCGGTGGATTTTTAGTTCAATGTCGGTACAGGTAGGATGAACGATGAAGTCGCATCAGGGTTTTGGGTTTTGCAAGATAGAATCATCTAAATACAATTTGCACCAAATAGGTTTCATATTACTGAGAAAATCCGACTATGCCACTGTATGATACAGTTCCCACAGTCCAAGCTTTACTAGTATACCATCTGCATATGCTACTAAAACACACTGCACACACACAAATCAGCGCCTTACCCTCCAGAGATGAGCAATAAATAGGCTCGCTAGCTCAAGCCTCACTTATTCCCCCAATTTCTTCTCCCCACAAAAAAATAAAACGAGAAAATATATTTTGTCCATAGATTACAATGAACTAAGGGCAATCACAACAACATTACTCCTACACACAAACCAAAAACCGTTCCGATAATCTCCCTACCACCAAGCCTCAGAGCAGTAGCACTATCATCGTCTGCCGTTTGATCGTCTGAGTCAGCATCAGGTCCATCTGCTGGCGACTCCGCTGGTGACCCATCATCATCATTTGACTTACTAGATTTGGGTGCATCTGCAGCCTTGTCAGGGGCAGGAGCTGGTGCTGGGGTAGGGGAAGGAGCATCCTCGAACAGCTCTTTAGGCAACAATACCTTATCAATGGTGTAAACTGCAAGGGGCTGCTCATCCATCAAGGTCCCCGTGATCCTGGCTGTAGTGCTCTTGGTCTTGAGCGTCACTTGTTCTCCGTCATTTTGGACAGTGAAGTCAAACTTCTTGGCACCATCAGTGGCGAGGGTGTTCATGACCCCATTGTTGGATTTCAACATTGACATTGACATGTAGACAGGAACCCCGAAGAACTCAAGGAGTGAGACTTTGCCTGCAGCGGTTAGGTTCTTGAATCGTGGCAAGAAGGCCTTGAATGCATCGTCCATAGGGCAGAACACAGTCAATCCTCCCTCCACATTGTCCTGAGTGCCACAAACAAAGAACAGGCCCCCTCTCAGTAACAAGAAAAAACAAGAAAAAATTCTATAAAAGTAAAAATACCTTTCAACCGCACACAATTTATTCTCTTGATCCAAGCTGTAATATTAGTTGTAATATTAGGTCATATGATCCAAAACGTGTGCCTAAAACAGGCAATGTAGTAGTACTTACTTAGTCAGCTAAATCAACGCCAGTGATTAGTGGGCAACATGGCGTAATTGGAGCAACCTACCGTGACTCATCTTCCGCCCAAATAATTTTTAAAATAGGAATTTTTAGTTTTCTTTCTTATGGAAAGGGTTTCATTACAGCAACAACTCCATTATCTTCCTTCTTCATTTAAGCACCCGCCCTTGTTGGGGCGTTAGCGGAAATATAGTGAAATTTATAATCGAAAAGATAGTATTTTGATAACTCATTTAATTAATCACTCAATTTTATGGATATTACAATTTGGTCACTTGGACTTTTTAAACTCCTCACCGAACACTCTCTACTTCTTTTTTATTTATTTTGTTTCTCTACACTTCACACTTACCTAAAATGAAACTTCATATTTATAGACTACTATAATCTACTTAGAAAAATATTAGCATACTTGGTAGGTTTAGTATGTGGTTAGGATTATTTTTATTTTGTTTTGTTATCAAAACATATTAATTAGTTTAATTGAATAGTTGAAATATTTTTATGAAATTGTCTAGAGAATTGTAGATTCATTCTCAACATCCCCTCTTAATCTACAATTCGAAGTAGGTGTTTGAACTTTTCGAATTTGTCCTGTGAATTTATCCTCAAGTAGTGCTTGCAGATATCATGACGGATGATAATTCCATACAGAGGCTAATGAATTTTAGAAATCGATGGAGTTAAACACATCTAGATTTAGTAATGAATTGATAAAGTAATATATACCTGGTAAACTTTGGAAGCTTCAGGATTGGCGAGCAGAGTGTCGGCGAACACCTTACAACCGTGAGCCGACATAATGTCAGTCAAATTCAACTCGGCGGGGCCGGGAGTAGGGGCCGCCGCAACGTCGGAGGGGAGAATCTTGCTGATCTGAATGACAGAAATGTTGTAAGGAAGCTCCTCGAGGCCTTTGACGAAGAAGACATCGAGTTTTCCGCCGTTATCCTCGGGTCCGAGGGCGACTTTGCCGCCCTTGATGTCCGTAATGTTGACGAATCCGGAGGAACCAGCGGCAGATCCGGTGGCCTGGAAGAGAGTGGCGGCGAGTGCGGTGCCGTTGGTGATCTGGTGGAGCTTCTTGGGGCCGAAGTAGTCGAGGAGGACGTGGAGGGAGAGGATGTTCTTGATGGTATTGATGGAAGGTTTGGAGGCGAGGATGGAGGACATGGCGGCGTTGTCGACGGCGCAGACGGTGATGGTGGTTCGGGCGTTGATCTCACCGGCGAGGTGAGTGAGGGTGAGGTAGCGGTTGAAGGTGGAGAAGTCTGGGTGCTTGGCTAGGAGGCGGGTAATGTTGTGGCCGGAGACGACGGCGGAGGAGAAGAGGAAAAGGAGGGCAAGGAGGAGCGAGGCCGCCGGGGAGCGCATTGTGGCGGTATTCTAGGCAAAACTGAAAATGAGGGTTTTGGGGGAAAGTAGAAGGAGGAGTGTGAGTGTGGGTGTGGTAACAGTAGTAATGACTCAAGAGAGGAGCTGAGCTGTTCTGCTAAAAGAAAACTGGAAATTTGGGGAAAAGGGCAGCTATCTCTTACTATATTATAATTAATTATTATAGGGCGGGGTCTGGGGGTAGTTTTGGGATTAACAATTAATAAAATACGGAAGCTGTTGTAAACTTGAGGCTGACACACAACGGAAAATAGAGATTACCTATATTTCTTCCTCCTTTTAAGATCTTTCCTTTCCTTTCTGGCGTTTTCACTCGGTCACACCATAGAAGTTGGGGTTTGATTTTTGTTCATAAAAGTAAGAATATCATTTTTAAATTTATTGTTTCCTAAAACTTTTTTGACCTTGTTTGGTATAAAATATTTTAAATAACTAATCTTGTTTGGTGTGGAATATTTTTAATAGTTATGTAGCTATTTGAGATATTATAAATATTTAATGAGAAAGAAATTGAATTTTTAAATTTTTTTAGTAGAAAGGGCGGACATTAATCTTAGTTATTGTTTATTTTGGTGTAAACTTTGGTATTCGATCTATTGGCCAACTAATATAGTCGAGAAATTATCCCTGGGTTAAGGTTTTACTCCTCTCCCAACGTTGTTGTGGGAGATCGAACCTTGGTTTTCCCTTTTAAGTGCTGACACCACTACACCAATAACTCATTGATAGTTATTATTAATCATAATAAATCGTGGAAAATAAACCCCAATCGTGTTTGTTCAATACAATCAATAATCTCCAATTAAAAAGAAAAAATACAACGAATCCCAAAAAAATAATAATCATGGTGAGAAAGCGATCGACAATTCAATTCCTCTCTGAATAAGTATGGGCCGTCCAACTCATTCACGCAGGTTTGATGAAAAATGCCATCAATTAAAATATTATGGAGAAGGATCGGGATCACCACTACTAAATCAACCTGTAAATTACCTTCTGATAGCCCAAATCTCCCGCAATACGTAAACCATGAAGGGCAGCACACAATTCTGCGTGAGTTATTGTACAGACACCGAAGTTAGCAGCAAAGGCTGCTTGACATTTGCCCTTCGGTTTCCGAATAATTCCACATCCATCCCACCAAACTGTCAACTCAATGTGGTTTACTTATTTTTATGAATTACTTAATGTGGTTTATTTTAAGAGAGCATTTTTAATTACAACTCATAAGTGGAGTTGATCACACGAGGTAGCTGTAAAATGTTACGTCTATTTTTAGTGGTAATGACAAAGCAACAAAGCACATATACGATAATCCTTGAACTATTTCCACTTGTCTCGTCTGCAATCTTTGAACATCCTAATAACCAGACAGATTGTTACTATAACTGAAATCATGGAAATTGAATATCCTGCTGACAAAGGGATGTCATCTTGCGCATTCAAGCAAATGGAAACCATACCTGCAAATCAGAGAAGTCCACCATAGAAGTTTCTATATGAGGTGGGTGTAGTGTATTCATGTTTAGTTCTTCTTCTATGTTAAATAAGGTTAAAATCGTAAAGAACAAAACTCCCAAGAACTCACTCACTTATTAATTATTATGTAGGAGGGCTTAGGAGGGCTGTTAATATTGCATATTGATAGTCTCAATGCTTTTAATTAAAGTTAGGTTGTTTGGCTTGGAACTTAAGACAGACAGGGGAGGGCATCTGGGGATGTTTACTAAAAAAATAAGGCTATAGCTATAAATATGTAGAGGCAATTAGCATATTAGTTACTAAAATTTACTATGATAGATAATATATTATTGATCTCTATATAAAATATTATTGATCTCTAATTTATCTAATCATAAATAATATTAGCCTCTCTAAAAATATATATTCACAATAATTAAATTATTTGCCTCTACAGAAATTATAGTTGTTTAATATTTTTAGATTAATGAAGCTAAGGTGTTAGGTTTAGCGACAAATAACGTATTTATTTTTTCAAATTTAAAATAAAATAGTAATTGTTATAAAACTAAGAACAAAGAAGAGAAAAAGAACATGAGAGGAGAAGTACTTTCTTATTGAGGTGTGTGGAATGCTACAAATGAGAGCTCTATTTATAGGCTCATGAAATCATAGCCTACACTCTCTAATATTATTACACATAAAAGAGGGGAATGAAATACATTAAATCATACACATAAAGGAGGGGAATAAAATACATTAATCATAGAATGAGAAGTTACACAATTGGGCATTCACTACAATTATCTTCATAACACTCCCCCTTGAATGTCCATTGGTTAACGATATACATCATTCTTTGAATACGCGTTTGATACTGCCTCGTTAAAAACCTTACCAGGAAAACCCAGTGGGAAAAACCATGGTTAAGGGAAAAAGAGTGCAGTGCGTATCAACTCCAATTTTCCGAACTAGTCTCTCAAATGTTGATGTCGGAAGAGCCTTAGTGAATAAATCAGCCAAGTTATCACTTGAACGTACTTGTTTGACAGTGATGTCACCATTCTTTTGAAGGTCATGAGTGAAGAAGAATTTAGGAGAGGTATGTTTTGTTCTATCTCCTTTGATGTATCCCTCTTTCAATTGTACGATGCATGCAGCATTATCTTCATGCAAGGGTGTCGGGGCCATCTTTTCAGAAGTTAATCCACACGAACTTTGAATATGTTGAATTATAGACCTCAACCAAACACATTCACGACTAGCCTCATGTATTGCTAAAATCTCAGCATGGTTAGATGATGTGGCGGTAAGTGTTTGTTTCACAGAGCGCCAAGAAATTGTTGTATCACCACATGTGAATAAATAACCAGTTTGTGATTGGCTAGTATGAGGGTCAGATAGGTATCCAGCATCTGCATATCCTACCAAATCTGCTTTTGATTCATTCGAGAAGAATAATCCCATATCTTGTGTTCCTTGCAGATAGCGAAGTATATGTTTGACACCATTCCAATGTCTTCGTGTGGGAGAAGAACTGTATATTGCTAATAAATTAACGACAAATGATATGTCGGGTCTTGTATGATCGGCAAGGTACATTAGTGCACCGATTGCACTAAGATAAGGTACTTTAGGACCAAGTAGTTCTTCATCACTTTTCCGAGGTCTGAAGGGATCTTTATATCACATCTAGTGATCTGACAACCATCGGGGTACTCAATGGATGTGATTTATCCATGTAAAATCGTTTCAACACTTTAGTAGTGTATCCTTCTTGATGCACTAGAATACCGTTTGGTAGGTGCTCAACCTGCAAACCAAGACAATATTTTGTCCGCCCCAAATCTTTCATCTTAAATTCCTTTTTCAAGCAGGTGATTGCTTTTGTAAGCTCATTTGGAGTCCCAATGATATTTATGTCATCAACATAAACCGAAATGATAACGAACTCGGTTCCTAATCTTTTTAGGAAAACACATGGACATATCGGATCATTTGCATATCCTTCTTTGATCAAATATTCACTAAGGCGGTTATACCACATTACGCATTGTTTCAATCCATATAAGGATTTATTCAATTTGATCGAATAACGTTCTCGAGAACTTGATTTATAAGCTTCAGGCAAATGAAATCCTTCAGGAAATTTCATATAGATGTCGTTATCAAGTGATCCATATAAATAGGCAGTTACGACATCCATGAGAAGCAAATCTAATCCTTCTCGAATTGCCAGACTGATCAAATAACAAAAAGTAGTTGCATCCACCAAAGGAGAATATGTCTCCTCATAATCAATTTCAGGTCTTTGTGAAAATCCTTGGACAACAAGGCGTGCCTTGTACCTCGTAATTTCACCATTTTCATTACGTTTTCTTACAAAAACCCATTTGTACCCGACGGGGTTGACACCATCAGGTATAAGGACCACAGGTCCAAAAACTTTTCATTTTTCAAGAGAATGTAATTCTGCCTTAACTGCATCATTCCATTTTGGCCAATCCTTTTGTTTTTTGCATGCATTCATGGATTTTGGCTCAAGATCCTTATTTTCATAAATAACATTCAGCGCTAATTTATAAGCAAAAATTTCATCGACGTTAACTATATTGCGGTTCCATTGTTTACCATCCAAGACATAGTTGATTGAGATCTCATTATTTTCAATATGTTCAGGTACCTGATGCTGTTCTTGAGCTGATATATTAGCAATGTTTGGTAGCTTATCCTCGATTGGACCATCTTGATTTACAACTCCTTTTCTTTTTCGAGGATTTTTATCTTTGGAACCGATAGGTCTACCACGCTTCACACGTGCTTTAGACTCATTTGTATTTTCATGATGTCCAATAGGGACATCTATTCTTGATGGAGCATTCATTGCTGGAACATGAGATTTGGTTACTCGATGTGGGTCGGTAAAGCGTCGGCGCTTGATTCGCTAAACTTTGTAAATGAATTAGCTTTTGAATTTCTAGTTCATATTGTCTAGTACGAGGATCATAATGACATAATGCTAATTCATTCCAACTGATCTCTTTGTCCAGCTTATTATTTTCTCCCCCTAATGTTGGGAAAACTGATTCATCAAAGTGACAATCAGCAAAATGAGCTGTGAATAGATCTCCTGTCATTGGTTCAAAATATTTTATAATCGAGGGAGACTCATACCCAACATAAATTCCCAACCTCCTTTGAGGTCCCATCTTAGTGCGTTGTGGTGGTGTAATAGAGATGTAAACAGCACATCCAAATATTCTTAGATGGGATATATTCGGTTCCTGACCAAAAACCATTTGTAAGGGGGAATACTCGTGATAACTTGTTGGCCTGATGCGAATTAAAGATGCTGCATGTAAGACAGCATGCCCCCAACATGAAGTGGTAAGCTTTGCCTTCATTATCAATGGTCTTGCTATTAACTGTAAGCGTTTGATTAGAGATTCTGCTAAACCATTTTGTGTATGAACATGTGCTACGGGATGTTCAACATCAATTCCGACGGACATGCAATAATCATTAAAATGCCGTGAAGTAAATTCACCAAGCATTGTCAAGGCGTATCGTTATTATCGGATAATCCGGAAATCGTGCCCGTAATCTGATCAATTGAGCAAGTAATCGCGCAAATGCCAAATTACGAGTGGATAATAACGATACATGTGACCACTTAGTTGATGCATCAATTAAAACCATAAAATATCTAAATGGTCCGCATGATGGATGAATTGGTCCACAAATATCGCCTTGAATGCGTTCCAAAAATGTGAGCGATTCATTTCTCACTTTTATCGATGATGGTCGGATAATCAATTTTCCTTGAGAACATGCAATACAAGCCAAATCATTCGATTGGGGAATTCGCTTACTCATCAACGAGTGTCCAAGGGAATTCTCAAGTATTTTACGCATCATAATTGTTCCGGGATGGCCTAACCGGTTATGCCAAATTACAAATCTATCATGATCCATAAACTTAGAGTTTATAATGGAATGTGATTCAATTGTACTAATAAACGTGTAGTACAAACTGGAAGAAATAGATGGTAGTTTTTCAAGATAACATTTGTTACCATCTACCATACTTGTGATGGCAATATATTCTTTATTTTCTTCCTCAATTGTCTCGATGTGATATCCGTCACGACGGATATCTTTATGACTTAATAAGTTGCGGTGAGACTTTGTAGAATATAATCATCAATATGCATTCTAGTTCCTCCGTGTAGTAGCACGGTTGCTCTTCCAGAGCCTTCAATTAAATTACTACTACCGGATATAGTGCTAACATTAGCTTCTCGCATCACTAGATGAGAAAAATACTTCCTATCCTTTAGAATAGTATGAGTGGAAGCACTATCGATGAGACACACATCCTCATTTTTTATATTGTCGTGGATGGCAGTAGTATCCATGATATAACACAAAAATGATAATCCATATTAGAAGGGACAATTATGATGGGAAATTTATTAATAAAAAGAAATATAAAAAAAAATGAGAAAACACTTTCAAGAAAAACAAACTCAAACAAATCAAATGAGAACGATAATAAAGTGCATACATCAAGGCACCATTTTGTAATAACAGATATCTCAACAACATTCTTATTTCTCAACATTTCCATCATGAGGAGGAAAGAAGTCAGCAACATCCAGATGAGTGGTGTCAAATTGGCCATGGTTCAAAACACCTTCCTCAATGACCATATTGGTTTCAACCTTCTTGTCTTTCCTTGACTCTTGGTAAAGATTGATAAGATGTCTAGGTGTATGATAAGTGCGAGTCCAATGATCGCCACCACATCTAGTACACATATTTTGAAAGTTTCTGTTGCTAGGCCCACCTCGTTCCTTATTCATTCGCCCATCCCGTTTGAAATGTGGACGAGAAGAGTGGTTGAATCTCTGAAGGTGACCGTGACCATAATCACGTCCACGACCATGGACATTATTGCGACCATATCCACCACCACGGTTATGACCACGACCACGACCACGGCCACGGCCACATCCACGATATTGATCAAAATGGTGGCCATTTGTCGCGTTAGCTTCCGGAAATGGAGCCATACCAGTGGGGCGTGATTGGTGATTCTTCAATAAGAGGTCATTGTTTTGCTCGGCCACTAAGAGACATGATATTAATTCAGAATATTTGGTGAAGCCCTTCTCCCGATATTGTTGTTGGAGAACTATATTGGAAGCATGGAAAGTGGAAAATGTCTTCTCGAGCATTTCCTTATCAGTGATTTTCTCGCCACATAGCAACAACTACGAGCAAATTTTGAAGAGGCGAATTGTACTCGCTCACGGATTTGAAATCTTGTAGGCGTAAATGCACCCAATTATCACGAGCTCGAGGGAGAATCACCGTTCTCTGGTGGTCATATCGGTCTTTGAGATTATTCCACAATTCGAGAGGATCTTTGATGGTGAGATACTCATTTTTCAAGCCCTCGTCAAGATGGTGGCAAATAAAGATCAAAGCCTTGGCTTTGTCTTGGGCAGATATTTCTGTTTCATCGTTAATCGTGTCGCCCAACCCTTTGGCTTGCAAATGGATGTCAGCATCCGAGACCCACGAGAGGTAATTTTTGCCCGAAACGTCAAGGGCCACAAACTCAAGTTTAGAAATATTCGACTTGCAAGAAGCAAATTGAATTACAAATATATTATAAGCCAAATAATAAAACATATGAAAATGATATAATAATTAAAATAGTAACGGTAATGGAACATTCATTAACATAGAAATAAAGAATGCTTTAAAGAAATAATAATAATAATAATAGTGGCATACCCATCTTCAAACATAACTATATAGACATTTAAATAGTGATAAAGGTTTTCTCTTTTGGGTAGGAACAAAAAAAAACAGAGGTATTCATGAATTATAAACAAAATGCACAACAAAAGAGTTAACTATAATGAGATGATAAATTTTAATATATTTGTATAACGGCTAAAATATCATATATATACGTGACAAAAACATCAATATGATCATTTAAAATAGGATGGAAAAAATGCTAACAATATAATGTGAGTTCACTTAGAAAAATGCATAAAATATTTTATAAATATTGTTGCCTAGAAGAGATACTCATGCATATGCCATAATAAAATAGCAACTATATCTATTTTAGAATTGATCATGAATTAAAAAGGCAACATACAAGTAAAAAAAAATACTATGGAAAGAAACGGAAGATATAAAATATGATAGGTCATAATAATATATACTATAAAATATACATGATGATAACTAAACGTTTAGGCCAGCCTATAAAGGCATGATATTTGACCAATATAAACGTTTGATAATAGTCATCAATAGAAAAATGACAAAGTCGTTTTTGAAATCGGTAAAATGAGAAAGATCACCATTTGTTACATATAAAAAAAATAGAAATGGATTCCTTTCTCTAACTCTAATTTTGAAAAAGAAGATTTTATAAGCAAATAAAAGAACAAGATAAATAATAATAATAACTTTGGCAAATAACAACCTTCGTGAAAACTTCGAGAAAATAGGCAGAGCACTCGTGCTGATAACGTGTTATAAAACTAAGAACAAAGAAGAGAACAAGAACATGAGAGGAGAAGTACTTTCTTATTGAGATGTGTGGAATGCTACAAATGAGAGCTCTATTTATAGGCTCATGAAATCATAACCTACACTCTCTAATATTATTACACATAAAAGAGGGGAATGAAATACATTAAATCATACACATAAAGGAGGGGAATAAAATACATTAATCATAGAATGAGGAGTTACACAATTGGGCATTCACTACAATTATCTTCATAACAGTAATTAATTTATTTGTAAACTTTGTTACTAAAATATGAAATGAAATAATAAATAAAAAGGAGAAAGGGTCATAGTAGATTAATAAGTCGCTTTATTTCCAACTTTTCTAATTTTTAATGAGGTAATTATCGGATTGACTAGTTAATGAGGTAATTAAATTATGTGTAATACTTCGGTGGAAACATACACCAAGTACAAACGTCAGGTGACGAGTTCTGATGACCCTCCCAATTTTATGTCATTGAAACCCTTAAATTTGTGTAATTAACAACTTCATCATCCGAAAATTTAGCCATGTTGCTTTCGAATATGCTATTTAACATAATATTCCCTAAAGTTACGATTCATCATCTTCCTCGATTAATTAGGGATTGTCTTTCAAACATCATTTTTCGTTAGTTTGTGACTTGCTTTCATCCACTGATTTTGATCTTCTTTTATATCATTTTCTTGCTCAATTTTACAGCCATGGATTTGGAAGCTCTAAGCTAATCATCTCTGCCATTTCCACAAATAATCGCCATTGAGATTTTGAATGAGTTATCTTCCTCCAATCTATCCACTGAAGACACAGGCACTCAATGATCTCTATAATCTCTTTTAAGTCGTTAGTAATATTGTCGAGTTTCACAAGATCAATTCATCTCCACCCTCATACGATGAGAAAGAAAATTGATCGACTTGATGAAGAGAAAATAAGAGAAAAGCATTACGATTGACTATTGGATTTTCCGGCGTTAGTAATAGGATTAAACATAGATATATTAATTCTTTGGCCGAGTTGGGGTTTTACTGATTTTCCGATTTGTGTTTTTGCTCTTAAGTAAGCTTTGAGGTGTTGTAGTGAGAAATTGATTCGAGAAATTAGGGTTTCCTTCCAACTTAACTACTCTGAAAGTGCCATATTACATGCTTTTACCTGTTTTGCCTGTTGCTTTGAGTTCTTTTAAATCATCTTCCAATTTAGATTCATGAATGTCTACTATACTTCCAGGAACATGCTGATAAATTATAGCCATTTGATGGCCCTTTATCTCTTCCCTGTGCCTGGTTATTGTTTAGTCAAACTAGGTACATTTTCCCCGACGACAGCAGTGTGAGCTGGAAATTAACACCGTCGATAAATCAATATTGCGGAGATCACTTTATCTTATTTTTTTAGGAAATTAATTTGCATATTTTTACATTTTTAAGGACTAATACAACATTATTTAATCAAAAATAAAAACTATCCAATAATATAACGTCACATAATATTTGTATCAGATACATGTTTCCACCGGAATGTCCCCTTAAATTATATTATATAAACATAGTAATGTCTCAAACCCACAATCTCACGATAAACCTCCTTCCCCACTTCATACTCCACAAACTTTTTCTGTAAGTTATAATGTTTGTAACTGAAACTCAAGGTTACTGTAACCGCATCCATATATTATTGAAGAAAATATGGTTGGATTCGGAAAAGAAAAATTCCACTTTCCCTCCACGAATTCGACAAAGGTCGGGAAGGATGCAATTAGGAGTATTATCAATCTCTTGATCAGCAGGCCAATAAAGAAGCAGCGAAGGTTACTACAGTTGTACAGAATGTTCATGTTCTCCTCTTCCATGTCATCGGGATCCTATCTAGCTAGGGAATCGTATTCTGTTTTTGCAGGATCATTTTGGTAGCAACACAGAAGTATGACTCACATTTGACAGATCTGAAACTTCCCGTCGACCGATGATTCTTATATTTGAAACTTTCGTTATTGAATTTCAGATAAACAAGGAGCTTTTTAAGTGTTTGTTTTCATGGTTTGGATTTGGTTTTAGTGCACCTTTAGATTATATTGAAGCTTTCAGCTATTGCAAATGTAGCAGGACGGATGATTGTTTGACCATTATTTTTTAGATGTTAGTTGTCATGTTAATTGAAATTTAAATGGTGAATATAACAGGCCATTGAAGAAGAGTTGAAGATTAAAGCTATTTACAACGAAGAATAGTTTACAATAATTAATTTGTTGTTTTGTGGAAGTTTATTCTTGTATTCTAAAATTTTAGTTATTCCATGTACTTTGGATTATTATTTTTCAATAATAATACAAATTTTTATTATTTTTATTCCTCCACCTTAATTCTAGGAAAGAAAATAACTGTTACCTCAACCAAATAAAAAAACCGCGTAACTTCAAAATTGCCTCAGTTTTTTCAACCCGAAGAGTTGGAACTGTTTGATATTCTTGGTTGTTGATTGCCCCAAACGGCAAATAGTTCCAACTTCAAGGTCCTTTGTAAATTGCCTCAGATTTCAAGTAATGTGAAATCATTATTTTTAGTGCTCCTCAAAATATTTAATACAAAGTTATGAACTAAACAAACTAATTTTTTTTGCAACAATAGATATTTCTTCCATAAAAACAGATATTTATGTATTATTGAAAATAATTTATACATCTAAAATAATGTTTTCAAACCATATGTAATTTGAAATTTAGGGAATAAATGTGTATTATGGTCAATACTTCTTACACGAATTTATTCCTTTTTTATAAAATTACCGAGTTTAATTGCTCTATCAAATAAAAAATAATTTAATTGTAGAAACATCGTGTTTGTTAATAAACTCTATTACTTTATACATCATCATATAATGATTACGGTGGCTCTCTAAAGTAAGGGCTCAACTCAATTTGTTTAATAAATGTGAGAATACATCCACAACAATAACAAGCAAATAATATGAAATTTAGTAAACTTCATATTTTTTATAGAGTAATTATCTGTTGAGTCATTTACAACTTAATGGGTCGGGTAAGTGTGTGATTTGAAATAAAAAATATTTAAAATAGCTAAAAAGTTAAAATAGAATAAATTTTGACAAAACTTGTTATTTTTAAAATATATCATTGAGAATAGGTGATTTAAGAGTGATTTCACTATAATTATTACAACGAGTAAAAATTAGAAAAAAATATATAAAGACGAAAATACCTCCAACTTTTTTTTTTGAAAAACCTACAAAAAAAGACAATTATGATTAAAATTTCTTCTTTTTTTAATGTTTACACAGATGATTTAAGACAAAATCTCTTTCCATACCTAAAGCATCGTCCAAATTTTATAGCACGTTCTTTTTTGTTGGTGTCTAATTTGTTATTTTTACACAACTATTTACTTGAAATCTTTTAAACTGTAATCTTTTCTTATTATTTTTAGATTTAAGTTTTAGATATAATTAATGTAGTTTAGAATCGATAATGCCAATATAAAATATTGTGTTAAAATAGTAAAAAGTAAAATCAACTAATGGTTCGGTTTAATAAATAAAAATAAATCAGACAGAATACCAATTTAATTAGTTAAAAGTAAATTGGTGAACGGGCATGTGACTACTCTAATTATCATCAGAGGCATAAATATGTGTCTCTAGAAAGTTAAGAAATAAAAAATTATGCATATAATGTGAGATATAAAAATAAATATATGTATCGAAAACATTCAATAGAAGCAAATTTAGTTGTATCAAAACTTAAGCATTAGAAACAGATATTTATGCCTTTTAATTAGGAAAGAAAAGCAAAAATTTTAGTATCTAAAAACTAGTTTAGATGATAAAAAATTGTCATGTAAAAGATTAATAAATAACAAAAAAATAGTATTTGTTTGTTTATTTTAAGACAGATGTTAACATTTGTTTTCGAAAACATTTCACAACAAAAACATCGGATACTTATAAAATATTTATCTCTATAAAATTATAAAAACTAATAAATATCATTTAAAAAAAAACTCACTAAATCCACTTTTTGTTGTTGTAGTGGTTATGGGAAACGAAGCTTGGAATGTAACAAGAAGAAGCAAAGGTAAGGTAAGAGGAATCAAATTAGACGCAGAGGTTGGATCAGAGAAGGACGAGGAGGAATGTCACATGTGTTTCGGTTAAAGTTGCAAATCCACAATCTGGGGGTTTGGCTTCGAGAGAAATTAAGGTATTTTGCTTGCAGCATTTTTCTAAAGCTGTCAAGACAGTACAGCATATGCTTCAGCTTTTCTCTTATAATATCAATTCCTGAACCAATCTTTATTACAAAAAGAAAACATTGAATTAATCAACCGGGCAATTCGGTTTGGTTCTATCCAACGAACCATGAAGAGCGAACCAAAAGTTCGACCCAATCTCGCATCCCCGAAACCGTCTGCAATCGGGCGATGAAAACGAATAGACGACGGTGAACTAACAAAATAGAAACGACTGGATGTTTTAGGTTAGCTCCCAATTATTTACAAGGAAGGAAATTAGTCCATATTTTAATATGGGTCATCTTGGCCTTCATCTTCTCCAATTTAAAGCCGGCCGTCGGCGGGTGTGGAAACTTAGGATCCCGACAGACACATGCCGTGAAGTTAGATTAATAAAGAAGAAGAAAGCGTGCTAGCTAGTTGCTAATTGGATTGGAAATATTAAATTCATTTTTTTATGGATAATTTTATTCATCAAGCTCGCAGAGTCGCAATCGTACAACTCAAACAATAGAATACAACAACAACCAGTAAGAAAAGGGAACCTATGGATGCTGAGAAATCAATGTACAAACACAGAGATTCAACTAACTAAAAATACAATGTTAAGGAAATCAGATCAAAACGGCCGGCCCATTGGTTCGACCGTGAATTGGTTATGGAGCCGATACCAAGTTGCCGGTTGATGAGAATGGTCAAAACCGGGCGTCGACCTGGTTCGATCGAAAAAACCAGTCGGTTTGACTGGAATTGTTTGGCTGGTCGGACCCAATTTTTGTGACTACATAAAAATTTCAAATCATTTATGACTTTTTAAAAAATGATTCAATACCTATATTTTTTACAATTTAGAATATGATATTGAACTATCTATACTAGTGGTTTGATCCGGTTCAATCAAAAAATCATCAAGTCCAGCTTAACTATATTTATTTATTTAATTAATAATTAAAACGGTCCAACCCGATTTTAAAAACGGTTGAATTCCGATCGAACCATCAAATCCTAAACCCCTAACCTCACAGGTTCAATCTCCGGTACGATTTTCAAAACCTTGGTTTCCACTACATTCCAGGACTGCTTATAAAAATCAGAGGAAAATCCATAAAGCCCCAGATTCTTCCCTCTAGGAATGGTAAATAAAGCAGTTTTGACTTCCTTTGGAGTAATACAAGCACACAAACAACTACATTGACCTACAGTGAACTTTGGAGAGAAACATTTTTCTCAATCTGCAACTGACTTACTCTCCACATCATAATTAGCTGTACCTAACAAATTTTGATAATAATCCACTACAACTTTCGCTATATCATGAATCTTAGTGACATAATTGTCATCAGCTGCTTCAATCCTTGCTATATGTTTCCTTTTTTGCTTTATGTTTACTGCTTTGTGAAAGGAGGTATTACTTCACCTAGCTTCAACCAATCCTTCTTAGCTTTCTGCAGATATAAAGACTCCTCCACTTGTTTTATAATGTTCCAGACATCTTGTTTTTCATGCGCTATCTAAATACTACCAGGTGAGGGATAAGCAAGGGCTTCTGATGACACTCGATTTGTCGTGTTCATCGTCCTTGTTTAAGCGACACTTCATGCATATTTATATAATTTTGGGTAGAAGTTTAGGATGTTTCGTGCATTTAACTTCTATCTTGATTTAGTGTCCCGGACCCGTTCGAGGTCAATTTGGTGTTGTTTCCCAGTGTTTTTGATCGATTTTCAGGCACACAACGATGTCGGGGCATTATTTGGAACTGTATGATGTGCAAGCAGGAGCTAAATGCATCAAAGAATGGAAAAATCACAAAGTTTAGGCGATGTACGGTGTATGGGGACAAGCGGGAACTAAGATGGATGATTTAAGCTGTTCGGAGCGGATGGTTGCTGAAAATAAAGGGGAACATGGCGTGTCCCTTGAGAACACGGCGTGTTCCTTAAGGACATGACCGTGTCCTTTTCTTTGGAAGTTACGGTAGAGAAGTTACTTTCATAGAACACGTCTGTGTCCTTTTAGGAACACGACATGTCCTTTTCTCTGGAAGTTACGACCGAGAAGCAGTTTTCATAGAACACGTTCATGTCCTTTTAGGAACACGACGTGTCCTATGGAACACAATGTGTCCTTCTCGGACACGTCATGTTCTGCCCCCAGACGGATTTTCTCAACAAATTTCCTTCTCCAATTGGGAATAGACGATATAAAACCCGATTCTCCCTCATTCCAAGACAGACATTTGGGGACGAAATTGAGAGCTTTATTGAGAGATTTGAGAGCATCTAGATGTAAATTTAAGGAGTTCGGAATCGGCGAAGTAATCAAGACGGCGAATCAAGTTCTCGGGAAGATTGGCGAAATTAGTTTTTTCATAATTCTTTGTGTAAACCTAGATTTAATGTCTTCCTCTTCTGATTATGATTTGTCTCTTGAGAGTATGAGAACTTAAACTTCTCTTGCTTAGATTTGATGAACCCTAGGTTAATTCCTATGAATGAATGATTTGACGACTTTAGTTGATTTATGCGAGTTGGATAGATTTCATTGCATATTGGATTTCGTTTTCGATTTGTTCTTGCTTGATCAACTTGAATGGATCTCTGTTAGATTTGTCTTAGACTCGTGAGAGCTTGCATTCCTAGAATGCCCAAATCAAATAACTAGGTTAGACGATAACCCTCATCCGGGAGCGAATGAACTAGTCTGTCGTGTGAGCAATTCTAAATCGGTAAATAGCCTAGCGGGTTTTGGATCTTTGTCTCGAAAGAGTGGACTAGAATACTAGATAGGTAGTAAAGTAGCGGCCCCGAAAGGGCATGATTTGATTATAGAAGAATTGCATCTATCCTGTTTCGTGTAAATCGTGGAACTTGTCTATCATTTGTGAATTAGAATTGCCTAGGAGGATTCAAAATCTAAGTAGTTTCATCTTTGATTGTCAAAATGTTAATTATGCCGTCTTGCAGCCATTTACTTTTAAGAAAATTTCATTTTCATTTTGATTGATTGATTGATCTCGTGGCACCTAAACAACATTCGTTGATACGTCGATTGATACTAATTACAATTTTGAGTAAGATTCTAAAAGAGACCATAAGGAGATTCAACTTGGTTAATTTATTAGACGGATTATTTTGAGAGTGCTAAAAATGCTAAATCAAATTGCCACCATTGGCGGGGAATTCTTTATAGTATCTGAAATTAGTTCGATTAGTATTAATCTTCACCCCCGCTTTAAATTTTGGCTTTCATAGTTACTTTTCATTTGTGTTATTTTTTTCCTTGCGCAGGTGTGCTTACATTGCATGTCACTAGTAGCGACACAGTCCAAATCAGGTCAAAATTCTCACCAGGACTTGCGCTCATAACAAGAAGAAGGAGAGATTACTGAATCTCTCAAAGCTCTATTAGGTAGTGATGAAGAATCTCAGCTCGAAGACTCTTCTGACTTAGAGTATTCAAGCTCAGATCACAGTTACACTTCCGGGCTTACTGAACCAATGGTGGCTGCAAGAACCCTTGCCGATTACACCAAGCCTAGTGCTACAAACTCCACATTGAGTATGGTCCGTTTTGAACAAGATGATGAGAAATATGAGATTTAGGGGGAATCTCATCTCCTTAATTTATCAGAATTTGAAGTTTGAAGGAAGGACAAATGAAAATCGATGTGCTCATCTAGTGGACTTCTATGCTTACAACGAAACTGTCAATCTGCGAGGTTTTTCTGATGAAGCAATGAAGCTTAAACTTTTCAAATGGTCTCTCCAAGGAGTAGCAAGAAGATGGATGATTAGTCAAGCTTTTGTAGAAGAGTACTATCCGCCAACAAAGACTGCAGCTATCAGAGAATCAATCTCTTGGATTCATTAGAGAGAAGGAGAGAGCTTATATGAGTTATGGAATCGGGTTTGGGAGTTGTTATCTAATTTCCCTCACTATGGTTACACAGATAGTCAGCTGGTAGACATGTTCAACAAATCTTTTGATAGAGCTACAACAATGCTAGTACATCAACTAGCAAAAGGAGATCTCACTGCTGTCACCCCTGCAGCTACTTTGCAACACATTGCTTCACGTGCAACAAAAGTCTAGAAATTGGGTGAGGAACACAATTCAGCCAGCAAATGTAGTGTCCTCTAATTATATAGAAAATATTGCCTTTAGAGCTCAGGTTAAGGCATTAGAGAAGAGGATTGACAGTTTGAAAATTTCAAACCTCCCTGCTGCTTCTGTTTACACATGTGTTTGGTGTGGTATTTGTGATAGCCAGGTAGAATGTGAAAACTTCCTCACCAGCAACCCCATGACAATGGAAGAGGTAGATTTTGTTCAAGGGGGTTATCCTTTCAGTCGGCAGGGATATCAAGACTTCAGAGTAAAGAACACTGGAGATCGACAATTCAACTTTGCACACCCACGTGCTGATACAAGAGAGGACAATAAAAATGCTCTCATCCTTGGTCGACCGTTCTTAGCCATTACTGGTGCCATCATAGATGTGCAAGCAAGACAAATGACTTTGAGGATTGGAGAAGAGAAGATTGTCCTTGAGATATCTAGTTCCACCTCAAGTATGATTGCATCCCCTAAGCTTAAATTGCATGAAAAACACCTTGCTAAAGTGAATGCTGTCACTCTCGATTCTACTTTGCCTATTGATCCATCTTTTGAGCAGAAAAGAATTCCAAAGAAACAGGTTAATCTAGAGATGGTCTTCACCAACGAAAAGGGAAAGCCAAAACTAGGAGAGACGAGGCAACCAATCAAGCCCCCTGATGATAATGTAGTAAAAAATGAGTGGTTCGGACCGTTTGAAGTCACCGGTGTCAGAGATGATGGCAGTGTAGAACTTTTTTATGCAAGAAAGAGAAAGTGGCTACTTTGGAGTGGAGCATATAAGCTGTATGTAAAAAACAATGAAGCTAGCATCAATGAAGTTCTGAGTTGGGTTGTCCTAACTTAATCATCCATGTATCATCTAGCTCAAAGACGTTAAAGAAAGAGCGCTTCATGGGAGGCAACCCACGCCTGGAGTAAGTCTTTTGCATTTTATTTGAGTCAAATTTCATGTTTAAGTGATAATCATTCTACTTTAGACTTTTTATTTTCTTTCTTTTTTTTATCATAAATCCATCTTGTTATGCGTCTGGCTTGGACACTTGTCCTAGTTCCTTTTTACTTTTATTTTTGGTTTTGTGTGTGTGTTTGAGTGTGTTTTAGGAGTTAGTTGGCCGTTGAGTTTGAACTTCATGAATCATGTATCGAGCCTCTTAGATTTCTCACGGCTTCCAGGTATTCCTATGCACTTTTCAGTTTCATTTAGTGAGGACACTGTCTAGACTAAGTGTGGGGGTGGGTTTGCATATGATTCTTATTAGCTAGTCTTGATTGGTGCTTTTCATCTTGCATTTGAGTCCAAACCTCAAGCTTGTTGGAACCATCTTTGAATCGATCACTTGACATGCTCAGGAAATTTCCATGTGATTTATGCACTTGAATTGTCGATTTACTTGTGAACCTAGATTTGATTGGAGTATTGGCCAATGATCAAAGTCTATTGATTCATTCTTTAGAGCAACTTTGATGTGTTTAAAATAGCATGGGCTCTCCAACTTGATGTGACCAGGCATGCATGTTACCGAATTACCATCTAGCAAAACATTATGTTATTTAAAAGACGCATAGATAATCTGCTCCATCAGTAGATTTATCCTTCAAATTATTTTGAGTGGTCTTCTCTGTTTGCGATTAATCCGATACTTGCATGATACCACTCTAAATTTTCTTGGCACTGATTCACTAGAATGATAGAGGCAATTAGAAAAGCTCTACCACAAAACATCTATCCTATCCTTACATTTTCTCCTAGGTAATCCAATCATAGCCAAACAACATTTTTCGTACCCCCATAATATTGTATCCCCTTTGTTTCTAGTCTTCATTTGATCATGTGTATATTAGTGGCATGTAACTCGGTAGAGTCAAGGAGTTAATAAAGTTACTAAATTAAATTTAATGCACGATTATACAATTTCCCTTGATTTTTGGGATACATTGTAGAAAACTAAAAAATATGAGAAAAAGATAGGAAAATTGAAACTCTCAAAAGAAGGAAGGACACAAGTAAAAATCCAGTCTCGAGAGAAGAAAAATTGAAAATATCAAAATAAGACCAAAAGGTCTCGAGTTAGTTGAATAAATGATCAAATAAGCTCGAAGTAGTAGTTGGAATAAGGGATAGACGAGCTAATTTGTAGCTCTTGGTAGAATTAGCTCCTTAGATAACATTTTTTTGTGATTAGTAACTTAGCTTCATATTAGAGTAGACTGAGTCGTTTGCCACTATGTACACTCACCACCAAAAGTCATTTCACCTTCTCTTCTCTTTTTTGTCCACATTAAAAAGCCAAATAAAAGACCTCTGGATTAGTGCTTGAAGTGCCTTGATGTGATGAGTAGGAGTAGGTTGATATGAAAGTGGTTGAAGCGCACTTCAGAGTTGACGATGAGCGCATAAACACCATCCGTAAAACACTGTGACTTCATTATTGGCTTCATCTTTAAGCCAAAATTTCCCTTGAGAGTAAGTCTAGATTATTGGTGTAACCTCTGTGAAACCCGCCCCTAGATGACTCGATTGAACCACATAGTTCGATCCATACAACAGTCACGAGTTCACTCAATCATAAGAAAACTCAAGATACACATGAAAACAACTATACTGAATGGCCTCATAACATAAGTAAAAATGATGAAAAGTAAACCGAGCGTCTATGGCTCAAAACCAGTATCAAAACATAAGAAAACATATCAACATCCAAAGATAAGTCTGATAAAACAATTGAAACAAAGAAATGTCTGAAAACATGGAAACGTCTGAAAGCCTGAAAACGATGAAAGGGATAACTGAGGTACCTCTCTCCGTGACTCCCAAAGTCACTCCGTGGACGCGTTGCTGCTCATGCTTCTCTCTTAGGCAGCATTTGATCCTGAAGCCTCAAGGTGGATCGTACATGAAGAAATGAGATGAGGGTCAACGATAAGCACTAAGTAACCACGCCTAAACGTGAAGAACTGAACTAGTATCTAGTAAAGTGACCATGTGGTCTTGTAGGCATAGTCCTAATGTCAGCCACCCCTAGCTATGAGCGGACAACCTCATGGTGGATCAGACCATGAAACTACCCTGAAAAGTCATGAGTGCAACACTGAAAGTTAAGTTATTACGCCCTGTGTAAACCTCAATTAATCTTGGGGGATTGTGCAATCCAAAGGGTGGGTAACCAATGTATAACATGAGCTAATCTAAGTAGTCCTAATTCTTATCCTAAACATGAACTGTGAATCACACGCACAGTTCATCATTGTGAGTTTATGCTAAAAAATAACAACTGTTAGTGCTGTAGATCACACGCTACTCCACAACCTGAAATACTCAACTGCCAATCATAACCACCTGTATAGTAGATCACATGCTACTGTACAGTCCTAAAAATCCAAGCAAGGATTCCTGAAAAGTAATTACAATTTTTTGCATAAAGCAAAAAAGTAATCTTAACCCCTACCTCTAAAAAGCTTTCCTTTGAAGAGTTTGATCTGAAGTTGTCTCCCTAAAGCTCAATTACTTGATCCGAATGATATGTTGAGATCAAACTAGGATTGAAACCCTAAATTTCCCAAATCCTAACTTGACTAGATTTTCCTACGTAGGATTCAAATCAAAGGATCGGGAAAGGAGGAAGCATATAGATTACCTTCAGAAGTTTCCTCAATGATCTCTAAGCCTTTCCTACTGGTCTGGGATTGATGAACAAGGTCCTCCCCTCTGCTTGGAATCAATCTCCATTTGTTAGTGATATTGCAAAAGTAGGTTTCTATAATTCCGAGTTCTGGAAATCATGACTCTGTTTTTATAAACAGTCCACCACGCCCGTGGCGTACATAACACCACGTTCGTGGTTGCATGACAAACACACCCGTGACCTACTGATGGTCACGGCCATGATTCTTCTATTAGCCATGATCGTGACCGTGACTGACCACGACCGTGATCTACCTAATGATCACGCCCGTGGAAGACTGTCGGTCATGCCCGTGATGGTCCATCTGACAGCCAGTTCAAAGACTCACAGAAACCGAACAAAAATAGTCAAACATTTACCCGATATCGGGGTGTCACAACTTTCCCCTCCTACAAAAGGTTTCGTTCCGAAACTTGAATGTGAAAAGCTTAACATGGGGAAAACAAATTACCTGCTAGGTAATTCTGTATGAGCTCCAGATTGCATTCTTTCATGCTAGCCTTGGTATCCAATGTTGCAGCCTCGACATCCTAATTTCGCAAATCACTTTTAGCATTGGCATCTCGTTGCTCCTTAGCTTGGGGACCTTTTTGTCCACAATCTGAGTTGGGCTCCGTAAAGGTGAGGTCTCTCTATAACTGATCTCATCTGGCTGGATCACCTGGTTTGACTTGCCAATTAATCATGAAGCACGCTCACATGGAAAAAACTATGTATCTTATCCACCTCAGTAGTTAAGGCCAACTCATAAGCTACTGGCTCAATCCTCTGAATGATATCGTAAAGGCCAATGAATCGGGAGCCAACTTTCCTTTCCTACCAAACTGTATCAACCCCTTCCAGAGGGATACCCAAAGGAAGACCTTGTCCCATTTCTTAAAGCTAACCTCTCTGGCCTTTATATCGGCATACTGCTTCTACCGACTCTAAGCCACACCCTGCTGGGCTCGAATCACTCTAACTCGTGAGGCTATCTCCTGAACCATCTGAGGTCCAGTTAACAACTTCTCTCCCTTCCTATTCCAAAAGAGAGGGGTCCTGAACTTCCTGCCATACATGGCCTTGAATGGGGCTACACCTAAGCTGTGATGGTAAGAGTTATTATAAGCGAACTCCACCATCGACAAAACCTTTAACCAAGGTTCATCAAACTCCAACACACACGAGCGTAACTGCTCCTCCAAGGTGAACATAGTTCGCTCTGACCATCAGTCCATGGATGATAAGCTGTAAAGAAGTTGAGCTTAGTCCCCAAGGCTCTGTGCAAACACTTCCATAAGTGGGAACTGAAATTAGGGTCCCCATCCGATACAATCATCTTCGGTACATAGTGCAATCTTACAATATGCTCAAGATACAAACTTGTCAACTCCTCCACATCCGACTTGAACCAAATGGGTATGACATGTGCCACCTTGGTCAACCGGTCCAGTATGACCCACACTGCATGTTTCCCATTGACCAAGGGAAAACCACTGACGAAGTCCATCATGATGTCCTTGAACTTCCACATCCGTATAGGTAGGGGGTGAAGCAACCCTCCCGATGCCCGATGGTCGAACTTTGCCTTATGGCCCACCAAGAAACTAGTCACATGCTGAATCACCTGCTTCTTCATACCAGGCCACCAATAGTGAGGATGGGTGCATATAATAAGTGGACAAATGCTCCTCATCAAAAATATCATCTCTCAGGTTCGACCCCAAAGGTACATACACTCTGACTTGGAAGAGCATCACGCCATCGTTCCAAGTGTAGGGTATAAACTTGCCGGCTGACACCAGCTGCTGAGTCTTCATCACCAACTCGTCTGTCGCCTGAGCCTCAGTAATTCGAACCAGCAACAAGGGTTGTACTACCAATCTGGCCAGTATCTCTTTGACTGGATCCACCTCCAACTCTGTACCCATGCTCCTCATCTCTACCAGCTCGGGCAACCCCTCCCTTCCCGCTCAAAGTATCAACCACTACATTGGCCTTTCCTGGGTGATAGTCTATCACACAGTCATATTCCTTAAGTAGCTCTACCCAGCGTCTCTACATGCTGTTGAGGTCCTTAAGCCAATCAAGTACTTGAGACTCTTGTGATTGGTCTTGATCCTAAAATTCTCGTCATCTTTTTCTCACCTAAAATTCACTTCATGCACCTTTAACTAGCATGATGCATAAGCTACCACTCTGTCGTTCTGCATCAGAACACAACCTAACCTTGAATACGAAGCATCACTATAAACAACATACCACCCACAACATAATCTAACTTCTATCTCGATTTAGTGCCTCAGAGTCGTTCAGGGTCCGTTTGATGTTGTTTCGTAGTGTTTTTGATAGATTTTAGGCACACATCAATGTCGGGGCATTATCTAGGAACTACGATGAATGATATAAGCTGCTTGAAGTGGATGGTTGCTAAAACTCAAGGGGAAGACGACGTATCCCTTGAGAACACAACCGTGTCCTTTTTTCTGGAAGTTACGACTGAGAAGCTATTTTCATAGAAAACGTCAGTGTCCTTTTAAGAACATGGTGTGTCCCTCAAGTTACGACCATATCCTTTGTAATAGTTCTTTGTGTAAACCTAGATTTAATGTCTTCCTCTTCTGATTTTGATTTTTCGCTCGAGATTATGAGCAACTAAACTTCTCTTGCTTAGATTAGATGAACCCTAGGTTAATTCCTATGAATGAATGATTTGATGACTTTTGTCAGTTTATGGGAGTTGGATGGATTTCATTGCATATTTGATTTCTTTTTCGATTTGTTCTTGCATGATCAACTTGAATGAATCTCTGTTAGATTTGTCTTAGAATCGTGAGAGCTTACATTCTTAGAATTCCCAAATCAAATAACTAGGTTAGATGTTAACCCTCATCCAGGAGTGAATGAACTAGGTTGTCGTGTGAGCAATTCTAAATCGATAAATCGCATAGCGGGTTTTGGATCTTTGTCTCGAAAGAGTGGACTAAAATACTAGATAGGTAGCAAATTAGCGGCCCCGAAAGGGCATGATTTGATTATAGAAGAATTGCATCTATCCTATTTCATGTAAATCGTGGACCTTGTCTGTCATATGTGAATTAGAATTGCATAGGGGGATTCAACATCTAAGCAGTTTCATCTTTGATTGTCAACACTTTAATCGTGCAGTCTTGCTATCATTTACTTTTAAGAAAATTTCATTATCATTTTAATTTTTTTATTGATCCTCATCGCACCTAAACTACATTAGTATACCTTGATTGATACTAATTACAACTTTGAGTAAGATACTAAAAGAGACCATAAGGAGATTTGACCCGGTTAATTTATTAGCTGAGTTATTTTTAGAATGCTAAAATCGCTATACGACTGACAGGAAAGGTATCCTGCTTACCTTCGGTGCCAATAAAAATTCCACAGTTGTCAGAGACCGCTGGGGCAAACAACTCAATACGAGTATCAGGAATGACATTTAACCACTCTACATTAACAAAACATCGATCAAGACATCGAGCAATAGGAGCATCAATCTTATTATTTTTCCAAGTGAACACAAGACCTGGAACTGATGATCAATCAAGCTAGCTTCATTCACCCAATTCATGAAATTCTCCACACTACAAGTGATACAAACTTCATTAGCCGCTTCTGAAAGAGCAAGTATTACATTAAAATCTCCACCAATAGCCACGGGTGAAGTTAGACTTTTAATGATATTAAAAGTATCCATGTACATCTTGGGGCGGCCACCTTCAGCATTAGCACCATAGACAAACAAAATGCAGAATTTTGAGAAATCATCAATTTCCACCAACATATATTGCTCTAAATACCGAATAAAATTCCACTTGATACTAGATTTCCACAACAGCAAGATCTTTCCCAAGTGACTAGAATCATAATTTGTAAGCAAGTTCCAAGAAGGGAAGGTTCTAGCAAAAATCTCATCAAATTTCTCCTTTTTAAGTCAAGTTTCTAGAATAGCTACTATATCTATATTGTATCTATTTAAGCACGAAATTAAAAAACTATGCTTTTTAGGGGAATTAAACCCCCGCAAATTCCAAGTAAGAATTTTCATCGACCTTACCGTCGATTGCGACCATTAACAAAAGGAAGGACCCTTACCATAAATCATATCAATAGAACTCCCTGCGAGATTGCTTTGATTCTCAACAACCAATGAAACTTTCTTCTTAGAAATCAGGGTCTTTGAGAGATGATTACCAGATTTTGTCATAGAGTAACCCTTCCCAGAACCTTGTCCCTCCTCCTCCAGGGGTTTCTGAGGCTTCCCTTTGTCATTATTAGGCTCTGGAGTGATAGGATTCACTTCCACTATAAGTGGAGAAGAGGATTTTGGATGTTAGGGATCACCTTTTGTAGTTTAGGTACTCATGCTTTAGTCTTCCCCTTCTCTTTAATCCCCACACAAGGACATGGACCAAAGATAGCACAAGTACATTTCAATGTCATCTGCATGTATTCAACATTCACTTATATAGAGGGACCACCCACCACATATAGAGAAATAGAGTTAGACAATTCCTTAACACCATCAATAGCAACATAGACCTTTGTTGTAGATGCAACTACATCCTTCGTAATCATATCCATATTGAAAGGTTTCCAAATGGAGCTAGTCAATCTACTTAACCCTGATCTGGATTGCAATGGAATAGGAATATTTGAGAGTTTAATCCAGACAGGTTTCACTTCATAAGTATTTGCAATTGGCTTGATATCAGCTCCCCATCGATGAATTCTTCATATGCTAAGGACCTGAGCTGAGCAATCAATCATAGATTTCCATGTAAGGGAACTGAAACAAGAAGAGTCCATTATCCATTGCACAGTAGGAGGATCACCAAGAAATTATGCAATAAGGAAGAACTTCAATCGTTCCAGGCCTCCATCCTCTGCTTCCTAAGGAATCAGAAGGACGCCATCGATAAACTCCGGTTCAACAAAATTGAGCTTGAGGTCCTTGAACACCAAGAAAAGATCAACCCAGGATTTAGGGTTTTCACTCATCAAAACAGAGCCACCCGACAATCAGAGAACTAAATAGGGGAGAGAGAAGAGCAAATGCGGAGCACGCCAGGTGGTTGCCGTCCAATACAATACCTTCGGAACCCCCTGCAGGAGCGCACCCGCTGCAGAACGACTTCGACGAAGGAGCACACCCCTCAACAAAGATTTGCGAATGAAGGAATTTTAGAAAGACAAGAATAAAAGAACGCCCCGATCCAAAATGAACTGCTTAGATACTAGGTATCCTCGCCGGAGACCTTGCCAAGTGTTGCCCAACATGAGCTTACCCGTAGCCGGAGCTTGACCTGGCCAGGGCTCGCCTCAGATTGCGAAAATAGAGTGTTTTCGAGAGCATTCATCTTTCCACAGAATAAACTATATATAATATTATAGTGTAATAATAAGGAGCGGCCGACGGCTAGTTTCTATGTATATGATTTTGTAAATCTTTAGCATCTACTTGCCGTGATATCATCAAATGAAGAAGATGAAGTTTTTTTTAGTTTGATTCAAATTGTTAAGAAATTGATTAGAGTGTTTTATAAAATATGATTTTTGAGGAACTATAGTTTGTAGATAAATTTATTATAGTGGTGAGTTTGTAAAATTATTTAAAGTTTGGGATCATATTGATATGTATAATTAAGATTTTAAAATTATATTTATCAGCAATCGTTGAGATAAAAAAACTTAAAATGGACATTGATGATGTATGTACGTTATCTAGTACAAATTGAGCATACTAAAAACGGAAGAATTCATCATTATTATAATATAGGTTTAATAAGCCTATATATTATGACTTTCCACAAAATTATGTGAATAAATATAACTTTTAGACATTATTTGAGGTGTCATGAGTTATTGAAAACTTTTCAAATCATGTTGTGCTATTAAATTTATCCGTTAAGTTCCATACATGGTTTGATCTGCTTGACAGAGCAAAACTACAAATAAAGCTTACCTGAAATTGACATATCAAATGTCGTCCGTTAAAAATAAATACTATTTAAACAAAAATGTATAAAAAGTAATTTAATAGAAAAAATTAGTAAATAAAAATTAAACTAAATTAAGGAAATTTTTATCTCTCATATGTTAGTACATCTTTGTCTCATATGAGTGCATGGAATAAGCTGACAAATGCTCCTCATCCAAAATTCATCTCTCAGTTTTGACCCCAAAGGTACATACACTCTGTATTGGAAGAGCATCACACCATCGTTCCAAGTGTAGGGTGTAAACTTGCCGGCTGACACCAGTTGATGAGTCCTCATCACCAACTTGTCTGTCGCCTGAACCTCAGTAATTCGATCCAGCAACAAGGGTTATACTACCAATCTGGCCAGTAACCCTTTGAATGGATCCATCTCCAACTTCGAATCCCCTAAACAACCAAGATGGTGTTCTTCATCTCTTCTCCCCTCTTGTTCTCCTCTGATATGGTAGGCTACTTTGTGATTGTTATTAGGTCTTGATGATGGTGTTGCAATGATATTTTCTAAATAGTGTAGAGTTGGCTATGTTTGGATATTAATTTATGGTTATGTTGTACTTGAACTATGGTGTGTGCAATCTAATATGCATTATGGCTTGTGTTAGGTCAAATTAATGTGTTCGTATGCATTCTTTTCGTAGGAATGTGTTTGTATGTATTCCATAATTAATGAGGGAGTGTGTGTGGATCAAACCATACCCCAATTCTACGTCTAGTGTTAGGATTTTCTTGTGGACTTTTCATGGAATACTTGGCGGGCATTCTAGCAAGCACTTAATTGAGTGACACAATTAAGTGATTGACTGAATAGTGACTTAGAACCCTAGCTAAATGGTTGTAACGTCTCCAAAGGCAATCTAGGTACCTAGGCATTTTTGTCGAATACTTGGTGTTTATTACCAAAAGGGATAACTTTGGGGTGAAGGTGATGCGAGGCATGTGCATGGTACGTGGCATGCTCTCCTACGAGTTCCTAGTGGAAATGCATAACCGATATTAGCTTTCAATCGTATTCAACCCCGTACTTAAAGTGATTTGAGCAACGAACCAATCTCGACATAGTAACTTTCCACTTCTCCAACTGTTTGACCCTTTGTGTATCTTCCTTTACTGATTTTGTCTAGTTTGTTAACTCGGCAACCAAAGATCATTTTGAGCCCCCTCTCATTAGCATAGACCGTGGACTTCCAATTGAGTAGAGGCATAGTGAGAAGGATCCAAAGAACAATAACAAAACTTTTGACTCAAGTCTTACACTAATAGGATTTGGGGAGCCTAGGGTCCCTATTAGACACTATGGTGTTAGGAACCCAATGTAGTCATAGAATACCAAGCTCATCAACCAATCAGCAAACTGAGACTTGAGAAACCTCACCCCAAGAAGGTGCATGGAATTTTTCTAAGAAATACCTACCAAGACTAAGAGTTGGGCTAGGAAACAAGGACCAAAATTTCAGGAGACAAGTGACGAAGGTGACACGTAGGTGTCCCACACGCACTTCAAGCTCAAGACCTTTATAGAGTGACAAGGACCACCCGACTATGATATATTAGAAGCATCACACATGGTGCTTACCAAGCTCGATGCCACTGGCTCTACAATCAGCTCTCTCACAGTTTCCAAGATGATGACCATACCAGGGACAAAGGTCTTGCTCCCGCAGGTCGTGCTCCCGCATAGGTTACACAACTTTCAGTTTGGAAAATGAAGGGCCCCGTGGCCCAAATCTTTGACTGTGAGAGTTTTGGAAATGAGGGACACGATGCTTCAATGTGTTAGAAAATTTGTCTAGCTTTCGAATTGGATGAAGAATTTGTGGAGGAAGTCGGCTATGCTTAAGCATTTAGTTTCATAGGCGGTACACCAAAGTGTTTAACAAAACTACCAACCTTAAAACAATCAATACAGAAATCAAGAGAACTTCCAATGAGGTAGTCAAGGATACAGAGGGTAGAATCAAGGCCAAGGGACACCTCAAAGACAAGGGTATCAAGGACGATACCAACACTACAACAACCAAGGGTACCAAGGAAATCTGAACCTCAAATATCAAGACAGATACCAAGGAGGGTACTAAAGGAACTATCAGCATCAAAGGTATAACCAAGGCTACAATCAATGTAGATATCATGCTTCAAACATGCTTGCTGTCCCAGCACCTCTTCCTGGACTCCAGTATTCGATTACTCAAATCGGAGAGTCTTCAACAGAAAATACCATTGTGCTCAAGATGCTCCAAGACTAAAGCACATTTCATCATGATAAGTCAAAGACCAACATGCATACCAAGACAGTCTTGACATCACCACTCGAGCCAACATGATGGAGGTTCAAAATGAAGTAGGTCACCTCACCAAGACCCTCTCGGGTTTCTGAACCGGCGTGTTTACTTGAAACACAATGGTGAACCCAAAATTGAAGGAAGATATGTTGGCCATGAACATCGTGAATGTGCCTCCGCATCAAGGTGGAACCCAATGTCAGCTTGCCCGAAGTCCCAAAGATGAATGTGCCAAGGCCGCTCTCCATCGCTTCAACAAGTGCAACTCCGACTCTATACACCTCATAGTCGAGTTTGCCACCTAAATTGATAGCCCCTGGTCTATCAAAGCCCAAAGAAAGTTCCATAGAGGATCATTTTACAAGAGTATTCCAGATATGCAAAAAGCAAGAGTTTGTGAAGTCCTTTCAATAGACCATTATGGCAAGACCGACATATAGCAACACCATCACTCAAATTCTTAACAAGTAGAAGACAAAGGAGCGAAATAAACATCTTATAAAAACATAGTGGTCCACCATCCTCTAAAGCACCACCCCCGAGAAGACCGAAGATCCAGGTAGTTTCACTATCCCTTGTATTACTAGCTTGCTTGCAATAGATAAAGGCCTAGCTAATCTATTAGCCTGGATAAATCTGATGCCCTATTTCATGTATGAGTGATTAGGTTTAGGGAACCTTACGCTGACGCGCATGAGCCTCCAATTAGAGGATCAGTCCACAAGCACGCCTTGTGGCATCGCTGGGGATGTGTTGGTGCAAGTTGGTAACATTGAGTTTTTGGTTGACTTTGTGGTGATAGACACCAATGCTAGTTATGACATGCCTTTGATCTTAGGTTAGATAATAATTTCAAGGTGTTTGGTCGTTCCTAGGGTAGGAATTTTACCCTATCTCAAGATACTAACCATCCACCCAAACCTTTCTTTGGTTATGCTTCGGCTAGCAATGGTACTAACATTGCTCATCGGGTTCCTACGGAGTTGTGTTTGACGGATCGTGTGCAAGAATCAAGTGATAGAATCAATAAGGGCACCTGAGAGGATGATGATTCGAAGTGGGACGATTCCACCAGATAAGGGATCTAAAAATATGTCGAGAGACAACCAGGAGAAGAATGTCGATACCCAAGGAGTGAAGCGTAAGAAGGTTTCCTTCCAAGCCCTCTCTCAAGCCGGCCAAGACCAATGTGAAGGAAGTCCATAGTTGGGACAGGTCTCTCAGATTCCTTGGTTTTGTCAAGCCAGTGACGTAAAAGGAGCGCTCTCGTGAGGCACCTAAACCATATCTTAGTATATGATTTGTACATTGTTACTTGTTGTTCAACACTTGTGCTCACCTCATGTGAAGAAACATGGTTGACACATCCGTGTTGTTCAACACGTGTTCTCAGCTCGTGTGAAGAAACACCATTGACCCCATCCATGTTGCCTAAAATGGAAGCGGATCCGTGTTCCCCTATATAGGTTATTCACCAGTGTATCCCAGTACGTCGAGTTACCTTGTTTTTTTAGCAACATGAACCTCTTAACCCAAACCGGTCTCGGATGAGACAAAAACATTTTTGAGTTGACCTTTACTAAGTTTTCAACCATCTGATTATTTTCCCATTTTGATCCAACAGTGCAGGTTCACTTGCATCGTGCGTGTTTTTCCTTTGTAGGAATGAAACAAAAATTTGTGAGACTCTCCCCCTAATATTCTTCCTCCCGTGTTCACCAACAGAACGTCCCCTCCCACGTATTTTGCAATAAGACAACATAACCCCCACCCTCTGACAATTTCTAACCAACGCCGCCTCCTCAGTTTTCGTCCGCCGTCGCCTAGCCTCGGCCACCCCCTCCCTTCTCCTCTCCTTAATTGAGTCACCATTCCCCGAGGTTTTTTTTATTCCGGTTATCTTTGATTCTTATTTCAATTTCTAGGTTTCCTTGTTGATTTGTTCCATTGTTGATTGATTGGTTGTTCTTTATTTCAATTTTTGTGCTTGAAATTTTGGGATTTCTATTGGTAATATGATTTTTGGTCTGTTTTGGTTTTGAATTGGTTGTCGATTGAATTACCCCATTATTGCTCATACTTTCCATATTTTTTGTTTGTCCATTTTTGGTTTGCATGGATGCACACTCTCAAGTGTGGGATGGATTCATTGTTGTTTGATTTTGGTTCCAATTTTTCATTTCAAGTTGTGAAATTTGGGGAAGACTTGTGATGTTATTTTTGTTTGATTTTGTTGATTGGAATTGAATTGTTGTGCTTAAACATTCAATATTGATTTTCAATTCTACTATTGGATTGCATTGCTGTACTTTCTACAACTTTGTGCTTTATTTGATGCTCTCACTTTGCTCAGTTGCTTTTGTTGCATCTTGTACCGCTATCGTTTGTTTCAATTTGTGACGATCTCTTGCGTTGATAAATGTTCTGCTTTAATGCTTGTTGTGAAGTTCTCTCTATCTTTTGAAGCTCAATGTTGTGATTTTTCAAATGTGGAATGCTTGGATTGTATGTAGTTTCTTAATAAACTTTGCTTTTTCATTTCGGGTGCTAGTTGTTACTTTCCTTGTTGCAATTTTGTTTCCTTTCCTTCCTTGCGTTTCGTTTCAATCCTTTCCTTGAGTCTTCATCTCTCTTGGAACAAATTTTTTATGCCATTTTGGGGATGCCAGGGTCGCATTACTAAATGTTAGTTTAGTTCTATGCGAGTCTATTTCAGATACTGAGTGCTTATCATTGACCCCGTCTCTTTCTTCTTGCATGATCAACTATGGAACCTCAGGAGAAAATGCCGCATAAGAGAGCTACCCGAGCAGCAGCGACACTTCGACAGAGTGACTATGGGATTCATAGAGAGAGGTACCTTGGAGGACCTCATTTATCGTTTTTCATGTTTCGAGGATTTCAGATGTTTTTAGATGTTTTAGTATTTATCTCTAGATGTTGAGTTCCCCTACTTTTGGACGTTTTCATTGTTGTTTTGTACTTGTTTTCGAGCCATTGATGCTCTGATTTCATATGCCAATGTTAATGATGTTATGAGGAGTTTCATGTTTCAATATTTATACGTTTGTTAAGTATGTTTATGTTGATGAGTGAACACACTAGTAGTTGCATGGGTCGAACCGCGTGGTTTGATCGGGTCATCTAGGGGCGGGTTTCATAATGGGTATCAGAGCCTAGTTTTTCTCTACTATGTGACTGTACTTGTTGGTACTGAGGTGTCATGAACCTCAAAGCGACCAGTGCTTACAGTAGCTTAGTACCGAACAATCTTGGGAGATGATTCTGTGATTTTGAAGCGGAGAGTCAGGCACGGGCGTGTCGAACAATACATCACGGGCGTGATTGACAGACCACCACGGGCGTGATGGACATACCATTAAGACATGGCTTGTTGTGGGAAACATATGTGACTTACTGGCGACCATGGGCATGGTTAATCATTGACCACATGCGTAAGGGGGATGTGCACCACTTGTGTGGTCATATGTATACCACGAGCGTGGTGATACTAGTCACGAGCGTGGTCAGATGTACACCACGGGCGTGACAGAGGTTACACCACGGGTATAGTAGTATATACACCATGGGGCTGGTCGAGTTTTGAACAGTCTTTAACGTTTTCTAGAAACAGAGATAAGTTTAAAATGAAAGGGATGCCGAATAGTACCTTTTGTGTGTAGTGATCACGAGAAATTGGTCGAGATGATTAGGAATCCGCCAGCACCTAGGCTAGATTTCAAGGAGCTGACTCGTGTGGGCCTATTACTTTTGATGGGGATACCACATATCCTCAGTTGGTAGTTGATTGGTCAAGAGAGCTGACTAACACGTTCAAGTATGTGAAGCCTGTGCCAGAATAGAGAGTTTTGTATGCCGCCTACCTATTGAGGGGTGTAGCGAAGGAGTGGTGGAGTAATTAGTTAGAGGTTGAAGATGACCTATTTGGATAGGATTGGGATGATTTCATATTTCTTTTCAAGAAAGAGGTCATGACAGAGCAGTGGCAGAAGAACAAGAGACCTGAGTTTATCAACCTCAGACAAAGAGATATGAAGGTGGTTGATTACCATAGCGCCTTCATCAAGTTGAGCAGGTGGTACAAGGACTCCCCTGAGCAGAAGGTGGAGGACATGAAGGAGATGTTCCTGGATCGAATGAGAGCTCATATTCAGGTCGAAGTGACCAAAAGTGATATGGACACCCATGCAAACATCAATGTAGCATCCTTGAGGGCTGAGCACCTTGAAATTGTGATGAAGGGACAATGCCAGACATTGCAGGAGGAGAAGAAGAGAAAGGTAGCTTCAGGCAAGTTACAGCTATCTTCGATACCTTAGAGGAGGAGGGACACATCGCGGTATTCTTGCACCACATGCGCACTTCGTTGCCTCTGTCACCTCGACATCGCAGCAGAAGTAGTCCACTATAGGATATAATTATCCTCCTTGCTCGGAGTGTGGGATGCGACACTGGGAGCATGCCTGAAGAAATCAAGAGTTTGCTTTTGATGCGAGCAGTCAGGTCATTTTGCTCGGGAGTGCATCGGAGCTGAGCAAGCCCTCGGTGTTGGAGGTGATGGTGCAGTAGGGATGACTCTGTCTGGGAGTAGGATCAAAGGTGGAGGCTCTAAGGCTCCGCTTACAGGGGACAATGCGGTTCCTTGGGACAAGGGACGCTACAAGGGAGGATACAAAGGCATAGAGTAGGGTGTATGCCACCAGAGCTGAGGCAGAGGTCGCCTCAGATACTATCATGGGTACAGTTGTCATTTCTAGCAAATCGTTTCTTGCTTTGTTTGATACCGGTGCTTTGAACTCTTTCATCTCTGCCTCTATCGTTAATCTTTTTCCCTTTTTCCTACTAGGAGGAGTAGATCATTTAGAGTTAGTACCCAATAGAGAAGACTTTGCTGGTGGAGGCTTGGGTAGAGGGAGTAGTTATGCTCTTTGAGGACAAGGAGTTCATAGCAAACCTCATCGTTCTTTCTTTTGATGAGTTCAATATGATCTTGGGGATGTAATATTTGGAGCACCATGGAGCCATGGTGAATTGTGAGAAGAAGACGAGCATGTTTTTTATACCTGAGAATGAGGGTCCTCATCGGGATTTAGGGGTAGATGCACCACGGGCGTTCCTTCATTTATCCCTTGAAGGCAGAGAGGCTGATCAGAAGTAGATTTGAGGCTTTCCTAGCTCATATCCTCCTTGATGCAAAGGGTTGTATAGAAGAGGTGTTAGTACTTCAAGAGTTCCCTGATGTTTTCTCAAGTGACTTGCGGGTGGTGCCTTTTGTGCAAGAGGTGTCTTTCGATATAGAACAAGCATCAGGCACAACACCTATATCCATAGCACCCTACAGTATGACGCCCGTTGATGGAAGGAGCTCAAGGAGCAGTTGTAGGAGATATTAGAGAAGGAGAAGGTTGGGCCTATGTGGACATGCATAGATTACATGAGGTTGAATAAGGTGATAGTCAAGAACAGATACCCTCTTTTGCGCATTGATGACTTATTCGATCAACTTGAGGGAGCTGCTATGTTTAGTAAGATTCATCTAAGGGTGGGGTATCAACAGTTGGAGGTAGCAGAGGAAGCTGTTCCTAAAATAGCTATCCGAACGAGGTATGGCCACTACGAGTTCTTAGTGATGCCGTTCGGGTTGACTAACGCCACTACAGCTTTCATGGCGATGATAAAAACGTGATGAATGGGTACTTGGACAAGTGTTTCATAGTATTAATTACTGACAGCTTGGTCTACTCAAAGATGGAGAAGGAGCATGTTGAGCAATTGAGAGCAGTCTTGGCTACCTTGAGGAGGGAGTGATTTTATACCAAGCAATCTAAGTGTGAGTTATGGCTGCAGGAGGTGTTGTTTTTGGGACACCTGATAAGTGTTCGGGGAATTGAGGTGGACCCGAGGAAGGCAGAGGCAATTGTGAATTGGTCACCGCCCACTAGCGCGATCGAACTGAGGAGTTTTTTTGGGCATGGCAAAGTACCACCAGAAGGTTTATTGGCGGTTCTCTAAGATAGCAAGACCACTCTATAAGCTGACCAGGAAGAACACGTCTTTTATTTGGACTAAGGCTTGCCACGAGAGTTTCGAGGAGCTAAAGAAGAGGCTTACCACTGCACCAGTACTTACCTTGCCGGTTGCTGAGGGTGAGTATGTGGTTTACAGTGATACCTTGTATTCAAAGTTGGGCTGCATCATGATGTAGGATGGCAGAGTGATGGTGTAGGCATCTCACCAGCTGAAGGTGCATGAAGTGAATTTCCCATTTCGCGATTTGGAGCTGGCATAGGTGGTTTTCGCATTGAAGCTGTGGCGAAATTACTTGTATGGTGAGACTTTTAGGGTTAAGATTGATCTCAAGAATCTCAAATACTTTATGGAGCTTAAGGAGTTGAACATCAAACTGAGGCGCTGGGTAGAGCTTCTCAAGGACTACGACTGTATGATAGATTATCACCCAGGGAAGGCCAATGTACTGGCTAATGCCTTGAGCATGAAAGAGAACTTGACCCAGCTAGTCGAGATGAGGAGCATGGGCGCTATGTTGGAGGTTGATCTAGTCAAGGGGTTGCTGGCGAGATTGGTAGTGCAACCATTTTTGCTGGATTGGATTTCCGAGGCTCATGCGACATATGAGCTAGTCTTGGAGGCTCAGCAGTTGGTGTCAATGGGCAAGGCTACACCCTATACTTGGAAGGAAGGCGTTATGCTTTTTCAGGAAAGGGTGTATTAATCTGTTTATGCTATGCATCCAGGTGAGACGAAGATGTACTAAAAACTTCGTCCTCACTACTAGTGGCCATGCATGAAGAAGTAGGTGATAGAACATGTGGCCAGTTGTGTGGGGTTCCAGAAGGCAAAGTTACTTATCGGGCGTTGGGAGGGTTGCTTCATCCCTTGCCAATAGCGATGTCGAAGTTCGAGGATATCAGTATGGACTTCGTTACTGGTTTTCCCTTGGTTAACGGGAAAGATGCAGTTTGGGTCATAGTGGACTATTTGACCAACGTTTCTCATTTCATTTCCATCCGATTTAAGCCGATTTAAGCCAGATATGGAGGAGTTGGCAAGTTTGTAAGTGGAGCGCATTGTCAGGTTGCACAGAGTGTCCATGACGATCGTATCGGATCGGGAACCTAGTTTTACCTTGCATTTCTGGAGGGGTTTACATGCAGCCTTGGGGACAAAGATGAATTTCTCTTCAGCTTACACCCACAGACAGATGGCCAGTCAGAGCATACCATTTTAACCTTGGAGGAGCTGCTTCGCTGATTTGTACTTCAATTTGATGACCTTGGTTAAAGGTCTTACCGATTGTGTAGTTCGATTATAACACCTCATATCATCACAACATCGAGTAGGTCCATTTGAGGCCCTCTACGACAGGAACTGTAGGACCCCTCTCTTCTGGGATGAACTCAGCCCTCTTCTTTTTCTGCTACTACTCTGGCATGAACTCTTTCTTAAATAAGATCGGGAAGTCCACCCAATCTTGACTCAAGAAGTCTCCCTCAACCTCGAGCTGATTATCCCATCACTCCTTCATTGTACCTCTCAACAGGTAAGCAACATACAACACTCTAAGCTCTGGCACAGGTCTCAAATACTTGAGTGCATTCGTCAGCTTTCTCAGTCAGTCTGCTGCTAACTGAGGACATGTGGACTCTCTATCGAAGGTGATGACACCCATATAAGTCAGCTCCTTGAAATCCATCCTTGACATAGGCGGATCTTTAGTCCTCTCAATTGAAACCTTGGGCTCGCTACAACCATGAAGGAATTATTCAGCCCCCAATTATTAAATTTCAAGCAGAAACTCTTGGCGTTTTAAACATGGCGTGTGATTCACCGTTCATGTTAGGACATGATCAGGCTTACCTAGATTAGCTCCCAATTATGCGTTGGTCACCCTCCCATGGATTGTGCAATCCCCCAGGTTATAATCAGACTCAATCATGACGTGTTGAGTATGCCTACAGATGCTGCTCACATGGTATTCAAGATGGTTTCATGGTCTAATCCACCATGAGGTTTTCCGCTCACAACTAGTGGTTGCTGATGTTAGGTTGATGCCTATAAGACCATAGGGTCCCATTACTAGATGTTAGTTTAATTCTACATGAGTCTAGTTTAGCCACTTAGTGCTTATCACTGACCCCATCTCTTTCTTCTTCTATGATCAACTATAGAACCTTAGGAGCAAATGTCATTGAAGAGAGCTATACGAGCAGCAGGGACTCCTCGACCAAGTGGCTCACTATGGACTCCAAATTGAGTAAATCACAGTGAGAAGGACCCTAAGAAGTATGACACTTGTGACTTAGTTTGTACTCTAGTAGGATTTGGGGACGATCAACTACCTTCCTTAATCTTTCCGGCAGCCTCCACCGTACTAGCGACAAGGTTTCTCTTTTGATATTAGATCCATTTTGTTGTGTGTAGAGTTTGGACACCTGTCCTAGTTCCTTATGACCTTTCATTTTGGTTTTTATATCTGTTGGGTCTTTTCAGGTTGTTCGTGTCACCGCTGATTGAGAGCAATCCATCTTTCGACTTCTCACACTTCTCCGGTCTCTTACAACTTCTAGGTATTCCTACTCTTCTTCTCATTTTTTTTCCAGTGAGGGCACTGCCCAACTTAAGTGTGGGGTTTTGTAGGATACATGTTCGCTTGTTTGTTTTGTGGTCTTGTTTGTATGATTGTTCTAATCTCAAAATTTGTTGGTAGCGTCTTTGAATCAATTGCCTAACTTAGCTTATTATACTTCCAATGATCATTTAACACAGTCCGCTTACTTGCTTGTAAACCTAGTCGATAGGACTTTAGGCCAAAACGGTGTCTTTTGATTAATTCATTATATTCAGGCCCCCAATTTGACGTATTTCTTTTTGGAGAGGTCCTTCTTGTTAGGCCTTCAATATCTAGATTATATTTTTTTAAAGTTTCACTTCCTTGTTGTGTAGTCTAGGGTAACATTAAGGAGTTTGGGTCTAGAATGCTAGGATAGCCTAATTGAATCAATTGTAGATGTAATCAATGGCTTTTATCAGCTTTTTGCTTAAAGACAAGTGAAGGTTAACTGTGGGGTTATTTGTTAACGTTTGATTTATATCATGCATAGTTGTCTCACTTCAAATAGAAGTTTAGGGTGTTTCACATATGTTAAGACTTATATCTCAATTTAGTGTCTCATACCCGTTTGGGGTCAATTTGATGTCGTTTTGAAGTGCTTTTAATAGATTTTCAATTATTCAGCATTATTAGGGCATCAAGGCAAAGTGATGTGGTGTGCAAGAATTGCCCAAGATAATTTCGAAGTCCGCAAAATACAATCTATTAAAATGGGTAAGATTGGTGCATAACATACATAATTTTGCATGTTAAGTTTTACCAGCATTGGGCCCCAATCCGACCAACAGTCCATGGTCAGATCAGAGACAACAATTGGGTCTAACATTATTAAAGTTTATGGCGCAATTTCTGACCATCATAGACACAAATCTTGTGTTCCTTCATCAGTTAGGATCCAGTCTCTATAAAAGCACCGATTTTCCAATCATCCAAGGGCAGAGCTTTTGGACGAATTCTGGATAGAGATAAAGACTTCCACGTGATGAGAAACATGTTCTTCGAGAACCTTGTTTCAAGATCGACAACTTAATTTCGAATATGGTTTCTGGGAAAATTATGTTTTTGAGATTCATTTATTGTAATCTGATTTCTATGGATTCTTTCTTTGGTTTTGAATTTTTTCTTCGAATATGAGTTGCTAAATCTTTCTTTATAAGATTAGATGAACCCTAGGCGATCCATGATGAACGAATAATGTTTGATTATTTTGATATTTGTAATCCATTAGATTTTTCAGTTTATAATTGACTTTAAGTATTATTTTGTTCTTGTATGATTAACTTGAATGGGATAGTGTTAAATTTGAGTTTCTATCGAAAGAGAATTCATGTCTTAGAAAACCAAAGTCATTAACTGAGTTGGTCAGTATCACCCAAGAGGGGGCCGGCTAGGTTACTCCATAGTAGGAGCAAGTCTAGATCCATAAATCAATGTATATATCTTAGATGCATGACTCGAGAGGGCGATCTAAGTCTCTATGATTGATAGTAGGTTAGGAAGACTCGAATTAGCATATAAGTATTAGAAGAACTACGACGGTAGACCGTTTATACCTTGTTTTTGCATGAATCAATTTGATTGAGTGTCTGATGCTCGACATGATAGCCTAGGGAATTTGAAATCTAAACTGTTTTCATCCATCTGTTTTCAAAAAAATTACTTGCACACCCATTTTACTTGTTTATTAGCTTGATTGATAGTTTTAGAAATCGTGGAACTCACACCATATATTTTATCGTTTCAATTAGCATTTTTTACAATTTGAGTAAGCACAACATTGAGACTCTAGGGAATTTTACCAGGATTGGTCGTGTAATAAGGTATAACGCATGTTACGAGCCTGTCAAACCCTCATCATCCATCTGCGACAAGAACAAGAAACAAACATAACAGACTTAGTATTTGATTTGGATGAACTATCACGAGAACAAGGATCAACGAGATGCAAGATCAAACAGGGTTTAAGGCCAGGAACATGAACCAAGGTTGTGAAAGAAACAAGTGAGCAATTGGTACTTGGAGAGGTTCACATGCATGATGCATGGTCTCATGGCCATGTCTATTAAGCATAGAATGACCGTGATGAAGGTTTCACGGTTTTGGCAAGTGGACAAGTCATGGGCGTGAGTAAATACTTAACAACCATGGTTCGTGCATCAGTCAAGGGTGTGGCACGGGCAATCACAGTCGTGATTTTCCAAATAATGCAGTTACAAAATCATTATGGAAGAACATGTGTTGAATATGATTCATGCATCGTAATTTAGATCATCATGAAAAGAAACAATGGAAAATGACAAGAACAACAAGAACAAGAGTAATGTACCAATAACTAATGAGGACTTCAGACCCGGTTCTAGAATCAAGTAAAGATTTAAGGACTTCACACCAAAATGTTAGAGAAGTATCTCTTGAACTGATTTTGAGGAAGGAATCAAGCTTATTGTTTTCCAACAATGGAGATAAGGGAGGAGGAAGAAATATCGATGTTCTATGTGTTATTTGATAGATCAAAGTTAGAACCAAATGAGGAGACAACAAATCCAAATGGGCATAAATGGTACACAAACCATGATCATTGTTAGGGAGAGACTAGACGGGTCTTACATAGGATCGATCCATTCTTGGGCTCGGACTAGGGCCAAAGAGGTGCTAAAGTTGGGAGGCCATAGAAAGGGGTATCCTTCTGGCCATCTTATAGGTTGAAGCAGTGTTGGGGCTAGTGAAGTTATGAATCATGAGGCACGTACGCAAGAGCAGAAGGTCGATTACATTCGGCCATGCAAGCCTTGGGCCAACAACGAGAGAAATAAGAGCAATAGAGAAGACGAAGGTGCAAAGATGCAGAAAATTGCACCCACCTATATCATAGTATCGTCACGATTTGAGCCCTAGCCTAAACGAAGAGTATTTGTTAAGAAATCTCTGGAATATAAGCATTATTCATTAAATGAAATCCATCCAATTCATTTAGACTATCAAATTCAAGAGTCAGACTCAAGGCCACCAAGTGGACATATCGCAGTGGCCATCGATGCCGCCGAAATAAGACCTCTTCAACATTGTCGACCTCAGGCCTATTTTTTTCGACCCATAAGTTAACCATACATTCAAGGGGACTCCTTGGATGTATTTGTGGTTCGAGACAAGGCATACTACCCACCATCAACCTTACAACTCACTAAGCCCACTCTGAGGGCTTAAGTGGCCTTCTATCTTTAATCGCATTTTAGTAGTTTTATTAAGGCTATTTTTTAGACTTTATTGGTTTAATTTAGGTCCTAGAAGCCCTTTTAAAGACCTCCTTGCCCGATTTCTATCCTTACGAAGCAAGGAAGAACGATACTTGCATTGCAAGGCAATGACTCTTTCTCTTATTATCATTGTGTAATTGTTAGCCCTCTACTTATTTAAGAAAGGTGAGCTTAGGCTATTGTTGTCAACACCAGCCCCAGAATAATTAAAGTAAATCTTGGCTTATGTTGTTTTTTTTATTTCATTTTATTCCAAGCATGTCGTTGTTAGCTAGAGGATTTTATTATATTGTAGTAGGATTTTCATCTTCTTTTTGTGGTATCATTCACATTTGAGACTTGGACTTCCCTTCGAATTTTTCAATTGGTCAGATTACCACTTCCCATCTGGTTGTTGGATTTCGTTCATCATTTTAAAACGTTTTCTAGAAGATTGTCCTGATTGTTTTAATTGTGCTTTCCCACTCATAACGTTTTGGTATCAAAATTTACATCATGTTTAAGAACTATGCATCCCTTTCATTTTTGTCTTTAATTTCAAATGAATAAAAATATTCAAAAAGCCCTAAAATTTTTATTTTCGTCTAAAACGCTATTTTGGGCAGGTCTTTCTGATTTTTGGATTTTTACCTATCTTAAGTTGGCAATCCTTGTGTTTGTTGTCTAACGTGTTTGTTCATGATCGAAAGAATGAGGTGGTAAATTTTGGACGTAAAACCGTCCAGAATTAAAGCATAATAAAGTTAGAAAATTGGCAAAGTAAACAGGCCAGAAACCCCCATTCAATCACCTCAACATACACATATTCAGAAAATCAGGTTTGTAAAATTAGTTTTGAGATTGGGCAGAATTCTTTTCAAACTTTCGAGTGTCTTACAACCTAAAAAGTGTTTTCAAACTACAAACGATAGAAAAGAATTTTACCTAGCATAGCTCGACCCAAATTTTTTATTTCGTTGATGGTGATATTTCTCGCGAGTCATAGGCCTAGAAAAATCGTTGCTAGCTCTAAGACCTTAAGATCACAGTACTTAGTTCTCTAAATTTTTCTCCATTTAAATTAAGTAAAATACGAGTAGTAGAACAATGAGTCGTGAGATGAGAACATTTATTAGGTTGAGAGATTTGTGATGTCCATTATTTGCAGTAATGATGTTTTGCAAGGTTTGGCAACAATTGACGGAGATTTGACAGAAGCTTGAGGTCAGTTGAATAACCGACATCAAGGTAACAAACCAAGGCTGCTCGTCAAGTGCACAAGACTTGAATCGACATCACATACATTAGTGGAATGTATAGCATCAATGGAGGATCTTCAACAACGAGAGAACCTTTTTCACACCCATTACGGCACCAACAAATTTGAGTGTAATATAGTGATCGATGGAGGGAGTTGCACCAACATAGCAAGTGTCATCCTTGAGGAGAAGATGGGGTTTCCCATAATGAAGCACCTGAAATCTTACAAGCTTCAATGGCTCAACAATGAAGGAGAAATAAAAGAATTGAGCCAAGTACTTCTCCCTCTTAGATGGCATTAAGTACTCTAAGGCTCATGATGCTGATAATATTTCATAGGATGCATCTAAAATGTATGAGCTGTCTCATTTGCTTGTTGGAGATGTTTGTGTTGTTACATGTGTATATAGACAATGGATGGACGATATGGAGCAGATGACACAGGCAAAAGCTCTTGAGCAACTCGAATCATACTCTAGTTCCCCACCACTATTGGAGCTTTCCTTAAGATAACTACTTCATACGAGGAGCCTCCGGAGTTGGAGCTGAAACTACTACCAGAGCATCTCGAGTACGCATTTCTCCACGAGGATTCAAAACTACAGTCACCATTAGTTTGAAACTTGAACCTGAGCAAAAGGTGAAGCTTCTAGCCCTGTTAAGGCCACATGAACAGGCCATAGCTTGGAATCTAGCCGGCATCAAGGGAATCAACCCCTCTTTATGCACTCATCAAGGGAATCTAGCTTATGTCAATCCTATAATATAGCCTTAGAGCCAACTAAATCCAATAATGAAAGAAGTTGTGAAGAAGGAGGCACTCAAACTCCTCGATATAGGTATAATTTACCTAATTTCTAAAAGTCATTGGGTTAGTCCTATGTGGGATGTACCTAAGAAGGGGGATTTCACATCTGTACCTAGTGATGATGGAGAGCTCATTCCTACTCAAACGGGTACTGGATAGAGAGTGTGCATTGACTACAGGTGCCTCAACGACGCTACAAAGAAGGTTCACTTTCCACTACCATTTTTGATTAGATGCTCAAGCGCCTCACAAGTCATGAGTACTATTATTTCTTGGATGGAATGTTTGGATACTTCCAGATCCCGATCGAGCCAAAGGACCGAGAGAAGATTTCATTCACATGTCCTTTTGCACATGTCTCTTTGGTGTATGAAATGCACTCGCGACCTATTAACGGTGTATGACAACGATCTTTGGGCATTTACTAGTTGTTGAAGTCTTCATGGATGAATTTGCTGTCTATGGAGATTCCTTCTCCATATGCGTAGCCAACTTGGAGAAAGTCCTAAAAGGTGTGACAAAACTCATCTAGCTATAAGTTGGGAGAAGTGCCACTTCATAGTGGAAAAGGGAATTGTGCTAGGCTATAAGGTCTCTAAACGAGGCATTGAGGTGGATCGTTCTAAGCTTGAAACCATCTCTCAACTTCCACCCCTATTAATGTTAATATTGTTTGTAGCTTCTTAGGACATGTTGGCTTTTATCGTCGTTTCATATAATATTTCTCTAAGATCACATTGTATATGACTAGGTTGTTAGAGAAAGATGTGCCATTTGTTTTTGATGACAACTATCTGTAGGCATTCAATATTCTCAATAAGAAGTTGACGACTACGTCGATCTTGGTCTCCCGGGACTGGGAGGCTCCCTTTGAACTAATGTGTGATGCTAGTAATTTTGCAGTGGGAGAAGTAATAGGATAGGAGAGAGAGAAGACGTTCCACCCCATCTACTTTGCGAGAAAGACGCTCAATGATGCACAAAGAAATTACACAACTACTGAGAATGAGCTCCTCGGGATTGTTTTCAAATTTGACAAGTTCCGCTCCTACTTGGCGTTGTCCCATACTATTTCTTTACTAACCACTATACTCTTAAGTATCTTCTATCTGAACAGGTTTCGAATCCAAGATTGATTCGATGGGTCCTACTCCTTCAAGAGTTTGACATCACCATTAAAGATAAGGCGAGAGTAAAGAACATTACAGATGCCCACCTATCATGACTTGAAGGGCCTCCTCCATGTTAATTTGCCGAATCAGAGATAAATGAACTCTTGTCGGATGAACAGTTTTTCCTCTTGGAAGAAGCAGAGCAAATCTTGGATCATCACCCCCAACAAACACCCTTGGTTTGTCGAGATAGCCAACTTCGTTGCTATTGAGAAATTTCTAAAATTTACAATCATCAGCAGCGGCTGAAACTGGTCTTTGATGCCAATCACTACATTTGGGATGATCATTACCTCTACCATTCAGGCTTAGGCGGAGTAATCAGATGACGTGTCATGTTGTACGAGTCGTTTAACATCATGCTTTATTGCCACACCGGCCTCACTGGGGGATATCATAGTGGAAATTGCACTGCTCGCGAGATCTTGGATATGAGTTTCTACTGGAGGACGGTCTGGAAGGATTGTGGCAGATATGTGAAGAATTAAGATTGATCCTAGTCATAACAAAATAAATTATGAGGTATAACCTCATAGTCGATTTCTCAAAGGGTCTACTTGGCCTCCACTACTCAGCCTCGGTTTGGTGGTCAGTCAATCACAGTTTTTAAAGGGTTTGTCCTAAACTATAAAATGAAATAGAGCAACAAACTAAAAGAAACAGGAAATCTAGGATGCAAATAGGTCACTCGATGGCTACGGATAAAACTAAGGTGAGAACGACTATGGGGAAAAGGCCTTGCTGTATAGCAGCAGAATAGACAGGAAATGTATAATAACATGTTTTGTGTCCTAAAGATCGGGTCTGTCATCACAACGACCTAGAACCATCTGTAACACTTAAAAACATCCGCTCAAACAACTCAACAATCAATCTCACAAGAAAACCCAAAATAGGAAAATTGAGAAAACTGCGAATCGAATGGAAATGAGATAATCGAGGCAACAAGATAGCCAAACACATCATCAATCATCACGTATCAACAATCCTATCACTATATACTATAACAATCCCATAAATCCAAAGGAATCCACAAAACCCAAAAAAGCTGCAGAGAATGCTGCAAACTACCAATCCATCAAAGTAGAAGGTAGATCCTACGTTGGGCTTTGATTCCTTGGCTATTTGGCTTTAAATCTTCATTCCCATGGTGTTCCTAGGCTCCCAAGAAATTACAACATCGTCAATTTGTGCGTTTAGTTTATCTTCATGGCTTCTTTCTCCCAAAAATCATAAATTGGGGATAAAATAGAATTCTATCAATAATATGCATTACGGCCTTGACAGTAACCTATCCCGGCCGTGACAAGTTGTGTCACTGCCGTGAATCCTCAACAACAGAATCTCCTGACTTCTTTCAGCCATAACTTCTTCAGTCGTACTTTCATTTCGCTCCAAAAAGTACCATTGGCTTCGTAGTCAAACCCTGTGTCCAACAGATACCTATACTCAAGAAAACACTCCAAGAAACAAGTGAAACGGACTGAGATGGTCGGTTCGAGAAGAAACGAGCATAAGATGCAACTATGATCAAACCAGACGCTTCTAACAATCAAATATCGTCAAAACTGGAGCAAAAACTATTCAAGGTGGGGTCAAAACGATTACCAATAATCATGCTATCAGTGATGCTTGCCAACGTACATGTAAAATTTTAAATAAGAATGAAATGCCTATGACTATTTCCATGCCTATAGATGTGTTTGATGTGTGGGGTATTGATTTTATGGGCCTTTTCCCACCATCTCATGGAAATAAGTATATTATTGTTGATGTGGATTATATGTAAAAGTGGGTGGAAGCACAAGCACTGCCTACTAACGATGCTAGGACAGTGGGAAGGTTTATCCAACACCTTTTTATGCGTTTTGACACCTCTCACGCTATCATTACCGATATGGGCAATGACTTCCAAGGTTGACCACCACGTACCATCCAAAGGCAAGCGGTCAAGCAGAGATGACGAATCGCGAGCTTAAGCAGATTCTTGATAGGACACTCGATTAGTCTTTCAAGGACTGGTTGATTTGGCTCGATGAAGCTCTATGGGCTTATCAAACCACGTTCAAGACTCCTACCGGCGCTTTTTCATACAGAATGATCTATGGAAAGGCTTTTCATTTACTGGTCAAGCTTGAGCATAAGGCTTGGTGGGCTATGAAGTACTAAACATGGATGATAGTATCACAGCTTCAGAACACAAACATCAGCTCCTTGAGTTAGAGGAGTACATGTTTCATGCTTATGAGAGTTTGTGGCTATAGAAGGAAAGGATGAAACACATCCATGATGCTAAACTTGAAGGTGTTAATGAGTTTGATGCTTAAAGGGGATAATGTGCTGCTCTACAAATTTCGCGTCCGGCTGTTCCCGGAAAAACTACAGTCAAGATGGCTGGGACCATATGAAGTCACACAATCCTTTCCCTAGGGGACCATTGAGATCACACATCTGAACCAAAGAACATTCAAGGTAAACGATCACTATCTTAAGTGGTATCTCAGTACCAAGCCTACCGATGGAGTCGAGGTTCACTATTTTTTCGATGTTGAAGGAAATGCCAGGTATCGTCTAGCTCAAAGATGTTAAAGAAAGAACATTTAATGGGAGGCAGCCCATGTCTGAAGTCATTATTTTTCATTTTATTTGAGTCCAAATGCATGTTGAGGTGTGAATCGAGTCTTGAACGATGCTACCTGAATCCTATGAGCTGCAAGAATTAGTCGTGTTGCTCGGGTCATATAAATTTTCATAAAAAAAAGGTTTCGACAAGTTTTTCCACACTATGCGCCTAACTTGGTAATAATTTAAGGCGTTGTGATGGTTTAAAGCACATCATTTCTTTGGAAGTCGGTCACAATATGCGCCTAAGCTGGTAACAATTTACGGTGCATGTTGTGATGGGTTAAAGTGTGTCAATTCATTAAAAGTTTGTCACGGAATACGCCTTAACCATGTCAGACTGGGCGCCTAAAACAAAATATTTAAGGAGCATAATGTGCCATTAAAACGCGGACCTACGCCCCCTCCCTTTTTCAGACTTCAACCAAAATTGCACAACTCCTCCCCCATTAAAACGTGAACCATGCCGAACCAACACCCGAAATCAACGCCTGCAGCCGCCCACCGTCGTTGTGCCGGTTCCCGTGAACCAGTCCCTAATTCCTCCCTTCACATTGTTTTGATTATGGTTATGTTTCGAGCTTGTTTGGTGGATTTTTTTGCCCGGTTTGAATTATTTTTGATTTCATTGTTGTTGGATAGTTTCTCCCGTGCATTCAACGGCTACTAACAGATGCAGATCCCTAAAGCTCTTCACTTTCATTTTCAGTGCTTGAATTTGGGTGAATTAAACAGAATCATTGAATTGCTTTGTAGGTGGATGAACATTAATTTTCAAAATTGGGGGTTTATGAAATCTAGGTTACCAAACTAAAATTTGGTATGATAGGAGTCTATTGATACAATTTTCTCCTTGAAATTGCATGATTAGGTCATCAGAATTTTATAATTTTGGTAGAAGTTTTAGGGTGTTTTTTTGGACTTGGTGATTATGAACTCTAGCATGCCTTGATTCGTGGTTTGCCTTAGTAGCATGATTCTAGGTGCTAGGAACCCCAATTGACCACCTTATAGAGAATGAATGCGTTTCATTGCCATGATTACTTCTTTCGGTGATTGGTCATGTGAGTTTGCTAGTTGAGCAAAGTTTGTGTTCAGATGTGATGTATTTGGGCGGTATTGTTGAATAACTCCATATATAAACTTGAGGCGTTATACAATGTTGTGGCTACTTTTATTTTGTTTCCGCTCTTCTTATACTTATTGGAGTTGGCACATTCGTAGTGAGGGGAGGGTGGGTGGGGGTGTGTTGTGCTTAGAGTGGAATGTTCCCATGGATTGTATCGTTGTTTTTGAATTGTGGAAGAGAGCCCTCACCAGAGCGGCAACCTCTCGCCATAGAGAGCCTTTACGAGAAGCCAATTCCGGTTCATACGGTAAGATGGAGATTGATCAATTTGTTCTCGATGTCAAGACTTGGTCCCTGATCGAACTGACCCTGGCGTAGCTCACTACCACATTCATCTCCGCCGTCTCTTTATCAATGCTTGCTGCAATTTCTGGCGTAGTTTCCATCATCTCCCAAAGATCACCCACTCAAGCCTTGGACATCGAGATTATAAGGGCTATGAATCCAACTTGGGTGGATGAGATTATGTGGCATTTGGACATGGGAGGATTAACAGAGTGGATTACTATTAGCGATCAACCCATCCTTATGGAACTTTAGGAGTTTTGGAGCTCTTTCCATTATGAGATTTTTCGGGAGAAGCAAGACGGGGTTTGTGTTGACTATCAACTTGGGGGCACCACCTTTAGAGAGACATTGGACGAGTTTACCTCATCCCTTGACTTGCAGTGGCCTTTCACTGGTCTCTCCTGGGCATTTGAGTTGGCTAGTGATGAGCCCCAGATTATTAAAAATGAATAAAAGGACGTGTGGCACTTGATCTCCAGTGAACCACAGAGTTAGGATGTTTTAAGCGACATTCCATGCATGTTTGTATAGTTTTGGGTAGAAGTTTAGAATGTTTTATGCATTTATAGTTTTATCTCGAGTTAGTATCTCGAGCTAGTTCAAGGTCCATTTGATGTCGTTTGGAAGAGTTTTTTTTAGATTCCAAGGCACTATTTGGAACAATACGGGAATGCTTGAACAAGCTAGAACGGATCTAGTAGTGGAAAAAACTTCAAGACCTGGCCTTTATGACACTATGCACTAAAATGGTGCATTCTTACGACGCATAGTGTGACAAGTTGGGCGCATGGGTGCTCTAGAAATTTGGCATAGAATGCACCTGAATGTGTCACACTGTGCCACTTTTTGGTAAAACACTATGTGCCTAAGTCATACCGGTTAAGGCGTATAGTGTGACGCCCGACATCAACAGGGATTTTAGTTCCTATTTAAAGGTCTTTCCTCCCTCACTTGAAAGTAGACCCTTTTTGGACGAAAATCAGAGAGAAGTTTAAAGATTTTGGAGCAACTAGAAGACATCAACTTCAAAGCGCATGAATTGGTAGCGACGAATCAAGATCGGTGAATCAAGTTCTTCGACAGGATTCAACAAAATTAGCTTTTTTCATAGCTCTTTGTCTAAACCTAGAATCAATGTCTTATTTGAATTTGATTTGTTCTTTGATATTATGCGTAGCTAAACTCCTTGTGCTTAGATTGGACGAACCTTTGGTGATTTCCTTATGAACGAATGATTGATTATCTTTGACGATTTATGCGAGTTGGGTAGCATTTGGTTTATGTTTAATTTCATTTTTGTTTCTATTCTTGCCTGATCAACTTGAATAGAGCCTTGTTAGATTTTTCTTCATCTCGATAGAGCTTGCATATCAAGAACATCAAAATTAAAAAACTAGGTTAGGCGTTAACCCTCATCCAGGAGCGAATAAACTAGTCTGCTTTGTGAGCAGTTCACGTTGGCTTTGTCGCGTAGTGGATTTCAGATATTTGTCTCGAAAGAGCGGACTGGGATAGTAGATATGTAGCAAATTAGCAGCCCCAAAAGGGCATAATTTTTTTAGAGAACAACTGCGATGGTGAATTGAATCTATCTTATTTTGCTTAAATCGTTGAAGTTGTCCGTCATTTATGAATTTGGATAGCCTATGAGGATTTTAAGTCTAAACCGTTTTCTCCCATTTGGTTCAACCTTCTTACGTGTAGTCTTGCAACCTTGGTTTATTTTCCCAATCATTGGAATATATAGATAAATTTATATTCTTAGTAATCATGGAACCTACAGAACACAGTTTGTTAAAACCAATTAACACTTCTTGTAATTTTGATTAGAATCAAATGAGAGACCCTAGGGAGATTCAACTCTAGTTAATTCATTAACTAGGTTTATTTTGAGATGCGTAAAAAGCGTTTATCACAGAGCTACCCTCATGAGTGCAAAATCAGAAAATAAATGTACAGAGCTTGATGAGAGGAGAGAAAACCATATAGCTAGAGTGTGAGATTAACCCAATAAATTCCGAAAGGAAATCCTTTGTAGTGACTCACTACAAGGAGTGTTTAAATGCCACTAATATCACCTATTCATTTTCTAGATTTGGTGTGGAGTTAATGCAGGTTTTAAAGATGAAAGGTATAGGAGCAATCGGTCACAACATTACACACAAGGAACTCGAGGCCACACACCGTTCACACTAAGTCCCGCTATCCTTACTCTTTGAATTCAAATTTTAGTAATCTAATTTTTTATGGTTCGAATTTTGTGAGGAATAGTGACGAATTGTCCCAGTCATTGATGATTAAAATTGATTATGATAGGATTACTTGGTTTAAATCTATCCATTAAATTGTTTCATATTTTGCTCATTTAGCACCTAAAATTAATCGACTTTTGTAACAAATTTGGAACATAAATATAAATTAGTGAATGCAAGATTTGAAGTCTCTACAATTCATTAGAAATAATGGAAAACAAGTAGTGGGAAGAGGAATGAGCTACCATGAGGATAACTATGAAGACCTTGCGTGGAAGTGCAAATAATCAAAACCGATAAGTCATTTTAACCCATTGCTAGTTTTGACTCTTTATTTGCTAAGTGGTTTTGATTCTAATGGTCTATTAAAACATGATATAGAAACTCTTTATCCTAAAGATATGATCTATGAACTTACTAATGCATGTGATGCTTACATGAGATTTATCAATTATGTTGTACATGTTCACAAGAGGATTTTCATGGCTTTTTACATATGCAATAATAGTAGTAGTGTAGATGATGAGGTCATCCCAAGGGTCCCAAGTCATGATGCCAAAGCTTCGAGTAGTCGAGACCATTCAAAGGAAACCAACGAAAAGCTTGGAGCAAAAGCAAGAATTTTGGAGGGGGACTCACAAAGATGGAATATAGGATGATCCTCTCATGGATTAAGGATGGTAAATTCACACTCGGAGAAATGACGATTCAACGAGTGGCACTACTGTCGGTGAGCAGCATCGATACCGACATCGACATTAAAACCGCACAAAAAATCAAGATTCTTCAAGCACGCAAAAAGGAGTAGATTTTCTTGACCTATATTAAAAAACAAGACCCTCCACCAAGTTTTCAAGCAATTTGAGTTGAATAAAAAACGAAGGTGCAAAGATGTTTGAAATCGGATCCACCAATTTCAACAAATTTCGACAAATTGAGCCACAACCTAACATATCTTCTTTTTCACACCATCTCTGGACCAGATGCATAACAGAAATAGATAAGCCCGTCCAAGTCATTCAGAGCATCCAGATCAACGATCAGAAACGAGGTCACCAATTGGACCCTTTATGGTGTTGTCGGCACCACCGAAACAAGTCCTCTGACATCCGTTCAAGCCCATACATATTTTTCTCGACCTATAAGTTCACAATACATTCAATGGGCTTCCTTGGATGTTTTCATGGATCGAAACAAGGCCTACTACCCGCCATCAAGCCTACGATCCACTGAGCCCACTTTTAGAGCTTAAGCGGCCCCCTATCTTTTATTCGCGTTATAGTAGTTTATTTCGGGATTTGTATATAGATGTAGTAGTTTTAATTAAGTCCCGAGAAGCATTCCTAAAGAGCTGATTAACCAAATTTAGTTCCTGAGGAGCAAGGATTGACTTAGTCAAAACTTGTTTTCCTTTTCTTGCAAGTTAAGGAATTCATTCTCCCTAACTTTCCTTGGTGACTGCTGCCTTCTTTTCCCTTATTTTACATGTAATTTTGTGGCCTCCCTCTTCTATATAAAGAGGATGCAGTAACCATAGTTCGAAACCACCCCCAGAGTTAATAAAGTAAATTTCGGCTTATTCTGTTTTTTGAATTCGTCTTCTTCGAAGCACGCCGTTGCTACGATAGAGAATTCAGGTATATCGTAGTGAGGATATCATCCCCTTTTTGTGTCACCATTCATGTTTCAGACTTGAACCTCCCTTCAACTCTAGTTGATTGGTCGCCTAAGTAACTTTCTATCTGGTTATTGGATTTTGTTTCGTTGTTCTGAAACCGAAATTGATAGATTGTCTTGATTGTCTCATAGGTGCTTCAGCTCATATCAGTAGACTTCTTGAACATGAATTCTAATATCATTTTAGGAGGACATGACTATTCGCACTTTTTTTCTTAATGATGATGTTTTGCCTACTAAATTTATGTTCTATAAATTGCTTAGCCTGGAATTTGGTTGCCCAACATCTCGATTATGTGACTACATGACATTATACTATACTATCTTGTACGTGAACATGTGGTTGCCCAAAATGTCATTGTAGGAAAAGGAGAGTTTGAGAAAGTATCGATCATAAAGAACCACCAAGCAGGGATGAAGATTAACGAATATATATTTATACTCGAGAAAATGGCACTGATGTCGGCGAGCAGCATCGATGTTGGCATTGACATCGAAACCGCACAGAAAATCAAGATTCTTCAAGAATGCAAGAATGAGCAGACTTTTCTCGACCTATCTTCGTATCACAACTGTAATATGATGAAAGGAGACCCTCCACCAAGTTCGAGAGAAATTGGTGTAATAGAGAAGACGAAGGTGCAAAGATGACCAAAATCGCACCCACCGATATCACAATATCGTCACGATTTGAGCTCTAGTCCAAATGAAGAATATTTATTAGAGCCATCTCTGGAACAGAAGCATTGAGTATTAAATGAAGCCCAATCCCAGTCATTTACATCATCAAATTCAAGAGTTGGACTCGAGGACACCAAGTGGACCTGAAGCGGTGGCACCGATGCCACCGAAACGAGACCCTTCAATAGCTTCGACCTCAGACCTATTTTTCTCTGCCTTGGATGTGTTGAAGACCCGAGACAAGGCCTACTACCCGCCATCAAGCCTATGGCTCACTAAGCCCACTTTTGAGGCTTAAGTGACCCTATATCTGGGCTATTTTATTCACTTTAAGAGTTTAATTTACGCCCAAGATGCCCTTCTAAAGAGCTCATTGGCCGATATCTATCCTTGAGAAGCAAGGTTTGACTTAGTCAAAACTTGATCCGTAAGGAAGAAGGATTACTTGCCTTGCAACGTAAGGACTCCTCTTCAATTATCATTGTGTAATTTTCAGCCCTTTTCCTTACATATTAAAGGAGAGTTTAGACCATTTTTTCGATACCACTCCCAAAATAATGAAAGTAAATTCCGGATTATTCGAAGCACTAGTTGCTAGGCAGAGGATTCTGGTATATCGTACTCGGGTTTTCACCCCCACTTTATGGCACCATACACATTTGAGACTTGGACCTCCTTTTGTGTTCTTTGATTGATCGGCTAGGTAACTTCACACCCGAGTGTAGGGTTTCGTTCTTCCTTTTTAAACCTTTTTCGATAGCTCGTCTCGGTCGTCTTAATTGTGCGTTCTGGCTCATATCCGACAGGAATACGAAATTTTTTCCACAAAAGCCTCAACTCGTCATAAGTGTACTACTATTCAAAAGCTTAACGATTTTACAGAAAGGTGGTATATGGGGTAGCAGTAGGTGGAGACTTGCATTGTTAACTACTTTACTCTATTCAAAGTTGGTTCGTTACCTCATTATACTCCAATTCCTGACGAAATCTTGTGGAAAGTTAATGCGCCGGATCATGATTCTCCATGTAAGCTTTTTCAAAGGGACTATGTGGTGCTTGCCCTTAGTCACATGGGTTCTCATAAATCCCTAGGAGTAGATGGATTGTTAGTCTTTTTCTCCCATAAAACTAGGATATTATTGAGGATGAAGTTGTTTCTATGGTCCGGGCTATTCTTACAAGAGGGATTATGCTACATGAACTAAACTATACGCTTATTGGGACAATGCCAAAGACTAAATCTCCCAAGTCAAAAAAAAAACTTCCCCCTGTTAGCCTTTATAGTGTTATGTATAAAATGGTTGCAAAGATTATTGCTAATAGACTGAAGTTGGTGTTGGATAAGGTGATTTCCCCGAAAACAGTTCTTTTTTGTCAAGTAGGTTCATTACAGATAATGTTATGATTGCCTTCGTAAGTTTCCACACTATAAAGAAGATTACGAAGGATAAAACAGGTTTTCTAGCGTCAAAAGCGGATATGACCAAATCTTATGATAAAGTTGAATGGTCTCTCATGGAAAGCATGATCAAGCATTTGGATTTTCCGGAAGATTGGGTTTCCCATGTTATGTTTTGCGTGAAGACTGTGTCTTTTTTCTATACTGGTTAATGGACATCGTTCTGAGAGGTTTGTTCCTAGTTGAGGTCTTCGCCAAGGTGAACCTTTATCTCCTTACCTGTTCCTGTTATGTGCAAAAGGTTTGTCGACCGCATTTGCACATGCAACTCATAATAAGCAGATTCATGGTCTGAAAGCGGTTACAGGTGCTTCGGCGATCTTGCACCTATATTTTGTTGTTGATTCCTCTAAGTAATGTGAAGGAATGTCTAGCTGTTATGTATATCTTGAAGACCTATGAGTTGGAGTCGGGGAAGATGATAAATCTTGAAAAGTCTGGAGTTTCTTTTAGTAGGAATGTTAACCATCATACTAAGTTGCAGATCAGTGGCATTTTGGAGATGCGAATTGTTGAAAAACATGATAAATATTTGGGGTCGGTGACGGAAGTGGGGCGATTAAAAAAGTAGTTGTTATCTCACTTAAACGAGTGATTTGAAGTAAGTTGAAAGGGTGGAAGGAGAAGAGAATGTTAGTTGCGGCTAGGGAAGTTTTGATTAAGTCAGGTGCTCAAACTCTACTCTATTATGCGATTACTGTGTTTAGAATGCCTGAAGGCATTATTGATGATATCCCTAGTCTGATTATGAATTTTTGGTGGGGTCAACGTGGTACTAAAAGACGAATTCATTGAGTTGATTGTCATAATTTTTATGTTCAAAATCAGAACGTGAAATGGGCTTCCGGGATATAAGGGGTTTTAATACTAGGCTTTTGGCAAAACAATTATGGAGTCTTTATGAACGTCCTGACTCGCTCATATCATGAAAGCTAAGAACTGTAAACAATCTTCTATTTTTGAACCTGACCTAGGTTATCGTCCAAATTTTATTTGGCATAGTCTCATTAGTCCCCAAGATTTTTTATACAGTGGTCATCCTTGGTTTGTTGGTAATAGAGCCTTTATTCGTATCTTGGGCGCGGGGTGGTGGTGGTGGTGGTGTGGGGGTGTGGATCGTTGGATTCCCTCTATTCCAGGTTTCGTCGTCTCCTCAACGCACGGTTTTCCTATTAATGCCTTGGTTAAAGAGTTGGTCGATGGAATTTTGCTCTTACTAAAAGCTTGGTTCCGACAATTATAGTGCAATCTATTTATCTCAGTTGGAGTCAAATTAAAGTAACACTGGTAATTACTTGACGCGGGAGGGGTATCAAGTTTGGTTGTCATACTTTAAAATTCATAAAGATATTAATGTTGTTGGAAGCCCGGATATTTGGAAGGAGCTAGATACGATCATCACCCCAGCTAGAGTCTTGCTAATTGTCGTACCTATGCGAAATCCAATATATAAACCTCAGTTCAACTAACAACCCGATAGTTGGAAAAAAAAACTCTCTAGATGATTCCAACTTGGTGGAAAATGTTGACACTTAAACAAAACCTTTCCCCTTTTTGGCAGTCATCTGAGGGATGATAGTAATGGTGCAAATAATAAGCCAGAGAATATCGAAAATTGCTTTAGTGATGGGCTATTGAATAGACGATAGGTGAAGGGTGTACTTATCGCCGCCGGCCAATTACTTCAATGAATGATGGAAATAAATGAGATAGATAATGAGCTGGACGTAGACAGAGTTAGATACAAATGACATTTTTATTAGGTGATTATATTGTGTTTTTTTGAATAATTACTATATTATCTCAGTATATTCTTTTTCTTTTTAAAATTTAACAATAATTGCATGATACGTAGTATGGATATTGGAAACCCAAATGTACTCCGATATAAAATTATTCAGGAAGAAATGGAATATTTAGAAGGGGGTATAACTTTTTCGGTCAATACTTTATACTTGATTTATTCATAAAGCATGATTACAGATTATATCTTTGCATCAACCAGGAAAATTTTAAATTGTATGTTTTTTCAAGGGATTTGTTAATTGCGTACATTAAAGTATAACAACTTTATTTTCTTGGGTTCTATATTTGTGCACAGAAATGAATGGAGTCAGTCCATCTTCGTTGAAGTGCCGTTTCTTCCTTCAATTGCATTCTCCCCGTTGTTCCCCCACTCTGTAGTATTATCTGCAGCGAGAGAGATACATATATATATATATAGAGAGAGAGATGGCGGAATCGGGAGCAGACATGCTGCGGAGCAGGACCTGCTGCATTTTCAAGGAGATAAGTTTCATTGACAGGCGGAGATTGCGAACCAAACTCCATAATGTTTCGATGGTCGCTCCCTTCAAGAAGCATCTCTTTGGCTCGCGTTGGCGAACTCTCAGCGTCAGCTACCGCATTCTGAGGTCAGCTCCTCCATTTGAGCTCTCTCGTGGCTTTTCTGAATTAGAATATGCAACTCCTTGCATTTCTCATTTCCTCGTGTATTTTTCGTCCCTTATTGGAAAAAATTAGCATTAATTGACTGCGAAGGCTATTGTTCGAGTCCCAACAGTCAACTTAATCAATCTGTTTGTTACCAGAACAATAGGAATATTGATGAACTGATGATTGACAACCGAAATCTTGGAACCTCTTCATTTTGCCAGCGCGAGCATTCAGTAGAGTAATTTATCAGTTCAACAATCATGTTTTGAGATGATAAAACAGTTCTTTCAAGTTCATATGCTCTCAACCAGTCTAGTGTCCAACCATCCTACTCTTCAATTTTGATAAAATACCTTTAACGTTTGTTATCATTTTCTGTTCACACAGCTGTTGATATGATATACCAGTTCCATAGTCTGATATTGTTATTTTCTGCTTATGCGAAATCGAGCTACCCATTGTTCAAAGAACAAGATTCATCTTTGATGCACATGCTCTATTTCTCAGCATGGACGCTCGAGAAAAATCAACTTCTACTGTACTGGATTCATCAAAGCACAAGAGGATACCAGTGTTCGTGGTGATGCCGATTGATACCTTTGGTTGTGATGCATCTGGAAGTCTGAGGATCAAAAGGTGTGTCACAGCTATTTGGTTATGCATTTGAACTTTCTATTCGTTGCCCCGAAATTTGATCTTCTTGAAGTCCACGTGGGGCAGTAAGAGACCATATAAGCTTCGCTCTTAATGTGATTGTATAAACGCCTTCATGATGATATGGCAACTGAAATGGTTGAGCTTATCTAATATCTGAAATGAAATGCATTTCTTCTATGTTTAGGAGGATGGACAGTATCCATAGGTGAAAATTTGGGTCATGATGCTGAATCCTCTATTTCATTATTGACCTCTGTGGGTTACCTGGAGTGGCTCTCAGCGATCTCTATTCTTGGTTTCAGACTGAAGGCATTAACTGTCTCTCTAAAAGCACTGAAGCTGGCAGGTGTCCATGGAATTGCGGTGGAGTTGTGGTGGGGAATTGTGGAACGTTTTGCTCCTCTTGAATATAATTGGAGCCTTTATGAAGATCTCTTCAAACTGATTTCAGAATCAGGGCTGAAGTTGCATGTTGCCTTAAATTTTCATTCAAATGAACATCAGTATAGAAAGTGGGGCGTGAATCTTCCGCTGTGGATTGTAGAGGTATTCAGTCTTTTAACTATGTTTACATTTTAATAATGCCGCTGCAGAATGGTTTCATGAACTAAGTTTGTGACGTTTGATCGCCTACCGACAGATTTCCTTTGCTGGTAAAAAAAGTATTTTATTGTTTAATATTCCATCTCAATTATCTCAAAACCTAAGAGTAGATAGTACTGGAGCACATTAAGATCTATATTTAATAATTGTCCTTTCTTCTTTATCTTCCAAATCCATGGGACATGTTTTTGCCATGTTTTCTGCCCTTAAATAAACCACTTTCATGCTGGTCTTGGAGCCAAGACTTATGACTTGCTCATTTTCTTAGATTGGTAAATGCAACAAGGATATATATTATCGAGACAGAAGTGGTCAGTCGAATGCTGATTATCTCACACTTGGAGTGGACCGACTACCCCTATTTCATGGGCGGACACCTCTCCAATGTTACGAAGACTTCATCGTTAATTTTGTTAGCAAATTCGAATCTTATTTGGGGATTGTTATTGAAGAAATAAATGTTGGTCTTGGTCCTTCCGGAGAGCTCAGGTACTTTAAAACCTGTTAACGAATGACTCAAGTGATGCACTTCCGTAGTATTAATACATGAAGACGAACATGCAGGTACCCAGCACATCCTCTGGGTGATGGCAGATGGCAATTTCCTGGAATCGGTGAATTCCAATGTTATGACAAATATATGTAGGTCAAATCTGTAACATTCTCCTATACATTGGAAGTAGAATATTTACATGTCTGTTTACCTTCAAGGATGAAAGACTTGAGGATGGCAGCATGTCAAGCAGGAAAGCAGGAATGGGGAGACAGGGGACCTCATAATGCTGGTTGTTACAATAGTCTTCCCCAAGGAGTGCCGTTTTTCGAAGATGGACAGGAGAGCTTTCTATCCGATTATGGATGCTTTTTCCTGGTATGTATCACATGCTGCTAATGTGCTTCTATATTCACTTAAAATGTTTGGATTGTTGTTTTTATGATTCAAAATATACATGGATGACTGTTGAGCAGCAAAAGAACTCTAAAAGTATCTACTCGGCAAATGAAAATAGTCTACTGACTGCAGTCTGTGAGTCAGCCCCTGAATGCTTATAGCTAACTGAGTCAGAAATGATTTTGAAAAATCTATTGTACGGAGGCGGATTTTTCTTTTACTATGCTCTGATCCTATGACTAACTTCCGACCGAATTGTCGACTTATCCTATTTGATAATTTTATTGTATAATAAGTTACATTATCCATAACCATGGAATTTTTAAGACTTTTAAGTGAAATCAATGGATGTTGATTAGGTAAATAATATATTGGTATGCATAAAATGTGATCGCGACAATCCATCCATGAACTTGTGAATATTATGGCTCTGGACTTGTGGATCTGACATTTCCAAGTTCGTAAACTTTGATATTGCTGTGTGCACTTTACAATTGTAAATGAACTAGTCAATGTTTTTTCGAGTTAAGTCTGTTAACTACTCTTAGGACCTGACCTGACAGGAGGTAAGAATATCTGTAGGAATGGTACAGTAGCAAGCTAATTTGTCACGCGGATGCTATTCTGGCCAAGGCAGCTAATACATTGAAGAAGTATCAGGAAAACTTAGAAACCTCAATTCTGTTGGTGGCTAAAATTGGTGGTACCAAACTATATCACACCCAGCTGAACTTACAGCTGGTTACTACAACACTGCGCTTAGAGATGGTTACGATCCTCTTGCGTCGATGTTATCTCGCCATTGTGCTGCACTGCATATTCCGTAAGACTCAGATACTTGTCTTCTGCGTCTACGACTGTTGCATGGGAACTTATGTTCTCAAGTATATGACGAATACTCAACTAGAATTGGTAAAAGGAAGACGTCAATTGATGCGATGAAATGGTTATGAACTTCTATTCCATGGATAGCTGTAAATTGAACTGTTAGTAGGTCTAGTATATGAAGATGAGATTGATTGAGCACATCTTTTAAGTCTTCGATTGAAATTTCCTCTTGGAGACAGCTGTTTTTTGTCGTTTTTATCGTTGTATACATTATGGACATTTAAATTATTTTATGGGCATCTCAAGTCATCTTTCAAGTGAGCGATTCATTGTCTTGCGCTGCATGTCTCTTCATCTAAGTATCACCCACATTGCTTCGTTAATACTGGTTTCTTTCTCGCATATTCCCTTTTACCTCATTTCTGTAGTAATTTTCTTACAGCTGCTTAGAGATGATGGACAATGAAACCCCACCACCTTACCTTTGCAGCCCGGAAGGCTTTCTTCAACAGGTTCATCATCTTTCTTAATGTGAAAATCTTCACCTAAATGGTCACTGTTTAGTGTTTTAGGCAGCCTGTTTCATAATCCAAGTTATTAGTCAGTAGTGTTCATTTGATCTTAACGATCAATCTTGAACATTTCGATATTGTCATATTATCTCTGCTTTCTGCTAAGTTGTTTTCCCATTGATCCAGATACGCAGAATTTCAAACAAAGGAATACATTTGATTGGAAGAAATGCGAATGAACGATTGGATAAGGTAAGGGATATTACAGTATAGTAGCGATTGTATGTTGCGTATAGCTAGATGTCACTTATCTGAAACTGGTCCAGGGGAGGAATCATTTGCTTATCGGTTGGTTTCTTCTTAGTGATAGTTGTTAATAATATGTGCATGTGGTACCTATTTGCAGACAGGATTCAGGCAAATACTTGCGAACTGTAATCACCCACAGGCAGAAGCTGTAAGGTCATTTACTTATTTCAGAATGAATGAGAAAATATTTTCAGCTGAAAACTGGAATAATTTTGTGCCCTTCGTTAGAAAGATGAGTTCAGATTTCTGAATTTCTCAGGTAATTCTAACCGTAAATTGTTACTCAAATTGTATAAAGTTAACGGTGTCTCCTCCCATCTAGGTTTTTTTTATATGAGAATGGAGGAGGTCGTTGATGATGGGTTACCAAGTCATTGTAGATCAGTCAGTCCCTGTGTAGCTCCTGCCTGAATGAGTAATACAAGATCTCTATTTAACTCTTTAACGAGCAATTATGTTTATCTAATCTTCTCTTCTAACTCTTTAAGTTGCTCAACCTTATCGTGTTGATGTTGAAATAGAAAGGAATCTTCAGTCTGTTTACTTAGAGAAACCTGCAACTAATTTTACATCTTGTTCATTTCATTTCATTTACTACCCTGGAATCATAGGCTGCTCGGATTTCTTGAAGAAGAACCATTAGTAAGTAATAAACATTCATCTACTACTAAGCCGCCATCCACCAAGAGCTTTCACTTTCCTTTTCTTCTTTTTACCCTTGGGTGTTGTTAAGACTTGTATTTGTTTGGGAATAAAATAGTTGTTATGTTGTTTCTCTGGGGCACCCATTTTTGTTGGAGATTGAAAGATTGGAGAGTGAATGATTGTGTTTGTTATTGATCTTATGTTTATATACAAATGAATTTAACTTAAGTCCCTACAAAACGGGAGTTATCCATATGAGTTCTGACATTATCACATAAGAGCAGTGGTGGATCTGGATATGGCTGGCCTGAGTTCCGAGTATAATTGTTGTAACCATATGAGTTCAGATGACGTATATGCTAGAGCTCGATATTCGCTTCGGTATTTGATCAAGCCACTACCTTCAGCTTCCGGGAAGTCCAACTAATTAGATTTGTTCCATGAAAAATGGCATATACCCATATTGAGATCGATTCTCGTCTGGGTCTAAAACCCATCCCGAATCGGAATATGCAAGTAGTTGGGTAGCTGATGTGCTTTGGAAGTGTAAACCCTGTGTCAAAGTGTCATTAAAGTACCGAAGGTAGATGCTTTACAGCTTGCCAATGTTGAATCGTTGGGGAGCTCATAAACTGACAAACCCGATTGACCGCAAATGTGATATTGGCGGCATCAATGAACGTCAGTGGGTGTCGAGACTAGTGTCGCGCCATACATGTGTACCCTTGTGATCAATTCTCTGAGGTAATGCTGTTGAGTTAATTGGATGACGGCTGCTGTATGACGTATGTCTATTCCCAAAACGTGGTGCAACAACCCCATATCTTTTAATGCAAACTGCTTGTCCAATTGTTGAATGAAGTTGTTGACAAACTTGGGGTTGCTTCCGGTAATGATGAAATTGTCGACGTAGACGAGGACATAGGTTGTGGCTTGCGTAATGATGTGAACAAATAGTGAGGCGTCATATTGACATGCTTTGAACCCTTGACCTGTTAGGTACATCTTTAGTTTGGTGAACAAGGCCCTTGGTGCTTGTTTGAGTCCATATAAGGCCTTGTGAAGATGACACACATGATTAGGATAATCTGGATGCTCAAAACCTCGGGGTTGCTTCATGTAAACTTCCTCAGTCAAATCTCCATTTAGAAATGCATTGTTGATGTCGAGTTGACGTAGCTCCCATCCTCTAGCAACTGATATTGATAAGACAGTACGAATTGTGGATGGCTTTACCACCAGACTGAATGTCTCGTAATAATCAAAACCTTCTTCTAAGCTGAAACCTTGGGCCACTAAGCGAGCTTTGAAACAGTCCAGAGTGCCGTCAGAATGACGTTTGATCCTGAAAATCCATTTACTCCCAACAAGATTGACATTAGCAGGACAAGGCACGAATGACGAAGTAAAATTTCTCATAAGACCATTGAATTCTATTTTCATAGCATGTCGCCAATATTCATGTACCACAACTTGTTTAAAAGTTTTGGGTTCTACTAAGCGATCCGAGTCTAACGTAAGAGTAAATGTCTTCGGCTTTAGAGAATTAGTCGCAACATGTGTGGTCATTGAATGAGTTGTGTGGGCGGCACGACAAGTGTTTGGGAAGGTTGGGTGGCTTTTGCACTGGAGCTGGTCGTTAGGCGTTGATAAGGAGGAGTTGGAGGTGGGGATGGGGACGGGTTAGAAGCAGAGGAAGTTGAGGATTGTGATGAGGACGATGGTGTGTGGGAAGTAATGGAAGGAGGAGTTGAGGATGGTACCTCATTAGTGTTTAAGGTAGCAACATGATGAAGGATGGTGGAGGGACTTGGCGACGGGGAAGGATTGCGAGTATCGTTTCTAGGAAGAGAGACAGGTGGAAAAGTGAGTTCATCAAATATAACATGTCGAGAAATATATAACCGAGATGTTGGGAAATGGTAACACAAGTATCCTTTGTGAGATGAGTTGTACCCGAGAAAAATGCATGGTAAGCTTCGGAAGTCTATTTTATGAGTATTATATGGGCGAAGATAGGGGTGATAGAGACAACCGAAAGCTTTAAGGACGTTGTAATTCGGCGGATTTGAGAAGAGGCGTTAAAAAAGAGTTGGTGTTGGCGTACTATTGTGAAGGTACGTCGCTATTTTGAAGGCATGTTCCTAGAAAATCTGTGCTTAGGACGATTTGAGCAAGGAGAGTGAGGCATTTCTCTACGATGATACGATTTCGACGTTCCATCGCTCCATTTTGTTTAGGCGTGTGAGGACAGGAAAGACGATGGTGGATTCCTTTCGCAATGAGCAATTGAGAAACTGGTTGTTAGAGATGAATAAATTTGATGAAACGTTTGTCTATTTATTGTTGCACTATCTCCAAGTCCCATTCTTCCATTTCTGTTGATAGACTGTATACACACCCACAAAGTGGCATAATCCTTATTGGATATTGATGAGTCGTTCATATCTTGGTTTCTTCACTATCTTTGATACAACTACTTACGCTTCTTTGAGGTTTCACATATACTTGGGCTAAGGAATTGCATAAATGAATGAGGTGGAAGCTGTAATAATTGCAGAAGAATTATTCCCATTTGGTTTAAATAGTCCCTAATAGGGTTATGCTGAGTTGATTGGGACAAGTGTCCTTTCCTTACTGGCTAAGAAAAATACTAATTAAGCTAAGACTATAACGACGACATTCAAATAATAGGAGAAGCCTGGCCATGCTTTTCAGTGGTTCAGTCAGACTAGGTGCTATCCTCTGCATCTTCATTTTCATTTGATATCCTCCTACAAATTGGAGAGTGTATGTTCATCACTTCGTAGGCAGTTATTGAAGTTTGATCAATCTTCATTTAATTTGCTCCCAAGTCGCATGGCAATCAATATCTATGTGCTTTGTGCGTTCATGAAATACGAGATTTTAAGCAATGTGGATTGCCAACTTTTTGCGGCATTTGATGCTAATAGGTGTAGGTAGTTGTATCCCCATCTCCATTAACAATGATGTTAACCATTGGATCTCACAAATAAGGTGAGCCAATGCTCGATTTTTCGCTTTTGAAGAAGATCCCGAATCTATCGTCTGTTTCTTTGATTTCTAAGTCAACAAATAAACTCCCAAGTATGTACAATATCTTGTTACTGACCTCCTCGTATTGGGGCAGGTTGCCCAATCAGAATCACAATAACCACTAAGTGTCAGCATGTTGTCTGATTTGAAAAGCAGTCCTTGTCCTGGAGCTTTCTTTAACTATCGAAGAACACGTTGAGCAACACTTAAGTGTTCAGTATAAGGTACAGACTGAAATTGACTTAACTATTGCAAAATCAACACAATGTCAGGTCGAGTTATTATTAAATAATGCAGCTTGCCCACCAATCGTCGATACTCACCGGGATCAGCAAGCAAGTCTCTTTGCTTTGCTTGTAACTTCATGTTCATACCCATAGGAGATTGTGTCTCCTTGGCTTCAACACAACCCATCTCTATCAACAGTTCAACATAGTATTTCCACTGGTTCACCACTATACCTTCTTTGGATCGAGCAATTTTTAGTCCAAGGAAGTATCTGAGAGATCCTAGGTCCATGATTCTAAACACTGATCACATGTAGGCTTTAATTGAATCGATTTCTCCCATGTCAGCTCCTAAAATAATTATATCATCAACATAAACCAAAAGAAATACCACTCCATGCTCTGTATCTTTGATAAAGAGGGAATAATCCGCACTTGATTGTTTAAAACCATGTTTGATTAGAGAGCATTTGACAAACAACTAACTGCTTGCTTGTTTTAAACAATACAATGATTTCTTCAGTTTGCAACACCATACCAGGTCCAACTTCCAAACCCGATGGTGCTTTCATATAAATTTCCTCTTCTAAATCTCTATGTAGGAAAGCATTGGAAACATCCATTTGTTCCAAATGCCATTATTTGATCGCAACAACAGTCAACAAGGTCTTAACTAAGTTGATTTTCGCAACTGGTGAAAACATGTAAAAAAATCTATCCCATACACTTGAGTGTAGTCTTTGATCACAAGTCTTGCCTTGTGGCAATCAATTGAACCATCTGATCTCAATTTGATCTTTTACACCCCCTTATTATCAACAATCTTCTTCCCTGGTGGTGTTGCTACTACATCGCAAGTATGGTTTTCAATTAGGGCTAGCTTCTCATCATTCATAGCCCTATCCCATCTCTCATCTTCTATAGCCTCTTCATACGTTTGTGGCTCTTGTTGGGTAACAAAATTTAATGCAAAATTCCTATACAGCGGAGAAACATGCTCGTAACAGACCACACCTGCAATAGAGTGTTTGTACACACTGCTATCCAAGTGGTAGTCCTGCCAATGAATACGAGGTCTTTTAATCCTGAATGATCGTCTAGAGTCAGGTGGGGGTGTGTCATTCCCTTTTCCGCTGGGAAGAGAATCATGCAAAGAGGGTGTGCTATTCTCGTGTCCACCAATCACAACATCTTCAGAAGAGGACGTCTCATTCCCATTTCTATGAATCACAACATTTTTAAAGGAGGGCGTTTCATTCCCATTTCTATTGAGTCATATTGCATGATGAGGTATTAGATAGAGTCTGGAACGATTTTTTCTCGGTCCTATTTTGATTTGTGAGTTGCAGGAGTTAACATTTTGACACTGAAAATATTTGCATTTGTGACAAAAATGCGCTATAAAGTGATCAAAAGTGCGCAACGCACTTTTGGTCCTCTATGGTGCACTTTTCGTGGGATTTTGAAACTTCAGTCTTTGGAAATATGGCAAGAAGTGCGCTATAAAAATACGAAAAGTGCGCGGCGCACTTTTGATATATCTATAGTGCACTTTTGATTTCTCGGTCTCGATTGATCAGCAGCAGCTTTCTTTTTCAAAACTTCTTCACATCCTTCTTCATCCGAATCCACCACCAACGCCTCCTTCACAAAATTGCCATCGCTGAACCGCCACCGCTGCCCTCCCCTCTCTTTTCCCGTCAATTTCATCAAGTTTTCATCCCGTTTGAACATTTTCGACCCGAGTTTCGCCCAACTTTGGATTTTGACGATTTGGTGTGTTTATTCGACTGATTATCCATTGTTAAGGGCAATTAAGAGTCCCATTGATTGCTTCTCCTTTGCTTATTTTTGTTGAAATGCTCAAAATTTGCCCGTATTAATCTTAGGATGAATTTTGTGAAGAACCCTAATTTTCGAATTTGGGAGGTTTGAAAATTGATTGTGTCATGATGAAATAGGGTATGATAGGATTTTTTTGATATGATTTGCCTATGATTGGATGAATTTTGCTTGATGAAAATTACAATTTTGGTCGAAAAATTTAAAGTGTTTTTGAGATTTTGCCCTATTGAGTTGCATTATTCTGATTGTTGGATTGTTACTGATAAAAGCGGTACTGAGATTATATTGATTTTTGTGATGTTTTGAATTGATATTGAAATGTAAATGTGATGTGAAGAATGGATAGTTTGAAATTGTTGGTAGCCACCATGTGATTGTTTTGTGTGTTATAGTAAGACATGTGTTGGGTGTGTATTTATTTTTTTGTTATGTGATGTTCTCCTTTTGTAGTAAGCGTGGACAAGTTTCTAATACTCAAGCTTCCACTAGTCATCATCATCGTCGGAGGCGGAACCAGAGCACCCTGCATTTGTTCCAGCTCTGGGAACACAACATAATGTGCACCATTTCTCCACTTCAATGGACACCAAGGCTTGGGTCAGGTATTGGGAGCAGTGGGATTTGCCAGCGGCACCAAACGGTGGTTATCAACATCAATAATATAAGGGAAAAGAATTCCGTTTGGGAAGATGCCATCGAAGAAGAACTCACCAGAGCAGGACTTCTAGACCTGTGTCAGATTGATGCTCAACCAAATCTCCTTGCACTTCAGAAGTTTTGGAGTTATTTTTATTCAAATCTCAGTTACAATTCAAAGATCGAGGTGTGTCTCCTACCGCCTCGGGGGGAGATCATTTACCGAGACACTAGATGAATCTAAGAGTCGCTGGGTTTCCCCTACAACAAACCGGATCAACTCTCTCGCGACCTTATCAAGAAGGCGACGACCCCGTCACGGTCCGCAACTCCTGTGATTTTGTGTGGAGGAATATTAAATTCACCAAGGACACCACCGTCAAATCCAGGATCTCCACATCTTCCTACACTCTGAACCTCGACCCATTTTCCAACATGTTCCATCTGTTCTTTTGCTACAGTCTCGCCTACAGGGATAGGCAGTAGAGGGGATCCCACCATGTCCTTAAGGACGAGATTATGCCCAGAAGAGCAGGACCATGCCTGGGATGGAGTTGTCGCCAAGTTCTTTCATTCCCACCAGAGTAAGAAGATGGTTGCTTTACCTGGCAAACTGTTTGGTAAGAGGATTATGCACCAGAAGGGGCTGGACCATGCTTGGGATGGAGCGCATATGCCACTCACTCCTCCAACAAAGTATCTTTGGGCGGAGATTTTGGAGTCCATGAACATTGATCTCTATGTCCACTACAAGGAATACATTATCTAGCAACGGATTAAATAGGGGTTTAGAAACCCTTGTTAAATTGAAGCCGATTGACAGCTATATAAAACTGCTGCTGAACTCTTAGCTTTTTACATTGCTTTAAAAACCGCTGTTAAATTTGAGTAAGTTAACAGTGGAATCCAACAGCCGTTAAATGGAAGTTAATTGGCAGGGGTTTGAAACCGCTGTTAAACTTCAATTAAATAGAGCATTTCAATTAGTTGGTCGTTTAACAGCGGTTTAATCCAAAATCGCTGCTAAACTGATGGTATAAAATCACCAGTCCCTTCTCTTCTTCTCATGTCGTGATTTTGCATAAAGAGAAACATCAACAACAGCAGCTAAAAACATAGCACAATGTGTGTGAGTTTCCTCCGTCTTATTTTTTATTCTGTCTATATATGAGATATATAGATTGAAATTAGAGTTTGAGTTTTTGTTATTGATTTTTCGAATAATGCACAAGTCTTGGGAGCGGTTGATCCTACACTTGTTTGGTTGCTCAATTGGTAAGTATATCCATTAAACCCTAAAATTGTCAATTTAGAGGAATTTTTAATGTTAGGGTTTTGATCTAGTTTGTTGAAACTAATACTCTTATCAATTTGATTTTAATTGCAACTATCAATTCTTGTGTCGACTATAAGTACCATGGCAGCTATGTGTGGTGGCTCTGCTGGGGATGACGACGGTGATGAGAATAGGCGTCGTTCAAGGGGGAGAGGGACTCATGGAACTGTCGTAAGATCGGTATGTATTAGTATTAGTGTTTACATATTGAATATAATTTCAGCATCAATCTATTAACTTAGCTGTAAAATTTAACGTAGATAAGGAAGGTCGCCTCTTTGAGAAGAGCTTGAGGACACGTAGATGGAGTGTATTGGGTCGAGATGGCTCAAAGATGGTCTTGGAGTTAGAGAAGTATGGGGTGCCTATCGGCAAGGAGGGATGCTTCCTACGGCAAGTGAATGGGAAGCTAGTGAAAAATAAAAAATTTAATTTTGGTGCAAAAAACTGGCATAAGGTCACAAAAGTTGACAAGGATCACGTGTTCAAGACTTTCATACGGGTAAGTCTATAGTTTATTAGTAATGGTACCTACATAATGTTAGATTTTGTAGATTGCTTATATTCTAAGTACCTACCTAATCATGTTCTAGCAAAAATTCTGTTGGAATGATGCAGATGAAAAAACTATATGCAACTACGTCATGAAAGACCTTGTGTAGAAGTGGAGGTAAGATTGCCAAAAGCTTTGGGATAAAAAGTGCGATAAGGAGGGTACAAAGAAATACACTACAAGAGAATACCAAAAATGTCAATTTGAGTCAATGGGAGAATTTCTTCAACTATAGGATGGGAAAGGAAATTCATGTACGAATCTTTGTATTTTAGGTTGACTTAGTTATAATTTCGAGTTAGTTTTTTAGTTTGTTAAATATTTATTTTTTGTTTTTAGACTTATTCTTCCAAGAGCATAGAGAATCGAGGGAAGAGAAATATTTATCACACTTATGGGACCATGAGGTTCTTGGCAAAGTCAAAAGAGATGGCAATCAATTTCTACCAATCATGAGTTTTGTATAATCTTATTTTTTTATCATGGTTTGTTATATTAAAGTTATGAAAAAAATAGGACGAGTTGAAAAGAGAGCTTACCAGAGGAGAGTTGTATCGAGAAAATCATAAGAGGAAAGGAGGCAAATACCCGAACGGTGCAAGAAGAATAGTTGTGGTAAGTGAATTCCTCGATCCTTTGATTTTCTTGATCCTTAGATTTTATCTAATAGTTTGACTTTGTTTATAGGAACAAGTTCACCGATACATCAACGACCCTGAAACACATACAGACATTAGCCCAAATGATGTTTTAGGTCATCTCTTTCAGGGTAAGGAGCACCCTGGCCGTGTTCACGGTCTTGGACTTGGACCGGTACCATCACAGGTAAAATTATGAACTTAGTTTAGATCAATTGGAATGATGCACATTAGGTTAGACTTGGACCAATTCTTTTGTTGAATGAAGTTTGTAAGTGTGGGATATGATTAGAAATGTAGTGTAGAAATGTGTTAGAATATGTTGATTATGCAGTTTGAAGGGTATGTGGTAGTTGTACTTATAGATTAGTCATGCCGAAATTTTTGTAAAATTAGGTAATCTTGTTCTTGTTTTGTACGTCTTTGATAGCTATAGCTCACAAAGGTATACATCGTCCTCTAGGTCCATGGATAGTTTGCCGATGGAGTAGTTCCATCGATTTTCTACAGGGGAATAACCAAGGTGGATTGATGCCTACAGCTTCTGCAGGTAAGTTTGACACGGCATCACACTCTTCTTTTAGTGATGATAGTGGATCAAGTGAAAAGCAAAAAGAATACAATGCTCTGATTTCCTCTACCGAGGACAATGACTGTGATGATGATATGGAGGACTAGTGTTAGCTAGCTATCGTTTAAAGACTAAGTACGTACTAGATCGTGTTTATCTTTTTTGTGTACTAATGGATGAAGTACTTTGTTTAAATTAAATTCTTGAGTTCTAAGATATAAAACGTTTTCTGTTATATTTCAGTTTTATGTGAATGTTGAGATTGAAACGGCAATTAACAAATTAAAAATTTTGAAAACATAACCATTAGGAAAACTGGAAGCAGAATTTGGTTTATATAAATGTTGTTTAACAATGGTTTAGATCTGCCGTTAAGTGAGGCCCAGTTTATCAGGGCTTTAAATCTATTATTAAACGAGGCCCAGTTTAACAACGGTTGCGATCTGCTGTTAAACGAGGCCCAGTTTAACAGGGGTTGTAATCCGCTGTTAAATTGCGTTCAACAGCGGAACCCACAAAACCGATGTTAAATGGCTTAACATTGCTTCATTTAACAGCAGACTTAAAACCGTTGTTACACCATTTGGAAGGGGTTTAAACCGGTGTTAACTGACTTTATAACCCCTACCAAAAACTGTCTTCCTTGTAGTGGTCATTTCCTTGGATCCGGCTTCTATCAGGTATTACTATACTTGGTGGGGCTACCCATTGGCACAGAGAGCTAAGATGTAGGGACATGGATGAGGTCGCAGGCGTGGAGCTGGAGAGCAGGCAGATGAGATAGAGGAGGAAAATCAGGAGATGTATGAGGTGCAAGGTTTTCGGCTGCCTCCCCCAGTTTAGCAAAGACACTCGATTTCAACGGACTTCATGGGCGAGTTTGGAGTCGATTCAGTAGTGGCAGCCATTTTTTGGGGAGGGCAGTCTTCATGGAAGGCTCATCAGGACAGTAAGCTGGCTAAGTTGGCAGTATACCCAAAGACGCTTCTTTGCAGAGCAGCAGAGGAGGGAGCAGTAGCACCATGAGGAGCAGATGCGCTATCTCAAGCATTTCTCCTACCTCCAGACTAGATCGTACTACCTTCCACCCTGCCCTCCTCTAGAGGAACACTGATTGACTAACATCGTTCTATCTTTAGTTATTTCTTTCTTTCTTTTCGGATGATGTATCCACTTTATTACGTATGGGACTTGGACACTTCTCATGATCCCTTTTTACTTTTATTTTTGGTTTTGTGTGTGTGATTATGTTTCAGGACAGAGTTGGCCGCCAAAATTTGAACTTCATCGATCATGTATCGAGTCTCTTGGATTTCTATTAGCATCCAGGTTTTCCTTTGCAACTTTTCATTTCATTCAGTGAGGACACTATCCATACTAAGTGTGGGGTGGTTTTGCATAGGATTTGTGTATGCTAGTCTTGTTGGGTAGTCATCTTGCATATTAGTCCAAATCTCAAGCTTGTTGGAACCATATTTAAATCAATTACTTGGCATGCTCGGAAAATTTCCCTGTGATTTATGCACTTGAATTGCTGAATTACTTGTGAACCTAGATTTGATAGGAGTATTGGGCAATGATCAAAGTCTATTGATTCGTTCTTTAGAGTTACTTTGATATGTTTAAACTAGCACTAACTCTCCAACTTGATGTGACTAGACATGCATGTTACTGAGTTACCATCTATCAAAATTTTGTGAGGTTTAAAAGACCATTTTGTAGTGTAGATAATCTACTTCATTAGTAGATTTGTTCTTAAATTAGTTTGAGTGGTCTTCTCTATTGCTGTTAATCTGATACTTTCATGATACCAACCTGAATTCACTCGGCTCCGATTCACTAGAATGATAGAGGCAATTAGAAAACCTCCACCACAAAACATCCATTCCGTCCTTACATTTCCCCTAGGTAAACCAATCATAACCAAACGACTTTTTTTGTACCCCCATAATATTGTATCCCCTTTTCTTTCAAGCCTTTATTTGATAATGTGTACATTAGTGACATGTAACTCGGTCGAGTCTAGGACTTGATAAAGTTATTGAATTGAATTTAAAGCAGGATTATATAGTTTCCCTTGATTGTTGGGATACATTGTCGAAAACTCGAAAATATGAGAAAACAGAAAATTTTGAAACTCTCGAAAAAAGGAAGGAGAGAAGTAAAAAGAACCTAGAAATATTAAAAAATTAAAGAAGACCAAAAGGTCTCGAGTTAAATGAAGGAACGTTCAAATAAGCTTCAAGTAGTAGTTAGATTAAGGGATATACGAGCTAATTTTAAGCTCTTGGTAGAATTTTCTCCTTGCATAACATTTTTTGTGATTTGTATCTTAGCTTCATATTAGAGTATACCAAGTCGCTGGCCGCTATATACACTCACCATCAAAAGTCATTTCACATTCTCTTCGTTTTCCGTCCACATTACAAAGTTATTTAGACCCCTAGATTAGTGCCCTTGATGTGATGAGTATGTGTAAATTTTAATGCAAGTGTTGGAAGCGCACTTCAGAGTTGATGATGAGCGCATAAGCAATGTCCTTAAAACACTGTGAGATTTCATTATTGGTTTCATCTTTAAACCGATTTCCATTGAGAGTAAGTGGAGGTGTTTAGTGTAACATGTATGATGATGTGTGGCAAGTTGGAGAATTGCTGGTGAGGCCTTTATCTCCTAATTCTGTTTGTTTAAAGGTTCATTTGTTTATCAAGCAATTTAGGGTTGCATTGAGGTCCATTTGATATTGTTTCGCAGTGTTTTTATCGATTTCAGGTACATAGTGACATCGGGGCATTATTCGAAAATTTATGATGTGCAAGGAGGAGTTAGATGCATCGAAGAATGGAAAACCCACAAAGTTCAGGTGTTAAACCGAAAGTGCGCCTAAGCCATACCAAAAGTGCTAAGCGCACTTTTGGTTGGTTATAGCGCACTTTTGGTCATTAATCGAAGTTCAGGTCTTTGCCATTTAGACCAAATGTGATCCTAAGAAATATCCACAGTGTGCGGCGCACTTTTGGTTTGTCTATGGCGTACTTTTGGTAGTCCTCGGTCCTAAGGAAGCGCCTCTAAAAAGCCCAATTGGATCCAATTCTCAGTCAGACTTCCGAGTATGAAATTGAGAGCATTAGTGAGAGATTTGAGAGCGACGGGAAGTCAACTTCAAGGAGCTCAAAATTGGCAGAAGGATTAAGACGGTAAATCAAGTTCTCGGGAAGATCGGTGAAATTAAGTTCTTCATAGTTTCTTGTGTAAACCTAGATTCAATGATTTCTTCTTCTAATTTGGATTTGTCTTCTAAAACCATGAGCATTTAAACTTCTCTTGCTTAGATTAGATGAACCCTAGGTTAAGTCATATGAACGACTAATTTGATACACTTGGCGATTTATACAAGTTGGTTGGATTTCAATACATGTTCGATTTCGTTTTCGATTTGATCTTGCCTGATCATCTTGAATGAATCTCTGTTAGATTTGTCTTAAAACTCGCAAGAGCTTGCATATCTAGAACATCGGACTCAAACAACTATATTAGAGGTTAACCCTCATCCGGGAGCAAACGAACTAGTCTTCCGTATGAGCAATTCTAATTCGATAGATCGCCTAGCGGGTTTTCAGATCTTCGTCTCAAAAGAGCGGACTGGGATACTAGATAGGTAGCAAATTAGCGGTCCCAAAAGGGCGTGATTTGATTAGAGAAGAATTACGATAGTTTATTGAATTTATCTTATTTCGTTTAAATCGTGGAATTTGTTTGTCATTTGTGAATTTGAATTGCCTAGGAGAATTCGACATCTAAGTAGTTTCATCTCTAATTGTCTAAAACCTTATATCGTGCAGTCTTGGAAAGCATTTACTTTAAAGAAATTTTCATTGTTCACTTTGATTGTATGATGCTCGTAGCACCTAAATCACATTCATTGATACTTTAATTCATACTTTTCTAAACTTGGAGTAAAATATTGAAAGAGACCCTAGGAAGATTCGACTCCAGTTAATTCATTAGTTTGATAACGCCTAAAAATGTTCATCAGCTTCTTACAATCGTCTATGAGATGGTTTTCTTTCTTGGAATAGTGACATATCTTGTTTTTGCCACTCCCAGATGCATCATTACATGGAGTGAAGGCTGCCTGAGCGGTCTTAACATGCATCGTTCTAGCTGTTTTAACATGCATCACTGTAAAACCGGCTGGTGAGTTAGCATCGTTTTTGTCTATTGTGATGCCTCCTTTTAGGTTCTCTTCGTGTTGTAGCACACTATCATACGAAACAATCACTAAAGATAAGGGCTTCATTATTAGGAATTGAGTTTTCACAACATCAAAATCGGCATTCAAACCTCTCAAGAACCGAATGAACCTCTCAATAATCGATAACATGTTTAACCTGAACGCGGGTGAATACAGGGCAAGGAGCTAGCTTAACAGGAACACAATTGCATGGGACTACAAGAGAGAATTGACTATATTTCTCCCACAAACCCTTAATCGGAATGTAGTATCCAGTGACATAGAGAGATCCCTGTTAGTGATTTTGAGGCTTTTGTCTTGTCCAAATCATCGCTTCAGCTCAGCCCACAAGATGCAAGAATTCTCATGATTTAGCACACTTCTGCGAATCTCAGGATGCAACGACTTGCTGGCCCAACATAGAACCATTGTATTCCATGCATCCAATTGAGCGAACTTGATGTTGGTCGTTGAGAGGAGGAAGCAAGGTTCCATCAATGAATCCCAATTTGTGCTTCGTGTTGAGCGCAAAGCGCACTGATCGACTCCACACATCGTAGTTACTTCCATCAAGAACAATCGTAACAATGGATTGTGACAACTTCTTATTTGGATTCAGGTAGTACAAATTTCCAAAAGTGCGTTCAGAGTTGGTGTTACCATTTAGAATGAAGGTTCCAAAGTAAAGCCGGAACTGCGTCCCCGAGATCCTGATCCATCATCGTTGCCCCCAATGGTGTGTGGACATCATCGTCGACCATGCTGATGTTGATGTTGTAGAGTTTCTACTTTGTATGCTTTGATATCATTTTGGAGATACTGGAACTAAGGAATTGCATAAATGAATGAAGCGGAAACTGCAATAGGATTATTTCAATGTGGTTTAGTTGATAGGGGACAAGTGTCCTTTCATTATTGCCTAAGAACAATAATAATTAAGCTAACACTACGACGACAACGTTGAAATAAAAGGAGAAGCCTTCTCATGCTTCTCAGCGGTTCTGTCAGACCGGGTGCTACCCTCTACATCTTCATTTTCATTTGATATGAGGTAAACAATTGGAGTGTCATATTGATAAATTAGCGGTAAGATTATTTAGTTTAAAAGAGTGAGTCAACCACATTAGTATGAAGGGTTTTCTTAAGAAGGAAAAAAATGGATCATTGTTATGAATATTTTCATTAATATGGTTGAATGTTTATTTTTTAATTTCGACTCATTGATGTTTATTTCATTACTCACCTTAATTGTAATAATGGAGAATGTATAAGTTATGATTTCATGCGTCTATAAATAAAACTTTAATTTGTATCAATCTTCATATCTTAATAAGATACATTCTCCTCTCTCATATTCATATGTGATTCTTCTTTCTTAGTTTCTTAACACGTTATTAGCAGGATTGCTTTACCATCTCAAAGTTTGAGGTAAAGTCTATCTTTGCATATCAGACTCGATTTTTCAAGTTATATCTAGCATTTTTTTCATGCTATCTTCGTGGGAAGATGCTTCTATGATTTGATTATGTTGACGGTTTCTAATATTACCATTTTTGTATTTTTCAGTTTCATTTTAGTACGATATGTTTTCCAATTGCTATTGCCATTGATAATTTTATACGTGTTTAATCAAACTTCTTTCTTCTTTTTTTGTGTTGTGTCCTTTTTTTATTCGGCTGGGTCACATTTTATCCGTCTTCACATTTTTAGAAAACCCATTAACATTGAGTTTGTTTTTCTAACTAGCTACTGTATTTCTCTTTTATTATGTTGATCTTGTTTTATCCATTACCAGCTTGTTGTTATGTATGTGTACATACATTGATTCATTTTGCTCTTGTGCTACCAATTATTTTATATATCATATGCCTTAATTCATGTGAAATTGTAGTATTTGTGTTTCTTCGTACAAACTAAAGTTATAATATACTCATTATATGATGGGTGTTATATGGTTGTGGTTTGTTTTAATATGCTGTTAATGTTTTGTTATGATGAATGATTATATTATTTCATATTGTTGTTGCCTCATTTTTTTATCATAGTTAGCTTCAGAAGAGGAGGAGGAACAATATAGCAAGCAACATAAAAAAAATTAAGCATCAGCCCGTGACGTGAGATCGGTCTCCACACGACCTGGGAGATAAAGAGAGATTGGCGGCCATTATATGGGCATCTCGGTTGGCGGTTGCGGGGGACCACCAAAACACGGATGTGAGGACAGGCCTTTAGGAAGGAAAGAATCTATGAAATGATAACACCACTAGCAACACAACGAGAGCAATGACGTGAAAGTCGAGAGAGAACTGTCTCAGTGTCGCCTTCAATATCCACCTGCTAGACCCCAACTCGGAAGCACCAGGCACAAGCATCATGGACGGCCACAAGCTACAAGACATAAGGATCCAAGAACCCTGGATAAGTCCTCCCAATCTCTTGTAACACCAAACTTGAAGCGTTCCTAACAACCAGACCCACCGCGCCACCGCAAGAATCTGCCACAGTCTCATCCACATTAATCTTAATGCGGGCAGGGGGGAGGGTAGTGGGTGATCCCACAAGGACTGAATAGCCATCCTGGGGGTGCGGCGATAATGGCAGTTGACTAAGGAAGAAGAGAGAGCTCAGTCGGATGTCGAAGGAATTACCGGACAAGAACCTCTGGCTGGAGCTGTGTAATCTTTACCACCAGATTACGACCTCTCCATAATCTCCACCACAGAAGCGTGTAAATCGAACCCAAATGTTGGTGGGATAGAATTAGGTCCTTTTAGATAGGGGATAGGTGAAGCGAGACTAAACCAAAAATCTGTAACCCGGGAAGAGAAGTGATCCGGACCGCGACCGGGAACTCTAAAAGAAGGAGTTCAACTATCTCTTCTTGATCCCAACAAACCGAGCATTGGACGTCAGTAAGAGGGACGTGATGTTGTACAAGAGCCTCTCCTATTGGAACAATCCAATAAAAGAGCCTCCAGAGAAAGAACCGTAATCCCAGAAAGACAGGCAAATGCCAAACCGAATGTCATATCTTAGAACCCAAGGCGGCAGTTGAGGGACTTTAGTCATATGGCACAGAACGTTGGTCCATGAGGAAGGGAGAGGATGTAGAAAAGATACCATTAGTGGAGTAGTGCCAAATCCATCAATCATCTTGTGGGGAGAGAGGTAGGGGAATAGATAAGATACGAGAGAATGTAGCCGGAGTGAAATGGGTGTGGAGGATGTCAACATGCCATTTTCCATCGATGATTAGATCACTGATAAGATAGGGTCCAGCGTAAGGAAGAGGCATACGAGGTATGGGGTGTCTAGGATCAGGGCCAGGAACACAGGGTTATCGGAGAGTGGGAATGGAGAGCCTGTTGCTCACCTGCCATCGGAGACCTTGAAGAAGAAGGTCATGACCATGGAGAAGACTCTACCATTCCCAAGAAGGACGGTCACCCGTAGCCACGTCCAGGAATTGATAGAAGGGGAAGTATCGGACGCGCAATACCAGTGCAAGGAGACCCTTTGGAGACTCAAGAATGCGTCAGCACTAATTAGCAAGTAAGGCTTGATTGACTGTCTTGAAATTATGGAAGCCAAGTCCGCCATTTGCTTGGGCCATGTAAAGCTCTTGCCAGGGGATCCAGTGGACAGGGCGCCAGTCCCTAACATTACCCTACCAAACACTGATCATTTGTTTGTTGACCCCACAACACAACTCATTAGGTAGGCAAAAGCAGGACATAGCGTAGATTGGGAGTCCAACAATCACTGAGCGGATAAGTGCATGAACACCTGCCGGTGAGAGCGAGTCCCGTTTCAAAGTCTGTAGTCGTTGAGAGACTTGACCTTCGAGAAAAGAAGATGTGAGGACTTTGGAATTAAGAACAATTGATGGGAGGCCCATATACCGGTCAGAGTCTGTGGCTCTAGGTGTACCAAGCAGACCAGGAGGCTTGGAGACACATTAGAACTAAAGCGGACGGAGGATTTGAGGAAGTTAACATGCTAGCCGCTTAATTTTTCGTAGCGGTGGAACAAATTACGAATTCTCCCAATAATGGGGGTCGAGACCTGTAGGAACAGGATCGTGTCATTCGCAAACATTAGATGGGAAATAACTGGTGCGTGTCAGGGGACCTGAATGCCGTGCAACATTCTGTCACGCAAATGGATATCAATCCAACGAGTTAGCCCTTCAGAATAGAGTGTGAACAGTAGAAAATACAAGGGGTCACCCTGACAAAGACCCTTAAAGGTGAGAATATTAGTGTTTTGTTCTATTCTTTTACGGCATCTCTATTTCATTATTAATATCATAACTATTGTTAACGTTACATTGCCGTGGTCAGTATTATTATTTTGGCCATGAATTCGTCATTTGTAAAGCCATTAGACTTTAGAGGTTAATATACTATTATTATCTAAATGCCTATTATTCGCTTATGGTTTTATATGACAGTTACTCGATTGCATTGGTTCATTATCTTGTACTTTATTGTCTCCTATATACTATCTTAATATTAGAACTGTTTTTTGCTATTATTCTTCATACGAGCATATCATTACGTTTATAATATGATATACTCTATTTCTTTAACTATTTTATTTTGCCGACGTTTTATGTTTTCTGTTCAAAGTTTGTAGTTTGAGGTTAATATTCTCCATATTCTTATTGTCAGACTCATTATTTATTATATAGAGTCATCTATCTTGGTTGGATGCACAAACTCTTATATGGAGATGTAAAAAACGCCATCAAGTATTTTATCAAGACAAAACAATGACTTTAATCTTTATTTGCCATCACCTTGATGAGGTCAAAAATGAGGTGTCATTACCCTTCATGAGCATTGAAAGTTAAAATTAATTTATAATTGTCTTAGTAAAACAATCAAAAACGATAATACAACATCTTATTAAGACAAAGCCATAGCTTTGATATTTAATCGTCATTATCTCGTGAAGTGCTAAAAAAGAGTGTCAAGAGATACAAGTTGTCCAAACCTAACCATCAGCTTTATTTTGATGATCATAGTTCAAATGATATTTTAACCACAAAGTGAACGTATAACGCCCCACATGTCACATTATGTTGAAGCAAATTATTCCTATCAGGAACCTTTTATGTGGATGGGTATAACAATTGCGGTTGTACGTTTATAACTTTTGAAAGTTCCCCTAATCTGTGACATTGGATAAGGACACTGATCAATCTTGATTTGATATGATTTGTATAATTCTAATGTACCCGTATTTATCTTTATAATATTTTCTAGTTATGTTTCCGATCTTATTTAATCACTTATGTACTATTATATTCCTATAAATACATACCATATAACACATGGTTGGGTGTGGGTAAATATACCAACCCTATTCTATTATGATATATGCCTTTCCACGCCACAACAATGGCGTATGTCTCTCTCTCTTCTTCTTTGTCATCCACTGCAGTCACAATCAAGTTAGACTCCACCAATTATTTACTATGGAAGCCACAGATAGATCCAACACTTGTCGGTCATGACTTTCTCAGACACGTCGATGGCACCTCGAAGGCCTAGGATGCCACTGTTGCGTCCAGTGAACAAATCAAGCCTACGCAAAGTGGTACCACTAAGACCAATCTGCCGTTGGTTGGTTGATCCGTTCTCTCTCATCATTTGTCGTTCATATGCTCGTTGAAGTTAAGTCAGCCGCTCAAGCTTGGTCCACACTCGCGAAGGCTTTCGGCTCTGGAAGTCCCTCTCTGATTAGGTTACTTAAAACTCAATTGCTTGATTTATGTTTAAATAACGATACTGTTAGTGCGTATTTACAGAAAGCCAAGCTTTTTTCTGATCGTGTACATGTGTTTCCGTTGCTGATGCAGATCTTGGTCAATACGTGATTCATGGCTTGACGCTGATGTATCGTCCTCTCATTCGTTCTATACACAATCAGACTGGCACCATTGCATTTTCGAAACTCAATGGGTTGCACGTTTGGGAGGAATTGGAACTGGCCGCGATCGTGGCTACTCAAACCCAAGACATGGCCAACAATTTTTTTCTCACTATGGATGTGGCTAATTAAACGGTGGACATGGGCAACAGTCTTCTCCGCAGCCGGCCACACTGTACTCCTCATTTATAGGGGCTTGACCGATAACGTGTTATAATTCAACGATTTAGGGTATCAACGACTTTGCCCCTCTCCTCGTCAGCAAGTCACCGATCCTCAAGCTTACTTTAGAACCTCCCTTACTTAGCCCACCACCAACGCCTGGACCCTTGACTCTGGAGCCACCCACCACCTAACCAATGACCTAAACAACCTTGCACTTTACTCTAAATACCATGGCACCGAGAAAGTTCCACTCAGTGATAGTAACCACGTTCCTTGATGAACGTTTTTAGGCGTTCTCAAAATAAACCGGTTAATAAATTAACAGAGTCAAATCTCCCTAGGGTCTCTTTTAGTATCTTACTCAAAGTTGTAGTTAATATCAATCGAGGAAACAAGTAATGTGGTTTAGGTGCCACGAGGATCAATCAAAAAATCAAAATGAAAGATGAAAATTACTTTAAAGTAAATGTGTTCCAAGACTGCACGATAACAGTTTAGACAATCAAATATGAATCTGCTTAGATATCGAATCCCCCTAGGCAATTCTAATTCACAAATGACTGAAAAATTCCGATCCTGGGCTCCTTAAAGTTGCTTTTTCGTCGCACTCGAATCTCTAAATTTTGTTCAAAAAAAGGTCTCAAAATGGGGTTGATGTGGGCTTTTATATAGGCATTTCCTTTTGCTTGTCGGATACCAAAAGTGTGCCGCAAACTTTCGGTATATTTAAAGTGCATTTTTTGTATAAATGTGAGAGACCTGAAGTTTTATTTAAGACCAAAAGTGTGCCCTAACGGACCAAAAGTGCGCTGAGCACTTTTGGTATAGGTTAGGCACATTTTTTGTTTCAACGCCAATTCGGTGATTTTTCCATTCTTTGATGCATCCAGCTACTCCTTGCACATCATACCAATCCAAATAATGCCCCGATCTCACCGTGTTCCTGAAATCGGTCAAAAACACTAGAAAACAACATCAAAATGGACCCCCGAACTTGTCTGAGACATTAAATCGAGATAGATGTTAGAAATGTACGGAAAAACCTAAACTTCTACCCAAAACTATACGAGTATGCATGAAATGTTGCTTAAATGAGGGCGATGAACCTGACAAATGGAGTGTCATCATTCCTATCTCTCACTCTGGTTCCTCAATTGTTCGTTTACATGATTCATCTGTTACTCTCAATGATATATTGTGTGTGCCTAAGTCGTGTAAGAATTTGTTATCTATTAGTGCTTTAACTCGTGAGATCAGAAATTGTTCTTACATGATTGGGTGTTTATTCAGGACTTTAAGCACTGTGAAATCCTATTTTAGGCTAAGTAAGGATGGTCTCTATCCCATCTTGATGGCCATTTTTTCTACTAGCCATACACACCCGCAAGTTCACTTCCATTCGTTATCTCAATGGCATCGGAAGTTGGGACACGCAAACTTGGATAGTGTTAAACGTATTCTTAGACGTAATTTATTACCTTTCTCCAATAAGTGTCTAAACTCTATATTTCATGAATTTTGTGTTGGCAAGATGCATAAATAGCCTTTTCTCATTTTCTCTTATAAGTGAATGGACCGTTTGACTTGAGTTTTAGTGATGTTTGGGGACCATCACCTGTTGATTCCATTGATAATCAACGTTATTATATGCTTTTCTTTGATCACTACATCAAGTATAGTTAGATATATATTGTTCGATGTTGTTTCGATTTTCTTTCAGTATTCATTCATTTGAGTACTATGGTCGAAACTTATTTTGCTCGACCTATGCGATCCTTTCATGCAGATGGTGGGGGAGTATAACAAATGGCTTCTTATTTTTCTCAACAGGGTATTATTTTCCAACGGTTGTGTCCTCACACCCCATAGCAAAATAGATGTTTAGAGAGGAAATACCGACATATTTCAGAACTGGGTCACATCCTTATTCACCAATCATCTATTTCGTTATCTTACTAGACGTATGCTTTTAGCACGGCTACTTACTTAGCTAATCGATTACCATTTTCGTCTATTAATTTTGAGACACCGTATCAAACCTTGTTTTGCATTACTCCAGATTATAAATTGTTGAGACGTTTTGGATGTCCTAGTTTTCCTTGGCTTAAGCCTTATGCTCCTCATAAATTGGCTTTTAAATCTGTCCCTTCTATGTTTTTAGGATACAGTCTTGAGCATAAAGGTTACTATTGTTTAAACTCGGATACTCACAAAATACAAGTGTCTCGTCATGTTCTATTTGACGAATCCATTTTTCCTTTTCAGGTGCCCTCGTTACCAGATTGATCGACCTATCTTCTACATCATCCACCCAACCTGAATCATGTCATGTACTACAATTACAACTACCATACATCCACCTTCCACTTCCACTCTACCTACCCCATTTCCCTCTCATAACCTCAACGTAAACTCCAACCCCCTTGTTACAATGCAAGCCATTGTTCCTCCATCCTCACCTCATCCCAACAACCCTGATCCATAACCTACACGCATGGTGACTTTTTCTAAGATAGGAAAACTAAAGCCTCGCCGATTTTCCGCTACCGTTGCACTCGATGTTCATTATGAGCCAACTTGTTTCATGAAAATGAATCCCATCGCTCATTGGTGTCAAGCAATGACCACGGAATTCACAGCTCTTCAGTATTAATGCCACGTGGTACCTCATCCCGCAAACAATGACCCAACGACTAGTTGAGAATAAATGGTCTACAAAATCAAGCGGAATCCAATTTCTGGTACATGGTACAACCACTATTTGTCGACCCGCAGTTTCTGAATCTTGTTTTTCGTCTAAAAAGGCTCTCTACGGCCTCCATCAAGTTTCTCGCTTCATGATACTCTCCATGATCACGGCTGCAAAGGTTCAAAACCGATCACTCTTTCTTTTATATAACTGACGAAACTCTTATGTTTGTGCTTGTTTACGTAGATGATATCATCATCACTGTGTAAACTCGGCTCTCATTAACAGTCTCATCACTCAACTTGTGCAACGTTTTCAGCTCAAGGATCTAGGCCCCTTGTCCTATTTTCTTGGCATTGAAGTTGAATGTATGACCGACGTGCTTCATCTTTCCCAGACCAAATATATCGAGGAGTTGTTGCTAAAGATCGGCCTTGACATGTCCAAACCGGTGTCATCTCCTATGCTCAAACCGACGCAAGACATGGATCCCAAACCTTTTGCCCAGTCAACATTTTTCTCCAATTTCTAGGTGGCTTGCAATATCTTCAGATGATACGTCCAAATTTGGTGTTCACAACCAACCATCTATCTACGCACAATCCAATTGAGACGCATTGGACCCAACTGAAACGTGGTTTACGCTGTCTCCGCGGGACTCCACCCATGGTATTGTTATTTCGCCCACTCAATCCCATCATTTCACTGTCTATATCGATGTTGATTGGGCAGGTGATGATTTGGATCGATGGATGACTAGTGCTTACGTTATTTATCTTCGTAATAATGCCATATAGTTGGAAGCAGCATACAGTCTCACGCTCATCTACCGAAACAAGTATAGGGCGCTAGCCACCTCCGCATACAAAGTGATTTGGTTACTGTTTCTGTTGAATGAAATTTGCCAACCATGCATTTCTCCTCCTACAATATGGTGTGATAACATCAATGCCACTTACTTGATGAAAAACCTAGTTTTCCATGCTCGATCCAAGCATTTTGAAATTGATTTTCATTTCGTCCATGAATGGGTTACTATTGGACAGCTACATGTGGTTTACATATCAACGAAAGATCAAACTGTCGATAGTCTCACGAAGTCTTTGGCAAAAGATATCTAGATGGTCACACACGTGATTGATTGCTGACCACAATCATGGTTTATCTAGCAACCACACCCATGACAGACATGATGGTCACACATGTGATTGTCCATTCATCAGCCGATCTCAAAATTCCAGAATTCAGATTAAAACCCAGAATCAACTATCAACCCGAAATTGGGGTGTCACATTTATCATCTCTATATAATCATAATTTTCAACGTTATGGGGAGATAATCAAAGATTGGCACAAAGATTAGATGAATAATCATCATATCATTTCGATCCTCGCACTAGCCAATGTGAACTTGAAGTTCAAAAGTATGTAATTCATCATCTGCCTGACACTTTACTGACCCAAATTAAGGAAAGCTCTCATGTGCCAACTGGAAAATGCTCCAATAAATATGATAGCAATATTGAGCAATCTCTCACTACAAATGTGTCTACACCGTGCATTAAGCAGGATAGACCATACGGTTCTAAAGAAACAAATCCTTAAAAGTGAAATGGAGCTATATATCAAGATGGTCAAATTGAGGTTAAGATTATTCCAGACGAACCACCAAGAGAAACAATTAATGTGTTTAAGAAGAGCTGTATGTACCTCAAAGATATGAATATAGATATCTCCATTATCTATATCTTGGATGGAAAATACTGGAACCGAGATGAAGTCGATGTTTACAAAAAAATTGCATATTGTGCAACTCTAAATATCATAGCTTTTTATGAGCATCATGAGCCAAAGTGCATGCAAATAAAGGATTGGCTGAAAAGTTTCAATTTGAAGCAAAACCGAATTCTCAAGAAAAATGAAAGTTTTAAGACATGAAGTGTTTATACATAAAGCATGAGTCTTACAAGTTATGATACATCTCATTTTGAAAGATTTTGTATATGTATATATATGTGTATGTATATATATATATGTTGAGGTCTTCAGTGCACCCGTTACACTAAACTGCTAGATATCAATGGTTAGTTTACGTCAGGCAATTTACTAGTTTGTTTACGTCAGATACTGACTCTAATTTCTGAAAGTTTAGTGACTTAAATGCAAACACTCAAAAATCTAGGCGTCGCCATAGACATTATCCAATCATCTTCTCCCATGAATTTTGGAGATCAACCCAGAATCCGACGAAGGTGAACCTAGTTCTGGCTAAGGCTTAATAAGCATGGAAACTCGACCGAAATCGAAACTAATTAATTGAAGAACTTCCTAACCTTCGTTTGATGCTAACATGAGGCTTTGGAGGATCAGGGTCGGTCCAGAGGTAGCAATCTGGAATTTCCCAAAGATTGTCGTCGTCGAGAAGTTGCTAAGAGCTCCTAGAACCGAACATAACCAAAGCGTTCTGGACTTGTGAAGGGAGTTAAACTTAGCGAATGAGATTGGACCAAGATTCGAGCTTTTATGGGCTTACCTATCGAGCTCCTAGAATCAGGGAAGAGGAAAATAAAGTGCGTCGTCGCCACTGCCGCGAACAGAGAGTTGGAGGCTTGTTATCTTCACTCATCTGACGGTGGGGAGTGAGTCTCTAACTGCGGAAGTTGCCAAAGATGAGAGGTAGGGTTTAAGTTACGGGAAAATGAAGTTTAAATAGAAGATGTGGGCTTGTTCAAAGGGCGGAGCTCATCGCTAGAAAATTCGCCAGATTCATAACCCGCTTCAATAGCTCGTGACATACACTAAATTACGTAAAGGGCGTGTATATTCCGCTAATATCACAATACCTCGTGATATTTCACATCATTTAAACTTGTAATAATGTAGAATGTATAGGTTATGATCTCATGCGCCTATAAATAGAGTTCTAACTTGTATCATTCTTCAAACCTTAATAAGATACATTCTCCTCTCCCATATTATTATGTTCTTCTTTCTTAGTTTTTTAACAATGATGACAAAGACACCCACCATATTGGTGTTGTGGTATTTTCTATATACTTAAGTGTTCCGGCAGGTGGGTTGGTCAGAGCAATTAGGAGTTTTCGGCGGATAGCTCCTTGTACGGTGGTTAAAGAAAGATAGTAAGAGAAAGTAGTGGGGGTATAAGTGTATTGTGTGAGGATTACGAGTAGCGTGTGCCCTTTGTAAGGCGTGACCTGCCAGAGGTATATAGATGTGTTGAAACGTATAACTTTGTGATATTGGTTTGGGGAAGTTGTTGACTGTCCTAAATGCGGTAGCTGAAGAGCCTTTTCTACAAGGGGTTCTTCTAGTTAGTGGCCGACTGTGACGACAAGGAATTGATATCTCGAGCCTTTATGATCCAGGCGGGAAGCACTACGAAGAAGACTGGCATCTCTTTATCGACTGTCTATGGGCTTAGGATCTCTGGCTTGCTTCGAGGATATTACATACGGTTCAAATCGATGTAGCTAAACATTTGGAAATAACTGTTTGACTTTGGGGTATGTGGGCATGTCTAGACATGCTAGCTCGTGAGAAGAGGATCATTTGCTTATGGGGTCTGTGGAGAGAATGGAATAACGAGGTGTGGGTAGGGAAGAAACAACTGGTGTCCTTGGTTCTCGAAGAAAGTATGGACAATGTTCAAGATTGGCAATAATGGAACAAATCGTTGATGCCTACAGCCCCCAAGACAAGCTACAATTTATTGTCATGAGTGGCATCCTCCGAGGCTTCCTTTAGTGTAATATTGGCATTACCCTGTTTGAACCTCATCAATGAACGGGCTTTGGTATGTGCATCTGGAATGCGAATGGTGAGCTATTGCATCTCCATGCCTTCACCCAATCCAACCTGCTCTCGTTCCAAGAAGGAGAGGCCATCGCCCTTCTTGAGGCCGTACGATGTCTTCTTTGAAGGTGGCTCACAACTTCTTGAGATTGCACTTCATAACATGGCGGGGCACGACATAGAATTCAGTGCAATTGTACACTCCTGCCATTGCCTGCTTCGCAATATTGATCTTTTTCCGTTTTGTGTACGGAGAGTAAGGAGTCTGGGTGCGCATACTTAGCATGACAATATATTTTCCAAACTGCGCTTGGAGAGATTGCACCTCCTGCTTGGCTCATCGATGTATTTGGTAGCTGCTGCCACTCAATTGAGCATCGATAATTAAAGATTTGATTAACATAGACAAAACAAGAATTTCAAATACATACAAACATGGATTTTAGCAAAATTTCTAAAATATAAAAAACAGGAAAAATAAAACGTAAATTATAATGTATACTAAATGGGTTCTAAGATTTCAACACAAAATTAATCCAATTTAATTTCATATATAAACCATATATGAATAAAAAGAAATAGGAAAAATAACTGCATTTATTTGAAGTTACCACATAAACATACCGCATAAACGCACATCATTGCGATATTAATTTTCAATTAATCAACAATAGTGTAATGTTTCTTCAATAGTTATTTTATTAGCGATTTTTTTATATATTTATAAATTATTAAGAAATCGCTAATAATATATAATAAATCAGACACTAAAAAGTACAAACTTTACAAGGTGATCAATTGCGTTTGCACTATGGTGCAGGGAACATAGTCCACACAGCAGAGCTACTGATTTTGAATAAGACTGTCAACACCAATCAGAATCTTACGTGTGTCTCCGAGATGATGACATACACTTCTCGTTGATCCGGTTCGATGGTAGCGAATCAGAGAATGACGGCAGCTACTATCTATCCGGCCCATCTTCCATTTATGTAGACCTACTCAAATCAACCCGTTGGCCCATTAAACCCAGGACCACCACTACCACCACCAGCATGGTGACTCATCGTAGTAGTCGCCATAATATTATTATTATTATAAAACCCACCACCACCACCACTACCGGACCCATACACGTGGTACCCAGCCATTCCCATTCCATCCGCCGCCCCGGCAAACCCGGCGCTGTCTCCGGCAGGCACCGCATCCCTATCACGACCCACGAAAACCCCCGCGGTCCTCTCGCCTTCAAGCTCCCTAAACCGCTGAAGGTAGACCTTGAGAGGGTCAACGTAGTCTTCGAAGCCTAAGGTGGTCATGGCCCACAGCAGGTCGTCCCCGTTGATTGTCTTCCTCCGCTCACGTTGGCACTTGTCGGACGCTTCCCCTGTGATGAAGCTGATGAACTCGGAGACGCACTCCTGTACCGTCTCCTTGGCGTCCTTGGATATCTTGGCGTTGGCAGGAAGCGCCTTCTTCATGATCCTACTAACGTTTGCTATGGGTAGGAACCTGTCTTGCTCCCTCGGCGACGAAAGCCCTCCGCTGCTCAGGTTCGGGTGCCCTCCTGAGTCGTTGTCTGAGTCCCCCATGATGAATTATTGTTTACAGGAAGGAAAGGATTGTGAGCAAAACTGCAAATGGGCGTAAGTGCATGGATTGGTTTGGGGAAGAAGAAATTGTAACTCGGTGGGGTTGGGTCATGGGTGGATGGATTAAACGAAATGAGTCATGGGTGGATGGATTAAACGAAATGAGCGCCTGGGAGGGGCAACGGTTTAACATAAAAGTAATGAAGCAAGTATACGTGACACGTGGCGATTTTGTCGCCGTTGTTTCCCGATAAGTGTCTTCTTACTACGGAGGAGATAAGAGCCGCACGATCGGCTTGACGAATCATCTTCACGGTCCATGTTGTATCTGTCACGTGGGTTACCCTATCTGACATGAAATTTCCATTTGTTTTGCTTTCTGAAATGTGTTTTGGGTAGGTGTCAATTTATTTAATATTTCTTTTCTTTCTACCAAAAAAATTAATATTTCTTTTCTCTTGAAAAGTGATTTAAATTTTTCAAAAATCGCAAAAAAAATCAGTGGCGGAAGGCATTTTAGACTGAAATTTGGACGGAAACCAATCACAGGTAGCACGTCATTTAGTGAAAATCCGAAACTTTAAAGTATATATTCGTATGTTTTAGGCTCTCAGGGGTAGTTTGGATATGATGGTGGAAATGATGAGGAGAGAGACAAATGGTGTCAAAGTTAATTAAGGACCACATTTTAATATTCTCTCTTAGTTTTCACAATTAAATTCATACAGAATGTATATGTATAAACGTGTAGGTTGTATTATATGGAAGTTCTTATTATCCATACGAAATGTACGAGCATATGAATTCGCAGTTCATACGGAAGTTTGTATTATTCATATGAACGTTCAGTTATTCATGTTTTAAATGTCCATATCATTTTTGTGTATTGGGATGATTTCAAATGTCTTGTAGTGATAAAACTAACAAACGTATATATTGTTGATACGAACATATAAATTTTTATTAAAATTATTAAATGTATACATTCAAAAAAATGTACATATATCATATTTGAATGTAACAAGATGAAACAATGAAATGTCATCAAAATTGATACATCAAGTTATAAATTCATAAACATAACTTGTACATTCATCAAAACAACCATTTAAAATTCTCTAAATGCAACACGTCATCTTTATTGGATACTCCTGCAACATGGAAAGAAACATAAAAACTTGTTAGATATAAACTCATTAGGTTTGTAAGTTTTATCGATACAAACGTAGGAATTTTTCAAGAACATAAAGGGGATGAAGAACTCAAACACACAAACATTTTAATGAGTTCGCAAGTTCGTATGGGCGAAACATACAAACTTATCAATATGATCATGCGTTCGTATGAAGAACTTAACACATTAACGTTTTAAAGAGTTCGTAGGCTCATATGGGCGAAACATACGAACTTATCAATATAATCATGCCATCGTATCCGTAAACATCTACAAAAGTATTAACTATTTATATGTTCGTGTTTTATCATAACTTTCTTGTGAATTCATCAAGAACGCAATAGACATGAAGAACACGAAGAACCTAGAAGATATATATATATATATAAACAAACTCATAATTATCTATCCGTTCGTATGAGACAGTGAAAGCAAACATACTACCAACGCCTCCGCTCGTCCCAATGGGTCGTGAACACAACGTCCGTATCGGCAAGTGAAAATAAATGAATTACCACGTCATGCATTCTTCTAGGCGACGTGAACAAAACATTCGTATGAGACAGTGAAACAAACGTACCACCACGACCTGTGGGATGTGAACAAAACGCTTGTATCTGACACAATAAACCCAGAAATAATGAACAAAGAGCATAACGACGAGCATAAAAATTCCAAAACAATCAAATCCACAAGAATACGAAGAACATGAAGAACAACTCACCTAACTTTTTGAAATTTATGTTTCTTCATGCGAAGATCCGTCAAAACGAACCTAAATCGATCATCCATTCAAAGAAATCGAGAGAGGAATACTCAAATCAAACAAAACCAATAAGAACTCGAAAAACAAGAGAAAAAACTGGAAATAACCCACATTTTCGAGGTTTGTTTATACTCTTCTAGTATTTTTCATGTGCAAATATCCATCTTAATAGTGCTAAGATATATTTTGAAGAGAAAAAACAAATTCAGATCTAACATTCATTCAAAAAAATTAAGAGAGAAAGAGGAGAAACTAGAAAGAGAAGTGGCCGAAATTTTGAATTTGAAAATTTTGAATTAGAAAGAGAAAGATATGATTGGTTATGGTATTTATAATATTTATTTTTATTTTATTTTATATTTCTTAATATTCTCTCATATGTTTACATGATACGAACATGTTTCTTGTGTGTTTTCGGCATACAAACGAATGAATGTATTAGAACATAACATATGAATTAATAAATATTGGTATTCAATGTGCATAACAAATACGAACATACACTTTCTAGAGTAAGAAAATTTTATGAGTCTCTCTCCTCCTTTACAATTGTGAAAGGACAAGTCAAATCAGCATAAAAATGCGCATAAATTTCCCAAAACATACCCAAAATATCCTTGATATAAAAAACATATATTCGTATCGTTTTCAATTCCGCAGATTCCCTATATATAATGGACGATTGGTATTGACTTCAGCTGCTCTAAAATAGTGGCTGAAGCCCCTTCTACCATATAATACACCTCAAGAACCGTATGTAGAACGTTATGATTGATGAAGATATGATAAAGAAGGGTTAATACATTTTTAAAGTGTTAGTAAGTTGACCCATCAGACTACCGACTGTTATTAACTTGTATCAAAATCATAAATTTAATAAAACACAAGATGATATATATATAAAATAATAATTACACGAGATATTTGGAGTATCGTACGTAAAATGGGTTTGGATGTAATATGTTTGTTTGCATATAAAAAGCAGACACAAGCTATGCATATTATCAGGTATTACTAGCTTGATGGAGATTTCGTTCATTTATTGGGTTTGCAAGTAATTTGGATAAATATTATCGCTTTCATATTAAGAAAAATATGCACATTAATTAACAATTGTCCTCTCGTGCAGGAAAAGCAATGGAGATATGTATGCGAAAAATACCCTAACTAGCATTGGTCAGAGACGTCTCGCTGGGTTACAATCTCCAACTCCGTAATCACCAAGAGGCTTTGTAATGGTCAATGCTTGTCATCATCTTATAGAGAATCTACTATTGTTTTGTACTCTAATCGGTCACAGTTTAGTCTTCAATTCGACCTAATAAAATGTCTTTCTATCATCTGATTGCTATCCATTTCTCTTCTTATATCTCCCATATCATTAATTGTTGACTTTGAGACTTTGAATTCCTTCTTTACGTCCATTTATATAACTAGATTTCGTCGAGTAACGAATGAATAAAGTGGATGGAGGTTGTTGAGTCCGGTGGCAAAGTGATGAATTTTTGGAATGATCAAAAGATTAGTGGAAATACAAGGAAAATGAATGAGGATAAACAATATCATTATCAGCTTCGATACACATATGCTGTCCAATTATCAGAATTAGTTACTTTTATTTTTTATTTGATTGGAAAAAGAGACTTTGCTTCATCCTCTACACTCGAGTGCTCCATCCACTACCAGTAAACACTAAACACTCACTAAAGTGGAGCATTTTCTATCCGCCCCCTTTTCCCTCCTCTATGTATGCTTCAGGTTTTGTTTCTTCTTCATATTTAATTTTCTTTTTCCTCATTTATTTATCCTTTGCTACTAGCTATATAATCCCACACTATTAGTGGGTTGAACTATTCCGCCTTATGGTATTGTTCATCACCAGATATTCTGTGACCGCTCCTTTTGACCAAGATAGTCTTATGGTGGGATCTGAGATTGTCTTTATTAAATGGACAGGTAACCTATGAATTGCCTGGTTAGATTTTTTGTTCATCCGTCCTCATAGCTGGAGTTAAGGACCTTTTGGAGGCTTTCAAAACGGTGAAAAAAATCATTGGTGTCCACTCGTGTACGGTCAAATTGCCTACTACTCATTACTGCCCTGTGGAGTGAGCAAAACATCTTAGCCCTGGGAATGCTTACTCATGATAAACAGTATCTTACTCGCCCATGATTTCACTGGCTTTTGTTCCACGTAATTTGAACAAAGTCGCCAATTTTGCGTGGCCAGAAGAGCCCGCCTCAACTCTCTCCCTTTCAATTGGTTTAAATTCTTTCTACATGTTCATGTTAAAAAGGGACTATTTACATTTATTTGAGCGGAAATTTGTATTTGCAAATTTGACCAACTTTTCTAATTCTATTTATCCCTAAATTCAACGATGAGTTTTTAATGTAAGCAATAAGCTGCAACAATTAATCAAATCGTATCTGTGTTGAACTTTGGATCTTACAATAATATTAATTTTTTTTAAATAACATGCCTATTAGTAAAATAAATTAATATTGGTTTTTTTATGGTTATGGGCATCAAAGTTCAAATTCATGGTGAATTTTATCCCTCTTTACTATTATGTCAACCCCTTATTATGGAATAATGATCATAGAAGGCCCAATTTATTTGGTCTTTGTTGAAAATGGCACAACCTATTAAAAATGCTTTTTATGGCACATAATTTTACTCAACTTTAACGGAAGGTGGTCCAAATCGTATTTGGCTATCAACTTAACGGTCAAACTCAACATTGATGATGTGTCCTCAGACTTGTCTTCCACGTAGGCTTTGATAACACGAGAGAAGAAAAGCGGGAAGACCGATAAAGACAATGACACACGATATAACGTGGTTCCCCAACAGAGTGTTGAGTACGTCCACGGACCAATGAGAGCCAAACATATTACCAAGGTTTGCACCGAATACAAACACGACTCAATATACATACACTATCGAGATGTGCTTGTATATATACACATTTGATTGGTCAAACCCTACCTCCAATGGCCGGTAAAAAGCCCAACGATAACTAGCAAAATCACCAAGTCCAAGAGAAGTCCAATACGCTAACACCCCCTCCCCCCCCCCTCCAAATTGATACTGATCTCTACACATCAATTTGCTAGCTAGATTCCATTGTCGGCTAGTGACGATAGACTTCATAAGGAGATCTCCAATTTGATCTTCAGTATGGATGTAGAAGAACTTGACCAAACTATCAACGACGAGTTCGCAAATGAAGTGGATATGGGTCTCGAAATGTTTAGACCGGTCATGGAAAACCAAATTGTCCGCAATATGCAAGGCACTCGTGTTTTTGCCAAACAGGTAAATGGGACGACTGCGGGTCCCACCTAACTCAGGCACAAACCTAGTCAACCACACACTCTCAGAACATACATCGGACATCGAGTGATATTAAGCTCCAGTAAATGATTTTGAGACACGATCTTGCTTTTTACAACACCAAGCAACACATGCATCCCCTAACATAACACACCACCCGGACGTAGAACGAGGAGTATCCAGGCATCCGGCATTATCTGCATCAGCATAATCTGTAATATCACAAGTACCAGAAGAACGTAGAAAGATCCCCAAGGTCAATGTCCCACAGAGATAACAAAGAATACGGTGAACGACATCCAAGTGAGGACCCCAAGGAGCAGACATGTACTGACTAACCACATATACCGCAAACAAGATATCGGGGCAAGTAGAAGTAAGATACATTAAATTTCCAACTAGCTACCGACAAAGACAAGGATCTGGGAGCAGAGGACCATCATCACAACACAGTTTCAAATTCAGCTCCATGGGAGTAACGACTGGCTTTCACTCTGTGAACCCAGCTGCATCCAAAAGATCAATATCATATTTGTGTTTGGACACAAAAATACCTTTAGGAGGACAAGAGATCTCAAGCCCTAAGAAGTAGGTGAGAGAACCAAGATCCTCTAGCTAAAAATAATCGGCAAGCATGGCCTTAGCAGAGGCAATGCCATCAAGATCATCACTAGTAAGGATCATATCATTAACATGAATAAAAAGAGATGTCAAACCTCGAGACGAGCGGTTAAGGAACACAGAGAGATCATGAGAACTCTGAGTGAAACCATGTTAGAAGATTACATTAGTAAACTTATCAAATCGAGCACGAGGTGCTTGCTTAAGTTTATACAAAGAGCGACGGAGCAAGTAAACCACAACTCGTGATCCTTTATCAAAATCGGAAGTACATTCCATATAAATAGTTTCCTTTGAATCACCATGAAGAAAAACATTCTTCACATCAAGTTGAGATAGAGTCCATGATTTTTGAGCAGCCATCGCAAGTATGGGATGTGTTCTAAAAAACGCATGGCAAGCGATGCGAATGCATCATAAAAGAGGATCATAGAACAAGTAGCCTTTGTGATGATCACTATATCCAATAAAAACACACCTCGCCGTTCGTGATTGAACCTTAGTTCTTTTGATGAGTAGGGAGAAGAACGAAGCACAAACAACCGTACTTTCTGAGAAAGACATAGCTTGGTGGCCGAGAATATAAGACTTCAAAAGGAGGTACATTTCGGAGTATAGGAGTGATCTGGTGATTAATCAAGTAAACCACAATATGAATAACTTCGGCCAAAAATTCGGCGGAACACTAGATTCCAACAAGAGAGCGCAAACAAGGTCAAGAACAACGATGCTTTCGTTCAACTAAACCAATTTGTTCTGAAACTCCCGACCAATATTGTTGATATAACATGCCTTCTAATTTATAGATATCCTAAAGTGCTCAAGAAGAAAATTCCCCACCAGGGTCCGAGCGAATTACTTTTATAGTTTTACCAAACTGTGTTTGAACCATCTTTACAAATTCCATAGCTACCTGTAGGAGATCAAATTTTTACCAAAGAAAATAAATCCACTCATATCTTGTTTTATGATCAATAAACAGATCAAAGTAACAAAGTTCAATATGAGAAGAGACCGGTACAGGAACCCACAAGTCAGTATGAATGAGATCATAGGGAGCTGCAATTCTGTTCTGCTCGATGAAAGCGATCTTTTTACCGTCTTGGACAAAATACAAAGTTCACATGAGGGAGACGAGATCATTAAAATCTGATCAGGAAGCATATTCTGACTAAACATGGTGCAAAGATGAGCAGTATGGGGGTGACCCAAATGAGAATGCCAAAGATTCTCGGAAGCTTTATTAGCTACAAAAACATGTCCCAAACAATCTGAATTCAACATATCCTCATCATTACATAAACACTCATCCAAATCCAAATGTGCTGGTTTATTTGAATCTAAAGAAGATAGACAAGTAAATTGACTGCCATTCCTCGACGACACCGTATCACCATTGCCTTCCCCACCATCTGCTGCTCCAAGATGAAGTTTCTCGAGGTAGAAATTGCGTCCTGTCTTACTTCCTCTCTCTATATGTCGTCCCATTTTCAGATCTTGCACATCACAACCGGAGGGAGAGAATGTAACCATGCATCCACTGTTAGTCAACTGTCCCACCGACACTCAAATAGGAACCAATGAAGGAACATGAAAAGTATGATGAAGATCAACTGTATCAGTTGAAATCGCTCTAATTCCAACAACTTTTAAACTTTGCCCATTAGCAACCTCCACCGCAAGATTATGAATGGGGTGTAGTTCTTAAAGATTCCCAAATCTCCTTTATATGATTAAAAGCTGCTGAATCTAACTGTCAAGATTTTGAATTACCTGTCATACCAACCGCTAAAAAAGCAACCTTAATAGCCAAAGGAAGAATGCGATTAAGAGCATCCTGAACCATAACGCCAATATATTGTGAACTACTTGCATCCATAAGATAGATGATTGTTGGTACCGAAGAATGAAGCACTACGATGGAAGGTTGCACCTGGAACGCAGATATCGAAGTGCTAGTTAAACCTTGCATAGCTGGATGGCGTTGAAGAGCTAGACATTATGTAATAATGTGACCATGTGTTTTCCAATAATTACAAAAGTTCCTTGTTCGACAATGAGCAACTACATGTCCTGCAACCTGACAATGTCGACATTTACATTAGTATTAGGTGCCCTGGTGGAACCAATTGTCGATCGACTAGAGCTAGGCTAAAAGTGAGGTCGACTACCTACAACAAACACACTTCCTACAGTAGCCGAAGAATCTAGTTGAATTTGAGTATTCAAGCGAGTTTCAACTCGTAATAAGTCGCCCAAAATTTTCTCCATACTAGTTACGATTCGTAGAATAGCTTGAGAACGTACTTCTTCAAATTCTGAATGAAGTTTCATAAGAAACCGTAACACACGGGTGCGCTGTCGTTCTACCAAAACTTCTATGCTGGCTGGAGTATAGAGCATGCTCATCAAAAGCAAATCTTGTGCACTCCATAAATCTAATGCCATAGTATAAGATATTAACATCACGATCTCCCTATGTGAGTTTCACAACCTCATATTCTAATTTTAAAAGATGATAAGCATTAGCCTTAGCATACAACTTCTTAAGATGCTTCTAAATTTCAGCTACCAAAGAGAAGATCCTGAGAGTAATAGCAATCCACGGCTAGATGGAATAAATAATCCAACTAAATACTTTAGCATTATTAGTGTGCCATGTTTCAAGTTTTTAAGGTGAGTAGTAGTCGCGGCCTCATGTTGAGCTTCTACCACTGACTTAGCTGCTACATCTGCATCTTCGACAATTGCAGGAGGATCCAGAGCTGTAGGTGCTACAACAGTCTCTTCTAGATACAAAATTAACCACTTACCCGCAACAGAAGACCTAAATTGAAATTCACACAAGGCATAGTTCTTCCCTTTGAACCGAACTGATAGAGATTCCGATGAACCGGGATCTGATACCATGATAACAAGTAAGAAAATCACACGCGATATAATGTGGTTCCCCAACAGAGTGTTGATTACGTCCACAGACAAAAGCGAGCCAATCTTATTACTAAGGTTTACACCGAATACAAAACCAGCCAATATACATCACTACCGAGATGTGCTTGTATATGTACCACATCTCAGCTTGCCAAACCCTACCTCCAATGGCCCACTAACCCATTCCCTACATCCAGTAAAGAGCCTAAACGACAACTACCACAAACACCAAGCCCAAGAGAAGCCCAATACGCTAACAGGCTCCGGTAAGAAATAATAATTATTATTATTTACATTATTTATCATCATATTCATAAAATACAAAAAATAAAAGTTATGGTCACATATGCTTATCTCCTCAACCATCTCCTCCACCGACAAGAATAATTTCAAGAAAAAATAAAATTACAATAATTATATAAGGTTCAAAGCATTCAATGTGCCTTGATCTTCCATCACAACTGCAACAAGAATACATCTTCCAAATAGGTAACATTCAATCATAAAAAATGACTATCAAAATTTGAATCAGATTACATAAACAAAAACCCAAATTCTGAAGTGATTGGGTCAAATAGGTACCAGACTGATGATCCATTAAGAGCTTAGCTTCAGAAATCTTCTAAAAGCGATCGTGCATACAGCAAAAGCTTCAAACGAAGCCATCTCTATAGGACTCACCAAGGATGGACGAAAGATCACAGAAAGAGGACTTGATGTGGACAGCAAGGAGTGAGAAGACCACTATGACACCCCAATTTCGTGTTGATTGTCGATTCTGAGTTCTAATCTGAATTTTGGAATTCTAAGATTGGCTGATGAATGGACAGTCATGGTCGTGACCGTCATTCTGTCACGAGCATCGTTGTCAGATTGACTAGGACTGTGGTCAGCAGTCAGTCACGGGCGTGACCATTAGTAAGTCATGGGCGTGGTTGCCATGTAGTTACGAGTGTGGTGGTAAGTCAGCTACATGCATAGTGGACTAGGGTCGTGGCCTATAACTAAGAATTTAAGAAAATCTAAACTTAAAATTCTCTTTGACGAACAGTGATCACTTTGTGGAGCTGGATAAGGCTTCATAAGGTAATTAATCTTCCTTCTCTCTCAATCCTTTGATTGGAAACCTACATAGGAAAATCCTCATAGGTTAGCATTTGAGGTTTTAGGATTTCATTCCTATGATTGATCTCTACATGTCATACGCAACTGGAGGCTTGAACTCTAGGAAGGCCGCTTCAGACCAGACTCTACTAGAAAAGCATACAAGAGGTAGGGGGATTAAGATTATTTTTCTACTTTAAGCGTAAAAATGTAAATAGGTTGTCCGGAATCCAATGATCAGATACTTAGGTTGTACTATAAGGTGCGATCTAATTTACAGGCGTTGTATTCCAAAACATGTTTCTCAGGACTGTACAGTAGCGTGTGATCTATTGTACAAGTGGTACAATTTCAAAGTCGGGCTGTCAGGGCTCTACTAAATAGGTGTTGTGTTATAGAGTCGGGCTCTCAGGCTGTACAGTAATGAGTGATCCACTATATAGGAAGTTGTTTATTTTCAAGCATAAGCTCTTAGCGATTAAACTGTGCGTGTGATTCACTGTTCATGTTATGCTAGGATTAGACTTAGTTATCTTAGGTCCCGATTATGCGTTGGTCACCCATCCATGGATTGCACAATCCCTCAGGTGATAATCAATATTTGTTTCGAGCCATAAATGTTCTTTTTTTCATAAGCTATCATTTAGAATGTTATGAGGAAATTTAGGATTTAAGCTATTATGTTTATGTTTATGTATGTTTATTTGATGAGTGAACCCTCAAGTAATTGCATGAATCGAACCGTGTGGTTTGATCGGGTCATCTAAGGACGGGTTTCACAATGGGTATCAGCGTCTGATTGTTCTCTACTACGTGATTGTGGTTGCTGGTACCGAAGCGTCATGAACCTCAAAGCGACCAGTGCTCACATTAGCTCAGTACTGAACAATCTAGGGAGATCCTTATTTTTGTGTTGGGCGTCTCTAAGTTGCGGACAGTACATCACGGGCGTGATGGAAAGACTACCACGGGTGTGGCTTGTTGTGGGCATCAGTCATGACTTAATGATGACGACGAGTGTGGTTAGTTAGCTGGCTACGGGCCTAAGGGGATGATGTATCATGGGCGTGGTCATATGTATACTGTGGGCATGGTGATATTAGTCACGGGCGCGATCAGATGTAAGACATGGGCATGGCCAAGGATACACCACGAGCGTGGCAGTATGTACACCACGGTCATGGTCGAAGTTTTGAATAGTTTTCAACATTTTCCAGATATAGATATAAGTTTAAAATGAAAAGGGATGTTGAGTAGTACCTTCATGTGTGTAGTGATCATGAGGAATCGGTTGAGAGGATCAGGGATCCGCCTTCACCTAGACTGTATTTCAAGGAGCTCAGTCGTGTCGGCGCCCTTACTTTGGATGGGGAGATCATAGATCCTCAGTTGGTTGTAGGTTGGTCGAGAGAGCTGACTAACGCGTTTAGGTATTTGAAGCCTGCGCCAGGGAAGTGAGTGTTGTAAGCTACTTACCTACTGAGAGGTACAGAGAAGGAGTGGCGGAGTAATCAGATGGACGTCAAGGATGACCTATTTGGGAAGGATCGAGAAGAAGTCCTAGTCGTTGTCAAGAAGGAGTTCATGCCAGAGCAATGGAAGAAGAACAAGACGACTAAGGTCTTCAACCTTAGCTAGGGAGATATGTTCATTACCACAACACCTACATCAAGTTGAGCAGGTAGTATAAGGGCTCTGCTGCACAGAATGTGGAGGATATGAAGCAGATGTTTCTAGATAGGGTGAGACCTCATATTCATATCGGGGTCACCAATAGTGATATGGATACCCTGGCAGACATCAAGGCAGCAGCCTTGAGGTCTGAACACCTTGAGAGTTTGAGGAAGGGAAAGTGTCGGCTTGGCAATAGGAGAAGAAGAATAAGGTAGGTTCAGGCAGGTCACAGCTATCGCCATCACCTTAGAGAAGGAAGGACACGAATCATGATCGCGATAATCCTTCATCACAGGCTCACTTCTCTGCCTTTGGCACTCAGACATAGCAGCAAAAGCAGTCCATTGCAGGATTAGACCATCCACTCTGCCCTGAGTGTGGGATGCGACAATGGGGAGTGTGTCTGAAGAAATTAGGAGCTTGTTTTCCATGCTACAACCAGAACGGGCTTCCTCTGGGAGCATGATGAGGGGTGGCTGCTTTCAGGAGCTATTGAAGATCCCTTAGGATAAGGAACGCCTCAAGGGAGGATCCCAAAGGCACAGAGAAGGGTGTACGCCACTAGAGCTGAGGCAGAGGTCGCCACGGATACCATCACAGGTACGGTTATCATTTATGGCAGATCTTTTCATGTCTTCTTTGATGTGGGTGTGCTTCACACTCTTTCATCTCTGACGCTGTCGTTCATCTTTTTCCCTTTTTTCCTACTAGGATGACTATACCATTTAGAGTCAGTACCCATTAGGGAAGAATCTGCTCGTGGAGTCTTGGGTAGAGGGAGCAGTTCTGCTATTTGAGGATAGGGAGTTCACAACGAACCTGATCGTTCTTCCTTTTATTGAGTTTGATGTGATCTTTGGGATGGATTTGTTGGACCACCATGGAGCCAGGTGGATTGTAAGGGGAAGACAATTAAGTTTCTATACCTGAAAGGGAGGATGTACTTATCTTTGGGACTTAGGGGCAGATGCATCACGGGCCTTCCTTCATCTTTGCCCTGAAGGCACAAAGGCTGATCAAAAGTAGATGTGAGGCTTTCCTAGCTCATATCCTATTTGATGAAGAGGATCGGATCGAGGATATGCCAGTAGTTCAAGAGTACCCTGATGTCTTCCAAGGTGACATTCTTGAGGTGCCTTTTGAGCAGGAGGTGGATTTAAATCTTTAAATTGTAAGTTATGAGCTTGGAGGAGTCTGGGCCAATAGATGGATGTAACAGTGAAGAAATATCTTGATCCTTTCAAGAGAAGTAAAGTGAGGTATAATTTATTAGATATGGTAATGCAGATGTGGGCCATGGGGCCCAATTGAAGTTGTTGTGACAGGATGGGCCCAACGGTGAGATGGGGTTCAATTATGAGCCAAGTAAGGAAGGGTTGAGTGTATTCCCACTTCCAAACCCTTACTTCGCACGAAAAAGGAGAAGAGGGAAAAGGGATCACGGCGGCGCATTTGAGCTCCAGATTGTTGCAAGTTTCAGATTGTTGCAAAGAAGTAAATGGAGAATAACTCAACCATTTGAGCTCCAAATGACGCATGGTCAGAAGTTACAGATTTGTGAAAACAAGAGGAATTATGTCATGCCAAAATTAGAGGTGTCAGACCTTAATATCAGGCGGGGGTTTAGGATTACTTTTCTTCTTTAAGCGTAGAACTGTAATTAGGTTGTCATGAATCAATGATTGGATTCTCAGGACTATACAATAGCGTGTGATCTACTATACAGATGTCGTGATTTAGAGCTTGGCTCCCAAGCTGTATAGTAGCGTGTGATCTACTGTACATATAGTTGTTTATTTGAGAGCATACGCTCATGACGGTTGAATTGTGCGTGTGATTCATAGTTCATATTTAGGACAAGATTCAGGTTTAGCTAGATTAGCTCCTATTTATGCGTTTGTCACTCACCCATGGATTGAACAATCCCCCAAGTTACATTCAGGTTCAGGAAGGACGTGATGAGTAAGCCTCTAGTGCTGCTCTCACGGTATTTCAGGGGGTTTCATGGTTTGATCCACCATGAGGTTGTCCGCTCATAGTTATGGGTGGCTGACGTTAGGATGATACCTACAAGACCACATGGTCACATTATTAGATGTAGTGGTTAGATACACTTTTTGTTTCATCCTTAGTAAAGTCTTAGTTCAGTTTCAGTTCTATGCAAGACTAATTTAGCCACTCAGTGCTTATCACTAACCCCGTTAGATATTATTTTCCTTGGTGTATATGTGTGTTCAGTCACAGGTACTAGAGGTGATGGTGGGGAGAGATCTAGTTGGTGTTTTTATATCAAAGGAAATCATTTTGATGTATTTTCATACTGGAGTTGCATCTCTTTTTGTTTTATTATGTTTTGGGATCCGAGATCCTAGTTGTTCTATTCTTTAAGGTACTTTTAGTTCAGGTTTTAATGCTTGTATTAATTCTTTGGTTAGTAGATTAGTGTTAAGTCATGGTTCATGTTGAAACTCGATTAGGACTCTTGGTTAAACCAGTGGTTCAACCGGGACTTCTAGGTATGGGTTTCACACCGGGCACAACACCTATATCCATAACACACTATGTTATGGCGCCCATTGTAAAGGAGCTCAAGAAGCAGTTGCATGAGCTGCTAGAGAAGGGTTTCATCTATCCTAACGTGTTACCCTGGGGTGCGCCAGTGTTGTTTGTGAAGAAGAAGGACAGGGTCTATACGGATGTGCATATATTACAGTCAACAGGTACCCTCTTCCAAACATTGATGACATGTTAGATCAACTTTAAGGAGTAGTTGTGTTCTCTAAGATTGATCTAAGGTTAGGGTATCACCAGTTGAAGGTAGCAGAGGAAGCTATTCCTAAGACATCTTTCCAAACAAGGTATGGCCACTATGTGTTCTTAGTGATGTTCTTCGGGTTGACTAATGCCCCTCCAGCTTTCATGGTGATGATTAACAAGGTGTTTCATGGGTACTTAGACAAGATTTCATAGTATTCATTGATGAAATATTGGTCTACTCCAAGACAAAATAGGAGTATGCAGAGCACTTGAGAGCCGTCTTTGCTACCTTGCGGAGAAAGTGATTGTATACTAAGTTCTCTAAGTGTGAGTTCTGGCTAAGAGAGGTGTTCTTTTGGACATGTGATAAGTGGTTGGGGCATTAAGGTGGACCCGAAGAAGGTGGAGATGATAGTGAATTGGTCACCGCCCAGAAGTTTGAACAAAGTGAGGAGCTTTCTGCACATGACAGGGTACACAAATAAAGTATTAACCTATGTGAGCATGAAGTGTAGCCGCTTAAAGAAACTTAAACTTTAGTTTTGTGTGTGCTCAAGAGAATGATTTTGACACATGGCGAAAATAGTGTCAATGGACTTTTGAAACTGAGGATGATGAGAGTAAACGTGTCACATGTTTTTTTTTGTGAAATGATCATATTAGTCGATTTTATAAATCACTAAAATTAGGGGAGAATTTTTGGGGTTTATTAAATTCCATGTTTTGTAATTTTATAGGTAGTGTGGTATAGGGGAAGGAAAAGTAGGGGTAATGTGGAAATAGGAAATTAAGAAATGAGAAATTGTCGAATTGGAAAGGAAATCTAAATACATTGTTTTGTTTTTATAAATTGAAAATTATTTTCATCTGAATAAATAATAAAGAAATAAAAGAGCTTTTCCCCTTTAATTGGTTCAACATAACAATTGTTTTCTCAATATATTCATTAGAAACGAGACTTATCAGACCATGTATACACATTCACATAAACTACTCAACAATGTACTAACTCTCTTACAACATGAAAATAACCGAGTGGGGATTACACTACTTTCATGTTGCAAGTTGACAAAAAATTGAGTGGTGCTATAGTCTACTGTCAAGAAAAATTGTAAAAATATGAAGAAATAGATTTCTCTAAGGGCAACAATGGCAACATAGGTCCATTGTTTACGAAAATTAGGTGTTCTGAAGAAAACATCCTCACCATCATGTATTTGAAAAAGCTAGATGATGACACTCGAATTGTCATGTTCATTGGCCCTATTTAAGAAATATTTCATGCATATATGTATAGCTTTGGATAGAAGTTTAGGGTATTTTGCGTATTTCTAGCTTCTATCTCGATTTAGTGTCTCGATCCCGTTTGAGATCCTTTTGATGTTTTTTAGGAGTGTTTTTGTAAGATTTCATATACATAACGATGTCAGGGCACTATTTGGAGCAATACGGGGATGCAAGGACGAGGTAGGATGAGTCAAGAAGTGAAGAAATCACAAGGGTTGCACGTTGTCAAGATTGGCGCTATAGAATGTCAAAGTTGGAGCCAATATTGACCATCCATAGTGCCAATGTTGACACCCATCTCTAATCATCTCGAGTAAATATTGGCGCTATCAAATGTCAAAGTTGGTGCTATGTCCATAGTACCAATATTGACATAAAGCCATAGCGTCAATGTTGACATTCCACAAATAGAAGGAATTTTTAAAACTCCTATTTAAAGCCTAGTTCTCCCTCATTCAAAGACAAACTTCCCTGGACGAAATTGGGAGCTTTATTGAGAGATTTGAAAGCGACTTAGATGGAACTTAGGTTTTTGATACTTGTTTTTATAAACCTAGATCAATGTCTTCGTCTTCTGATTTTGATTTGTCTCTCGAGATTATGAGAAGCTAAAGTTCTCGTGCCTAGATTAGATAAACCCTAGGTTATTTCCTATGAACAAATGATTTTATACGTTTTGACAATTTATGTGAGTTGGATGAGTTTCATTGCATATTTCATTTTATTTTTGATTTGTTCTTGCCTGATCAACTTGAATGGAGCTCTCTTAGATTTGTCTTAGACTCGCGAGAGCTTGCATATCTAGAACGCCAAAATCAAATAACTAGGTTAGACATTAACCCTAACCCGAGAGCGGATAAACTAGTCTGTCGTGTGAACAATTATAAATTGGTAAATCACCTAGCAGGTTTTACATCTTTGTCTCAAAAGAGCGGACTAGAATACTAGATAGGTAGCAAACTAGCGGACCCGAAAGGGCGTGATTTGATTAGAGAAGAATTACGACAGTGTAATGCATCTATCTTGTTTCATTTAAATCGTGGAATTTGTCTATTGTTTGTGAATTAGAATTGCCTAGGTGGATTCGACATCTAAGCAGTTTCATCTCTGTTGGTCTACAACCTTATATCGTGCAGTCCTGCAACCCCTTATAATTTGATAACGCCCAAAAACCATCCATCAAATTTGTACCGTTACCGGGGGCCCTCTTTTTAGTATCTCAAAGTAGTTCAATTAGTATTAATCTTGCAACCACTTTAAATTTTAGCATTCATAGTTACTTTTTACAGTGTTTATTGTTTGTCCTTGCGCAGGAAAGAACTCATTGCATGTCACTAGTATTAACACGATCAAAATCAGGTCAAAGTTCTCAGCAGGACTCGCGCTCATCAACGGAAGAAGGAGAGATTACTAACTCTCTCAAGGCTTTATTTGGAAGTGACAAAGAATCTAGGCTCGAATTCTCTTCGGACTCTTGGGATTTGAATTATTCTGACACATATCATAATTACACTTCCAAGCTTACTGAACCAATGGCGGCAGCAAGAACCCTTGTCGATTACAGCAAGCCTAGTGCTAAAAACATCATATCAAGTGTGGTTCCCCCTGAAGAAGATGCTTCTAACTATGAGATTAAGGGGAATCTCATCTCCTTAATTCAATATAACTTGAAGTGTGAAGGAAGGAGCGATGAAAATCCATGTGATAATCTTGTGGATTTTGTGCTTATTGTCAAATTGTTAAACTTCAAGGTTTATCCAAAGATGCAATGAACCTCAAGCTGTTCAAATGGTCTCTTCGAGGAGCAACAAGAAGATGGTTGGCACGTCAACTCGGAGGCACATTCAAAGATTGGGACACTCTAGCTCAAGCTTTTGTAGAAGAGTACTATCCACCAGCGAAGACTATAGTTATTCGAGAATCAATCTCTCAAATTCATTAGAGAGAAGGAGAAAGCTTAAATGACTTATGGAACAGATTTCAGGAGCTCTTATCTAACTGCCCGCACCACAGTTGTATAGACAGTCAACTGGCAGCCATGCTCAACATATCCTTAGATCAAACAACCTCTTTTCTAGTACATCAACTAACAAATGGAGATGTAACTACTCTCACTCCTAAAGATACTTTACAACATTTTGCTTCATCTGATACCAAGTCTAAGAATTGGTCAAGAAATATAATGAAGCCAACACATGTAGTATCTTCTGACAGTTCATACAATATTGCCTTGAGAGCACAAGTTAAGGCATTAGCGAAGAGGATTGATAATTTGAAGGTTGCTAATCTCCGTGATGCATCTGTTTACAGTTGTGCTTGTTGTGGTATTTGTGATAGCTAGTAAAATGTGATAACTTCTACACCAACAAACCAATGACTATGGAAGAAGTAGATTTTGTTCGAGGGGGCTATCCTTTCAGTCAATAGGGATATCAAGACTTCAGAGCAAAGATCGTCGGGGCCGAAAATTCCAACATGTATATCCTCACTCTGATTTCTACAAGCCTAGAGTGGAGGACTACAATGCCAGCACTTCTCAAGGAAATTCAAGCAACCAAGGACCTCCAAGATTTCCGGATAAGCCATCTCAAGAACCTCAGAAGCAAAATTCGGCAATCACTAGAGGATTCAATGATGACATTATTCAAATCATGAAGACCATGTAGGCGCAGTTGGCAAATCAAAACATTATTTTGTAAGGTCACCATGCCATGGTTCAAAGGATGGGGGCATCCTACACATCTTTGGAACAAAAGGTAGATCAGAGACCTTCTGGACATGGATGTTAAGTCGATTTCATTAAGGAGCATAGAGGTGATTTAGGGAAATCCCAAATCTATTGAAGAGCCAGAGATGGTGTCAGACAATATTGCTATTGATATTCCAAAGGAGAAAGAGGAAACCCCAGTGGTGCCTACCACCCTTGCTACAAAGGTTCGAAGGCTTGCAAACACAAATTTTGTGCTCACCCCTGAAGAAATTAAGAAGCATGCTAGGATTTCATATCTAGTAGTAGTCAAGAAGAAAGGGTTATCAATGGAGTTTGGGAGGTTTGTTTAAATCATCAAGACACAAGAGGTTACACTAACCTTCCTAGAGGCTTTCACAAATATTCTAGCATATGCCAAGTTCTCGAAGGATGTGCTAAACAAGAAGATCAATCTCAATGATCCAACAAAGGTCTCATTATATGAAGAAGGTGCATCTATTCAAGTCGGACCGACAAAGCGAAAAGACCCGTGGACCTTTACTCTAGCTTGCAATATTAATAATGTCAAAGTTGGTAGAAGTCTTGTTGGTCTACGTACTAGTATAAATGTGATGCCACATAATTTGTTTGAGAAACTAAACATAGGTGAACTTAGACTAACTGAGATGATTCTTCAACTTGCTAGGACCTTTTGAATTTCTTGCTGATTTCATTATGTTAAATACCATGAAGGTGATTGCAATATTTTGTTAGGATGTACTTTCTTAGCTACTATTGAAGCTGTGATTGATGTTTGCAAAGGGAGTTTAACATTTAAAGTAGGACATGATGAAGTCATATTTCGTTCGAAAGAAGGCATGAAATATTCTAAATCTCAAGATGATGATGATATTTCTGACAACTATCAAGATGCCTCTGAAATGTTTGAATTATCTCATATGCTTGTTGGGGATGTTTGTACTATTACAAGTTCTTAAGGAGACTGGATGAATGACATAGAGCTGAGGGCACTAGTAAAAGCCCATGAACATCTTGAGACTTACTCTGGTACACCATCGGTGATGGAACTTTCAAAGATCCTGAAAATTACCACATCTTATGAAGAGCCACTGGAGTTGGAGCTGAAGCTACTACCAGAGCATCTCGAGTATGCATCTCTCAGAGAGGGTTTGAAATTACCAGTTACTGTGGAGATAGGTGATCTAAATATGAAGCCAAGGACGTGGTGTGGAGAACGATTGGAGTTCGAATGGGATGACGAGAGGGTTTGAAATGCATAACGTCTGCTGCATATTAGGTTCCCCTTCGCCTACTAGGTCTTGTTATGTTGATTTGTATGTTTTTGGTAAGTTTAAGGTGTCATATGTCATCTCAGGATGAATCAAAGCATGACGGGGAGGCAGGAACAACTCGGTACGTTCGACTTGAGAAAATAACATCATAGTTTAGTATTTTGGCGATAACTCACCGCTCTGAAGTTCGATAGATGCAAAGTCAGCAGCGTTGCAAAGATAATTTGATTTTCTACAACTTTGATTCTGACGTCGTGTAAAAAATACGTTTATTTATAATATACGACCATGTGTTAGAGAGTAGTAGCATAAGACGCATAACACACTGTCGTGTGTTACTAATACAGGTTGTGTGTTAGTTTCTGATGAGATTTTTGGGTCTTTTCCTTCTCCAACTTGGCATAGCAGCCTATATAACCCTTGAGACCTCTTTAGCCTTGAATATATGTCAATGGACTTCAATGGACACATTATTGCAGACTGATTTTCAAGCTTAGAGAGATAGAAAGAGTTCCAGAGAGCCATTGAATCATGAGTTCATCAATGATTGGAGACGGATCGAAGATCAGTGATAAGATGGAAATTCCTCGACGAAAGATGTCATCTTCTTGGGTTATTTTCCTTCTTCTTGCTTTCTTGTTTCCCGGACCATAAGTAGCTAAAATCTTTGTGTTGTTTGGATTAGATGAAACTATAGTTTAGCTTTTGTAGGATGATGGGGTTTTAACTCTTTGATTTTATTATCGAGGTTATTCAGACTTATGATGTGTTATTTACTAAAACCTAATTTCTGGTTCTTTCTCGTCTGGCTGTCTTGATTGAATCATTTTCATTGGTTTGTGGGTCCTACAGGAACATAGATCAATAGGACAGTTAGGACGAACTCTAGATTTCCCGTTAGCTCGAGAGAGGAGCGTTTCGTCTATGCTTTTTGCATTACTCATCGTTATGACATTTCATCAAACACCGTTAGTGTGTTTTGTTTGGGTGTAGATTAGCTCGAGAGAGGAGTCTACGATCAAGCATAATAGATGTTTAGAGTCCTGAGAGTGATCTAAGACTACGACAGGAGATCGCCAAGCCATTATAACCTATTTAATTGAGATTGCATATCGTTCTTCCATGCATTGCTAGCTTTAGTGGATTCGAGTCTGAACAACCTTCATTCCCATTTTTTAAACTTGATCTCTTGCATTTGTTTTCTTTAAAGTTGAATTCTTAGTTCATAATTGGATAAAAAACCCAAACAAACAAACCTTCATTTTCACTTGGTCTAGTTAGCATATTAAAGTTGAGTAATAATGTTAGAAAGACCCTAGGGAATTAAATGATTCAATCAGAGTAATCTAGTGGATATTTGAAAGGCGGGGTAAAATCTGCTCATCACCTTAAAGGGTCTTCTTCGGGCAAGTTTGCTGAACCGAAAATCAATGAGCTTTTCCAAGACGGATATAGATTTCTCTTTGAGGAGGGGGAGCAAGTATCGAAGTATCATACGACCAAGCTTTCATGGTTTTCCTGTATAGCCAACTTCCGTGCTTCCGGAGTACTACCCGATTATTACGACCACCAATAGAAGAGGAAGCTGGTCTCCGATTCCAAGCACTATCTCAAGGATGATCCTTACTTCTATCATTTGGGATCTGAGGGCATCATAAGCGTTGTGTCACTATTTTCAAAGACGTCAACATCATGCGCCACTGCCATACCAACCCCGCTTGGGGACATTATAGTGAAATCGCACATCCAACAAGATCCTCGAATTAGGTTTCTTTAGGAGGAAAATCTGGAAGGACCGCGGCAAGTTTGTGAAGATATTTTATGAATGCCAAAGGCACAGGTAATATTTCTATTAGGAACGAAATGCATATGACTATCTCTATGCGTATAGAATTAATTGATGTGTAGGGAATTGATTTTATGGGCCCTTTTCCGTAGTCTCATGACAATAAGTACATTGGTTTTGTGGTCGATTATATGCCTAAGTAGGCAGAAGCACAAGCGCTGCCTATTAATGATGCTTGGATAGTGATGAAATTCATCCAACGACTTTTATTCATTTCAGGACCCCTCGGGCTATTATTAGTAATCGAGGTACTCACTTCAAATTTCAATTAGATCGAGTTTGCCAAAAATTTGGTGTAACTCCTCGTTTGACTATCGTTTACCATCTATAGTCCAGCAGTCAAGTGGAAATGACGAATCGCGAGCTCGAGTGGATTATTGATAAGACAGTCGACAAGTCTCGTAAGGATTGGTTGATTTGGCTCGATGAGGCCCTTTGGCCATATCAACCGCTTTCAAGAATCCTATCGTCACCTTGTCATATTGTCTGGTTTATGGTAAGGCTTGTCATTTACCGATCGAGCTCGAGCATAAGGCTTGGTGGATCACGAAGCCAATAAACATGGATTCTAGTCTTGCAGCTTCAGAACGATAATATAAGTTCATCGAGTTACAGAGTAAAGGTTGCATGCCTATGAAAGTTCTTGGCTCTACAAAGAAAAGATGAAACTCATCCATGATGTTAAGCTTCAAGGAGTCAAGCAGTTCACTAAAGGAGATAAGGGGATGCTCTACAACTCTCATCTCCAACTCTTCCCGAGAAAGTTGCAATCAAGATGGTCGGGATCTTATGAAGTAACTGACTTTCATGTGTAGATGTAAAATTGAAATCACCCATCCTGAACGAGGTATTCAAAGTCAATGGTCACAACTGACATAGTTTTCTGATATGATGAGGTCGGTTCAAGAGAGGCAGATTACCTTTGGAGAGGGTAGTGTTCTATGGCAGCAGTAGACAACATGACAAAGTTTCTCCAATTTGGGACAAGGACAACACAGATCGAGCAGAGGACAGTAGAGTATGAGCACATTAACAAGCATATGCGCTATCTCCACCACCTCTGTCAGTCCATCAGCGGATCACGCACACCACCACACTCACCCCACTCCCCTCGGAGGGGTCTCTACTAATCCAGGTTTCTTTGATTCTCTTAGGACTTTTTCATTTCTTTCTTTTCGGATCTTAAGTCCATTTTATTCTATGTGGAACATGGACAATTGTCCTTATTCCTTTCTACTTTTATTTTTCATTTTGTGTGTTTGTGTCTTTTCATGAGTTAGTGACTATCGAGTTAGAACTTCATGGATCATGCTCTCGCCTGCGTCTCCAGTTTCTCACAACTTCTAGGTATTCCTATGCTACTTTTCCATTTTTTTCAGTGAGGACAGTGCCCAAACTAAGTGTGGGGTGGGTGTGCCTAAGATGCCAGTTAGTTAGTTTTTTGGTCGTTGTGTCTATATATGAGTCCTAAACGTGAGCTTAATGGAAGCATCTTTGAATCATTTACTTGGCATGCTTAGTGAATTCCCCTATGATTTCGGCACTTGTTCCTAACTTTCTTTGTGAACCTAGATTTGATAGGAGTTTAGGACTATGCTCAAGGTTTATTGATTCGTTCTTTAGAGTTGCTTTGATTAGTTCATCGTAACACGGACTCTCAAACTTGATGTTATCATACATGCATGTTAGCAATATACCATCTAGCAAGACAACATGATGCCTAAAATTCATTTTTGGTATAGGATAGTCTACAACATTTTAAGACTTGTTCTTAAAATTATTTGAGTGGTCTTCGCCGTTAGTTCTTAATCTGATACTTGCATGATACCGAATTGAATTTTCTTAGTACCGATTCACTAGGATGATAGAGGCACTTTGTAAAGCTCCACCATAAAATATCTATCACATCCTTATTACTTTTCCTTAGGTAACCCTTTGAAAGCCAAAAAGCCTATTTTATAACCCCCCCCCCCCAAATAACGCATGTATACCCTTTCTTTCAACCCTTCATTTGATCATGTGTACATATGTGGCATGTAACTCGGTCGAATCTTGGAGTCTAGATGTTGCTAAGTTGTGTAATTGTAGGATTATTAAGTCTCCCTTAGTAGTTTTTTATACAGTTTTTATTATTTCAAAACAAAAATCTCAAGAAAGAAAGAAGACAATTAAAAAACCCATTCTCAACAATAAAAAGAACAAAAAATCCAAAAAAAAATTGTAGTAAATAAGTGGAATAAACAAGTAGAAAAGCTCAAAGTGGTAGTTTTTGGTTAAGGGATAGATGAGCTAGTTTAAGCCTCTTGATAGAAAGTGAGTCCTTGCATAGATTTTATTGTTTTAGTATCTTAGCTCCGCATTAGAGTAGACCAAGTCATCCGCCACTGTGTCCTCATTTCACCTTCTTGTCTCTTTTGTATCTATATTACAACCCTGAATAAACGACCTCTATACCAGTGTTTGAAGTGCCTTGATGCGATGAGTACAAGTAGGTTTATGTGTAAGTGTTGGAAGCGCACCTCAGAGATGATGAACGAGCGAATAAACCCTGTCCCTAAACACTTTGAGTGAGATATTATTGACTTCATCAATAAGTCGAATCCCTTTAAGAGTAAGTCTAGATGGGTGGTATAGCATGCATGATGTGTGGCAAGTTGGAGACTTTCTTGTGAGGTCTTTACTTCCTAGATTGGTTTTGTTTTAAAGGTTCACTTACTTGTTAAGTAAATAAAGGATGGATTGAGGAATATGGGTTTTCTTTTCTATTCTAGTGTCTTGATTCATTTATAGGTATTTTCCATAGCTTTTATTCGATGACATTCCATTTACCATGTTCATCGTCATCATTTAAGTTACATTTCATGCATAATTGTGTAAGTTTTGGTCAGAAGTTTAGGATGTACCGTACATTCCTAACTTCTATATGGATTTAGTGTCTCGGAACCGTTCAAGGTCCATTTGATGTCATTTTGGAGTATTTTACATATATTTCAAGTACATGACGACATTAAGGCATTATTTGAAGCAATACGTGCATACATGGATGAGTTAGGACGGACCAAAGAGTAAAAAACACACAAATGTTGAACATTATCAGCATTTACTCCTAAGACAGTCTATAAATGGTCTTGCAGGTTATTGACAGGGTAAGGCGCAATTGTTGACGGAGCTCTCGTACAAGACTTGTCAAAGATTGCACCTTACCTTGTAAATAAGTGCGCCTTGCTTAGGCGCAATTATTGACAAATCCAGCTGGAAAAAGGAACTGAAATTCTATTTAAAGACTCGTTCTCCTACATTAATAGACAAACTTTTCAGACAAAATTCTGAGCTAGTATAGAGACTTCGGAGTGACAAGAAGGCATCAACTTCAAGGAGCTCGGATCTTCAAATCAATTTCTTTCAAGATTCTCGGCGAAATTAGTTTTTTCATAATTATTTGTGTAATCCTAAATCCAATGATTTCCTTCTTTGAAACTGATTTGTTATTTGAAGTTATCCATAGATAAACTCCTCGTACTTAGATTAGATGAATCTAGGTAAATCCGTATAAACACATGACTGTTAGACTTTGATGATTTATGCGAGTTAGATGGATGTTGATTTCTGTTTAATTTTCACTTTGTTTCTATTCTTGCCTGATCAACTTGAATAGGATCTTGTTAGATTTGTGATCGTCTCGAAAGAGCTTGCATATCTAGAACACAAAAATTACACAACTAGGTTAGTTGTTCATCCTAAGAAGGGAGCGAATAGACTAGTCCGTCGTGTGAGTAGTTCTTGTTTGTTTTACCGCCTAGCAGATTTTAGCTCTTCCTCTCGAAGGAGTAAACTGAGATACTAGATAGGAACTCGGTTAGAAGTCCCGAAAAGGCATGATCTGACTAGAGAAGAGCTACGACGGTGAATTGAATTTATCCTTTTTTGCATAAATTGAAGAATTTGAATATCAATTGTGAATTTAGATAGCCTATGTGTTTATATATTCTGAAGGACACCACAAACACTTACCAAGGAGTGCTAGTTACCATTTGACACCTCAAACGTCCTAATCCCTTAGTGTGTCCCCATTTGAGTGTTTTCCGAAATACACTCTAAGTGTTTGATGAAATGTCCCTAAAGAAATCCTAGCACTAAAGGTTGAATTGGGGTGTGGCTTGGTCCACACACACCTTACTTCAATCTTAGATTAACAACTAACACAATTTTAGATTAACAACTAACACAATTTTAGATTAACAACTAACACAATTCTAGGAAAAGTCATGCAAAGGAGAATATTGATTTGACCTAATTCAAGACTTAGCACAAATTAGGTGGAAAACACCATAATCCGAGCACATCACTATAATAACAAGCATCCAACATTACCAACCCCTAATCATGAGGGGATCATCCTAGCATCCATATACACCCTAATCTAACAACACAAAAGGCCTAACCAATCATCATGAAACTAAAACTAGGAGAAAGAGATACAATCACCATCATTTTCTGTGTTTGAAGAAGGTGATGAATGCTAATATTTACTCCAAGCTCTAGTATTTCAAGTCTTCAATCCTTGCTCTTAAAGTGCTTCAAATCCTCTTCAATGACTTCCAATGGTGTGAGGGAGAGAGTGTAATTTCGAACTAATCTATTATTATGAATTGAATGGGGAGAAATTTTTTCTATCTTCAAACTTGGGACTTTATCCCCTTAGCATACTATCCACATGGTGTGTGGATTAACACAACCTCCACACACCGTATGGCCTTATTTCTAGACAGAGCGATTTTTCTTCTTTCACTCATAACTCGCTCATCTGTCATCTGTTTGACCTCCGATTGATCGCGTTGGCTTCCTATATATGCCTTCCATCCAGTGGATACCTAAAATCTCAACAACACATGAGAAAATAAGTCAAACGGACCAAACAGTTTGTTCGAGAGAATACAACACAAAACCCTTATTTGCATCCACCAATCACAACTCAAAGGTCAAGAATCAGTCGAACAGAGTCAAAAACATGTCAAGATGGGGCTGAATCTCATACAATATGAAGTTCTATCATATATCCTCTCTTAAGATGGACCAGTGGCACCGGCTACTTCATTACGATGGTGACGGCACCGCTCTTTTGCCCCGTGATGATTTTTTGGTACACCTCGTAAATGTTGACCATCTAAGGCATGGGTCATTTTCCTAACGTGCTTGGGGCAGTGAATGTGCGATTGTGAAGGAGTTTATACTTCCACATGTTGATAGAGGAATTCGGGTCGTATCGCCGCATAGGCTCTTAGGCGAATGGATGCATGATGGGGAACTGTATGGTCATGTAGGAAATGATAGGTCCTTGGTGCTAGTCTTTATGGCGACTCAAGAGCATTCCTTCTTCAACCAAGAGCATTATGTGGATGTGGCGACTCATAACCTAGTTGATGTGTGACATCTTCACATATCACATGATTATCATAGTATTCAAGACTCGCCTAGTGCAAAGACAGCTTCCAGTCCTTAAGACTCGGCTAGTGCAGAGACTGCTTCCATTATGGTGTTGATCCATCGACTACTTTTTTGAACTAAGTAGTGTTTTGCGTCTAGAAGTAACCCTCTATATGGAGGGACGGTTGTTCTACTCATTGAATCGGGTAGGACAAAAATAGCTCGGTTATGAAGCATCAGATCTGTTGAGATGCTCCATGGGAAGTCTTTGTAGAGAACTTCCAAGATCAACTTCGTATATGAGAGTGAGGGTTAGAGGCTCAACTCCTCATGTTCGCTAGGATTAATCGCTTTGAAGTTGCATAGTGTTGACCATCAGCTGAATGGTCTCGATGCCAATGAGATCTACTTGCTAATCTCTTGGCATGGAATACTGAATTGTTGGTAGGAACCATCAATGTCCGATCAACAGCGCCGGGTACACAAACATGTAAACACTTTATTCATTTTTTGGTAACACGGTCTCCAACCAAATATACTACGGTGACCCCACGAAATAGTTATGATGGTCTATTGTTTTAGTAAAAAATATATTGCGAAAAGAAAACTTAAAGAACATCAGGTGTAGTCTTGTATTATGATGAACATTCAACAGACCTTAACTTATGATTAAATATATTGACTTTTACGCTTGATTAATAAAACACCACACTATATAGTATAAACGTCATTGGGAGTAATATTTATCCCCATTTAATTTAAGGCACCATAGCATTCACTATTTTACCTATATATTAGATTCTAGATTTAAGTCAAATCTTTTTTAGTTTGACATTCTGAAACAAAAAATGTAGAGTTGTTATGAAGATTATTGCCATAGTGAATGCCCAATTGTAACTCCTATGTTTATTGTATCATTCAATGTAGGTTATTTCCCTCCTTTATGTGTAGTAATGTTAGAGAGTATATGTTACTATTCCATGAGCCTATAAATAGAGCTCTCATTTGTATCATTCTTCACACCTCAATAAGAAACTCTCTCCCTCTCCATATTTCTCTTGTTCTTGTCTTTCTTTGAGTTTAGTTTTATAACACGTTATCAGCACGAAGCTCTGCCTCTTCAAAGATTCATAGCGATAGCTATATCCTAATTTTTTTTTCTCGAGCTCTACTGATTCAAAATATCCTTATTGTTTTTTTTCTTTAGCATATATTTTATTGCTGAGTTTTTCCCGCATAAGAATTGTTGCGATCATATGTTTCATTACAGCTTCTTTTAAGAGATATGCCATGAATAATAGATGATCATATATGCTTGCAATCATCATAGATTTGAAAGTCACTGTACATTTTATTAATTCTATTCGTTTTTTACATTTAACATGTTTTAACCTTTATTGGTTAAATATGTTATCATTTTATATTGATCGAAACCATTGATAGCTATTGTTCCATGTTTACCATCTCATTTTCAAGTTCTGGTTTTAATTTTAAAAATGATTGAAAATAATAAGTGATATTATCAATCTATTCATTAGCTATTGCTTTAAACTATACAGTATGATAACAATTGTATTATACTTTTTAGTTCCTATTGCTATTTTATACTTTATGCTTATGTTTTTTTTAAACATAAATTGAGTTAAATTTCTCGATCATGATATTATATTGAGTCATAATTGATTTATCGATTGTTTATTGGTCATAATTGAGATGTATTTATCCATTTGATATTATATTTTAATTTTCTCGATCGTTATTTGTTTCTTATATAATATATGAAATTATTGTGTTATCATCCACAAAAATATTCTGTTAAATTTTCTACCCTTATACATTTGCTACTGTTTTGATATTATTTTTTACTTTCATCAATTATGGATACTAGTCATACATTTCCTATTCATGATTTTATGGGTCAAAAGTCAATTTATATTATTGGTAAATTCTTTTTCCATTGTATTGATGCTACCGTTACATATGGATTAGTTAATTATTACCATTTATCTTCACCATTCTGTTTTTTTTCATTGATAACATTATGTTGATTTTTATATTCTTCATATGTTTATTTTTGGACTCATTATTTATTTATTACTAAATATTTATCTAGTATGTTAATTTATAAAATTCGTGTTTGTGGTATTTGATGTTTCGAAAAAAAAATTATGTTTATGGGCCGGCACGGGAAGTTAAAACCCACTTATAGTGGTATTATGAAATCATCAAAGATGATACCAGAACATGTTATCATGACAAAGTCAAAACTTTATTCTTATTCGCCATCACCTCCATGAATGGTTGAAAATGAGCAACGACTCATATGTGCTTTGTGGCATAATGTCAAAGTCATGTATGACCACCACAAGTGGAAACTTCTATTAAAGTAGGATACGATTGAAGTACCAGGAGATACATATTTTGAAGAAAGGATCGAATATCTTATGAGTCTCAAATGTTTGGTGGTCCAATGAGATACCATATCATTCAATGAAGTGAATTCTTATATTCATATGTCCATACACTGACAAATACACATACATTCCCACACGTGTAAACACCAATATATGATTGTGGAGGAAAAGACCTATTATTTCATATGGTCATGAATTTTGAGACATACATCTTTTTCATATGAAAGAGAGTTGTGAATTGATGTTGAAAAATTCCAATCACATCAACGGTCATACAACCATCAACTTTATTTTGATGATCATAGTTCATATGATATTTTAACCCTTTAAGTGAAGTGTAAAACCCCATATGTCACATTATCTTAAAGCGAATTGTCCCTATAAGGAACCCTTTTGATTCGGATGGACATAACAATTGTGGTTATACGAGAATTATTGTTCCATTAATTTGTGACATAGATGATTGAGAAATATCTCTATTTATCATTTAAACTATGTATCATTCTCATGACAAAAATGAGTATTTTATGATAAGAATCACCATAATTAATTGTGATATATATCACATTGATAGTGCACCAAGATATATGGTATAGTACCACATTTCTCTCAAGCTCTAAATCGAGCTATTATATTGTTCACGAAGGAACAAAATCTTTATTCCAATTTGTTTAGGATCAAGAGAGGTATAATAATATGGTCTATGGCTATACAATTATTGAATCAATAATATTATCCTCCAATTTGTACTACACATGTTATTGTTATTGAGATACATATATATAAATGTAAACTATAAGTTTACTCGTCCTGACAACTATTATTTGGCATAACCGGTGAGACCATCCCGGTTCAATCATTATGCGAATCGATAAGTACCTTTATGGTCAATTTTGATGATTCCATAATCTAAAGAGTATGTTCTCTTGAACATTGTTGTGCATGATGGTCTCAACTTGGGTATTCTAAAGAAATGATTCCTAAGGTTATAGGGATTTAAGTAGTCCTTGTGACTCCCCTACTTCCTGGGAACACAAACAATTTTGTGGTCTGTCAACAAGCTTTCGATTCTAGGGGAGTCTCATCGCCTCTCCATTACCCATTGTTGAGTGAAATCTCCAACAAACCTTAACTAATATTTGGGTTGCTTGTTCTTAAGCAGAGTAGATTGTTGGATAATTATCAACTAAAGTAAAATCATTTCTCCTCCACACAACAAAACAAAGGTGATATTTGTGGATCCATACACCCAACATATGAGCCAATTATTTTAATTGATGCATCAATTAGATAGTCACATGTGTATATCACGATAAACTTTAATTTGGGAGATTACTAGCTCAACCATTTGGTTATGAGCATATTTTCATGATTATCCAATAACGAAAATGTGTCATTGAGACGAACATTTTCCATTTATATTATTGTGAACATGCCATTTACATGAACAACACAAATTCGCATTACGCCAAAAAATTATTATGAATTCCTCCATTATATGTGGTTTTTGGGTCAAAACCTTATACTTCCCATATATGGATATATGGATGTGATATACACATCTAAATTGCTCCACCATAATATATTAGGATGAGTTCTCAATGAAGATTTGGAAATTATGTTGATTACGAGTTCATCGATGGTAAAATATTTACATCGTTGTCAGGAAATTTTGATGACTCGTTTAGAGGTTTATCATTCATATAATCATAATTCTCAACAATATGTGGAGAAAATCAAAGGTTGGCACAGAGATTAGATGAATAATCATCATATTATTTTGATCCTCGCACTAAACAATATGAACGTGAAGTTCAAAAAATATATAATTCATTATCTGCCAGACAGTTTATTGACCCAACCAGAGTAAAGTTTCATGTGCCAACTCAAAATGCTCCAATAACAATAATGCCAATATTGGGGAATCTGACATCACAAATGAATCTAAAACCCGCAAAAACGTGGTAGACCACTCGGTTCCAAAGGAAAAAATCCTCAAAGTGGAATGGAGCTATATATCAAAATGGTCAAACTGAGGTTAACATTATTTAAGCAAAGACACCAAGAGAAATAAATAATGTGCTCAAGAAGAGTCTCAGGTACCTAAAAGATATGAAAATAGATTATCTATATCTTGGATGGAAAATACTGGAACCGCAATGAAGTCAACATTGATGAAATTTTTGTGTATAGTGCCATGCTAAAATATGATAGTTGAAAATGAGGATCATGAGCCAAAATGTATGCACAGAAAGAAATGATTGGCCTCAAAATTTCAATTTGAGGCAAAATCAAATTCCCCAGAGAAATGAAAAGTTTTAAGACATCAAGTCTTTATACATTGAGATGTAAAGTATGAGTATGAGTATGAGAAGTTATGAAACATCTCATTTTTGAAAGGTTTTGTACGACAAACCTAAAACATTTTGATTATGAGAAAATATATTCTCATGTGGTGGATGCAACTACTTTTTATTATTCGATTAGTCTAGCAATTTGTGAAGGGAAAGAGTTTGCCCCTAATGGATGTCCTTGCAACCTATATGTATGGTTTGCATAATTAGAATACACATGTGTATATGAAATTCCCTCGAGGATTTATTTTGCTATAAGCAAACAATTCAAGTTCGCGTGAACAATATTTAATTATATCATACATTTCTTTATGCATATAATTTCTTCTTCATTTCAAGTTGATTTTTTGAAAAATCATCTTTGTCATATTTTATGGTTTCAAAATTCTTACCAAAATTTTCTTAATTTAATTTTATATTTTAAAATGTGTTTCTTTTATTTTGACATAATTGGATGTGATCATCTTTTGTTGCATAGATGACATACACTTTATTGAGGTCGTAAAGAGTTTCTCAAAGCAATCAACTATGGATTAGCTATAGAGTTTGAGATGAAAGATGTGGAAGATTACCACTAACTTGCCAATTGTGCATCTCTCCCGAACATGATTTTCGTATATCATCAATGATATACTAATTATATCCAACAAAAAGTTATATGGATATGACATGGCTATCAATGTCTGGATGGTAGTAAGATCACTATGTGACTCTATGTCGATTTTAATCGACCTTTATTCAAACACAAGAACTACTCTGTTTTGAAGTAGTAATCTTGGTCATATTTGTGTTGGTTGACCATAAATTTGTCTTATGTGGTAATTTTACTACTTGGAGGGCTGTGAAAACAACTTATAAAGCTACACCACCATTTCACGAGATGATTTTATAAATCATGCATGATATTTATTTTGCATATATCCTTGAGTTGCAAGAAAATGGTGCAACGTGATGGGATGATTATGTACTCTTTTTCCTTCACTAGGTTTTTATCCCGTAGGGTTTTCCTAGTAAGGTTTTAATGAGGCATATTCTCATCTAATGGTCATCCTATGTGAAGTGTCATGTGAATTATGGATGACCATCGATTATATTGATGCATACATTATATGCACAAACTGCAATAAGTTGAAATATTCACACTACAAGTGCCTTCAAGCGATAACTTGGTTTAATCACCAAGACTCTTCATACATCAACTTTTGGGAACCTAGTCCACTAATTTGAAGATCGGCGACTAAATGATCTCGGAATGATATAATGATGAGATCTAGTTGATATCCTCATTAGGGGGAGTCGATATGAAGGATCTCAACCGATATCATCATCAGGGAGAGTCGATACGCACTGCACTCTTTTTCCCTTAACTATGGTTTTTCCCAATGGGTTTTCCTGGTAAGGTTTTTAATGAGGCGGTATCAAAAGTGAATTTGGAGAATACTGTATATCGTTAACCATTGGGCAATCAAGGGGGAGTGTTATGAAGATTATTGCCATAGTGAATGCCCAATTGTAACTCCTATGTTTATTGCATTATTCAATGTAGTTTATTAGCCTCCTTTATGTGTAGTAATGTTAGAGAGTATATGTTACTATTCCATGAGCCTATAAATAGAGCTCTCATTTGTATCATTCTTCACACCTCAATAAGAAACTCTCTCCCTCTCCATATTTCTCTTGTTCTTGTCTTTTTTTGAGTTTAGTTTTATAACAAGAGGGATATTATAATCATTTAAAAAAATTAGAACACATAACTCCGTCACCCGTCCTTCATAACCTTATCTTTCCCACAAATTCCTTCATTTTTTCCTTCTTCGTCGGTATAAAAGATATATGTCTCCAACAAGCACCTCCTCCAGTTCCTCAGATGATCTTCTTGATGTCATCGGTGTCATCCAATCTTAGTATGTCATCGCCATTGTTTGCCGAGATATGGGTCAAGCAGAACTGGACACGGCAGAGGTTGGAGGTCAAGGTTGAAGCTCCAATATTTCTACTAATTTTTTTATTCAAAGATCTAGTTAACATGATTCAACTCGCGGAGCAATAGACTCTTGTCACCACTTTTCAAAACAATTGTTCTCGAAGTAGTCGCAATCCACTCCTTTCAACTTGACAGAGAGCTCCACCCTTCTGCTATACCGACTGGCCCAAAATCAGACAACGATAGCGTATGTGGCCCTCAATAGATCGCCTTCGAGAAATGAGTCGACTTCCAAACGATGGAAGCTCCGATGATCCTTTGTAGATCGATATCCCTAGAAAGAAGATAAATGATTGAACAAAATCAGTACAAAATATGTTTCATGAGCGGTACTTCATACATATGTTTCATACATTTAGATTCAAATTCTTAAAGCAGCAACACCAATTATGTCTTTGATGATGGTGGAGGAGTTAAAGTGGTGACGTCATTGGAGCAGGGACCTTTTTTCTAGTATAGAAGATAAAAAATAAATTGGTGTCTATTTGTGAAGTATACTAAATTCGAACTCAAAACTTTCGAATAAACGGGCACATAGTTTATCACTGGAGCAACTCCATCTGCACTTGAACTTCTGGAGCAAGAACGACTGTAAAGTAAGGGAGAAACAAATAGAGAATTTTAGTTTTATCACCAAATAATTAGTATTTTTGGACGAGTCAGTCAACTTAATTTAATAATATAATTGGTCACTAATTTGTCAAACAGTTTAGAATAGGATCCTAGTTAACCCCACAACTTCTGAAATTTGTATATTTAGGTCCAACTAGTTTTGTGAGTTATTTAAGTTTGGTTAATAAAGTTATGAATTCCATATCCAAGATTTTTTTTCGTATAACTAGTTATTATAAGGTACTAGTTATGTATAAGGTCATAAAGTTATATGAATGTTGTAACCAGTTCATACGATTCATCATAACTAGTTACAAGAACGTCATAACTAGTTACAGACGATTCACGTAACCAGTTACAAATGATTCATCATGTAACTAGCTACACATAATTGTAACTAGCTATGCAAAGGTGGACAGACCTTCAGCGGGGTCTCGCTAGCGATTATAGCTAGTTATCGTGCGGCGTTTGCAAGCACTTGTAACTTGTTATAGGTGACTATAACTAGTTATGGAAATGTGGTCGGAAGTTCGTCAAGTCTTGTCAAAGTAAGGTGTAAAAATTATAAACGATCATAATTTTTTACTCATGTAAAGGTTACATAGAATCATCGAAAAAGGCAACGAGAATTCACCAAAGAAAGTCAATGGAAAAATCAAGCAAAAATGTCACTGAAAAAGTCGTCGAAAAACCTACTGGTGACAACCCTCGCCGGAGGCAGTGACTAGTGCTAGAATTATAGAAAATAAATAAATAAAATTATTTTTTAAATAACTTAACTACTCATTCAAATTTAAACTATTAAATCAGTTAAAGGGTCAAACAGAATTTTGTTTAAAAAAAATAGTGAGATTGAGGTTTAACCATAAATGAGATTGAGGTTTGAGATTGTTGTCGAAAATTATTTATTTACAAAATTATGATTGTAATGATATCTCATAATATCTTCAATTAACCGTACATGTTCGTATTATAAATAAATAAAATAAGACAAAAGGTAAAATAATCCTCATATGATAAAAATTATCACGTGAAATAATTTACGTATAAAAGAAAGTATACCAGTTACCTTTTATAAATGAAAAAGATTAAGGGGACAAAATAACTCCTGGCAGTTGTCTCTCCTTGAATTCAGCACTCATGTTGAATTATTTTCGATCGTTAAATTATTTAGTTTAGCTTAAATTAATGCAGACAGTTTTGGTATTTAGAAAGTATTTTTTTTATTTTTTTAACTAACATAACTCATTTAGTTTAGTTCTGATTTTTATGATTTTTATATAGAAATGTTCGTCTTTTAAAGACCAATCAAATGAGACCAATATTGATTTTATTTTGAGAACTTTAGAAAATATTTTTTCATTAACCATACATACATCTAAATTGCTAATGCCTAGGTTTAAGTTGGTAATAACTATGTTTTCTCTCTTATATTTATATTACGTTTATGTTGCGAATAACATGTGTAACTAGATAATAACTACATTTAAGTTGATAATAACTATGCATACCTAAAATGTGCTAAAACCTACCTTTGAGATGGTTCTAACTACGTCTGAATTTCCTCCATTACTATGTCTTATTGGCTAATAACTACATTTTCTCCTCTTATATCTACCTTACATTTTCATCGATCATACATATATCTAAGGTGCTAAATACCTACGTTGTTAACGCCTATGTCTATGTATATCTACCTTACATTTAAGTTGCTTATACATAATCTAAATTGTTGATACCAACGTCTAACTCTAAGATAGTAATAGGAACGTCTAAGTTGTTAATAGTTACGTCTAAATTAGTAATGGTTACATCTAAGTTGTCAACAACTACATGTAAGTGGTAAAGCTATCAAGTTTAGTTTGTAGTCAGTCAACTCACGTATTTGACCTCAGAAAAAAAGTCTCTCGAAACTATATCATGATTGTGCTTGTTTTAATCTTCTTTGAAAACTAAGATTTTTTGACACATAAATTATATAAATTCAAATTCATATGCTAAAGATATTAATTAAATAAAAAAGTTAGAGATTAAAATAAAGAACTAATAGAGAGATAATACTGAAATGACAAAGTTGCCCTTCTGCTGAAAAATTTAATAGACTTCAGCAACTGAAAACTTCAACAGGAGACGCAAACTTGTCTCTCCAAAGTCCAAACTCTCTCTTCTCAAGAGAAATGATTTTTAGATACGATTCAAAAATCTTATACAAATTTTAATCTATAATTTTTAAATCTAACATCTGAAAATATAGGGTAAAATTGACATTTCGATACAAATCAGTATACTAACTACTAAGTATTGTACTAAGACAAAGGACATGTAAGTATTATACGAAGTTTTGTACTAAGTATCATACTTTAGTATATAATTTAGTATTACCGTTTATACAAAAGATATAGAAAATGTGTATAACCTTACTTACGTGTTTGTACTAATAAATATTTGTATGAATTGTATAAAGTAGTACGACAAGTTGTTGAAAATAAAAATATTTTCAAAAACGTTGAGCCGATGATGGTGAACTGAGATGTTCTCTAGTCATTGAAGATGGTGGTCTGGCGATCAAAGTAGGTGATCCGACAATCGAAGATGATTCGATTTTGCCATGCTGGATGTCCACACATGCACTCCACGTCAGCCCAGCTTGTTTCAGTCAAACGGGCTAGTATAAACTGTGAGTGAGAACCGAAAATATAACCGAGTAAGTGAGTAAATAACTTTGATAGGAAATTGTTTTCCAATTTAACCCGTGTCAAAAGCATTGTGTGGGTATAGGAAAAAGTTTCTCGTCTTTTTCATAATTGGTGGAAACAGTAAATATATAATAAAAAATAAAGACAGTAGTACATATATTAACAAGAGCCCACTACATCTCCCCATTCGCCATTCATTCCTCCATCGATGAAGTTTTGAAGAAAATATATATCCACCATTGATGAAGCCATGAAGAAAGTGAGGCAGTCAAATCCTCTCATGTCCAATAATCCGCAACGGTGTAATTTAAGTAATTTTCGGATCCATTACGTATTGAAGGGTTTCTACTAATGTTCAATAGGTGTGGAAGTTGGTTAATTCGGTTATTAATCGTTGGTTAACGGTCGACTAAAATGAAAAAGAATAACTTGTCAGTTAATTGGATTAACCGACCGATATGGTCTAGCGATTAAACGACCGACCGTTAACCAATTAGTCAGTTAAATTAACCGGCTTTAACCGACTAACTCTTTGATATGGCTGTTTTGAGTCTCAAGAAGAACTCTTTTGACGGCTTCCTTCCCAACACTATTTCAATGCTGGAGAACGTTAGGATTCTTTTTGTGGCTAACAATCACTTGGGAGACAACCACCTTAGACCTCAGTTCCCCAACATTTTCATGGCTTATTTTAACGAGTGTCGATTGCCGATAGCTGAAGTTGCCGAGTGCCGATTGCCAAAGTTGCCGAGTGCCGATTGCCGAAGTTGCCGAGTGCCGATTGCCGACTTGCTGGAGTGATTTAGGGAGAAACGAAGAGCAGAAGGCTAAGTAGTTGTCGTCGCCTCTCCATCGTTGAGAAGAGAGCTCCCAATCGTGTCGTCGTCGATCGATCGGACCAGACTCCATACTGACCTAATTTTCCAATTGAAAATGAAATAGTTGGGGAATTTGGGGATTGTCCATGGGGAACAACAAGAGATCTGTGGAGAAGGAGCAGAAGAAGCTATGGAGATTGGAGCTGGTTAATAAAATAAAAAGGTGTTAGCCGAGTGAGAATGTAAGAGGGTATATCGCGATTTGGAAATGAGAAGAATGGATAGATTATAATCAGAAGTTAGAATAATTAGATTTACCGATTTAGGGGTAAAACTCGGTTAAATGGAGGGTTTTGACCGATTAACCGACTCTCATAAAAAGTTTAACCGTTAGCCGACGGACCTATTTTTTGTTAAACCGATATCTAACAGACTCGATCGGTTAATCGGTTAAAACCCATTAACCAAATCGAGAAGCCTATCTTAGTGTTCAGTTGATGAAATTAGGGTTTGTTGTTTGTTACAGAGAGACTTAAACTCCCCCGCCGCCCGCCTCGAAGGACGAGTTCAACTATGAGGACAAAGAAGTATTGTGCCATTGTGGCTTGGGGGCCTCTAGACGTATATCACGGACATGGAAACATGAAGTGAAGTGTCGTATGAATTGTGCTTGATTTCTTGTAATATTCCAGCTCTCTATTAAATGATGTACTGTGATGGTGGAATGAATTGTAATGCAGACAAGTTGATTTCTTTCTAAATTTGGTACGAACTGTATGCAGCACCGTTAAGGTTTCATTGAACCTAAGTTCTCTTACATTCAACATAGGCATCAACATACAATATAACGTCACATATTATAGCACATTACATAAGTAGTTTGGCACACCTAGCTTATTCAGCCTTACGAGCAAATAAAGTAGCCTAGCTAACTTAGCTTACACAATTTTGGCAACAGAGAGGAATCCTAAACCCCAAACTACCAACTAACCATTTGTCCTGATCGTATCATACCATAAACCCCAAAATATCAACTCACCATCATCCATCACACTTGTCCTGCCCATGTTAGCTTAGAGTTCCAAGTAGCAATGTTTCGAGCTTTGATAGGTGATGAGATCTAGGATCAAGACGGAATCGTGGGCACCACTTTCCGAAAAGAGTATTTCCACCCTTACAAGTCTTGGGTATCAGGAAATCCCTTCCGAGGATAAGACCATCTCCACTCAAGTTCTTAGGCTTAGATACTAGAGTCACTTTAGAATTCGTAGGCTAGGATAGATATCTGTTTCTTGTGTGTATTCTGCACACTACTGCCTCCTTTATATACACAGAGGGGTCCAGAGGCGAAAAGGTGTGAGTATCTTGTACCAAGAGGTGCCATTATCCCCAAGGATAGACTTGTAGGCAACTGCCATGAAGTCCCACGGGTTTAGGAGGGAAAACAACTCAGAGAGAGTTTGTATCAAACGAAAGGGTGTGTGCCCATTCGTCCTAGGAGGGAGAGTTATCACTCCAACTACCTAGTTCCCCACCTTCACTCCAACTCAGCTTAGTACCGCAGCTAGTGACACTATCATCCAGCTCAAGGTTGAGCTGGACGAGCTTCAGTGTCAGTCCCTAGCTTCATCTAGCTCACCGAGGAGCTGATGCTAGCTAGTTTCAGCTAGCTCCTGAGCTAAAGTGAGGTTTCCCGTCAACTCACATATCCTTCTTAACTTTGGTATCACACCAAGGTTAAGTCCATGGTGCATATTTCCAACAGCCCATACAAGAATACTAAGCTCCAAAATATAACTACCATAATAACCAACAACTTATCTAGTGCATTCGTCCTCTCCTTGATAGACGTAGCTTCGACCGTTCCGCACGACTAGCTAGGATAGGCATGAAACCTCTATGTTTTGCATTTGATGGTGTGGCACTCGTACTCGGAGACCTGGCTCGAACCATGGGCGGTGTAGCAGAGGTAGAAGCAACATTTGGTCCAGAAGTCTACATCAATGTCGTAATCGTTTATTTCAGTTCAATGAGGGTCATATCCGCAGACACAAAGTATATGAACATTTCAGGAAGTTAGTGTTGTGCTTCTTTACCTTAGTCCTACCGGTGCATTTGCTCCTATTGTATCCAGATCCTCCGCAGTTCCCATAAATGTTGAGGTTAACCAACTCTTGGTACTGCTTCGTAAGTCCTCCCACACTTGTCTGTCTTTTTCATTGTTTCTCCTTCTTCAGGCCTCCGTTTTTTCAGCTTTGGTCCTGGTGTCGGGTCAAGTAACGTAGGGTACCTTAGTGTTGGTCCTCCTTTAGGAATCATTCAGAGGGTGAATGGGAAAATGGTACGCTTGTTTGTATAATCCTACAACATTCAACCCAACACAGTTAAAGCTATGAACTAGGGTTTGCAACCCCTAAACATAATCAGAAACTTGTACATACTTGTAGCATGCATGCACGTACTACCCCCAATTGATCCCGGTTGTAGCTTATGCTTGACATAGCATGCTCACAGGGCAGACTAGAAAGTTTCCACACCCCACATGTGCATGTACGATTGCGAAGGTCAACTGCAAATGCGTGCCTCCCTCCTCGCTCCTCAAATTTGGATTCACCATTGAAAATACAGTAGCACCATGTCGCCTTTGCCTTCAATTTCTGGATCTTCTTCCCCGGTATGACGCAGATGCCATGGTCTCCCAACCCCTTAACAATATCAAGGCATTGAGGTATCCTCCTCATCATGTTCACCCTACAACAAGCAACAACAAAATACGCAGACAAATGTAACTTGTACCGTACTGAACATCATGTTCACCTTCCACAGGTATCAACCCTTGTTTGATTTCATTCCCCAGTGTTGTGTACAAGATCTGGAAGTATTTCCAGTCGATATCCAGCATCTCGGTCATCTTGTTTATTTCAGTCATCGAAAAAAAATCAGGGTCGATCCCATCGAAATATGAAACTGATTTTTACATATATCGATCGGGGTCCAATGGTGTACCTCAAACCATTTGTTGTAACAATAACACATTCAGGGGGTCAGCGTCAGATACCATAAACATAGATGGTCGAAACCATCCACTCATCCCCCAACCCCTGAATCTGCTCCATTTTTTTCAGAAACACAAAAAATTAAAATCCCTAAACGGCTATGCACCAACTATGATGTAAATATTATATAAGGGGGGGGGGGGTGTAAAGCAGAGACATGCATTTACCTTCTCAAAAATTCAGTGAATCCTCATTAGGCAGAAGAAGCATCCACTTCACCATAGCTGGAAGGTCTTACTTCACTAACAACCCACATAAACAAGATGATGTCAACAACACTTTGTAATCACACATAGAGGGAGTCGAGGTTGTAAGAAGAAACTTACTTTCAATAATCACACATACAAAGCTGATTGAAAAGAGCAAAAAAGGATTTAAGAAACGGGGAGATATGAAGAATGTTCTATTCTCCGGGAATAGGAAAATGCTGATGGAAAAAGAGAGATAGAGAGCATTAGTGGGTTGAGAGAGAGAGAGAGAGAGAGCAGGCATATGAATTCGTCTCGCATGTGGTTTGTGGTTCGGGTTCTACTCGTCCGTTTGACTGAAAGAATCTGGGCTGACGTGGCTTGCATGCGTGGACATCCAGCGTGGAAAAATTGACGGAAACTAGGACGACGTTGGATGGAATTTTGACATCGGACCAAAAAGCCGAATTCTTCGACTCAAGTTCTATTCTGAAAAAAAGTTTGGGGTCGTTTGGTAAGGGCGCTATTGAATATCATAATATTCGAGGTGTTTCGATATTGGGGGCTAATGATATTTGATGAAATTTATTGTTTGGAGTAAGAAATTAGGCAGAAAGTTGATTTTACAAAATTGCCCTCATCTTCTCCAACTCTATTCTTTTCAATCCATGGAATTTCTAACCCAACCAAATAATGGAGTATAAAAAATCCTTGAATATACATAAATTAAAATCTCCTGATTGGGCCCACGGTCGCCTCCTTCACATCAGAATCTTCAGACTTGCCACAAACGGCTTATCTCACCAATCGCAACTGCTGATGTGCGATTCAACAGCCAGAAGAAGCTTATCTTCAACAAGAATCTGAAGCAAGCAAGCTCATCCCCCGATTATCTTTCAAGAGGATAGAACTTATCTCATCCTCCCAATCCACGAAACGCCGATCGAAGAGCAGTTCAAGGTAAAGGTACACCATCGAATCCGTCAAGAGCTCAGCGTCTGTCGTCGTAAAAAGTCGTCGAGTCTTCCAACCAATCGGAGCGAAACAGTAGCTGGGAGACATTGTTCCCTGTACCCACATGTCTCGTTCTTCCATCAGTGCCTCATCTTCTTCAATATCTTGTAATGTAACTTGTCGGGAAACGTCTGAAACGACAATGGCGGAGAAAGAAAGAAGAGGGAAGAGGCAAGGAGGAAAGAGAGAACATGTCGGGAAAGAATTAATGAGGGGAGAATACTTATATAAGTCTGCAAAAATTAAGAAAGAGCTAACGTGGCAATGTAATAATTGAATATCATTGATGACATTTCTATTCGAAAATCATGATATTGGCTGTCATTTCAAAGTTCAACATTTTAAGAAAACTTTCAATAACATCTTTTTGTGATGTTTATAACACCCAATAGTATTGGTGCTGTTAAACACGAAACTATCTCGAATAATCAACTATTGGATATTATATATCAACAACACTCATACAAAACGACTCCTTAATATTAATATCGTATACATAATCCTATTACCCTTGATTGATTTAAACACCTTTAAATCATATATAAATTCAAAAGCCCAAATTATTCCTACTGATCAGAAAACTAGAGCTCTGGATCCCGAATTGGACTTCCTCTCTTTAACCTTTTATTAAAAAAAACACAAATACGCAAGAACAATTTAGAGTTGGATTCTGAAGAGAATCTCTGCACACTGTCTAGTTGATGATAGGCATCAACTTCTGATCCTCTCCCTCACTCTCCCACACACACACACACTCACTTATTCTCTCTCTCCCACCTGCCTTTATTCACAAAACAAAACCCACCACCCACCAACCCCACCCACCATCTCTTCTTCTTCTTCTTCTTCTTCTTCTCCGCCTCCACGATGGAGATCCAGCAAAATGTACTCAAATACAAGCTCCACATCATCTCCGCCTTAATCCTATCCCTCCTAATCGCCTCTATAGTCTACCTAGCTCCAAGATTGGTCACTATCTTGGCCTATTTCTGGCCCCTCTTCATCTCCACAGGCCTCTTCCTAGGCGCCAGCATCTTCATAGGAAAAACCTCCGATTCAGATCCTTCCGCTGACGACAAGGCTTCCGAGGTTTTGCTGGACTACGTCGTCGGACAACCTTCGTCCGTACAAGCCGCCGCGGAGGTGGTCCAGCCCACGGACAGCTTCAAATCTGAACACGATAACCATACCTGAACTTTTGTTTTTGGTCTTTTTGTTTTGCTTCTGTTTCTCATTTGTAGTGGACGGAAAGCGACACAGTGGGATTGACGTGGATAGATGATCCGAAAAGAAGAAGCGTTTCTTCTTCTCCTCCAACTGTTTTCATCTCCTAGTTTTATTTTTTTGCTAATAAAAATTGTTACTAAGGGCCTAAAGGAAATAATATATAATGGCCAAGGGATTACAGCTGCGACCGATGTTGTGTTTACTGTAAAACGTTTCTGGAATTACTAACAGTTGCTGCTAAATAACAGTCCAATAATTATTGCCTAGCCATTTCTTTGTATTGGTTGATCATGCTTTCATTATATTTTTTGTTAAATGCTTACATCATTGATCTATTGATTTAAGTTTGTAAACTGAAACCCTTCATATTAAGTTCCATTTTGATATGTTTATTTCCATATGTGACATAGTGTGAGCCCTAGGTTTGATTGAGCCATTAATGGTTTTATGGATGTTATGTGGGTGAGTGAGTACAGGCCAGCAACGATTCTGAGAGCCAGATCCGAGAGATGGTCCCGACAGATTGTAGGCCGTTGGATGAGATTATTTTTGGGTCAATGTTCATCCAACGTATGAAAATAAGTCAAACGAATTGACTTGAATAGAGGTAGTTTTGGAACAAAAAATTGGAAAAAACACGTATGTGGTCATTGTACGAGCATGTTATGCCGCTAATGCGACCATTTTATGAGCTTGTTATGTCATTGTTACATCCACCTTATGAGTAGTTGAATTCATCATCGCTATGTCCAGTTTGCAACTCTTTTATATCGGTCATATATATACTTTACAATTCTGTTATGCGTTTTTATTATATGTTTTTAATAGGCTCATTATGTCGACTTCATATGTCAATTGTTATATTCTCGTTACATCATTCTTATGTAATTATTATATCCCGTTTACATGAGAAGAGTAAATAGAAGAGAGAGAAAGAGAGGAAAAAGAGCAAATATTTTTTTAATTTCCTTTATACCCCTAGTAAAATTTCAACTGTTTGATTGAAAGTATTGAAAATCACTTGGGGCCGTTGGATCGGCTGTCGGATGTATCCGAGTGAATTGGCTCTCGGAGCCATAGCAATTTCGGAGTGAGTAGAGATCGATTGAGGATTTTTAGCGGGGCTAAATTTGAAATAGAAAGTTACCAACAGAAAAGTATTCGTAGTATGATAAAAAAATACCAATAAAGTAGTTTACATCGCAATACGAAAATCAATTTTTTCTGATTTTAACGGTTGAACAGATAAATGGTGATCGTACCGACATACATTAATCAAGTCGCGGTTTGATAAGAAAAAGTTTGCAGTTTCTAAGGAGGAAGGAGATGAGTCAATGTTCTTGAACCACGCCATTAGGCCCATTGCCCGCCTCCCTCGCCGTTCTCATCGCCGTTCCGGACGATGACCACCACTAGGTGCAGTCGGAGGGGGTTTGTTCTTTTTATATGGGTTTTGTATCTGGTTTTGATTTGGGTTCCGATCTGAGTTTCCGCGTTACTTTGTTTTGATTTGGATCTAGGTTTGGTTGTGAAAGAGATGGTGAAGAATAAAGCTTTTCCGACCAATCAAATGTGGCGATAGTGCAGCAACGATGATCATTAAGTAGAATCCAGGGGCAATAATGATGAAGAAGATGTTAGCGGCACCATACCAATGCTATTATCAAATATTTTATAAGGATGAGATTTATTTATTATCTGGGACATGAATTATTTATAATTTTTAAAGATCTATATTATTCTAAAATAATATTAAGATTGGTCCATTATATTTTAACATTTTGTCAAAGATATTTTTTTTTGAAATAGGGTTATTTGTAGTATTAACGATCAATCTCAAGACAAATATCATTCATAACAGTTTCACACCAATCAGGAGACGTCATACCAAAGACGGTCGACGCAAGACTCTGGGAGCGGCGAGAAAGCTCGTGCGCAACCTGATTCCTATCTCTCCTAACTTGCGCTACTCTGAAAAGTGGTCTCTCTATAATGATAGCATGGCAGCGGGCCATCAAAACTCCAAACTCCGTGATGTATTCTCCTATACTTACCACTACAAGCGCCACCGATTGACAATCAATTTCGAACACGCAAGCCTCATATCCCAGGTCTCATACCCATGCAAGTGCTATGAGCAGTGCTAGCTTCTCCTTTATGTAGTTCCCGTCGGCCATGTAAGCATTGCATCACATAGTAGAGGGACTGACCCAGCTCGTCCCGGACGATCAGCTTAATCCCCACGTACGTAGTCCGTGAACATGGTCGCATCGATGTTGCATAGGGCATGCTGATTGGGGTGATAAACGTGGTTGGGTCTGGGCAGCCTTCCAGTCTTGAAGATCATCGATGCATCGCCGAGTCACTGTCCCCACCGTTTTCGACACATGATTGAAAATGCGTTCGTTATGCTCTCTCCAAATTCCCCATAAAATTGAGAAGGCATGCTGGATGAGGAACTCTGCCCCGGACTTGATCACTTCGTTGTTCGAATGTCCATTCCCGGAAACTTACTCCAAATCCTCAAACACGCTCGGTCCAATTATCAAGGCCACTCAATCTCCAATGGTCTTTAGCAAAGGCGCACTGGAAGAACAGGTCCTTCGTCGACTCCAGGAAGCCCGAGCAGCATCCACGCTCATTAACAAGGTTCACACCTCGCTGACTAAGAGTAGTCCATGTCAACACAACATTCTTTAGGAAGCACCATAGAAGGTGCTTCAGTTTTGATGGTATGGCATCAAAGATATTATATATGTTATGTTTTAACAAGTTAGATTTCGATATTAAACTTTTTGTACTACCGATTGCCGTTATAATCCAGTTTTGTTATTAACTTATCCGGTATGGTATTTTATTTTAAATATTACACGCAGTTGAACTGATATGAACGAGGTTGAAACATCAAACCTCCTACCACTAGACTTTCCGACATGGTGTTCGGTATGATTTTGAAAACGGACGGAGTAAAATCATGTTGCATTTGATATTGAAGACTTCAGAAATCATCCCACTTGCTGTCAGAACATGGAAACCATAATATACAAGCAGTCACTCATTCACGCACACAGACTGAACTTGTTGCAACGTAACATTTTCACTTGTTTGCTTCAGTAGCTTGAGCCAAAACAATATCAGATGCAGAGATAGTACCTGATTGGTCGACATCCAGACCCTCAAACTCTTCCATCACCATCATTATATCAGCTTCGGTGATCTTCCCCATCTCTTTCAGCTTGTATAGGACAAACTCAGCACACCTGATAATCCATAACATAAACCAAATACAGAAGAATTCCATTAGGTAGCAATACACTAACAAGTCGGCTATAGACGAGGAAGCAGCAAATGATGAAGCTGCAATGAGTTTTCAAACTTACCCAACATTTCCATCACTATCAAAATCAGCAGCCTCCAGATCCACATTGGTCATCTTCCTAGTCAGAACCCAGTTCACTGATGCCCTTTGTGTTGACACAAGAGGTTCCAAGCAGCAATACTTCAAACTATGATGAGTTAAGAGATCTAGGATCAAAACGGAATCGTGGGCACCACTTTCCGAAAAGAGCATTTTCACCCTACAAGCCTTGAGTATCAGGAAATCCCTTCCAAGGATAAGACCGTATATACTCGAGTTCTTAGGCTTTAGACACTAGAATCACTTAGAATTTCATAGGTTAGAATAAAATTTTCTCTGGATGGTTTCACACACATCTGCCTTCTTTATATAGGCAAGGGGTCCAGGAACGAAGGGGTACGAATGTACGCACCAAGAGATGAAAGTATCTCTATGGATAGGCAACAAGCAGTTAGACCTACAGGTTTCGAGGGAAAACAGCTCAAATTTTGAGTTCGAATTTCACGAAAAGGTATGAACCAATCCGTCCTACGAAAAGGAGTAACCACCCCAACTACCTAGCTCCCCACCAGCACTGTAGCTCAGCTCAGCATCACAGCTAGTGAAACTAGTATACAGCTCAAGTTGAGCTGGATGAACTTCAGTGTCAGTCCCTAGCATCACCTAGCTCATAGAGGAGCTGATGTTAGCTAGTTTCTACTTTCTCTGAGCTAATGTGAGGTTTCCCGTGAGTCCATGCATCCGTACCAACACCGACACAGCACCAAGGTCAAGTCCATGGAGCTGTAATCACACCAAATTCAAACCCTATGTGCATATTTCCCACACTTGGCCTACTCTCGGTGAACACTTCCGCGATGTAGACGAACAGCTGAGCAAAACAATAGTAGTTACAATTATTCAAATCACAGCAAAAAACCGCCCACCACGTGTGGAGAAGCTCTTGTCACCATACCCTAGGGTGGTAATTGTAGAACAAACACTGTAGAAAAAATCGACGAATCCCAAATTCTCTACGTAGTAGAGGAACATGGTTCCGATGATCATGAGCACTGAAAGAATTCCTGCAGTCAACATGCACTTGTATTGCGCTTTCTTGGTCTCAACATCCTTTAGAATTTCAGACGGGCTAATTTTGTCTCGTAGGTGCATTGCCTTCACAAGCAGAACCTCTTGCTTCTCTACCAAGTAATAGGCTGCTTTGCTCAATATGAATCCAACAAGAGCCATCCCACTGAAGACAAACAGACAGACAAGTAACTTTGTGGCAGAACTACTTGGAATCAAGTCTCCGTACCCTACAGTGGTCATGGTAACCACACAGAAATATAGAGCATCGAGAAGATCATTTGTCTTCTTCCCTTTGATATCATCCCTCACAACATAAAAGGATAAAGTGCCAAGGCCCAAGTAGATAGCTAAGTAAACAGCTACTTTCTTTAAACTAGGATGGAGTTTCCCACAGATGGTATTTGGACGTGGAATTGATCCATTGTCATTGCCAATCGGAACTGCACGGGGGAACAAAATCTGCTTGAGGAGTACTCCTAACACGTCTCAGTATTCTTCTCTTTGGAGCATATACTACACGTATTGGAGGATTCTGATTGTCAGGCCGTGAAAGCAAGGGCTCTCTTGGATCATTGTAGGCCATAGCAATGATGTATCAGGAAAGGATCTAACGCTAGGAAAACTGCAAATTGAAACATCATGAAACGTTTTAAAGGTCAGAAGAATAAGCAAAGGGAAAGCTATCCAAGACTAAGCATCGCAGAGAAAAGCAACTAACCATTCAGTTCATGAAACATTATGAAACGTTTTAGTGGTAAGATCCCGACTTCATTTTTCTGATTTAACAAGTCTGATCTTTAAGATGAGCAAGAAAGTAAGTAAACTAGCGTATTGAACCAAAATTCAGATGGGTTTGTGAACTGATGATAATCAACGAAGCAATGATTCTCAGAATCTGATGTGCAAAATGCTGACTACTAACAACTGAGTTGCTTCAGCATCACAACAATTGAAATTACGATGCAGAGCCCAAATCAGATCGGTGCTTTTGAAACTAGTAAACCAAACAACGTGAAGTTACCCAAGGATGGAAACCTCACTGAGAAGCCCAGAAGTTAATCTATCGCCAATATCATAACTTCCCACTTAGCATATCAGTGGAGGATTTTACAACCCGAACGCAGACTAGGGATCGAATTTAGAAACTTTCAGATGGGAAATTTCGGGGCAAATTTCCCACTTACAGCACTTAGTAAACATTGTGAACAATGATGAGTCTGTTCATTCGTATTTTACTTCCCAGCTCAAACACAGGTCAACGTCTTGTAGGAGAAAGACCATAAGATATACGTGTTCAATTATGTGGGTCTTATACCAAAACAAGCTGAAACAGAACAATTTAGTCCTGGCTCAAGCTTTCCCGGATGCTCAGCAACTGAGCACACATCCAGAAATTTCCACACTAAGAAAGTTTCAATTTCCACCAAGACAAACTCTAACTACTATAAATTTTCAGAAATGAGAAACAGGCATCGATCGAGAGGGCGGGTATTTACCACTACTGAAACCATAAGTCATTACTGGAAGAAAGCAGCAATAAGAAAAGGAGGCATAAGATGAAGAGCAGAGATAATGGATACTTACCGGTGCTAAGATCTGAAGGGTGCCATTTGCAGCTTAATTCGACTGGGACTGATCCAAAATGTACACTAGAAAGTCGAGGAAGTGTTGTAACTTTCGTCGGCCGGTAGCTCCGCAAATAAGCCAATAACAGGGAACGGGAGCACCGGTTCTCTTCTTCTTTCTTCTCTCTTTTGACAGAATGGCAAATCATCTTATTAATGACATGTAAGCAATCACGAGTCAAGGTCAGAAGCAAAAACAAAAAATCTTTGCTACTCTTTACCGTCCATCTAAGTGCCTCATCTGATAAATTACATAACCTTTATATTTAGAGGCTTTACTGTAATTTTATTATTTTTTATCTCCTTATTTCTTTTTGATAATTTAAATTTATATTTTTGAATCATCACTCTCATCCTTTTAACTCTCTTTTTTTGGATTATTCATTTCAGTACCTTTGAATCATCACTCTCGTTCTCTCAACTATCATCCTTTCAACTATTTCCTCGCAATTATATCCCACAATTTCTAATACAGAGCAACAAAGAGAAGTTACCAACAACGGCGGTGGCAAAGTAGATGTTCTTGTTTAAGTAGATTGACATGCAAATCAAGTTATTATGAATGTGCAGTTAGTGGGTGAAAAGCCTGATTTTTCCCTCACTCCAAGCCCCAATTCATGGTTGAAAAGCTACAAGATTTAATTGGTTTGGAAAGCCCCAACTTGGGGAAAATTAGGGTTTTTAATCGGTTCGGTTTATCAAGTTCGAACTACGGATCATTATCGATTTGGTTAGAGTTGACATGGAAGTTCCACATCAACAAATTTAACGACCATTTAGACGGAGACCAATGGAAGAACACGATAGTTATAGTCCGATAACGAGAGAGACGACATGATTACTTTTGATACGATCGGGAAGAGTTTGTGATTTGACTCAAACGTAGGAGACGATTTCGGCCAATTAGCCTAAACACCACATTGAAGAGAAGCCAATACAAGCTTTTTATAGAAAGGATTCTCTCTCCTAAGGGTGTAGATCTTGGGGTTACCCATTAGTCGGTTGAGTCGAGCTGAGTCAAGTCGAGTCGAGATGAGCGGGCGAGTTGGCCTTGAGACTCTACATTTATAATTTGGAGAGAATTTATTCTTTATCCTTTTGCGTAAAAGGAATATCAATCGATTTGGTTTGACCAAAAACTTTTCTAACTAATTTTGCATCGGTTATAAACTGATGCGAAATGGTCCTGTAATTGCGTCTCTTGTTCTATTTACTGTCGGTTGCAAGCGATTCCAAGTAGCGGGTCAAACAAAAGTTGGTCCAAATCATGTCGTCGCTTGCAACCGAAGCCATGTAGCGGTCAACGTCTAATTGACCTTAGATTTTGCGTCTGTCGGTTCCAGCCGACGCGAAATAAGACTCCACTTTTGTTGACACTATTTCGCCTTTGCGTAAATGACGCAAAAGTATTTAACGTCATCAGAATCGCCATCGTTTTGAGACCGACATTAATATATTTGTTGTCGATTTCCAACCGATGTTATATCCAGAAATCAACCGACTACAAGTTACAAATGTATTGTAGTGACATAGAAGGGTAACTTCGAGGGCCTCTCCGCCTCTCAAACAAGAGAAGTTGTTGTACATTAGCAATAAGCAATTTGGAGCGGCTATGAAACTAAAACATAAGAACTTTAAGTATCAGGGTCGCAAACCGAACTAGGTCCGCAACAACCAGAATGGTAACCCTCGTAGAAACCAAAAGGCCATCGTCCAACTTCTAAAGAGTGACTCTTTGTTTCTTGCTACAAATACGGGACAGACTCTCACTCTCATAGATGTCTTGCAGACACCAGAGATAAGAAAGAATCTTGTTTCGGGCTACCTTCTCAACAAAGCTAGGTTTTACCAAACTATGGGGGATGATTTGTATACTCTTACTAAGAATGATAAATATTTGGGGAAGGGCTATGGTTATATGGTGGTATGTTTAAGCTCAGTTTGAAGTTAATAAGATGAATTATGTTGTTTACATGCTGTATGATTTTAATGTTTGACATACTCGTCTGTGTCATGTGAACAAGCAAATTGTGAAGAACTTGAGTGGCTAAGGTCATATTCCTAAACTATCCTTAGATAATTTTCATAAATGTAATTTATGGAGTCGAGCTCATAAGATAACAAAAACATCCCATAGGTATGTGATTGGAGAATATGAACTTCTTAACTTGATTCATTCTGATATTTGTGAACTTTATTGGACCTTAATTAGAAATGGGCAAGATATAGTTTATCACTTTAATTGATGATTGCTCTGATTATACTTTTGTCTATTTAATGAAGGCGGTTAACATGATTAAACTGTTTGTGATAGAATTTGAGAATCAATGCAATAGGAATATTATATGGCATAGGAGTGATAGAGGAACCGAGTATATGACTCTAATATGTTTAAGGAATTTCTTAGCTCACATGGTATCATTCATTAGACTTCTACACCTTAATACCCTATAGTTAATGGTAAAAGTGAACAAAAGAATAGGACCATCACTGAATTAGTTAGGGTTGTTATGCTTAATTCTGATGATGCTTCATCTTGGTGGGGAGAGATTTTATTGACTGTTTGATATGTGCTTAATCTTCTTCCAAAATTAAATAGCAAATCCTCACCCTATGACGTCTTGGAGAACATACCACCTAATTTATCCACTTTTAGAACTGGGAGTTATTTAGCTTATGTGAGAATTTCTAATCTTAAGAGAATTGGAGTTACTAGTAGAGCATATGAATACGTTTTTGTTGGCTATGCTATCAACATTAAAGCATATTAGGTTCTTCGATTTGAATGGTCATACTATGATTGAATCCAATGATGCTAATTTTTCTGTCAAGATAGATTTCCATTTAATATGAGAAGTAGTAAGGGTAGTTCTTCTGTTACCTTGCCTTCTATTGGAGTTAACTTGTCTAGCGGGATGGAATCTAAACCTAGAAGGAATAAACGTCCTGGAGTATCTAAAGATTTTGGTTCTAATTTTGATGTATACACCCTAGGAGAAAATCTTACTAGTATGTTGGAAGCTCTTACTTCTTTATATGTAGATATGTGGAAAGAAGTTGTTAATGATGAAATGGAATCTTTAGAGTTGAAAGACCCGATCGAACCATCAAGTTAATCCATGCATGTTAACTCGTGACATTCCTTTGGACTAGCATCATCATAAATGCATAGATTAACTAGAAAACAAAACTGTCATTCTACATTCTATAACTAGATAAAACACCCATAAAGGGCCCTTAATTAAACATCTCATTAATTCCCCAAAGGGCTTCTATGATGGCAGAACATTCAATACAAGTTAAGAATGAAAGAAACTAACATGAAAAGCTGAAGTTAATCCCAAAAACAACGTGTCTGAATAACATAATAAATTGGTGAAAACATTAGGGTTGAACATCCTCGAAGCCCCTCTCTCACAGGCTCTCGACGTCTCTCGATGGAGATACCCTCATCGCACGCTTCATCTTCTTAGGAGGCATTGACTCATGTAGGACCATAATTGCATGGATGCATACATATAGACGAGGCAGTGATATGCACTACGTGCCTAGCCATATATCACGCTGAAACTGGGACTCGTACCATTAAGGATGGAACTTAAGCATAGAAAAATCACATCATCCTAGGTCCCTATCTAATAATGTGACCCTATTGGTCCTGTAATCATGCTACCTAGCACCATCCACCCCTACCATCATGCAGATGGCCTCATAGTGGATCAGATCATGAAACCACCCTAAACCGTGTGAGCGGCAACTGAAGGCATACTCGACACGTCATGAACATTTAAAAATTTCACCTAGAGGATTGCACAATTTGGAGGTAGGTGATCGATACGTACACATCAACATCTTCTAGTCTAGCTAGACCTATCTTAACCTACTATGTACAGTAGATCACACACTACTATACAACCATCAAAAGCTTCATGGTCAATATCATTAACACCTTTTGTAAAGTAGATCATAAGCTATTGTACAACCTTTTCAGAGCTTCATGCTGATCACGTCATAACCATCAGGTGGGAATTCCATTTCTAGGATTCCTCAACATCTACTATAATTCTACACTAGACAAGGCAATACTGAACCTAAACCTCCACCTCTCAACAGCTTTCCAATAGACTTTGAATCAAGAAGTTTTCCGGATCCTTTGACTCCCCTTCCTGAAGGATCTGAGAGAGCCAATCCCAAAGTTGGAACCAATTCAAAAGCTGCCAAGAAGAGGTTCCAAACCCTTCAACCTGAAGGAACTAAAGATTAGTAGTCGGACTTTTCAATCGACTTAGGGAAAGTGTTATCCTTGGCTCCCTATTGGTCTCCTCTTGATAGTTAGGAAAGATCCACCTTCGACTACTCCTTTGATCGACTTATCTCTAAAGAGAACTATCGTTTGTCAAGAAGTTGAGAGAAAAGAGAAGAAATGATTTATGTAAATATGAAGGGTTCTGTCCATAGTGGCTTAAATATAAATCCCACCGTGCCTGTGATGTACAACGAGCCATGCATGTGGTGAGCCTATAACCATGCACATGGTTCCTTAACAGCCACGCCCATGGAAATTATTTAGCCACTACCGTGATGGACATCACATTCACGGTTCCACCAATTCATTGATCCAGAGCCAGACAGCTACCCGAAGTTGAGGTATCACCCTCCACAACTGACAAGCCTACCTCCTAGCTATAAAGAACTATGTAGTAAATGGATTATGAGAAAGAAAATGAAACCTGATGGTGCAGTTGATAGATATAAGGCTTGTCTTGTAATTAAAGGCTTTAGGCAAAGTGAAAATGTAGATTTCTTTGATACCTATCCACTAGTAACTAGAAATAACATCCATTCTTGTGTCGATTGCTCTTATTGGTTTGAATAACCTTGTTGTGAATCAGATGGATGTTAAGACTGCTTTTCTGAATGGTGATTTAAATGAAAAAGTTTATATAGAACAAACTGAAGATTTTGTTATTCCTGAACATGCTTCTAAAGTCTATAAGCTAGACAAATCATTATATGGTTTGAAATAGACACCTAAACAATATAATGAAAAATTTCACAAATAGACACCTAAATCATTATATGCTTTTTGCCTCTGAGATCCTCCCCTATGATGTCCCCTATCTCAAGGGAACTGCATTAGCTCCCATTAGTGGAACATTAGAGCCTCCTCCTCTTATTTTGCTCCCAGACGGAGCCCGTCCCTGATGTACCGTCGCCTCCGACGCTCCGGGCTTACTCAGCCTAGTGTATTTTCAAGCAAATAGCCATGTGTCCCACAACAAAAGCAAGCTTCCAGTGTCGTATCCCACACTCGGGACAAGATCGACGGTCAAACCCTGCAGTGGACTACCGTTGCTACTCCGCGGGGGTTACAGAGGCAGAGAAATAAGTATGAGATGTAGGAGTACCGCAATGCGTGTTTCTTCTCCTCTGAGGTACTGGTTCTTCTCCTTTCAGGGGAGCCCTTGTACCACCTACTCAACATCATGAAGGAATTGTGGTAGTCAACCACGTTCATGTCTCCCTGCCTGAGTTTGATGTACTCAACCCTCTTATTGTTCTACGACTGCTCTGGCATGAAGTTCTTGAACAACACTAAGAATTCCTCCTAATCGTTTCCAAGAAATATCATCCTCGACCTCCAACTGGTTACCCCAACACTCCTTTGATGTACCTCTTAGAAGGTAAGCATCATATAACACTTTCTGCTCTGGAGTAGGCTACAGATACCTAAACGTATTCGTCAACTCCTCAACCGATCCACTACTAATAGTGGATTTGTAGACTCCCCATCAAAAGTAATGGCGGCCACACGAGTGAGCTCCTTGAAATCCAGCCTAGGCACATGCGGACTACTCGTCATCTCGACCGTATCCTCGTGATTGCTGCATACATGAAGGTAAAATGTATCTCTGTTGTTTCTGGAAAACGTTGAAAACCTTTCAACACATCGACCAGGCGCATGGGGTACCATTAGTCGCGCCCATGTCTTATATCTTGCCATGTCTGTGGCTTATATCTTTCCATGCTCGTGATCGGCATTACCACACCCATGATGTACCTATGACCACGCCTTTGGTTCTCATCCCCTCACGCTCATGGCCTACTAACTAACCGTGCATGTGGTTGTCACTATGTCACGATCGTTGCCCATTACTAGCCATATCCGTGGTGGTCGGTCCATCACCCCTGTGATGTACTTTCTGCCACACCCATGGCTGACTCTCCTGTTTCAAAATTTCACAGAAACAATCAAACTTACAGACGCCTAATACACAAAAAGTATCTCCCTAGATTGTTTAGTACTGAGCTACTATGAGCCCTGGTCGCTCTGAGGTTCATAACCCCTCGGTACCAGCAAGCACATTCATTCACTAGAGAACAACTGGCATCTTATACCAGTTGTGAAACCCGTCCCTAGACTACCTAGTCGAACCACGCGGTTCGACCCATGGATTACTCACGAGTTCACTCATCACAAAAAATGAACATAAACATACACAATAATTGAATCATGAATATGCCTCATAATATAAGTATACGACATCGGAAGAAAAACACAACATGGGAACTCAATAACTGGAGATAAGTCTACTGAAATAACTGAAATCATCTGAAAATCCATAAACATGAAACCATATGAAAACCATGAAAAGGATAGTGAGGTCCTCCAATGTACCTCTCTCTACGACTCTCGGATCCACTCGGTTGAAGTGTCGCTGCTCGTGTAGCTCTCATAGGTATGGATGACTAGGCTAAACTCGTGTCGAATTGCAATAAGCATCTAATAAAGTGACCACGTGGTCACGTATGCATCGTTCTAACATCAGTCGCCCCTAGCTATAGTTGATAGTCTCGTGGTGGATCAGACCATGAAAACCATCCAGTAGACCGTAGATATCGTGTGAGCAGCACGAGTAGGCATACTCGATACGTCTTCCATAGCCGTAGAACATCATGAGGGATTGTGCAATCAATAGATGGGTGAATGTCGCATTATCGTTAGAAATTAATCTATCCTGGACTGTTAGGAACTGTGAATCACATTCAAATGTCGTGAGACGAGTAGGAGGGGTGAATCCCCGTTTTTTGGATCTGTGCAATAAATCATTAAAGTCTCCTATGCATAACCATGGTTTCGTTTATGCATTCCATGCTAGGGTTCGTAGTAAGTCCCATGAATTTTTCCTTCTCGTTCTGTCCGGCTATCCATAGAAGTCGGTCAACTCGTATTTCATCCCACCTCCCTCATCCACTACCATATTTATGAATTGTCGATGATAGTTAATAAGTGTACACATTGAGGCGTGACGCCAAAGAATGGCCATACCGCCACTCTGCCCTACACCATATGTAGCGTAACATCTTGCAAAGGCTAAGTCGATTTGTAGGGTTTCCATGGTTTGGGTAGTCGCAAGAGTTTCGATCAGAAGGACAATGTCCGGTCGATGTGTATTGATCAAATCTTTCACCACCTACATAGTGTGCGTCCACCCTAGACCCTTACAATTCTACGATAGTATGCCCATGTGTCGATCACAAAACCAATATCGGTTGTATAAACCAATCTGCCGCAGCAGCGACCTCGAACGCGAGAGAGAAAGGAAACCCTATCTTAGGAGAGATTCATGTGACGATAAAATTTATTTACAAATTGTTAATTGTTATGAATATTATTAGTATGGTGCATGAATGCCCATTGTGTAACCTATACATTAACCATGAGAATCAATACCATTATCTCCTATTCAAGTATATTTATGTTAGTCATTAAGGGCTATGTATCATGAGCCTATAAATAGTGCTCACTCTTTTATGTTTGACACACCTCAATAAGAATGCCATTCTCCTACCATATTCTTGTTCTTTTTCTTTTAGATTTTAACACGTTATCATCACAAAGTTCTACCGTCGAGCAACTTCTTGTAATCATGCGACAAAGAGTTAGTTTTACTTGTGGGATGAGCAAGTGCATACAAACAATACATATGGCCAGTGAGTTCATGCTTATGCTCCGGATGCCCGTTTTTGCAATTTTATTATTACGCACGAGTGCTCGATTCTCGAAAGTTTACAAAGATTGCTATTTGATTGATATTTGCTCGATTCTCTTATTCTTCTACATACTTTCTTTTTGTTTCAAAACTAGATTTAGATTGCGATTTCAAATGTTATTACATTGATTTACCTGATTCCTTACATTTTAGCTTATTATATCATCACATCAATTTTTTTCTCCTATAATATAATTGGTTCTGCAAGTTGTTTTCGCTATTGATAATTCTCAGATTTATTATATCTGCTACGTGTTTTTTTCTTTGGGTATATGTATATTGCCATATTTTAAATTAAGTATTTACCTATTTGAATATTACGTACTTTTTCTTTTGTCTTATGTTTTGAATACATATACTAAGAAAAATTTGTGGTTCTCATTTTCATTTCTTACTTTTTCATAACGCTATTGTTACTATTTAAAAATAGGTCATTAACGTGGGCTATTAGCTAAGTCATATGTTTACTTCTTCAATCTTCATTTTTGTTTGTTTTCTACTAATACCCCACCGAAGGTATATAGTAACAAATTGTTTATATGAATTTTCACCGAGTAACAATATTATTTATTTATTTTGTGTTCATATATGTCTATGAGTTAATTTTAATATTTGATAGCTTATTTTTACTGCTCAATTATTATTGATCATGCAAATAGTAATAGACATCTTATGCATATACATATGCATTTGTTTCCTTTGTTTTTGCTGATTTTACTTAATATTAAAGCATATTTGTCAAAAGCAAACAGATTGGTGGTTATCTGATTATTATCATAACCATTATTTTTGTAACGTTGGTCATCACATTAGTACATTACGTTTACATTACTCTTTTTCAATTATCATCAACAGTTGTCATTAAATATTTAAATGGCTAATGATCATGCCATTGTTAATGGAATCGTAAATTACGTTTACGGATTAAATAATGTATTATATATGTTGCTAATTACAATTTTATTATAGTATATTCATGTCATTATTAATTCGTTCATAATGTGATCTAATTTATTTATTTATTTTGATAAATTACGTCAAACTTTTTGAAATTTGAGTATGTGGTTTTTGATGTTTCGGGCAAGAATTACTCTTCATGGGCATTAGAGGCTAAAATCCATATATAATGGTATTGGTGAAACGAGATGATAATGCACGTCATGACAAAGCTAAAGCTTTGCTATTTACTCGCCATCATTTCAATGATAGGTCGAAAGATGAGTACCAAGAGACACAACATATCAAAAGGACAAAGCTATACACATATTTTATATGTCTCGAATATTGAAGGTCGAAGTGACAAAATATCAATCTTTGTAGTGATTGATTATACTCATAAAAGCCTGATATGATTGAATGTCCCACGAGACACATATCTTGAGAAACAGGTTATCTTATGTCTCCAATGTTGATGGTCCAATGAGACAAAATATCACTCCATGAAGTGACTGGATATAATCATATGTCCACAAAGTGATTAGACAATATATATTCCCACAAAGTCAATACACTATTGTGGAGAAAAAGACCTATTATTTTGGTCATGAGATAGAAATTTGAGAAGTGTATCTTTACCCATGAAAGGGTGTTGTGAATTGATTTTTGTCATACAACCATCAATTTTATTTTGATGATAATACCCAAATGATACTAATTTAGCCCTCAAAGTGAATGTGCATAAACACATATGTTACACTATTTTGAAAGCATATGCAACTATGCGGAACCCTTTTATTCAGATGGACATAACAATTGTGGTTATACGAGAATTATTGATCCATTAATTGGTGACATAGATGATTGAGAAATATATCTATTTATCATTTAAATTATGTACCATTCTCATGACAAAATGAGTATTTTATAATGAGAATCACCATAATTAATTGTGATATATATCACATCGATAGTGCACCAAGATATATGGTGTAGTACAACATTTCTCTCAAGCTCTAGATCGAGCTATTATATTGTTCACGAAGGAATAAAATCCTTATTCCAATTTGTTTAGGATCAAGAGAGGAACAATAATATGGTCTATGGCTATATAATTATTGAATCAATAATATTATCCTCCAATTTATACTACATATATGTTATTATGATTGAGATACATATATACAAATGTAAACTATAAGTTTACTCGTCATGACAACTATTATTTGGCATAACCGGTGAGACCATCCCAGTTCAATCATGATGCGAATCGATAAGTACCTTTATGGTCAATTTTGATGATTCCATAATCTAAAGTGTATGTTCTATTGAACATTGTTGTGTATGATGGTCGCAAGTTGGATATTCTAAAGAAATGATTCCTAAGGTTATAGGGATTTAAGTAGTCCTTGTGACTCTCCTACTTCCTGGGAACACAGACGATTTTCTGTTCTGTCAACAAGGTTTCGTTTCGAAGAAAGCATTTTCACCTTTCCGTTACCCATTGTTGGGTAAATCTCCAACAGAACACAACTCATTTTTGGGTTACTTATTCTCAAATAGAGTAGATTGTTGGATAATCATCAACTATAGTAAGATCATTTTTCTTATACGCAAAAAGTAAGGGTGATATTTATGGATCCATACACCCGGCATGTTGACCAATTATCTTAATTGATGCATCAACTAGGTGGTCACATGTATCTAGAAATCAAGAGCTTGCAAGATTACTAGCTCAATTATTTTGGTTATGAGCATATTTTCATGATTATCCAATAACGATAATGCGTCATTGAAAACCAATATATTATTGTGAACATATCATTTACATTCACAACATAAATTCGCATTACACCAAGAAATTATCATGAATTCCTCCATTATATTTGGGTTTTGGGTCCAAACCATACATTGCCCATCAATGCATATATGGATATACACATCCCAATTGCTCCACCACATTTTATTATGATGGGTTCGCAATGAAGATTGAGAAATTATTTTGATCATGAGTTCATCGATGGTAAAATATCACATCGTTGTCAGGAGAATTTGATGACTCGTTGGAGGTCTATATTCAAACTTCACACTAAAAAAAATATGAACTTGAAGTTTAAAGGTATAATTCATCACTAAAGTTGAATTCATCAACTACCAGACGCCTTTAACAACCCAAATAGAGAAAAACTCTCATGTGCCAACTACAAATGCTCCAATAAATATGATGTTGTTATGGGGCAATCTCTTATTACAAATGTGTCTAAAACATGCATGACATATGATAGACCACTCGGTTCCAAAGAAACAAATCCTCAAAAGAGGAATGGAGCTATATATCAAGATTGTCAAATTAAGGTTAAGATTATTTAAACAAAGCCACCAAGAGAAACAACTAATGTGCTCAAGAAGAGTCTCTGATACCTGACAGATATGAATATATATCTCTCAATTATCTATATCTTAGATGGAAAATATTGGAACCCCAATGAAGTCAACGTCGACGAAATTTTTACGTATAGTGCAACACTAAATATGATAGTTGAAAATGAGGATCATTACCCAAAATGCATGCAAAGAAAGAAATGATTGGCTGAAAAAATTCAATTTGATGCAAATTCAAATTCACAAGAGAAATGAAAAGTTTTAAGACATCAAATCTTTATACATTGAGATGTAAAGTATGAGTATGAGAAGTTATGAAACATCTCATTTTTTGAAAGGTTTTGTACAACTAACCTAAAATATTTTGATTATGAGAAAATATATTCTCAATTGGTGGATGCAACTATTTTTTTATTTGATTAGTCTGGCAATTTGTAAAGGGAAAGAGTTTGCCCCTAGTATATGTCATTGCAACCTATATGTATGGTTTGCATAATACAAATACACATGTGTATATGAAATTTTCTCGAGGATTTATTTTGCTATAAGCGAACAATTCACTTTGATGTGAACAGTATTCAAGTATATCCGATTGACGTCTTATGAATTGAATGATTGAGAGAAGTGATCCATTTAGCATATAATATATTTCTTTTCCATGTGAATTTTGAATGATGAAAAACCATCTTTGTCATATTTTATGGTTTTTGAAATTCTTACAAAAATTTCTTACTTTATTTTGTATTCAAAATATTTTTTTTTGTTTATAAGACTTTAAATGTCACCATCATCTTTTGTTACATAGATGACATACACTTTACTGAGACTCATAAAGAGTTTCTCAAAGCAATATACTATTTGATTAGCTAGAGAGTTTGAGATTAAAGATGTGGAAGATTACCACTAACTTGCCAACTGTGCATCTCTCTCGAACATGATTTTTGTATATCATCAATGATATAATAATTATATCCAACAAGAAGTTATATGAATATAGCATGGCTATCTGTGCCTAGATGGTAGTAAGATCACTATGTGACTCTATGTCAATTTCAATCAACTGTTATTAAGACACGAGCAACTACTCGGTTTAGAAGTAGTAATCTTGGTCATATTTGTGTTGGTTGACCATAAATTGGTCCCATGTGGTAATTTTACCACTTGGTGGGGTGGTGAAACCAACTTATAAAGCTACACCACCATTCAAAGACATGATCCTATAAATCATGCGTGATATTTATTTTGCATATATCGTTGAGTTGCAAGAAAATGTTGTAACGTAATGTGATGATTATGTACTCTTTTTTCTTCACTAGGTTTTTATCCCATAGGATTTTCCTATTAAGGTTTTAATGAGGCATACTCTCATCTATTGGTCATCCAAGTGTCATGTGAATTATGAATGACCATCGATCATGTGATGCATATATTTTATGGACAAACTCCAATAAGTTGAAATATTTATGAACTAAGTGCACCTAAGTGATAACTTGGTTGATTTATTCACCAAACCTCTCTCTACATCAACTGTTGGGAAGAAAATTTGGAGTTGGTGACTGAATGATCTCAACTGATATAATGATGAGTGAGAGTTGATATCCTCATCAGGGGGAGTCGATGTGAAGGATATCAACAGATATCATCATCAGGGGAGTCAATACGCAACTGTACTCTTTTCCCCTTAACCATGGTTTCCCCATTGGGTTTTCCTGGTAAGGTTTTTAATGATGCAGTATCAATAGCGTACTCGAAGAGCATAATATATATTCTTATCCAATGGACATTCAAGGGGGAGTGTTATGAATATTGTTATTATGGTGCATGAATGCCCATTGTGTAACCTATACATTAACCATGAGAATCAATACCATTATCTCCTATTCAAGTGTAGTTATGTTAGTCATTAGAGGTTATGTATCATGAGCCTATAAATAGTGCTCACTCTTATATGTTTGACACACCTCAATAAGAATGTCATTCTCTTTTCATATTCTTTTTCTTCTTTTTTTAGTTTCTTAACATTAATTTATTTATGAAATGTAGATGATTTTAGGATTCTCATTTGTCACGGAAGACTAGCATGGATAATTATTTCCACTCCGGATATTGAGTTCAAGTGTTGCAGAAGCCCATCTTTATGCTTCCGAGGCCCTGCTAATATTTTATATAGCAAGCCCAGTAATGTTTTCGTACTGCCGCGTTCTCAACTCTTCCGTTTGGTCTCCCGCACTCTCACATCTCGCAGCTGAAGTAAAAAATCAAATATGGAGGGAAATCTCTCGAGCTCGATTCGACGAACGGAGTTGCTCGCGAAAATTCGAGGTCCGATTACATTCACATTTCCAGAAATCTACTTTCCCATGCAAGAACAACTCCAGTAATAGTTTCACTGTTTTCTTTTGTGAAGAAATCCTTTGATGCTACTTATTCTGTTTTGCAGACTTCACTAGATCATTGGTGAAAACTCTCAGCGATGGACGATCGCCTACCATTACCATTGATAAATTCAGTAACTACTGCACTCTTCCTCATGGAAACTGGTTAGTTTTCCATTCCAACTGGCTGATTCCCAACTTTTATTGTCTACGTGGAAGAAATTTCGTTCATGATTGCGGTTTAGCAGTAAGATTGAAATTCCCGTATACTACGTAAGTGATGTGTTCATGATGCTGATTGGAGTAGCTGCTGCGGTTCCGATATGCCTGAGGGACTGGAGCTTCTGACGATTCGAAGAGAATTCCACACTCACAGAATAGGTTAGACTTAACTGCTGAATGCAAGAAATTAAACTCTTAAAAGTGTCATCGCTGATTCCATTGATTAGATACACGCTGAAGTACGAGCAGATTTTGAACAAAAATAGTTGTAAGTCACAACTATGAAATGCACTTACCATGTTGCTATTGAAATGCAGATGTACTGTTAAGAGTGTTGCTTATTGTTCAGAAGTTACTTCAAGAGAACAGGCATGGGTCCAAAAGAGATATATATTACATGCACCCATCAGTATTTTCAGGTGAACCTGATTGATATGTTGTAGCCTGCAGTTGCTGCACTGGGTCATATAGTCAATATTTTAAAAGTTTATAATAGATACCGAGGAAGCTTATGTTTCTTTTTTATTTCACGTTTTCAGTCATGGTAGTGCTTAGTTGACAATCCTACTGCCGCTCTTGAACCTATTCGGTTTTGTTCACAATGCAGAACAATCTATTGTTGATCGAGCAATCAATGACATATGCATCCTTCTGCAGTGCAGTCGTCACAATTTGAACGTGGTCCGTATGTCAATTTTTCCAGTTTTCATTGCTTCTAGCATGTGGTCTTACAGTTTATCTCGTTATCTCAGTTCTTCTCATTGATGCTCATGAGAATCTATATTTTGAAATAAATACAGCATTTGTGGTGATAACATATTTAATGACATTCTGCAGGTGTCTGTTGCTAAAGGGTGAGTAGTTTTCATCATGAACTACTAGGAAGACGTGGAGAGAAATTGATTTGTCGTTCAAATTTTATTCAGATGCAGCATTGTGTGTGTCCGTCTGTTTTGAAGTCTTGATTTCTAGTGTATAAGTCTTTGATGGTTCTCTAAATCAACTAGTTTACTCAAAAGTGAAAGACAAATGAGATAAGCTATTCACCTATCGAACTAACTTCCAGCCAGTGATGTTTGCAGAAATATCTGTTAGTAATTGAGTACACTGTGACTTCGATGTATTAATCACTGAAAAAGCAATAAATTCAGAATTGAGATCCGGTAGACAAGTAAATAGTTGCTTCTCTAGTTAACGCATGTGACAGATTTTGTTGACTTCGGTTGTATAATTTCCATTGATGGTTTTATTTTCACAAATGAAACAGATCCTCCTAATATTACATAGCCATGCCTTTCTCCTTCTTAGGTTGGTTATGGGCTGGATACGGTTTGTCGAAGCTGGAAGGAAGTTTGACTGCATAAATTCTCTTTGCAGGGTAAGAATGGTATAAACTTTTAGAAGCCTTGCATGCCTCTTTATAATTTCTATCCACCATAAACACTAATGGTTTTGTAGGCCATTCCAATTCCTGTGTACGTCGAGGAAGTCACAGGTATCGGCTTTATCAATTTAGTTTTCATATGAATTCTTTTTCTCACTTAAATAGTTCCATTTCTCTGTTCAAATCCAAAGTTATTCATTAACGACTTAACTGGGATGTGGTATAATTTACTGAGAATCTATGCTAGAAATCAATTTTGTCTCCCTAAATTCTTGAAACTTGCAATAACAGCAGCATGCTTTAATACTAGTTACTGATCATGCACACAGATATTATTAGTGTTGCCAAATACATATTAATTGTGGAGAAAGAATCAGGTAAATCTCTTGGGATAGTCTATTACATGTTGGAGAAGTTAATCTTCTTATACAAATAGGTTTGAAATCCTTGGCATGTAGTGTTCCAGCGTTTGGCAAACGACAATTTCTGTGACACCAACCGCTGTATTGTTATCACAGTAAGCACAAGTCCACTCTCTTCTCTCTTGGCTGAACTCTTCACTCCTGATGAAATTAACGGATTTTGTACTTTGCAGGGAAGAGGCTATCCAGATATTCCTACAAGAAGGTTTAACCATATTCCATCAAATAAATTCCTGCTCATTTCCAATCAAGATTTTCAGTCCATAACATCTGCTAGCAGGTTCTTACGACTCCTTATCGAGAAGCTGTGGCTGCCTGTGTATTGTTTGGTAGATTGTGATCCATATGGATTTGACATCCTGACAACCTATCGATTTGGTTCAATGGTGAGTGACTAATACTCTCGGATCAATTTTCCAATTACCTCTGCAATGTAAGCCACACGGTCTATAACCCACTGGCAAATTTGATTGGAAGCAAATGGCATACGATGCAAAGTTTCTGCGTGTCAAGGGAATACACTGGCTTGGGGCTTTTCCTTCTGATGTTGAAAGGTATGACATTCCTCAGCAGTGTCTCTTGCCGTTGACCAGCGAAGGTACGCCAAGTTTACTGGAGGTGTGTCTCCATCCATGCTTTTGTTTTTTCCCCACTTATTTCTTACGTTTTGTTGCTAGACAAGAGAAGAACGGAGAAAATGTTCCTGAGATGTTACTTGGAGAAGCAAGTTCCAGAATGGAGGTAAAGCTTCCAATTCTGGCATTCTGAACTAGTACACTTGGCTACATTTCATAATATATCCTAGTCATGAAGATGTGGAAATTTGTTACTTTGTTTGATGATATCTTCCTCAAAAGATGGGAACTGGAGATGATGCTGCAGCGGGGAGAGAAGTTTGAGATCGAAGCACTGGCTGTTCATTCACTTTCCTTTCTGTCACAGCAATACATACCATCCAAGATTCAAGGTGGGTTGCATCTTTGATCTCAGAATGCATGTTCCACTTTCTTCTTTTACTGTGATCGGTATTAAGGGACAAGAGATGTACCGATAACTTGATTCTGTTTCGCTCTGTTTTGTTTTTGAAAAATAAATCGTAACATAGTGGTGATATGAAATTAAGTAGGTAGAGGATGTTATTGATGCATCTCTCTTATATGCATTGTAATGTATTTACCGGATTTGAACCCTGTACCTCCGGTTTGCCAAGAAGATAGATCTTGCCAGAAAAACAAACAATATTTAACCATACATAATAGTACTAAAAACTATATGCCTGGTTAATTAATTTTATTGTTGATGACCATGACATGATAAGACTAGATGGATTTGAGCTTCAGTCCTGATTTCTTCCTTCATCTTTCTAATAAACTCATCAAATTTCCTGTTCAGCTCTTCTGTACTCAGCACCCCCATTCCTTGTTCATCTTCTTTGCCCTCATCCTCCATTAATTCTTGACTTTCATAATCACCTTCTTCAACTTTTTGTTTACCAACAACCTCTCCTTCTCTGTGATCATAAGTTGCATCTCTATGAACATTAGTATTACCTAATCCTTCTTCTTCTTCTTCTTCTTCCTTGTCATTACCATTGTGATGATGCGAATTAATCGTAACAGTAGCATCACTGTCAATAAAGACTACTTTAGTGCTCTCCTCGGCCGTTTCATCAATACTATTACCGTAATAGCAGCCGTGGTTGTAAATTAGAGGGGCATTCTGAGAGGGACAAGTAGAGTGGTCGTTGAGCAAGGAGGCGGAGGATTTGGCGACGAAGACAAGGAGGCCATTGCAGAGAAGGAAGAAAATGCATTTGTTAATGTCTACGCTATAACTGAATACCCACAGGGAATAGTAGTAGTGGAGGAATGATGCGATGGAAGAAGAATAAGAAGCATCATACAAGTAGTAAACCATTAACATTGACAAAACTGAGACTAACAGCAGTACCAATACTGCCATCTTCCTCACAAATAACTGATCATCTTTACAATGATGATATTGATCATGTGATTTTGTGGAGGATGATGCCATCACCCAAATTTCCCTCTCTGTTTCTTGAGGATCAAGATTCTGGCGGTTCATATATAGTGTTTGTTTAAACTATATGCTTCAGATGGAGGGAAAGTTTGGAGTAGTGGAAAGCTAGGAAGATGTAAGAGTGAAGGCAAAATAATTATAATATTGGTTGGTATGTCAATCTCATATACATATATAGAAGAAAATGGGGGATGTTATGATATGATATGATGAAATTGATAACCCTGCCCTTCATTCCCATGCAAACTTGAGGCAGAGAATGGATATTGTAGGGGTATGAGGTTGCATTATTTTCAGGATTCCCCCATGTCCATATATATAGCAAACGATTGCCTTAAACAACAGGCTAACTTCATCTCCCTCCCTCTTCATTTAATAATACTAAACATTACCTACTTGTACATTTTGAACATCCTAGCAGAGCTAATAAATAATAATGACACATAGCAGGATCTTGGAACGAAAAAGACAAATGTTGGAGGTTTTTACCATCCAAAATAAGTGGAGGAAGATTAATTAAACTGAAACTCTACAATTGGAAATTCAATGCCCCTAGTCCAACAGATAAGGTTATCTATAGATGGAACTATGAAATTGTTTGATTTTTGAATGTGGAAGGTGATTTGGGAGGGAAATTTATGGGCCCAAGTGATTTGAAATTATAATGAGTTTGTAAAAATCTTTAAATTTGGACATAAAATAACAAATTGATCTAATTAAAATTAAAAAATTATCGTAAATTGCCACTTGAAATATATAATAAAAAATTAATATTAGATCTAGAGTTAATCAAGTACTTTGTTTAAATAAGGTAATTTAACTATTTTCAAAAATATTAGAATTACTTTCAATTTTGAAAAACAAGCAAAGTATTTATTAGTATGAGTTTCTAATACAAAACGGTTGCGGAAGCGATTTTCTCGTAACTATACTACGGAAGCGATTTTCTTCATGTATCATTGCACTAGGGTTTCCGATATCGCTTAATCACCCTTGCTGGTTTTTCTTGACCTTCTGGGCGTGATGGAGCAAGATCTCGGTCGGGTGACATTGGAAGAAGAGAAGGAGGAGGAGGATGTAGGGATGGAGATAACAGAGCTGAAGAGATAGTCGTCGCCAATGAATTGTGTTGTTGGGATGGTGGTGACGGGCAAGGATCTTAACTTCAATTTATTGAAAAATCGGATGGCTGATCTATGGTGACTATATAGAGGGATGAAAATCGAAGAGTTGGATGATTGGGTGATTCTTTTCGTTTTTATCACGAGTTAAATTTCCGTTGGGTCCTCAATAACAGTGCATAGATGTAAGATTCATGCTTGGTGAATATGCACGAGATTCAATATGGGCAGACTCCGACGCATGTATCATTTTGTTGGTTAGGGTAGATATATAATTTCTCGTGTGTTCTCCCATACAAACTGCATTCTTTATATAGGCAAAGGGATCAGGAACGAATGGATACGAATCCAGGCACGAAGAGGAACCAAAAAGTCTATGGATAGACTTGAGGGCAGTTACGAAGTAACTACATTGAAATTTGACGGGTTTGGAGGGAAAACAACTCAGTTTGATTTTTAATTTCACGAAGAGGTGTGCACTAATTCGTCCTAGGTCAAGGGGTACCACCCCAACCACCTAGCTCCGTACCAACACCATAGCTCAATTCAGTATCGCAGCTAGTGACACCGACATCGAACTGAAAGTGAGCTGGAGTGGCAGTACCTAGCATCAACTAGCTCATAGAGGAACTGATGCTAGTTAATTCCAACTTTTCATGAGTTAAGGTGAGGTTCCCTGTAAATTCACGTATCTATACCAACACTGGCATCGCACCAAGCTAAAGTCAAGTATAAGGTGCTGTCATCACACCAAAGTCAAATCCAAGATGAATATTTCTAACACTAAATACTTAACACAATGGGATATGATTAATGCGGATAAGATTAAGGCATTAGGGCCAATTCACTTAACCTAAAAATCCAACCTGATTATATAACTCTTAGAATAACCACGTATGAGAATTATAATTACCTAATATTTGACAGCTTTCAAGTGATTTTGTGTAGAAACAACGAAATACATGTGTTGATTAAAAACCTAGTTGAATGGCAGAGTTGGGAGAATAGAAATTTGCTTACAAAAGGACTCTAAACAACCAGAGGAATATAGACATGAATCAACTAATACCAATCGAAATAACAAACAAAGACTCGGACGGGAGATGGAGAGAGTGAAGGAAAAGAGCAAGGAGAGTGGTAGTGGGTTTGGTACGGCATCATAGATGTTGATGGTGATCTACTGATGTGGTAGCCGCGGCCTCTCTTGATTTGTGATATTTTAGAGTTGTAGAGTTTTGGGTTAAAGTTGTCTTAAGTTGTTAATTTTGTTTTATCCTTTGCATTGTCATTCTTTAGGTCAAAGGGGAATCTATGGATGAAACAATTTTTTTGTAAAAAAACATAAAAGTAATTATAAGGTGTAATATTGTTGGTTTGTTTATTTTCTATTTTTAATTATAATGTTAGGAGTTCGATCCTTATTTATAAGAATAAAGTATATCTTATAGCCAGTGTTTATTACCTTATATAAGTATCTGTAATAAAAGGATCGATTATTATTATCGATAATAAACATCTTAATTACATAAAAAATATTAAAGCAACTCTATTGCAAATTAAAGGAGTATTTTTTATTCTTTGAATTAGTTTGTATTTTTTTTGTTATTGTGGCATTAACGTGAAAAGTATCTGATCATTTGTTAATAATATTTGATTAGCTTTTCCAATATTAACTTTTTTATTCAAGGGAATTTGATAAAATGAAAAAAAAAAAATTATTTGTTAAATTGATTTATTTACCAAAAATTTTCAATTGTATGCGTTTGCTATTAGTAATGTTATAGATTCAAAGATCTTCGATTTGTTAAATTGCTGTCTTTAGTGAACATTTGTAACAAGAATTTTGAAAATACAAATGAATATTGAAACGAAAATAAATATAAAATATTATGTGATCGTAAAATCAATAATCTGACTTAGTGATGTTTAATTGTTTATGTAGGCTACGATAGTAGACTTATAAGTTATGACCATAGAAATTATTTGGTCATAAAATTGGAAGATTAAAATTGATTAGTAAACATTGTATTTATATTTGATATTTAGCTTAAATCTTGATAAACTCCCTAGAGCTTTTTATTATTAGAATTTATTATCGTATATTTATATGTATTTGATTTACTAGTAATATTTTCATTAATCTTGTATCAGAAAAATTTTATCACAATCATTGATTTGAGTTTATTTTGGAAAAAAATGTAGGAAATTGATAATATTAGTTAGTCCCATGGGAACAATATTTTTCCTATCACTTTATTACATGATACAACATTGTATTCTAGCGGTATATTTCACGCATCAATCAAAGTTTAGTATTGTAGAAATAGATACGAAAGGATAGAATAGACTTTTCCCTCGTATGTGGTATTGTTGTAATTCCTCTAACCTCCTTCCCTATATATTCAATAATAAGCCACTAAGATGGTAACTTTCCTCTTTACAAATAATTTCAGCTCCTAACATGGTATCAGACGATCAAACTCCTTCCGGCCACGTGCTCTCTCGCGTTGTTCATTAAGCCTTCTTTCCCAATCTAGGGCTTCTTGAAGCTTTTTCTTAGGCGCTTCTTATCTCCTAATTTCCTTGATCTTTCGGGTGATTTCACCCTTTTCTAGAGAGTTTATTCCCTATCAATCGGTAATCGTTCGCCCACCTGTGTCCTCCAATTCTGTTGGTCACCGATAAGCATCCTTATTTCATCTCTTCTGGCGAAACCCTAGGCATTCTGTTTGTCGGCACGACGGAATACTATTCTTGGGAAAGGTCCATGTGTATGGCCTTGATGTCCAAGAGCAAGTGGGGATTCATTGACGGCACTGAATCGCCGCCTCCTCCCTTCGATCCCTTCTTTCAATCTTGGTGACGCGCGAAAGTGCTCTTCCTCGGCTGGCTCAACCACACGGTTTCGTCGGATATCACGCAATCGGTCCTCTGGTTCGCTCAGTACGTGATGTTTGGATGGACCTGCATGAACACTTTTCCATATCCAACTTGGTTCTCGTAAATGCTCTAAATGACCAAAACTACAGTTTTAACTAGGGAAGTTTCTCTATCTCTTCTTATTACACTAGATGGCTTGTTGTGGGATGAATTTTCTATGTTTAGACCAATTCCATCTTGCTCTTGTCACCCACGATGCCCGTGTTCTGCATTACAGACGGTTCATGATTACTTGCGGTCCAAGCAAATTATTCGATTCTTGCGAGGCCTTGGTCTGTGTTCCTCTCTTACGGCGTGCCCTGGTCCAAGGGAACTGCATTGGCCCCTATAAGCGGAGCCTTAGAGCCTCCACCTCTGATCCTACTCCTAGACAGAGCTTGTCCTTGCTGCACTATCGCCTCTGATATTTCATACTTACTTAACTTGGTGCACTCTCGAGCAAAATTTCTCGGTCGCCCGCACCGGAAACAAACTCCTACTTTCTTCATACACGCTTCCCAGTGCCACATCCCACACTCCGGGCAAAAAGACGACCAAATCCTGTAGTAGACCGCTTATGTTGCGTTGTCGGGGTGACAGAGGCGGAGAAGTGAGTCTGCCATGCAGGGGCACCACAAAGCATGTTCCTCCTCCTCTGAGGTATAGGCAACTGCTACGACCCGTCTTAAGCCACCTTCCTCTTTTTCTCTTCTTCCCAAACATGGCGCTCTCCATTCCTCAAACTCTCAACGTGATCTACCCTCAAGGTTGTTCACTTGATATTTACCAGGGTCGCCATATCACTACTGGTGACCCCGATCTGATATGAGCTCTCAGCCCATCGAGGAACATCTACTTAATATCCTCCATTATTTGCTCAGGTGAACCCTTGTACCACCTGCTCAGCTTGATGAAGGCACTATGGTAGTCATCCACCTTCATATCACCCTAACCGAGGTTGATAAACTCAGCCCTCTTGTTCTTTTGCAACTTCTTCGGCATGAACTTCTTCTTGATTAAAACTAGGAATTCCTCCTAATCCTGTCCCAACAGGTCATCCTCGACATCCAACTGATTATTTCACCACTCCTTCGCTATACCTCTCAGTGGTAAGCAACATATAAAACTCTCTGCTCGGGTGCATGTCTAAGATACCTGAACGCATGCATCAGTTCTCTCAGCCAATCCACTACTAACTACGGATCTGTGGACTCCCCATCAAAAGTAATGGTGCCCATACGAGTAAGCTCCTTGAATTCTAGGCTAGGTGCAAGCGGATCCCTGATCATCTCGATCGATTTCTCGTTATCACTACACACACGAAGGTATTATTTAGCATCCATTTACATTTAAACTTATCTCTGCTATTTTTTGGAAAATATGGAATCTCTTGAAGACTCAACTACGCCTGTGGTCTACAAACCGCCACGCTCGTAGTGTATTCTCGGTCGTGCTCGTTGCTTTCTTCTTGCCATGCACGCTACTAGCAACACCACGCTCGTGGTATTTATATGACCACACCCACCATCCCTTACGCTTGTGGCCAATGACTAATCACTCCCGTGGTCGTCACTAAGTCATGGCCGATACCAACAACACTCCATGTCTGTCGTGGTCAGTTCCTCAAGCCTATGATATTTTGTCCGCCACGCCCGTGGCTGACTCCCTGTTTCAAAATTCCACTGAAACGTCATCGTACATACGGCTAACATAAAAGAAGTATCTTCCCAGGTTATTCAGTACTGGGCTTCCGTAAGCACCGGTTGCTTTGACGTTCAGGACGCTTCGGTACCGGCAAATATGATCACACAGTAGATAATAACCAGACTCTACTACCCATTGTGAAACCCGCCCCTAGATGACCCATGTATTTCTCGTTGGTTCACTCAACACATAAATAGACATGAACATACATACAATATCTAAATCCCGAAACACCTCAAATCAATCATAACGACAGCGTATGAAAAACATAGCAACAAGGCTCAAAATCAAGTACTGAAACAATATGTAAACCATCCCAAAACAGGAAAAGTCAACATCCATATATAAGTACTATAAACAACTAAAAGTAAAACCGAGCATCTATGGCTCAAATCTAGTATCAAGACATAAGCAAACATCTCAACATCTAGAGATAAGTCTGATAAAACAACTGAAACAAAGAAATGTCTAAAAACATGGAAACATCTGAAAACATGAAAACAATGAAAGGGAAAACTAAGGTCCTCCAAGGTACCTCTCTCTGCGACTCCCAAAGTCACTCCATGGAGGCATCGTTGCTTGTGCTATGCTCTTAGGCGGCATTTGCTCCTGAAGTGCCAAGGTTGATCATACATGAAGAAACGAGACGGGGATCAGAGATAAGTACTGAGTAACTACGCCTGAACATGAAGAACTGAACTAGTATCTAGTAAAGTTACCTTGTGGTCTTATAAGGATCATCCTAATGTCAGCCACCCCTAGCAATGAGTGGACAGCCTCATGGTCGATTAGACCATGAAACCACCCTGAAAATTTGTGAGAGCAACACTGAATGTTAACTCATCACGTCATGTCTGAGCATGAATGAATCCTGGGGGGTTGTGCAAGCCAAAGGGTGTGTGACCAACGTATAACAGGAGCTAATCTAAGTAGTCCTGATTCTTATCCTAAACATGAACTGTGAATCACACGCATAGTTCATCACTGTAGCTTGTGAGAAAAAATAACAACTGTCAGTAAAGTAGATCACAATATACTGCACAACCTAAAATACTCAACTGCTAATAACAACGGCATGTACAGTAGATCGCATCCTAGTATTCAGTCCAGAAAATCACAACAAGGATTCCTTATAACTAATTACAATTCTTCGCTAAAGAGTCTAATCTAAAGCCGTCTCCATAAATCTCGATTGCTTGATTCAAATGACCTGTTGAGATCAAACTTAGGATTGAAATCCTAGAATCCCAAAATCCTAACCTGATTGGATTTTCTAAGTAGGATTCAAATCAAAGGATTGAGAAACGAGGAAGAAGATGGATTACCTTCTAAAGCTTCCTCAACAATCTCTAAGCTGCTCCTACCGGGTTGTGATCGATCAACAAGGTCCTCCCCTCTGCCTGGAATCAATCGCCCTTCGTCAATGATAATGAAAAACTATATTTCAGTAATTTTGAGTTCTGGAAATCGCGACCCTATTTTTATAAACATGAGACCATGCACATGGCTTATTTACCACCACACCCGTGGTTTCATGGCAACCACACCCGTAGCTTACTGATGGTCACGACTGTAATCCTCCTGGCGTCCACGATAGTGACTGTTACTGACCAAATTCATGCTCTAACTGATGATCACCCTTGTGATAGACTATCGGTCACGCCTGTGATGGTCCATCTGATAGCCGGTTCTCAGAGACTCACAAAATTTGAATAAAAATCCATAGTCAAATATTAACCCAAAATCAGGGTGTCACACCCTACCTCTGATTAGCTTTCCTATAAGAGTCTGATCTAAAGATGCCATCCCAAGCTCAAGCCTTTTCTTCCGTCTGACCTGCAGATATCAAACTTAGGATTGAAATCCCAAAATCCCAAATCCTATCAAACATAGAATTGAGAATGGAGGAAGAAAATAGATTACCTTATGAAGCTTCCTCAACAATCTCCAAGCCTTTCCTACTGAGCTGAAATCGATCGACCTGGTCCTATGGTCTTCCTATAATCGATCGTCGTCGGCAGAGAAATTATCAGATAGGGGTTTTGTAATTTTGAGTTAGCAGGTCATGGCTCTGCTTATATTATAAGTCTGCCATGCCCGTGGCCGACTTACCACGATGCCCTTTGCTGTCAGGCAACCACACCCCTGACTTATTGATGGTTAGGATGTGATCTCCGGACGGTCACGCCCATGACACATTGCGAACAGTCACTCCCATGACTGTCCATTCATCAACGATTCCAGAACTCACAAAAATACAGATTAAAACCCACAATCAAGTAACAACCCAAATTCGATGTGTTACAACCGAGATAATGAGAGCTTCACTAAGGCAAGAGAACCAAGCCTGCGGGGCTTGTTTAAGGCCACAGAGAGACTTGTGGAGATGACTCATGTAGTCGAGGTGATGCAGATCAACAAAACCTGGGGGTTGGACTATATAGACCTCATCTTCAAGAGTACCATGGAGGAATGCGTTGGAAACGTCTAATTGTTTAAATTTCTAATTTGGCGATACAACAAGGGAGAGGACGAGTCGAATGGATGCGAGCTTCACAATGGGACTGAATGTCTCGTTGTAATCAATACCCTCTTGTTGATGGTTTCCCCTGGCCATAAGGGAAGCTTTGTAACGGGCACTAGAGCCATTCAAATGGCGCTTGAGATAGAAAACCCATTTGTCGCCAATGGGATCTACATCCGATGTAGGTGGAACTAAGGTCCAACTCTTCTAAAAAAGAAAAGCATTGAACTCAGGAGACACAGCGGCCCACAACTGTGGAATGGAGTTGGCCTTGGCGAAGCAAGTCGGTTCGTAGTCACATGGAAGACCCCTGACAGTAGCAAATTGACGAGGCTTGGGGCGAACGGTCCATGAACATGTGAGCTTATATGTGGCAGCGGTGGTGGCAGTAGGTTCCACATTTGTTGGAGCAGTGGTGGTAGTTGTGGCGGTTGGTAACAGTAGAGGTTGGAATTGGATTAATGGTGGGGTTGGTGATTGCGTGGCTAGTAGGGGTTTGTGTAATTGCTGGGATAGGAGGTGGGACAATGTATGGAGGTGGGAGATTGAGTTTGGGACAGTCGGTGGTGTGTAGTGGTGGAGGTGAGGGAGCTTTGAGTATAAAGGGCACCGGAAAAGAGAAAATAGATTCGTCAAATCTAACATGATGAGAAATTTGCACTTTGTCACTATGAAGATTTAGGCAGAAATAACACCTATGTTCTAAACTGTAACAGAGAAAAGCACAAGGGTTAGACTTAGGTGCAAGTTTATGAGCGGCATAAGGTTTGTGTCATGGAAAACAAAGATAACCAAACAAACGTAACATGTTATAATCAGGTTGAGAACCAAAAAGAGTTGTGTAAGGAGTTTCATAGTGTAAAGGTGCCGAAGGGAGGCAATTAATAAGATAAACTATGGTGCTAAATGCATATGACCAGTATTTAAGTGGAAGACTGGCTTGATATATGAGAGTGCGTCCTAGCTCCGTGATGTGTCAATGTTTCTGTTTGGCACAACCGTTTATCTCTAGGGTATGAGGGCGTGAATTCTGAAAACTTATACCCTATTATAAAAAATAAGAAGCCAATTTTTTATTATTCACCACCCCAATCAGCACGAAATGACCGAATAGGTTGACCAAAATAATTCTCAACCAATGTCCAAAAGCAAATAAAAATAGAGTGCAAATCGGAGCGATATCTGACATAATAAATCCAACTATATTTGTTAAAATTGTCATAGAAGAGAATATAATCATGTTTATTATCTAGAGACTCGACCGGAGACGGCCCCCACACGTCACCACAAATTAAATCCAATGGTCTAGTAGCTTGTTAATGAGAAATATGAAATGGTTGTTTATACATTTTCCCAACACAATAATCATGGCAAGCGTTGATGCCATTGTTAGAGGGAGATAGAAAGGATTTGAGGAGCAACACGACTACGGTGGAAGACTTACATCGGGATGGGTAGACCATCTTTACTTCGACCTTGAAACAAGATTTTTCGAGACTTCAGGTCCTGAATAAAAACCCAATCATGAAAGAACAAGATTGAGACATTGTTATCTCGAGTTAAAGCACTAATAGAGATGAGACTATGGCAAGCGTTCAGAACATATAAGATATCATCAAGAGTAATAGGCAAGCCATTAACATAGGAAATAGAAGAGCTAGAGTGAGAGATTGAAACATGATTACCATCATTCAGTTGGACTTGTTTGGTGCCCTGGTACTTAGAGTGTAAGGCTAGGTTATTAAGGTCATTGGTGAGGTGATGGGTGGCTTCGAAATTGAGGGACCGGGTTGTAACACCGTAGGGAAATCCCACATCGACAAAGCACGAGAGAGATCTATAGGGTATAAGTAAGAATCCGTCCCTAACTGACCAGACACATTTTCTTGGTGAAATGGAGGAGTTCTTTCTAAGAACTCTGAAGTTAATCATGCTTAGGTGGGAGCAGTACAGAAATGGGTGACCTCTTGTGAAGTCCCTATTCTGCACCCGAAAACAAATTCGTGAGGGATTAGCTATGCCAAAGCGGACAATATCTTGTCAAAAAAGGTCGGGGTGTTACACAGGTTTGGTTGATAGTAGTTGGGGATATGACGTAGTTGGCTTGTGGTGGAGCTGAAGGTTGGCATGGGGAAGGATAGTACCGGAAGTGATGACCAACACTATTGGAGTTGTAGCAGACCATTTGTCGCAATGGCTGGTTGATATTGATAGTGCCTCGACCTTGTGATGGTGACTTTTAAAAAGTGGAGTTAAATCCACGACCATTATTGGTGAAACCTCTGCCATAACCATGACGGCCTTGACCCCGTGAGTAAGACTGGACAAAATTAGCCTTAGGGATGAGAGCTACAGTTGCATAATCCATAGCTAAAACAATTTCCTCCGAGAGAAGAAGGTCATGAAGTTCCAGGAAGCTCACAATAGCTTCTCAGCTACTTATAGTACCGCTAAGAGGCTTGTACGTCGGTGGAAGGCTGCAGATGATATATTGAACAAGATCTTACTCTGGGACAGATTGGCCGAGAGCATGAAGGCGATCTGAGAGAAGCTTTGCCTTACGTAAATACGTACTAATAGAATCGTTATCTAAACATAAATCAAGAAGTTTAGATTCCAGAGACCTTATTTGTGAAGGACTCCTGGCACCGAATGCTTTGGCAAGTGTCGTCCAAGCTTCACGAGTTGTCTTGACGCCAATAAGGATGTGTCCCACCGAAGGGGGAAATGAGCCGATTAACCATCCAAGGACAGATTGGTCCTGGTGGTACCACTTGATGAAAGTATGGTTGGCTCCTCCGGCTTCAAGGGTCGCGACGGGGACATCACAGTAGTCGTCGACGTGGTTGAGCAAATCATGGCCAACAATAATAGGTTGGAGATGCATATTCCATAATAAGTATTTTTTGGAATCAAGTTTAGACTTGTGATGTGGAAAGAGGCCTGGAAACAGAAGATATCACCATTGGATAATTGGGAATGATAGAGAAAAAAGGGAGAGAAAAAAAAACCTTTAGGTGTAGGCTCCTAATACCATAATAAGCTACCTAGTTGGAATATTTACTCACACCCAACTCTGTGCCATATGATATTTATTTATAGTAATTGTATGCTTACAATAGAATATTACATGTAAATACAAAAATAATAACACGAGATTATATGTGATCACAAACATAATAATAGAATATTGTTAGGATAAATACTTGTGCTAAAAGATTAGAAGTATCATGAGACTCAAAATCATGTGGGATTCTTATCATAGATGACCCTTCTCCTTATGGTCGACTTGTGGGCCACCTCATTTTCCTGTGTACCACTAAGTCAGTTTGTGAGCAAATCAATAGACCTACACTATCAAGCTCCTTTGCGAGTCGTTCGTAACCGCAAGATGGATGTCGGTTCCATTTTGTTCTTTCCATGTGATTTCGAGTCATAGCTTCATGCTTTCTCCGATAGCAAATAAAAACCAGTAAGGATTGCGCTACTGCTTTAATTAGAATTTCCTTACCACCTTTAGATAAAGGCCTCCCATGCCACCCTTGCAATCTTTTCCACACCCGCTCCTTCAAATATACAAAGACCATTTTTTTTACCCGCCAAAGAAGGCATCCCCAAATATCTCCTAGTATCCAAAGGCACGTGAATCTCCATAATATGCTTCACACCATCGCGCAAAGATAATATAAGTACTTGCGCTAAAGTAGACGTCAGATTTCACATAATTTATTGACTGTCTTGTTGCCTCTTCATAAGTTATAAATAGTTGCTTCATGCGTCTCGCCTCCTTGATGTCAGCTCTGCAAAAGAAGAAACTGTCATCCGCGAACAAAAGATGAGATATTTCTGGTGCTCTCCGACACACTCAGTTTCCATGTATTCGACCCATCAGCTTCTCCTTTCTCATCAACACCGACAACCCCTCAGTACACAACACAAATAAAAACCATCCTAAAATTTCTTTTCCCCACCGTGTTAACTCTTTCACATACAATTCCAACCGCCTCCAGCTCGCCATGGTTATGTCATGTACCCTCCACCAACGGTTTTAAAGAGGCTTCCTCAAATCATTTATTTTCGAAACGAAAACATTTCATACTTCATCGAATCGGTCTCGGCCTCGTATCCATAAGAGTTGGTGTGTGATCCGATAAAGGAATAATCAAATTTCTCAACACCACTTCCAAAAAAGCATGTGTCCAAGCATCATTCACCATTGCACGATCAAGACGTTATTCCACACAGTTGGGCCTCCCTTTGATCAGATTCATGTGAAAGGATAAACTTCAATAGGGAGGTCAACCAAACCACAATCACTAACCACTTGGTGAAACCTATCCATAAGCTCTTGTGGATGGTCATGCACTCCCCGTTTTTCGTCCTCACTCAAAAAGTCATTATAATCACCCATACAACACCATGCTTCTTAACTTGGTCTCGTAATTAACCGTAATAAATTCCAAACTGCTCTTCTCTGCGGTCTTTCCACATACCCATAGTACCCCGTAAGCAAAAAAGGGCTCTCCCCTGCCCCTTAACTTCCACGGTAATCAAGTTCCTCCCGAACTCCACCACCTTAACCTCTTCCTTATACCGCCATAAAATACATACCCCCACAACTATGCCCTACTACATCAACCGCAAAACATCCTTCAAGCTTCAACTCTACCCCAATATCCTCCATTCTACTTTTATTAGCAAAAGTTTCCAACAAAATACTACCCCTAGCCGATGAGTTTTAATCAACTCATCTAGTACTCAAACTGCACACGGTTCGCTCATTCCCCGACATTTCCAGCTTAAAACGATCATTAGTGTGGGCAGGACCTGATCATCAGCCCTGCTGATGCCATGTTTTTTGGATCCTAGCGTCCATTGTTATGGCACGGTTATGGCCTTCTCCTACATATGTTCCTCTAATGTCACTCTGACCCTTCTTTCCTCGCTTCCATTTACTCCGCTCTTCATCCACCTTAGTGTCATCGTCCTCCTCATCTGACACTCCCATATTGATGTCCATGTTATTACTCGGTAGCATCCTCCCTCCCTTTTGACATGCACTCATGTATAGCTCTTTCTTAGGATTTAGTGACCATCTAGCGACCGATCCAACCCTTCATTTGGCAAAGATCTTCGATTTATCACTTTCCACCAAATATCTTAAAGTAGGTGTGGTCTTTTTCTTCTTTGGTGGCACTCTTAGAGCTGAACTCCATCGTTAGGATAACTCTCGAGTACCTGCTTTAAGTCTCCATCTACAACCTTGGTCCATGTGCCACATCCCCCGCACATGAAGCAGGAGGTGGATAACTTCCCATATTTGAAAGATGCTGTGAGCCACTCTCCCATAGGCCTTCTGAATTTCTTCTCCTTCCTAATGGATCTTCGTACATCAACAACCGCACGTAGCCTCATATAGGGCTCCTCCTTTGTGTACTTATGATCATCATCAATTCTGATGAAATCGCCGACATGGTCTCCCAAGACTTCCCCTACCGCTATAGTACAGAAGCTTTACGGAAGATCATAAGCATGCACCCAAAATCCAGCCTTCGTAAGAGGGATATCTTCTGGTCATCTCCCCATCGGAACTTCTTCCAAAATAATAAGTCTTGAATCAAACATCCACGGTCTGCTTTCAAGAATCCACTTCAAATCAAGGTCATGATACAATCAAAAGAGAATAAGTTTGTCATCAAGCTCCTCGATCTTGCTCCTACAATATGGTTTCCGAAGGACTTCCATCTTCGATTTAAACAACTCAACATTGATATCTTTGTCGGTGTATACCATTCCCACCACACATAGTTGATATTCATCTTCTGACTTCGCGCCTTCTAACTCCGGGATCTCAATCCCCAAATGATTCTCCTCCTCTACCTCATCCAGCATTAAAAGCTCCAGGTTGTCCACAACATCATCCATGATTGAAAGAGATTCAGAAAAGCCCGAGAGATAGAACCCTAGCTCCGCCTGCCACACATAGGGTTTGCCGTAAAAAGATCGCTACCACAAAACACACTACGTCATGCTTTTAAAAGAGTTCAAAATTATTCTTGGAATCATAATATAATTAGCAAAACTTGACGTGTTGGAGAAGATAAAAAAGAGCTAGAGTTCTCTTCTTCTCATTGTCTACTTCTTTGTCTGAGTTTGGTTCCTTCTTTTTGACAAATCAAACAACTGTAACAAAAAATGAATCATGAATCCATCAACTTCAAACAAGTCTACAACACAAAGAGGAACAAACCAAAACACACCCGATCCAAATAAAACTGTTCTAGCTAAAGAATCAAAGAAATAGAACAATTAAAGCTAACAATAATATCAACAACGGATAGGAGTTGCACCTTTTACCAAAATTAACAAAAATAGGAACGAAATCGAAACATAGGACCAAAACCCTAAAACCCCAAAATTGAAATTAATCAGAAGAGAAAAAACGAACAACAAAGATGGAGATCTGTACCTAACACCGACGACTTCAAGTGGAGAGGACGGCGGCGGTGGACTCGACTATGGCTTCCGGCGGCACACTCTTCTTCTGCGACTGCACACTGTCGCTGGTCGCCATTTATCTCTGTTTTTGCTGCTGAGAAAAACAATACCTAACTAGGGAGATTTACGATTTTAATCGAGTCAGCTCCTGCAGTTTATGTTCTCACGGGTACGTTTCTAGCAGTTCATTCACTGCTAGCGGTTCTCGCGGTTGTCGTTGTCGCGGTTCCGTAACCGCGAGAACCAGCAGCGCTGACGAACGAAAATCGTTAAAGACACACGTGCCTCGTGTGTGATGTCAGTTCTTGCAGTTCCTGATAACCGCGACAACAGTCACGCGTTTCCGATTACATTTTGTCAGTTAAGGAACCGCGACAACGGAACGCCCACAACAGCATCGAATTCTAGTAGTGCCTCACCTTCACCGTTGGTGTTGACATTACAACTCTCTCCGTTAGTTATGATGCTTGTACACTCTCTTCGTCTATTTAGTTTCTGATGTGGTTGGGGTGGCCTCCACTCCGTCGCAATTTATTATTTTATGAATGATGATCCTTTTTTCATTAATTATTAGTTTGCTAGAAAGCGTTTTTTGTCGTTTCTGGATTTACTTTATGCAAGAGACTTTTAGTATGAGTACTAGACATTTTTTTGGCACCGGCATTTACGGACAAGTAATTCTCATGGACTTGTTCACCTCTAATCCCCCACACCTGAGATTCATCTTCGGACAATTTTTCGGTTAGGTAACGGTGTTGCCTTCTAGTGTTATGGCTGGCACTTAAATATCTCTTAGGGTGTTTGCGTTAGTCCTTACTTCTTGCTTTGATGGTTAGAACTTTATGTGATTGCTATATTTTTGTCTCCGCAAGGAGCTATTTAAACCAACCAAAAGTTACCGTAACAAACTACTACGAATAGTCATGAGATTAATTGACAATAGTCTTGGAAATTATTTTTTTGGTGCCAATAGTCATATCTCTTTGCGTGTTAATTTTAACTTTATATCCACATAAGCAAGTTTAGCAACTATCTCATTTTTCAATTTTAAGACTAGTCTATTTGAACAATCTTATCCCATTAATTAACTATGTATAAATTGTTAAGAAACTAAAAGAAGAAGAGTAAGAATATGGGAGAAGAAGAGTATTCTTATTGATGTGACTCAAACATACAAGAGTGAGCACTATTTATAGGCTCATGATACATAACCCCTAATGACTAACATAATTACACTTGAATAGAGATAATGGTATAGATTCCCATGGTTAATGTATAGGTTACACAATGGGCATTCATGCACCATAATAACAATATTCATAACACTCCCCCTTGAATGTCCATTGGATAAGAATGTATATTATGTTCTTCGACTATAATATTGATATTGCCTCATTAAAAACCTTACCAGGAAAAACCATGATTAAGGTAAAAAGAGTACAGTTGTGTATTGACTCCCCCTGACGATGACATCCGTTGATATCCTTCACATCGACTCCCCCTGATGAGGATATCAACTCTCGCTCGTCATTATATCAGTTGAGATCATTCAGTCACCAACTCCAAATTTTCTTCCCAATAGTTGATGCAGAGAGAGCTTTAGTGAATAAATCAATCAAGTTATCACCTGAGTGCACTTGTTTGACAATAATTTCAACTCATTCGAGTTTGTGTGTATATATAAGGTATGTGTCAATATGATCTATGGTCATCCATAATCAATATTTACAAACCACTCCCCTTGGATGACCGTTAGATGAGAATATGCCTCATTAAAACCTTACTAGGAAAACCCTATGGGATAAAAACCTAGTGAAGGAAAAAGAGTACATAATCATCACATCACGTTGCAACATTTTCTTGCAACTCAAGGATATATGCAAAATAAATATCATGCATGATTTATAAAATCATCTCGTGAAATGGTGGTGTAGCTATATAAGTTGGGTTCACAGCCCACCAAGTGATAAAATTACCACATGAGACCAATTTATGGTCAACCAACACAAATATGACCAAGATTATTACTACAAACCGAATAGTTCTTGTGTCTGAATAAAGGTCGATTAAAATGGACATAGAGTCACATGGTGATCTTACTACCATCCATGCATTGATAGCCATGTCATATTCATATAACTTTTTGTTGGATATAATTAGTATATCATTGATGATACACAAAAATCATGTTCGAGAGAGATGCACAATTGGCAAGTTAGTGGCAATCTTCCACATCTTTCATCTCGAACTCTATAGCTAATCAATAGTTGATTGCTTTGAGAAACGCTTTACGAGCTCAATAAGGTGTATGTCATCTATGTAACCAAAGATGATCACATCCAATTATGTCAAAATAAAAGAAACACATTTTAAAATATAAAATTAAATTAAGAAAATTTTGGTAAGAATTTTGAAACCATAAAATATGACAAAGAATATTTTTCAAAAATTCAACTTGAAATGAAGAAGAAATTATATGCGTAAAGAAATGTATGATATTGTAAATGTACCATGTCTCTCAATCTTTCAATTCATATGACGTCAATTGGATATAATTGAATATCCTTCACGCGAACTTGAATTGTTTGCTTATAGCAAAATAAATCCTCGAGGGAATTTCATATACACATGTGTATTCTAATTATGCAAACCATACATATAGGTTGCAAGGACATCCATTAGGGGCAAACTCTTTCCCTTCACAAATTGCGAGACTAATCAAATAATAAAAAGTAGTTGCATCCACCACATGAGAATATATTGTCTCATAATCAAACTGTTATAGGTTTGTTGTACAAAACCATTCAAAATGAGATGTTTCATAACTTCTCATACTCATACTTTACATCTCAATGTATAAAGACTTGATGTCTTAAGACTTTTCATTTCTCTTGGGAATTTGAATTTGCCTCAAATTGAAATTTTTAAACCAATCATTTCTATCTTTGCATGCATTTTGGCTAATGATCCTCATTTTCAACTATCATATTTAGCGTTGCATTATACACAAAAATTTCGTCGACGTTGACTTCATTGGGGTTCCAATATTTTCCATCCAAGATATAGATAATTGAGATATATATTGATATCTTTCGAATATCGATACTCTTCTTGAGCACATTATTTGTTTCTCGTGGTGGCTTTGTTTAAATAATCTTAACCTCAATTTGACCATCTTGATATATAGCTCCATTCCACTTTTGAGGATTTTTTTCTTTGGAACCGAGTGATTTATCATGCGTCATGCATGTTTTAGACACATTTGTAATAAGAGATTGCCCCATATCAGCATCATATTTATTGGAGCATTTGTAGTTGGCACATGAGAGGTTTACTCTATTTAGATCGTTAAAGGCGTCTGGTAGTTGATGAATTCAACTTTAGTGATGAATTATACTTTTGAACTTTAAGTTCATATTTTTTTTAGTGTGAGGATCGAAATAATAATCATTCATCTAATTTCTTGGCCAACCTTTGGTTTCTCCCCCTAATGGTGGGAAGTTTGAATATAGACCTCCAACGAGTCATCAAATTCTCCTCACAGTGATGTGATATTTTACCATCAATGAACTCGTAATCAAAATAATTTCTCAATCTTCGTTGAGAACCCATCATAATAAAATGTGGTGGAGCAATTCGAATGAATATATACATATATGCATTGATGGGCAATGTGTGGTTTGGACCCAAAAACCAAATATAATGGAGGAATTCATGATAATTTCTTGGTGTAATGCGAATTTGTGTTGTGCATGTAAATGACATGTTCACAATAATATATTAATTTTCAATGACACATTTTCGTTATTGGATAATCATGGAAATATGCTCATAACCAAAATAGTTGAGCTAGTAATCTTACAAGCTCTCGATTTCTAGATACATGTGACCATCTAGTTGATGCATCAATTAAGATAATTGGTCAACATGTCGGGTGTATGGATCCATAAATATCACCCTTACTTTTTGCGTGTAAGAGAAACGATCTTACTTTAGTTGATGATTATCCAACAATCTACTCTATTTGAGAATAAGCAACCCAAAAATGAGTTATTTTGTGTTGGAGACTTACCCAACAATGGGTAACGGAAAGGTGAAAATGCTTTCCTAGAAACGAAACCTTGTTGACAGAACAAAAAATCGTTCATGTTCCCAGGAAGTAGGAGAGTCACAAGGACTACTAAATCCCTATAACCTTAGGAATCATTTCTTTAGAATACCCAAGTTGAGACCATCATGCACAACAATCTTCAATAGAACATACACTACAGATTATGGAATCATCAAAATTGACCATAGAGGTACTTATCGATTCACATCATGATTGAACCGGGATGGTCTCACCGGTTATGCCAAATAATAGTTGTCAGGACGAGTAAACTTATAGTTTACATTTATATATATGTATCTCAATCACAATAACATATGTGTAGTACAAATTGGAGGATAATATTATTGATTCAATAATTATATAGCCATAGACCATATTATTGTTTCTCTCTTGATCCTAAACAAACTGGAATAAGGATTTTGTTCATTCGTGAACAATATAATAGCTCGATCTAGAGCTTGAGAGAAATGTTGTACTACACCATATATCTTGGTGCACTACCGATGTGATATATATCACAATTAATTATGGTGATTCTCATCATAAAATACTCATGTTGTCATGAAAATGGTACATAGTTTAAATGATAAATAGAGATATTTCTCAATCATCTATGTCACCAAGTAATGGATCAATAATTCTCATATAACCACAGTTGTTATGTCCATCTGAATAAAAGGGTTCCGCATAGTTACATATGCTTTCAAAAATAGTGTAACATATGTGTTTATACACATTCACTTTGAGGGCTAAATTAGTATCATTTGGGTATTATCATCAAAATAAAATTGATGGTTGTATGACCAAAATCAATTCACAATACCCTTTCATGGGTAAAGATACACTTCTCAAATTTCTATCTCATGACCAAAATAATAGGTCTTTTCTCCACTAGTGTATTGACTTTGTGGGAATATATAGTGTCTAATCACTTTATGGACATATGATTATATCCACTCACTTCATAGAGTGATATTTTGTCTCATTGGACCATCAACATTGGAGACATAAGATAACCCGTTTCTCAAGATATGTGTCTCGTGGGACATTCAATCATATCAGGATTTTATGAGTATAATCAATCACTACAAAGATTGATATTTTGTCACTTCGACCTTCAATATTCGAGACATATAAAATATATGTATAGCTTTGTCCTTTCGATATGTTGTGCTCTTGGTACTCATCTTTCGGCCTATCATTGAGATGATAGCGAGTAAATAGCAAAGCTTTAGCTTTATCATGATAAGATGTGCATTATCGTCTCGTTTCACCAATACCATTATATATGGATTTTAGCCTCTAACGCCCATGAAGAGTAATTCTTGCCCGAAACATCAAAAACCACATACTCAAATTTCAAAAATTTGACGTAACTACCAAAATAAATAAATAAATTAGATCACATTATGAACGAATTAATAATGACATGAATATACTATAATGAAATTGTAATTAGCAACATATATAATACATCTATTTAATCCGTAAACGTAACTTACGATTCCATTAATAATGGCATGATCATTAGCCATTTAAATATTTAATGACAACCGTTGATGATAATTGAAAAATAGTAATGTAAACGTAATGTACTAATGTGATGACCAACGTTACAAAAATAATGGTTATTATAATAATCAGATAACCACCAATCTATTTCCTTTTGACAAATATGTTTTAATATTAAGTAAAATAGGCAAAAATCAAGGAAAAAAAATACATATGTATATGCATAAGATGTCTATTACTGTTTGTGTGATCAATAAAAATTGAGCAGTAAAGATAAGCTATCAAATATTAGAATTAAGTCATAGACTTATATAAACACAAAATAAATATAATACTGTTACTAGGTGAATATTCATATAAAAAATTTTGTTACTATATACCTTTGGTGGGGTATTAGTAGAAAACAAACAAAAATGAAGATTGAAGAAGTAAACATATGAATTAGTTAATAGCCCACGTTAATGACCTATTTTTAAATAGTAACAATAGCCTTATGAAAAAGTAAGAAATGGAAATGAGAACCACAAGATTTTCTTAGTATATGTATTCAAAACATAAGACAAAAAAATAAGTAATATTCAAATGGGTAAATACTTAATTTAAATTTTTTTGATGTGATGATATAATAAGCTAAAATGTAAGGAATCGGGTAAATCAATGTAATAACATTTGAAATCAAATACTAAATCTAGTTTTGAAACAAAAAGAAAGTAGGTAGAAGAATAAGAGAATCGAGCAAATAGCAATCAAATAGCAATCTTTGTAAACTTTCGAGAATCGAGCACTCGTGCGCAATAATAAAATTGCATAAACGGGCATCAGGAGCATAAGCATGAACTCACTGGCCATATGTATTGTTTGTATGCACTTGCTCATCCCACAAGTAAAACTAACTCTTTGTCGCATTACAAGAAGTTGCTCGACGGCAGAACTTCGTGCTGATAACGTGTTAAGAAACTAAAAGAAGAAGAGTAAGAATATGGGAGAAGAAGAGTATTTTTATTGATGTGACTCAAACATACAAGAGTGAGCACTATTTATAGGCTCATGATACATAACCCCTAATGACTAACATAATTACACTTGAATAGGAGATAATGGTATTGATTCCCATGGTTAATGTATAGGTTACACAATGGGCATTCATGCACCATAATAACAATATTCATAACATAAATGCTATTATATGTGGCATTGTTAATTAACTTTCTAAATTAGAAAGGTTCCTAATTTAGCAAGTACTCTTTCATCTCTAATAATTGCTAATTGGATGTCACCTCATCCTCCACCTCACTTTTAAGGATAAAGATGCTATGAGCATAAAATCATAACAAACCTTTTTATTAGTCACGTGAATTCCACTAATCGTTTTTAAATAAATAAATAGAAATTTTTTTATCAAAATGTGTCTACCAACATGCAACAACCAATAGGAAAAAGTCATGTGAATTTCACTATTTATTCGTATACTTTATGGTATAGACCCATAAAACTCAAATTTGACCATTTGAGCAAAAATTAGCTAATTATATAAGTAGTACTTCGAAACTCTGGTTACATATTCTCCAAATGGATGGTGAAACACTTTTTGGATTTTTTGAATCTATCGCGTTCTGCATTCACTTCCACCACCATAGTGGCCTTACCTAATTTCTCCCTTAAGGAGCTTGTACCATTCTCCCTTGAGAAGCCATGTAATCACAAATACACATTCACAGTTGTTATGCTAACAACAAAGAGATGCCTTTATTCCTTTATCACCCAATGGTCTTCGGGAATTTTGGTGAGAGGTTCATTTAAAACCTACAACGTAATAGATGATTTTTTTGGTAGAAGCTTGGGAAGCGCCCTAAACTTTGATTTTTAATAGACCGAGGGAAAGCCACCCAAATCATATCAGGTTGAATACAATCGATAATATACAGAGTAAAAGAGGAAATGGTATGAAGACCAAAAGGAAAAGACTGCCCGATATGCACTAAGAGATCAGCAATGCGATTTCCTTCTCGGTAGGTGTGCGCAAAGCGGACCACCCAGTCGCGTTTAATATATATTAATTTGAGCAACGAAATTTTAGTGTCTTTGGTCCTCTTGGAATGGATTGAGGATGCAAGAGATGGCGCGAGAATAATCCAGTTGTAGATTAATACATCTACACAATAAATCCCATGTTGTTTGGAGTCCATAAAGAGCTCCTCGAAGTTCTGATCGCGTAATAGAACAAAATCCCAAGTTAACTTCAAAAGCTTAAACCGGCCGGCCAGCACCATCTCTAATGATTCCCCCGTCGGCTACTTTTGAAATTGAATTAATAGTCAAGCCATCGGTATTGGTAATGGTTGAAAACGAGGTGGGATCTAGTGCCCTTCCTGTAAGACTTTCATATCGAAGTTGGTTAACATTCATAGACGAATCCACCCCCGTTTTCATTGTCTCCAAAACCTGACGATCCAGTTAAAGACTTGTAGGAGGAGTTGATCACAGAAAGCATACATGTTCTAAAAATAACCTCGTTTTAACATTTCCATAACATCCAACAAACAATACCAAACTCCAGGCTAAGATCTTTGGAAGAAACACCTGTAAGCAACCATGAAGTAAGATCTTGCATGAAAAAGCTTGCCCACCTTTGAGTACCAAGAATGGAGGAGCAAAGGTTGTGAGCTATGCTACAATAGAGAAGAACATGAAGGTGTGATTCAGGTGTCCAATTGCAGACAGGATAAGAAGAGGATGAGGCAATATGTCTTCGAGATCTTTCCTCATTCGTGAGTAACCTATTGTGACAGGTAAGTCATACCAAATGCATAACACAATTGGGCCCTTTCCACCACCAAAGAAACTGCCATGTGGAACTACTATCAGCTTCATTAATATCTGCAAGTGTGTTGTAAGCACTCTTTAAATTAAAACGACCCTAGGAATCAGGTCCCCCAAAATCCATCGCTTTCATCACCACTTGCGGTGTCATACAGCTAACAGCAGCCATCACCGACGAGTTAAGGAGGGAATGAAGTAGCTCCCAATCCCACTGTCCGCCAATCGTCACAACATCACGAACTGTCAAATGTTCTACATCCGGTGATAGAGGATTGTCGAGCATGTCCACAAGACAGAGGCCATTGTCGAGGCATTGATTAAACCAAAAGTTGGTTTCACGACCACCCTTAATGTTACGTTGGGTACTCCGCTGCACAAAATCCCAAATCTGACGATTCGACCTACAAGTTTAGAGTCCATCCTATCCATAACATAGTTTTAGATATCTTTAGTATTCCAAAGGTTGAGAATGGGAACCCCCAAATATCTACCAAGGTCGTGAGTTTCTTTAAAACTGAGACGATGGAAAATACTATTTCGAAGATTCGATCGAACATTTTTTAAGAAAAAATCCTAGATTTATCATGATTAACCAATTGACCAGAAGCATGACAAAAAACATTAAGGAAAGCAGTCAAAAAGCATCACATTGAAGATGGATAGCAGCACCGAATAAGACCAGGTCATCAAAAAAAACATATGGGACAATCGAGGACCCCTACGACAAAGAGAGATAAGGGACCACTTATCATCGTCAACATTATTCATAATAAGATTACTTAATCTCTCAACACATAAAGTAAAAGGATAAGATGAAAGAGGGCATCCCTGCCGTACACTAGACCCAGGTCTGAAAGCATCCGTCAGGGTTCCATTCCATTGCACTTGGATAGAAGCTGAGGACATGCATCCCATGATGAAACAGATCATATTCTTAGGGAAATTAGTTGTCCTTAATGTCCCCTCCATGAAGCTCCACTCCAATCGGTCATAGGCTTTGGCCAAATCCAGCTTACTGACAAAAGACCCATTTTGCATATTTGCTTCTTAATGAATGGACCACCTCGTGGATAATGATAGTATTTTCTGAGACAAGGTGACCAGGGACAAAACTGGTTTGGTGTGGACCAACCAGACGATTCATAATTCCTTTGATCATGTTCGTCAGGTACATAATAAGTGTCTTGTACATAATCAAACATAGGCTAATTGGCCGAAAATGACTCATGGTTTTCGGTAGAAGAATCTTGGGGATGAGCACAAGGAGGTATCATTGATGGAGGAGATACGACTAGGATCCCTGAAACAAGACATAATATGATTTGTAAAGTCCGAACCCACGATATTCCTACACTTTTGATTAAAAAAAGGATGAAAGCCATCCTTCCCTATAAAATGTGATGGATGATGATGTGGCACCCAATAAGCAATTTCTAAAATAGTAGGGATGGTGATGCTCTAAGTAGCCTCTTTTTGAAAGAAAAACACCAACGCATAAATGTGGAATCTCAAATAGTTAAAAATTTTCATTTTTGTCATATGAATTCAATATATTTCTTGGAAACTGATGTGCTAAATGAGGTGGATGGTGTTGTGGCACCCAATAAGCAATTGCTAGGGATGGATGAGTGCTTTCTAAATTAGCAAGATTGCTAATTTAGAAAGTCAATTAGCAATGCCACACAAAGACAATTTGCTACAATTTTCAAGAAATACATTTATGAATAAAAAATAAATTGAAGATAAATAATATCTAATGATTTATTGGTTCATTTTTATTGTGTTTGTTTGTAAAAATTATGATTAGAAATTGCTAATCAATTGTTGGGATGGAGGAGGTTAGAAATTATGGAATTAAAGTTGTTCATGTGACAATAAAGTTCCGATTAGAAATTGCTAATCAATTTCTGGGATGGAGATGATCTTATATTATTAAAACTCTTGGTCAAAGATGCTCATCTCATCAAACTAACCCTTAAGAGGATTACCACCCATAATAGGTGAAGCACAACGACATAAATAGTTAATGAATGCTAACACATTCATATTACCAGTCATCCTACCTAAAGAAACCTTAAACAGAGGGTTGAGTCATATGGGTTTCAGTCAGACGGGTGAACGATCAAGGGAGTGACTAGGAGTCTGTCACGGGCGTGGTTGTCATCTTGGTCAGCAGTCAGTCACGACCATGACCATAGTTGTGACCATTGGTAGGCCACATGCGTTGTTGTCAGGCAGCTACGAATGTGGTTGTAAGTCTGCCATGGGCATGGTGGACTTATTATAAAAGTTAGACCTGCGACCTAAAAGTTCTGCGTTTTAAGTATAGAACTGTAGTTGCATGATTGGGAATCCATTGATGGGATTCCTATCGTGATTGTATTCATGATGTCGAGCAAGGGCTCTCGGGACTGTACAGTGGCGTGTGATCTACAATACATATGTTGTGATATGTTTTGGAGCTAGGGCGCTTAGGCTATACAGTAGCGTGTGATCTACTATATAGACAGTTATTATAGTTTGAGCATAAGCTCATGGTCTTTTTACTGTGCCGTGTGATTCACAGTTCATGTTAGGACATGATAGGCCTAGCTAGACTAGCTCATGATTATGATGTGTCGGTCACCTACACATGGATTACGCAATCCTATAGGATTTCATGTCTCGAGCAGGATATGTTGAGTTTGCCTTCAGATGCTGCTCTCACAAATATTCAGGGTGGTTTCGTGGTATGCTCCACCATGAGACCGTCCACACAGCTAGGGGTGGCTGATGTTAGGATGATGCCAATAGGACCACATTGTCACCTTATTAGAGTAGTGACTTGGATTATCTTTATGTTATATTCTCAATCTCAGTTTAGTCACAGTTCTACACAAGTCTTGATAGCCACTCATTGCTTATCACTGGCCCTAGTATATGCTGTTTTCCTTGGTGTATTTGTGTGTTTCAGTCACAAGTACTAGAGATGATGGTGGAGAGAGAGCTGGTTGGGGTTTTGCTATATGAGATATATGTTTTTCTAGTTATATAGAAACTGTAGCTATAGTTTTCTTTTGATGAATTGTGATTTGCGGATCTGAGCCTCGTCTATCGAATCTTCTAAAGGGTTATTTAATGGTTATAGTTCCTGATTTATTGCTTGTCTTTATGCATTGATTAGTAGTTGATAGTCGAGTAAGTTTATGTTGGAACACGAGTAGGATTTCTTGGTTGAACCAGTAGGTCGATCAGGACTCCTAGGGTGGGTTTTCATAAATAGTGAGATCGAAATAAAGAAAACATGAAACGTTTGGTGGAGCCCGAAGTGGCTAAACTTAAAGCATCAAACGCCCGGAGGGGCCAATTTCCCGAGTAGTAGGACCTGGTGTGCATGCCTGCTAGTGCCAGGATTTTTGGGTGTTCCTGGATACCTCGAACGTTATCGCTTGTTCTTCTTTGCTTAGCTCCAACACGTCTACTCCTCGGTCCACCGCATCATCTTCTTGTCCTGGTGAAAAATTTGCCACCGTCAATTCAATGCCGAGAGAAAGAAGCAAAACCCTAGTGATCTTTTGCTTCAAAGAACCCTAGTTGATTTTACCTCCCGGATGAGGGTTAACGTCTAACCTAGTTATTTGATTTCGACGTTCTAGATATGCAACCTCTCACGAGTCTAAGACAAATCTAAGAGAGATTTAATTCAAGTATGCAATGAAATCGAAAACGAAATCAAATATGTAATGAAATCCATCCAACTCGCATAAATCATCAAACGTATCAAATCATTCGGTCATAGGAATTAACCTAGTGTTCATTTAATTTAGGCAAGAGAAGTTTAGCTACTCATAATCTTGAGAGACAAATCAAAATCAGAAGAGGAAGACATTGAATCTAGGTTTACACAATGAATTATGAAAAACCTAATTTCTTCGATCTTCTCGAGAACTTGATTCGTCGTCTTGATTATTTCGCCCATCCCGAGTTCCGCGAAGTCACCTTTTCTACGCTCTTGAATCTCTGAATTTCTCTCTAAATTTCTTCCAAAAAAGTCTCTCTTCGAATGAGGGAGAACCGGGTTTTAAATAGGAGTCCCGGCAAATCTTTTTAGTTGCGGAAAGTCAATATTGGCGCTATGGACCTTTGTCAATATTGCTATGGCCTATAGCGCCAATTTGACATTTGATAGCGCCAATATTAACTCGAGATGATCAGAAAGGGGTGTCAACATTGGCGTTATGAATGGTCAATATTGGCGCTATGACCATAACGCCTACTTTGACATTCTATAGCGCTAATCTTAACTATTATTTGATTCGATTTGACCGATTTTTGCCTCGATTCAACTAATCCTTGAGTTTTCAGGTATCTGATGGATGAAAAAAATGGTTAGACTCTTTTTGAAGCTAAAATCAACTTGGGAGAAATACAAACAAAATAAAGCGACTAACAACATTGCTACACCTACGAGCCTCTCAACGAAAATTATTCTGAAATCTAACCGGGGAAGGGGGCGTCGCAAACCCTAGAGCTCCACAGCCAATGTTTCACTATCTTTTGGATAATTATTACATTTGTGGGTTGGTTGGTTTTATAATTTGACAATTTGAACCGAAGGTAGGACACTTTATTGAACCCGGTCCAAACATAAGGAAATAATACCAATGTTAATTACCCCCAAATTCGTCGTCTCCCTTGGTCTGTCTCGGACGTTTCTCATTTCCGTCTGGAAGCATCTCCAATTTAGAAAACCCTAGTTAAACCCCCTTCGTTTTCCTCCGTCCCAAGAAAAATCTCTACACAATTGAGGTGAAATCATGGCTTCCTCTATCCTTCGATCTCGCATCGTCTCCATCATTTTGAGATACAAACTGTCCGGTCGCCGCCGATCTTTCAGCTCCGATGCTTCTTCTTCCAAGCCAACCAAAGAATCCATCATTTCCTCAGAATCGGCGGCCACAATGTCAGAGTCGGTGGACCCTGTAGCGGCTCGTGCTTCCGACAGAAATCCGGAGAGCATACGATGGAAGCTCTTTAAGTATGGACTGATCGGCACTCTCACTGGCGCTACTGCTTTTACCGGCTACGTGACATACGGTTTGTTCTTGTTATTTCTTGTTCACAATCTGTTCTTCGTGACTCTGTTGTGGTGCTAACTGATTTGCACATCGTTTCCTCTGGCGCGCACAGCATATCCATTAGAGGAAGTAGAGAAGCGGACCAAGGCGTTGCGAGAATCGGTGAATCATGCTTCCAGCGATGAAACCTCTGGCTCAGAGGTTAGTACACTTTGGGAATGCTAGCTGCCTAGCTTTTAGAGAAGGCATTAGTTTACACTTATAGACATGCGATTTGATGCCTGCTATACCCTTTGATGTCTCTAATTATGAGTGAACAGTTAATCAGTTATCGTAAGAGTGCTGTATCATCAACCATGTAGTAGTATTATGCGAAATCTTAACCATCTGTTGTCAATTTCTGCAGAAATACTCAGACATGCTCTACTCAGCTGCAATGACAGGTAAAGTCCTTCACCAATTATATTGCATAGATTTCTTCACATTCCGGTGTTTCTATGTATTTGCTCTTACTTTAAGACTTAAGTTTCTGTGTTGTACTATATATTTATTAAGGAATCTGAATAAGTAGCTAATGATGAATGGAGTAGTCGTTAATTTTTCATTTCACAGTGGTCGCTTGGTCAGTTTATATTTCAAATACCATTATAGCCGTGTAGCATGAGATTCTTGAGTGTTTGGTTTCTTCATTTCATTTCAAGAGTCTATTTAGAATTTGGTCTTGTTTGATGACATTCAGATCCAACATCTCTAACATACGAAAAGTGTAAAAGCAAATCAAGTTAGCTCACTAGTTAAAGATGCGTGTGGAACAATTTAAAGAAAACTCGTGCTTCTTGGAACTGTTTGCGAGCGTTACCTACTTCACTCCTCCTTATATTTGAGTTCATTCGGTATGCGCCGGCATTCCTGGAGATTGGAGTTAATATGATCTCCCATCGAGTACTTAGAATCGTTGTTTTTTTCTCAACATGTTCTCCCAAGCTTCCATTTTGTACTTGATTGAATCTTCAATCGTGTTATTGAGATGCTTCTTCATCTTGTGCACTGCAAACCCATCCAGATCCATATGACTTGAGCCTGCCAGATTTGTTTCCGTCTCAACCGTCGCTCATATTTTCTCTTTTCATAGTGAAGGACGAGATCCTTCCTTGTGATGTGGCATCGTTCTGTCGTTATCTCAACGTTGAATGGAAGGTAAGGTGTCGGCGAATTGACGAACAGATTTGATTTCTCGAGCATCAACCTAATTGTCAGCTAACAAGCAGGTTCATCCCATAAAGGATAGACAACAATTAGGCTGTTACTCGCCAAATCAAATTTTGTTCGTCATTTCACCCACACCTCACTGTACATTGGATGCTCGAGTGATAATGAAGAGAAAATACGAGTGATGGTCGAGACAGAAGCAACTCCCGTGGCTCTCTCTTCTAGATCTAGAAAGTCTTCGGGCAAAGAGCACCCAATAATGCTGCTATAGATTGTATGAAGTACGAAATGGAAGTTTCAGCATATTGGAGAAATACACAACGATTCTGAGGAATACTCGATTGGAGATCATATCAACTACGAGCTTCAAGAATGCCAGCGAATATTGAAAGAACTCAAGTATAAGAAGAATTGAAGTTGGTAAGGTTCTTACAATAAAATCTACAGCGATTGGTGGTCGAAACAATAATATTGTTTTAGACGAGTTATCTGATTCTGGTGTTAACTGCTCAATCATACTACTCGGTTATCAACTGAATGATATATTTATGTGTATGAACTTTTCAGTACCCACTAAAACAGCTGAGCTTTACTTGGATGTCCGTAGAACATTGGAGGAGCACGTGAAAGTGAGTTAATGTTTTTCTTTTTTCAATTTCTATTAGAATGTGCTTTAAGAATATTCGTTGTGAAAATGAGATGCTTGTGTTTAAGTTAATTATGTGATCACTTCATACAGGGTTTTACTGAGCCAATTTCAGACCAGCTTCTGCCGGATTTGCATCCAGCTGAGCAACATGTATTCACTCTTGTTTTGGATCTTAATGAGACAATAATCTACAGTGACTGGACAGTGAGTACTCTACTTGCTTTTCCTAATTGAGCAATTATTTAAGTAATAATTACTTCTACCTCCCTTTCTATTCTAGTCACCATTGTTTACTGAGTATAGACTACTAGTAATCTGATTCTTGACTAGATGTTGTTGGGTGGTTTGTGTCTGATGAATAAAAGTTGTTTTCTGTTTTGTGATATTTAAAGCGGGAAAGAGGCTGGCGAACATTCAAAAGACCTGGAGTTGACGACTTCTTGCAACACCTTGCAAAGTTCTATGAGATTGTTATATACTCTGATCAACTGAGCATGGTAAGTAACCTGCCCTTACCACATATGTTGCATTGAGCCTATGGATTCAGTGTTTCATCTCCGGTGCAGTACGTTGATCCTGTTGTTGAAAGGTTGGATACAAACCATTGTATAAGATACAGGCTATCAAGAGGTGCAACCAAATATCAGGACGGGAAGCATTACCGGGTATGTTGTGTGCTTGTACAATTCTGTGTATTATTTATTTCATCTCTTGCTTTAACCTCTGTGTTCCGTTGGAAACTTAAAGCTATAATAATGTTATTACTTTAACTTTGGGAATGATTGTCATCAACAGGATTTTTCCAAGCTAAATAGGGACCCTAGTAAGATAATATACGTGAGTGGCAATGCATTTGAGAGCAGCCTTCAACCAGAGAACTGTGTTCCAATTAAGCCATTTAAGATGGATGACAAAAGCGAAGGGCCTCTGGATACAGCACTTTTGGATCTTATCCCTTTTCTGGAATGTGAGTATGCATATCATTATCCGATGATGTTTCAAAGTGAAATTGCCTTTATATGATATTTAAGCTTTAAATAAGATGTTGCTTATGGAATGGACACATTATTGTTTAAGTGCCCTTGTACAGAAACAACATACAGGCAGCTTGAGTGGTGGTCTCGAATCTGTTTTGTATCTCTATTTGTTGATGTTAAATGAAATGGTGCGATTGTGATTGCAGATGTGGCGCGTAACAGTCCAGCTGATATTAGAGCAGTTCTGACCACTTATGAAAGGAAGGACATAGCAAAAGAGTTCCTCGAGCGTTCCAAAGATTACCAAAGGTAAAAACATGGATGGAAGCATGGCCAAAAACTTAAAACGAAATTAACATTTGTTGTGCTGTGTAATAAACTGACTGAGCGGAAAAACATTCATTGTGCAGGCGATTGCAAGAACAGAAGCGTGTCTGGCGTCGAGGATGATGTAATTGCATTGCAGCGGATAATTTTTGAGGTGGAATATAGGAAGTGGATAGCAGTTACATCCTTCATTCCCTGATCTTACAATCGTTTGATTAAGCATGGGCAAATTTTGCCCTGTTTAAAAAAAATTGAGTTTGACATGATATTTGTTTTTGACGACACGGACACGATCTCTGTCCTTTACTGCGGCATAATCGAAAAACAAAAAGAGGCTTGGAATTGGTTGTAGATACGATCACTGTTTTTGTTTGTTTCATTTGGTAATGATTTAGCGTGGCAGGTGAGGGACGCTGATAGCAGCAGCAGCAGCAGCTTACAAGCGGCAACCCCAAATTGTGTGGAGTGGACCCAATCATTGATTTGCAAGTTGGAAAATGAGTTCCTTCCTCCATTATTTCCATCTAAAATAGAAACTCTAGCTGATTGACAGTGACACTCTAACGACGACATTGCCACGGTATGTGAACAATAATCTTCGGAACCAAGTCAACCCTTGACCAATAGGAAAATGATGGCCAAATTCGTTTATTTGGGGCTTTTGTCCAAGGTTATTATCATCGTGTTAAAGCACGTCTTGCGTCGTTCTTCCGCACTCACTACTCATTATTAACTTCCAAAGACTTTTATGCTTCAACCGTGTCAAGCTAGTTTGGACTTTTATGCTTCAACCGTGTCAAGCTAGGCGGGTTGGGAAGTCAAAAATCCGGACGATACAAACGCTGGGGTTTGCTGGTCTTTTGATGAAAAAACTGATCGAACCAGTCCAAAATCTGCCGAATGAATACCCATGAATTTGAAAGAAAAGTTGGACTTAAATTGAGAAAAAAGGAACAAATAATTGATATACACAGTTTTTCCTTTTGTCGTTTCTGAGAGTTAGGGTTTCCTCTCAAGTAAAGGTTTGATAAGATTATCTTTCCATATCCGCCACCGCTTATAACAGCCAAAAAATCCCACCCTCCTATCCCATAATCCGTCAACCCTCATTTGAAATCTCAAACACCAACCAATATACATGCAGAATCTCGATTCTCCCAACACCACTCTACCCATGAAGCTCAAGCGGCTATAACAAGCCCTTAAACGCCGGCAATAGATTCCGCCACCACCACCGTCACCTCCACATCACCAGCCGCAACAGCCACCACCACCACCAAACCTTTTGAAGAACAAGTTGTTGCTCTGAGTTTGGATGAACCACCACCGCCGGCGATGGCTCTCGCCGAGCTGATCAAGGAGCCACTGACCCGGGAATACCACTTATGCGTGGTCGGCTGGTTTCTCACCAAAAAGGAGGTGAACCTCAACTCCGTTCGACGAACGATGACGGAGATCTTGCAACCGGGACGAGAGGTAGAAATCGATGCCTTGGAGAGGGGGCTTTTCCTCTTCCGCTTCAACCACTACATCGACGTAGCCCATGTGAGCGACGGCGGCCCATGGAGTATGGACGACATGATGCAGCTAACACACGAGCCCCGCCTCGGTAAGATCCCTCAACAAGTCCCACTCAAGACGACAGCTTTCTGGGTGTAGGTCCATAACCTGCCCTTTGGCTGGCTTCTCCGAGACGGTCGGCGAGGCAGTGAGGAACTACATCGGGTGCTACATGGACTATGATGAGAAGGACAGGATTTACCATCCCGAAGCATACATGCGCATCTGACTTCTCATATATGCTCGAGTTCCTTTAAAGAAGAAACTTGTGGTTACCTTGCACGACAAACGCGAGATAACCTGTCAGTTCATGTATGGAAGGATCCATAATTTTTCCTATATTTGTGGAATAATGGGACATGTTGAGAAAACATGTGAGCTACGATTCCGCTACCCAAAGAAAACATCTGATTCAACGCTGAGATGATTCCATTAGGACGGAATCCCATTGGGAAGCTAAGACAAGGGCGGCGACCCAGGCTAATAGTTCAGGAAGATGCGCCTCTAACAGGTAGAGGACCCCGGACTCGAGGCCGAGGAGGCAGGGGGATGGGTAGAGCAAAACCTCTTCCAACAAACGTACTGGAGCTTGCCATCTGCATGGAGCAAATCATTGAGACAAGGATAAGCAGATAGCACTACTGACACCAGAAAACCCTCAACGTGACAGCCTCCACATCGATGAAAGGTAGAGGCGTAGGAACAACGCATCACTGGATGATCCGATGGACGCTGAGTCCTCCGGTGGCAGAAAACCATCGAAATCACCAAAGAAACCGAGGGAGGAGCAACAGAGAACAAACTCGACCGAGCTCCAGCTCGGTCTTGGACGTATCGGATAATCCAAGGCTTCAAGACCGCTAAGATCCTAACCCCTCTTAGCGGGTTCAATAAGGATTTCACATCCAAACTTGCCAGGTGTCATTTTATGTGTCTTTTTTCATTTGAATTTCGACTAGAACTCGGTATCCTTTCGTGTTTTTGTCTTACATTCGGTTAGAACAGTAGCTAGTAGTCTTTTTTCGTTTTATTTGCTAGCCTAGTCAGCCCGATTGCAATGGTCGTACGAGGTTCTGCATTTTGCAGGATGATGGTTCCCATATAATCCACATTAGGTGGGTGGATCGCCTTTCGTTGGTTGACGACTGCCATTCATTGTAACAATGACCTCGATCAAGTTTTAGTAATAAAAATTCACCAATGATCGAGCGCTTTGACAAAAAAAAATTTAATATACACGGTTTCCTATTTTTGGGAATCTACACAATTGGAATCCTTTTATTTCCCACAAAATTATTCATCTCAATCATGATTTAATTTGTGGAAAGAATAAATAAGATACCTTATCGCGAGCCAACTAAAATGTACAACACCACATGAAGATAGTTTTATAAATATGACGAATAATAATTCGATTACTACAAAATTCATAATCTAAAATTATCCATTTCTAATAATTAACGGTTGTTATTATAACATTCATAAAAGTTTAGGAGAACTTGGATTGATTCCATTTTCCTTTGTTACCAAGAGTTTCAATAAGTATAATAATATCTGTCGTTTGGTCAAATCCTTCATCACAGATTTGTTACCAAGAGTTTCAGTAAGTATAACAATATCTGTCTTTTGGTCAGATCCTTCATCACAGAAGCCGCTTGGAGCTGCCCCATCCGCTGAAATTACAAGACAATTCCTTCATGATTCCGAGACAATTGTACCAAGAAGACACTCATACGCGGAAGCAAAATGCTCATGAGAGCAGCTGGCGATGGCGCGATCGACGACATTGAGCGCCGACTAAGGTGTTTTTGTATTAGACTTGTGATGGAGATGCTCTACAGAATTGGAATCATTTAAAAAGGATACAGATTTACACAATTGGAATCCTTTAAAACAGAAACAGATTCTAAAGTAGTAAACTAGTAATAGCTTATTACCATTCGTTGAAAAGGAAACATAATTAAATATTCTACAAAATACTTATTATTTGAACGGATTTTAAACGATTCACTTCTGATAAACCGAGTCGATTCTTGGGTCGGGATCTGAAAACATTAGTACTAACACAGGCTGCAATTAGTGGTGGTGCCCCAGTGAAAACAGATGAACCCAAAACTGTGGATTGTAATATTGACTGGTAATTTGACCCTGTCTTGTTGGCAGCTGCAGAGTCTGTCATCTTGTTGTCTGTTCATTTCCCTTGTATTGTTTTTATCATTCTCTTCTTGTCCTGCCAATATTCACATTTTCCAGTTGTCTAGTCTTCTTAAATAAAAACTCCACCTCCACTAACAACTAATCAAAAACAAAATAAAAGGCAAAAACTTCCCTTAAAAAATTTGACACACTGCCTACCTACCTCTGTTTGTTTCTCGACCATGTCTCGTTTTCTCGTCCTTTCCTTCTTCTTCCTCTCCCTCCTCCTCCTGGCCGCCTCCCACGGTGGAGGCGATGACGACGATGACACTTCTTCCTCCGAGCCGGCGGTCAACCTTCGTTCCAAATCCTTAATCCTAGCAAAAGTCTGGTGCTTGATACTAGTCTTCTTGGCAACTTTTGCTGGAGGGGTGTCTCCTTATTTTCTGAAATGGAACCAAGGGTTCCTATTGTTGGGGACTCAGTTCGCCGGCGGCGTCTTCTTAGGGACAGCTCTGATGCATTTCTTGAGCGACGCCAACGAGACTTTTGAGGACTTGACAACTGAAGAATACCCTTTTGCTTTCATGCTTGCCTCCGCCGGCTACTTGATCACCATGCTCGCTGATTCTCTCATCTCTTATGTTTACTCCAAGGACGATGATTTGGAAGAAGCAAAGGAGGAGACTGGGGCGAGCTACGTTCAGGTTGGTTGATCATTTTTTTTTTAATTTTATCATATTTTGGTGGATAGAATTGTATGTTTAGATTATTATTATTATTATTATTGGATGGATTGAATTCAGGGGCACAAGGACTCAATTGGAACCGCACGTTCCTTTGGGGACAGCATTCTGCTTATAGTGGCACTGTGTTTCCACTCGGTGTTTGAAGGGATAGCTATAGGAGTTGCTGAGACTGAGGGAGATGCCTGGAAAGCTCTATGGACCATTTCACTTCACAAGATATTTGCAGCCATTGCAATGGGAATAGCACTCCTTCGAATGATCCCCGACCGCCCTTTCTTATCTTGTGCAGCTTACGCCTTTGCATTTGCCATCTCGAGTCCCATTGGAGTTGCGATTGGGATCGTGATTGATGCCACCACTCAGGGGAAGGTTGCCGATTGGACCTTTGCAATCTCGATGGGGCTCGCTTGCGGAGTGTTCATTTACGTGTCAATAAATCATCTTCTGTCCAAGGGATATACTCCACAAGGAGGAGCAGCAGCCTCCATTGACAAGCCACATTACAAGGCCTTGGCTGTATCGGTCGGTGTAGCCGTAATTGCAGTAGTCATGATCTGGGACACCTGAGGGATGCTCAGCCTATGCACTTCTTTCTTCCGGATACAATTCATAGCTAGTTTTACCTTTGCATACAGAAATGTCATAAGTAAAATTCATTGTGGGATTATGAATGTGTAGTGAGTACTTCATAGACACTGTTTCTTTTAGTGCATACTAGAACTTTCTTTTGCCTGTGATAGCCTGCAGTAGTCAAAATTGTTCGAAAGAGTCGAGATTTACTAGGCAGCTCCAAGAACATCCTAAAGCTCGACTTGAAGAGCTTTCTCGAGGAAGACTGTAACGATTATTGGCCCAGCCAGATCACCAATGGAGCACCCTACAGTACAGGAGGTGACTCTCAGAATGACACAAATCATCCAATATGCATGCTAGGGATGTAGAATTATATGCTTACCAATCCATTGACCAGTTTTAGGTTGGATGATGGCGGCAGTGATCCCAGCCCCTATGGCTGCAAAAACCAGTGATGCGCCACACCTCAATGTTATACCAGTTACTTTCTTGCCAAGAATCTTAACTTGTGCTGATCGCTCAACTTGGTTGCTTGCATCTTCAGATTTCACCAGACGATTAAAGAACCGGTAAGTTTCGATACCGACTTGGACAATCCATGACGCAGCAACTCCTAAAAAGTGTCCTGGTCATACAAACAGAAAAGAGTGCAAAAGCTTTGTCAGATGGAAAGCCTAGCAGTACCTCCCACACAACAGAACGAAATAACAGGAAAGAGATAGAGATTTGACCTCTAAAAGTCGTTCTACTAACTCTGAAGATGTAAATGGTGGCAGGCAATCCTCTTTCAGCCTTTCGCTGGGCTGATTTGGGGATCTCTGCAATTTTACGGGAAAATTTAAACAGGTCACGGTAGTTTCTTCTTAATACACTTCCAAAAATGAAGCTAGTAAACTGACAACACAATCTTTTTGGTTTAGAGTACAATAAACGGGGTTTATTTACTACCTTTAAGAAGTTTCCATGCCATTCGTTGTGAAACATAATGGACAGCAAGTCGTTCTAACATCCGCCTTGTAGTCACCACTGTTGTCTGAGAGCATAACAAACAGTCACAATACAGTTGAACAATAAACGAACACTAGTTCCCCGTATCCTAAGAGGACCATCACATCAGAGGCGCTTTAAAGTATCTCTACTTGATGTTTTTTAACTGTTAACATAAGTGATTTACGTTGAGTATCAAGTTACAGACTGTACAAACAAGAAGGTGGGAGTCATATTTGCACGTAGGGAACAGCTTAATTATACTGTTCAGTAGGGATCTCTTCTGCTTCTGCATAATTTCTATGTGATTTCACCTATTTATAGAGGTCAAAAGAACTATAATGCCGCCCAAATTCTACATAAAGACTGCAAATAAGTTTGCCACGCGGCAGAAGGTGTTTAATCCAAATTAGCTACACCATATACCATTGCCAACTAGCTAGCATGAATGGAAGAAATCTCAACTTATAAAAACTGATTTCTTTTAGGACAAGTACTATACCTCATCTGTATTAATATTGAAGGTGCCTTAAATGTGTACAAGCTTTCATCAGTTCTTAAATTGATTAGTATAGCATCAGTATAAAGGAAAGGTATGTAAATCTCCAGCTATTGACAATTCAGGTTTAAGTTCCCAGGCGAAAGGAACAATGGATAAACTATGACAACAGCAATAATATTTTGTTAATTCAGTTTGATGCTTTGTATCCTCTAACTCAAAAGACATAAAAATACTGTTGCTAGCAGCTTACCGAGTCAAAATAACAAATGAATCTGATGGTTTCGGAATTTTGAAACAACTCAAATTTCCATGAGAGTGAAAAAGGAGAATGTACCTCCCGTGCAATTTGCTTCACTGATTTTTTGAAAGGGACAACCAGATCAACGGGTTTGTCATCTTTCACATCCTGAAGGAAGTCATCATCATCTTCTTCGGTATGTAAGCTAGGCTCCAGAAGAGGCAAATAATACATCAAGAAGGACCTCAATGATGTTACGGCCAGTTGCTTGACTTCAAAAGCTGAAAACAAGGGTTTCACATCGAAGTAATATTCCTTGGCGGAGTACTTGAGAGAAGCATGGTGGAAAACATTGGTAGAGGCACTTCGGATGGCAGATATATAGTCATCAGATATTGCAGCACCAGCGTCACAGTAAGCAACTGGAAATTCCGGAGAACTGGGATGGACAACAAGCAGCGTCAATGCATAGACAAACAATTTAGAGAAAAGAATTAACAAAGAAAAGAGGAGCACAACTATATGATTCCCAATTGTCTTCCTAGCCATCCCCACGTTGAGCTCTTTCATTCCATATTTTTCCAACACTGTACAGAACGATACTTGTGTGCCAACACCGCAACAAGCAACGTATATACACAAGAAATTGCGACAAACAAAGAAGCTCGACCCAGTCAATTCAGTTCTAACCCAATTAAACGACAAACAAAAGAAGCTTGACAGAATCAATAATCATTCATATGCTCTAAAATCCAAAGGTCGTTATTCCGATCAATCAACAATCATCGAACCGTAACAGCTCAAGTTTCGTGTTCATCATCCAAGCATAAACGCCAAACACTAATAACAGAAGCAGAAGATCAGAAGGAAAAACACCATACCCGAACAAGAATCTGGAGGCAAAAGGGGTGCTTGCAGCGGCGACGGAGGCGGCTGCGGCCGTAACAGCGGCAGAGGCCGAGAACTGGGTCGAATAAGAGCTGGGATTTTTCTTCAATAGATCCAACAAAATTACAATGCCCGCCATGTCGCCCTACCAGCACAACAAACTGTTTCTTTCTCCTTGGGACGATTAGAAAACCCCAGAAAAGGGATTACTCTCTGTGGAAGGACGATTTGGCGTACGTATACAATGGCTCTGATATTTGAGCTCCTCCAGCTTATGGGGATAGTAGCTGAACTGAACGGGAGACAAACTAAAATAAAAGTGAAAACCCAAAAGCTTTGTAGTATTTTGCGGATTCATTATGGGGAAGAGGAACAATGGTCGACTAGGGCTGAGATCCGGGACGGGCCTGGCCGGGCCAAATTCTAACCGGTCAAATCAGATTTTGGGTTATTTGGTGATCAAGTATTTCAACCCAAAGCCGGTTCAGATATATATCTGGGTAGTCCAAACCTAAATCACTAAATTTTGGGCTCGGGCCAGGTAACCCAGACCAAATTCAGTAGCTTTGAATTCAATTTGGGCGGCCCAAAATGCGAAAGTGTGAAACCTAATTTTAACCTAAGAAAAAAAAATTGAATCCACCACCAATGTATATAATCCCATTTGCTCTCTCCATCTCTACTCTCTCGAGTCTCGTCCGATGTCTGGTCGTCATATGCATATGCCCCTCCAATCTCATTTCCTTTGCCAAACCCACCAGAGCTTATTCCTTCTGACAACATTGTTTCCGGTGGAAAAAGATTTCATATTTTTCCGTAATAAATGTAGTTTTAACTTCTTAAAAAATTTAATTATGCGGATCATGCCTCCTCAAACAAAGTTTGAAACATAAAGTTTGATGTTTATGATAACTATCTACTTTATTTACTACTACTTTTTTGGAGATTTTGAGAGAGCTCTAAATTAAAAGCTATGACTATGAGTAAAGTAAATTTGGGCAGAGTGTCTGCTTGTTGTTATTTGTCTTTCCTCTTTCTCTCTCAATGGTATTTGGTATTTATAGGCCATAAATGATTACCATCATGGGAGGCAGTTACTACCCACTACTAGAAGTGGCTATGATCATGGTAGTGCCGGTTCATCCCACTCAACTGTGATAGTTTCTTCTCTTCCATGGATGTCTCTAGTTAGTATGGTACGCATGAAGTTGTCATCGACATGACCATGAATGGTGCATGAGTGACATCGTGGTGTCGACGAGAGGTGTTGGCATGTGATGTCGACTTAGTAATGGGCTAAAAAATCAATCGAAGGCCCATTGAAATCAAAATTAATTAAAACTCTTGACTTGATCCTATTAAAACGGGTTAAACCCTTGAAATTAGCCAATGTTGTATTTAGGCTAATTTTTTATGTAAACAAATACCCTGTCACTTAGTACATAAAAATTATAGACTAAGTTATTGACACCAATTAAAACTTTAACACCATCTCATAACTCTTACTTTATAGCCATGATTGCCTTTCTTATATAATTTTTTTAACTTTATTTATTTTGATATGGTAAACAGTAAGCCAGTGATTAGTATCACTGCTCTCCATAGACCTCGGCAACAACCAACATACTAAAAGTGTACACCCATTGTCATATTGATGGATTAAACCAAACAAACCATCCATATACCACATGGCTCTTCCTTTTAGAAGGATATCACTCCATATACATTGGTTTTGCATTCACCAACTTAGCATTGGTTGGTACTTGGCCAACACAGCTAACCTTGGTAATATTGCATATAGTCTCATGCTCCATTTCTAGATGCATCTGCAATGTTTGTACTTTCTCAAATGCTTTATGGGGATTTATAAGTTGTTACAAGTATCTATAGAGATTGGTTAGATAATATGGAACAGAGAGCACAAGTAAAAGATATCTATGGAGATTGGTTAATTCTTTCTTAGTTTCAATACTTTTTTATATTAGTTTATTTGTTAGATAAAATAGTCTATATTATGGAAGATGAGATGAGTTTAGGTGTGAGAGTTGTGTCGGTTTTTACCGAGTTTAGTCACATCCGGTCAATCGGATGTCGGGTAGTAATTTGAAAGCTCGAACTAAACATGTTAGATTCGATTTTGGGTCTACATAATACATAGATTTGGGTTTTCAAATTTTTCGGGTTAGTCCGGCCTAGTTCAAGGATGCATTGTTGTCATTAGTGGTAAACAACAAGGACGAGTTTAGCTCCGTCCGGTAAACCCAAAAAGCCGTCAGGCTCTGGGTTTTAAAATATAAAATTTTAGATTTTTTGTACCGTTGACGGGTGAACAAACATGCAGTACAAATCAACTAATAAATAAACGGCATGCTAACAAAATCTAGTTTATATAAACGTTGGAAATACGTGCTTTCTCACATCATAAACTATATCTGCTTATATATATATATATTAGAAGTATGGATGGACCTTAATGTCAAACTAAAAAAATGTCAACCATACAACATATGTTATAGAAAAATACAAAGGAAATAAACATAACCAACCTAGTTGGTAACAACAATAATATGTTCGTAGGTAAGATCGAACATGTCTACAGAGAGAGAGAGAGAGAGAGAGTTTAATAAGTTGGTGAGTTGTTCCCTAATGAAGGGTTTGTCGTGCAATGAAATTTCACTTTATTGCTCTAATAATAAACTTTGGTTACAAATACCTTTCCGCTATTGGTTTTGGGAAAAGAAAAAGAAGAAGAGGAACCCACTCACTCCTCCAAAATGAGGGGTGTAGGAGTGCAGACAAGCCGACAGCACAAAATTTGGCTACATTTACATTACACACCCTCCTTTATTCCCATTCCAACACCTACATTCCATTTACCCTTTGTTTTTTTCTCCCTTTTTACCTTGTAATTGAAGCAAAACTAGCATGCATTTTTCCACTTTCCCCCAGCAACTTAGCCTCACACATGTCTTTAGTTTTTTTGGACTTTACAACTCGGTTGCCGAATCTGCTTTTACCCCACCTCTTACGTCATTTAGAATCTTGCTCATTATGAATACCAACAAACGTGAATCATCATTTATGGCCTCTCTCTCTCTCTCTCTCTCTCTCTCTCTCTCTGTTTATATACAAAGAAAGCATAGGTAGTTCAGAAGGTCAGCCAACATTAACACAACCTTATTCTTGATGGATAAGCAAAGCTATGAAGAACCCACCATCATACGATCTACATCCATTGCTTTGCTCCAAGAGAGGTTTCGGAAGCTAGAGCGAGCTAGGGAGATGAGGCAACAACGTGACTTCTTCTGTTTCTTTGCTGACGCAGAAGAGCAGGTCGTCGTCGTCAAACCACCTGAGCACTCCAGTTTTTTTCACTCTCAACTCATCTTTTCATCCAAGCAGCCACTGATCATTTCACCCAACAAACTCCTCAAACACTCTGCTTTCTATATCCAACAAACAATGGAAGGCCGTTATGCTGACCTTCAACTCAGAGGCATCCCAAACTACTTTCGTAATCTGCAGTCCACAAATGTACTAATGCACAACACTACAAGTCAATTTACTGATCACTTTGATGAATCAGATGTTGATACCTCTCTTCATCTCTAATCTCTTCTTCTTTTTTTGCGTGGTTACAAATAGAACTCCTGCCATAGTGTTCCCTGATGCTGTGTTTCGAACTTAGTTTCTACTGGGATCCTCATCTTCATCCTCCATGATTACGTTGGAATCAGAGATAGCATATGTTGGAGAAAATGTTGACTTGTTCAGCAAAGGTGTGTTTCAATCCTTAATGGAATTGAATTCCTAAACGACGCCTTATTATTCAAATTAGACAACGCCCTGAGTTGAGTGAATCATTAAATTACCTTTAATAAATTTTGAAAACTCAATCATTCTCAAATACTGACCGAACACTTACCGTAGTACTCATGATGATATCCCGTGCATCCAATAGATAATTCATGTATTCAAATTAACGAACCGGCCTAAACAAAATTAAGAGATTTAATTAAATTTGAAATAAAACTAAAAAAAGACCGGACGAACCGGTTTTGGTCAGACAGACCAAATTTCCGTTCGGGTGGTCTGACTGGGCGGAAATCTAGTCCGTCTCGTTGTTCTCGCCAGAATTTGGCCACCACATGCGATGAAAGTTGTAGTCAATCAAAATAGCTTTCCAACGCCACCAGTTTTGCATCAATCAGATTTCTGAGCGGTCAGTTATGTCAAAAATACTAAACTGAAACGTTTTTCAACCAAGCCGACGAGTTGGGCCAGACGGAAATCCCGTCGTTCTGATTAGTCTCTCAGGAATTTGTCCTTGACATAAACATGAAAGTTGTAGCCAATTAAACTATATTTCCAACGCCGCTGATTTTGTATCAATCGGACTTCCGAGCGATAAGTTATGTCAAAAGTACTAAACTACAACGTTTTCCGACCAAGTCGACCTTTGTGAGTTGTTCCAACCTCTCTGGCCCTATCATGGTATTTAGTACAAATATGAGTTTAAATAACTAGTTATGAAACATAATACCATACTTTAAGCGTTCGTTAACAACAAATATGATATCATTACTAGAACAATGTCATCTACGAACGCGGTTGGAATATACCTCCACATCACGTTCGTCATCGGTATCTAAACCCTAACATTAAACACTAAACTCTAAAACCTAAACTCTAAATACTAAATCCGAAACTCTAAACTCTAAACACTAAACCCTAAACCCTAAACATCTCAGATGGCAATTCATCAAACTGATTTAATGAGCAAAGATTGACCAAGGATATGTACAACAATTATCAAGGCCTAACAACCTACTTTCTCTTCCAAAGATATAAACATATTTTACGAGGCACCAAAACCCTAAACGATACATGAACTAATGTACGCAGAGAGAATTCATAATTCAAAATTAATGCAAAAAATAACTCGGTTCCGCATGATGGTTTAATGTTTAGCGTTTAGGGTTTAGGGTTTAGGATTTAGAGTTTAGGGTTTAGAGTTTAGGATTTAGAGTTTAGTATTTATGGTTTAGGGTTTAGGGTTTAGGGTTTAAAGTTTAGGGTTTAGGGTTCAGAATTTAGTGTTTGGGGTTTGAGTTTAGGGTTTAGAGTCTAGGGTTTACGGTTTAGAGTTTAGTGTTTAGGGTTTAGAGTTTAAAGTTTAGGGTTTAGGGTTTAGGTTTAAAGTTTAATATTTAGAGTGTAGGTTTAGGGTTTAGATTTTAGTGTTTAGGGTTTAGAGTTTAAAGTTTAGGGTTTAGAGTTTAGGGTTGAGAGTTTAGGATTTAGAGTTTAGTGTTTATGGTTTAGGGTTTAGGGTTTAGGATTTAGGGTTTAGTGTTAAAGTTTAGGGTTTAGGGTTTAGAATTTAGTGTTTAGGGTTTAGGGTTCAGAGTGTAGGGTTTAGGGTTTAGAGTTTAGTGTTTAGGGTTTAGAGTTTAAAGTTTAGGGTTTAGGGCTTAAGGTTTAGAGTTTCGTATTTAGAGTGTAGGGTTTAGGCTTTAGAGTTTAGTGTTTAGGGTTTAGAGTTTAGATTTTAGGGTTTACAGTTTAAAGTTTAGAGTTTAGAGTTTAGAGTTTAGAGTTTAGTATTTAGAGTTTAGGGTTTAGAATTCTGATGACGAACGTGATGTGAAGGTATAGTCTAACCACGTTGGTAGATCATATTGTTCTACTTAATGATCACATATTTGTTGTTAACGAACGCTTGAAGTACGGTATTATGCTTCATAACTAGTTATTTAAACTCATATTTGTACTAAATATCATGATAGGGCTAGAGATATTGGAACAACTCACAACGGTCGACTTGGTAGGAAAACGCCGGAGTTTAGTATTTTTCACATAATTTATCGCTCGGAAGTCCGATTGATATAAGATCAACATCGTTGGAAATCTAGTTTCATTGGCTACAACTTTCTTGTTCATGTCAAGGAAAACTTCCTAAGAGACTAACCAGAAGGACGGGATTTCCATCTGACCCAACTTGTCGTCTTGGTTGGAAAACGTTTCAGTTTAGTATGTTTTATATAACTGATTGTTCAGAAGTATGATTGATGCAAAACCGACGGCCTTGGAAAGCTAGTTTGATTGGCTACAACTTTCATGTTCATGGCGAGGTCAAATTCTAGCGAGAATAACCAGACAAACCAGATTTTTGTCCGGGTGGTCTGACCGAACGGAAAACCGGTCTGTGTGGTCTGTTTGGCGGACAGAACGGTGTTCCGTCCGGTCAGACCACCCAGACGGAAATCTGGTCTGTCTGGGATGTCCAACTGGATCAAAACCGGTCTGTCCGATTTTTTATTTAGTTTATTTCAAATTTAATTAAATCTCTTAATTTCGTTTAGGTCGGGGCGTTGTTTGTACCTCAAAAGCTTGGTCATGGTTCGATGGGAGCGTTTTCGAGCAACTAAAACATACTAGAAGAGAGTTTTTTTAGTTGACGTTGTAAGTTTCCCGTTTTTTTGAGATGGACGTTTAAGTCTTTATAAAATATATGGCGTTGCCTAATTTGAAAACTAGGGCATCGTAGGGCGTTTAGTAACCCTCTAATGGAAACGTAGCATTCCAACCGGTTTGATCCATAACAGCTAGTAACAACCTATATTGTTGGTTTGATTCTCTCAATAACAGAACTATGATTAGTTTCTTGGAAATGTGGAGAACATCTTCATCTCCTTCAAATCTACATCACGTTGGTGATGACGATTTGATAGGAGCAGAATTTGCAGTTCAGTTAGTGGATGATCTACAACATGCATAATTAATACATGAATAGACTCATTCTTAATGAATTGTACAATTCTTCTCCGTCAATCTAAATATCTTAGTCATTCCATTAAGTTCAAACATTCAATTGTTCACCAACGATTGAGTGATTGATGTGATTAACCTTTAGTAGCTCGGTGATTTCAAGAAATGTTGCTTCGTAGGCAGTGTCTGTTGACACGATCATAGTCACTGTTCTTGCCTTCTTTCTATTCTGTTGTTTGGTTCTGTGTAATTAGTAATCTATTACTTTTTATTTCTCAGTTTAGTCTCTTCCTGGTTTGTAAGTTTCTGATTTTTGTTGAGCTTTTTTTGTAGCTAGAGCTCAATTATTCCCATAGCATATACGGGTATCTGTTGGAACAAATCTTCCTCGTAATCATAATCACCATCTGACTCTTTACCACTCCTCCATTTTCTCTTGCTGAACTTGGGAAGCAAGCTATCAAATGATGTGAAGAACAAACATAGTTAACTCGAAGACCGTCAGTCAAAACAACGGAAGAGATAGAAACGTTGCATTTTACTTTTTCACTATGTTATTCTGTTGTGGTGAAACTTGCCACGTGTTTTTTATCTCATTGTATTTCAGTTTTTTACTGTTTGCTTAATTACCGTTGGAGTTGATATATAAACACCAACCGAATGAATAAAACGCTTAGTGCTTTGAGCTCCATTTTCCAGATCCTATTTTTTCTCTCAAATCTTCCTTTCAAATTCAAGCTCTGATCTAAGTAGATATGGTATCAGAGCGTTGGTCTAAGGATCTAATCGCTCACGATGAGTCGCAGTGGTTCTCAGACTGAGTACGACGATGAAGATGATCTGAATCCAAAATAATAGAGCTCTGGATTCACGTTTGGGACTTACAATCCGAATCAGAACGGATCTTCCTCAAATTCTTCAAATCTCACTTTCGGTAATCCCTATTATCTCAATCTGAATGAAAACTTAGCTCAGTTAATCGTTAATACTATTCTTGATGGATCAAATTTTCAAATGTGGAATAGATTAGTGAGATTCGCTTGGAAAACTAAGAACAAACTTGGATTTATTGATGGTACTATTTTGCCTCCTCCAATCGCTAGTGAGAAATATCCACTGTGGGATGCATGGAATATGATGGTGTTATGCTGAATTTCTAATTCGTTACATCCTTAGATCCGTAGGAGTATATTAAACCACGAGAATGCACAGATCTTAAGGCAATAGCTTAAACGTAGATTTGGACAAGCGAGTGCTCTGAAAATGGCTAATCTACAAGATGAAATACATGCATGTAACAAAAGGAAATCAATTTGTGACTTAGTACTATACTACTATAAAAGAACTATGGGAAGACTATAGTCAATTCTCTCCCATAGTGCCTTGTGCTTGTGCTTCAGGATATGCTGTCCCTTGTGATGTTGTTGTTGCCTTTTAAGAGAAGCAAGATACTGACTACCTTATCTGCTTCCTCGGAGGATTGAACAACAACTTTGAAGTTGTAAAAACAGAGTTACTGATGATGTCACATTTGCCTTTTGCAAATACAACTTATGACCGTGCTCTTCAGCATGAGGAGAAACTGAAAGGAGGAATGATGATAGGCAAAGAAAACACACCTCCAGTGGTGGCATTTGCAGTTTCATCATCTAGTGATTCTAAGATGGCAGCATCCGCAAGCACTAGAATTTCAAGGGACTACACTAATGCAGGAAAGAAATTCTATAGATACTGCAAGAAGGAGGGCCATATACTGGATAAATGTAAGAAGTTAAAGTGGAAGAAACAACAGGAGCAGAATGTAGCAAATTCAGTCACTCACTCGTTTTGCAGGCTCTATGGAGCAACAGCAACATGAAGTTCCCACAGTTGCAGCTGCTCTCTCGAACCAGTAATGAACTTGCTCAACTCAAGAAGTTGTTACAAACAGTCCAGCAACCTAAAGTCTCCACAGCAGGGTCAAAGGTTCCAACACTTCCTAACATCTCAAGTAAGTTGGTTTTGTCTGCTGGTTCTTATTCTGATTTAGTTGACTTATGGATTTTGAATCCTGGAGTTTTTGATCATATCACTTGTTCACTTAGACATTACATTTCTTATTAATCTATCATTGAAGTTAATGCCTATCTTCCTGATTCCACCCCCATGTTAGTCAGTTATAGAGGAAGTGTCAAATTGCCTCATGGTCAAGTTATTCATAACGTTCTGTGTGTTCCAAAATTCCAATTCAATCTTGCCTCTGTTAGTAAACTGACTTCTAATCTTCCAATCTCCCTAACTTTTCAATCAAACAAATGTCATCTTTAGGACCTTACAAAAGGTAAGACGATTGGTTTAGCAACTCAGAAAAGAGGCATATATCATATTCAACCCAACGACGAAGACCTTTTACAATCTTCACAATACAAACCCCAAGTAACAGTTAGTCACAATTTCCATCTTGAAGAAATCGTTCTATGGCATTCGAGAATGTGGCATCCCAGTGCAGAGAAACATAAAGTTTTGAATAATCTAGACAACAAAGTTATTTCTGAAACAGTTAATCATTGTGTTATTTGTCATTTTTCCAAACATAAACATCTTCCTTTCCGTAGCAGCCAAACTCATGTTGCTTATGTGTTTGATCTTATTCATGTAGACATTTAGGGGCCTTGTCAACTGAATCTTATGATGGTTATAAATATTTTCATCTCATCAACGACTCCGAGGAAAGATCCAGTGGCATATATCTTCAGACGATGATCGTTCACCTTGAAGGGATCTTCATCGGGGCGAGTGATTTTCATAGCTCCATGAGGAAAAACTTGAGTGACTATGAACGGTTCAGACCAGCGGGATCGCAGCTTCCCATGGAAGAGATGATAGCCCTATCAACCACCTTAGCAACTTTTTATTTGTTATGTTTTCTAAGTTGTAGTTTGCATGGGGATCAAACAATCCTTTGTTACTTGTGCTTGTTAGTAGTTGACTGTTTGTTCATTTGTTCTCCCCCCCCCTTCTCCTCTATATCAGAACGGTCTTTTATTTTTTAGGTAAAAATTGAAAAAGAGAGGTAGTTTATGTGTGAGCTTTGTAGCCTGAGTGTTTCCCCTTTGTAATAAAAAATTTGCACTACTTCCCTTTGTATATTACCAGTTATATAAAAAAAGAAGCAAGTTTTCATACTCATCATCTCCTTCCACCCTTCCAAATATACCATCTACTATTCTCCACCATCACCATCTATTCCGACGTTCGCCTCCATTTGGCAACCGCCATCCATTCCATCGTTCGCCTCCGTTAAGATCTGCTCTTCCACCACTCCCGTTCCACAAATTCTTCCTGGACTTCACCTTACAAGCACATGCACACCCACGAGTTCTTCCTATAACTTCCCTGCAAAAGCTCACGGAATTGTGATTTGGGAGTGATTTGGACCTCGGTGGAGATTTGGTTCCAAATAACCCGTTTGGATACTTAAATCGGAAGAGATTTGAGATGATTTGAAATCACCGTGTGGGGTCTGGGCGAATTTCGTGGGTGATTTACAAGAGATTTCAGAGAAGAACGGGGAGATTTGAGAATTTTTTTTGTCATAGGTAGCTCCATGAGAGGAGGAACGAGATAAAACAAGAGATAAAACTAAGCAATAGCCTAGACTGTAAGATCAGTCTCCACACAACCCCTGAGATATAAGAGAGCATGACGGGCTACTTTATGGGTATCTCTGTTGGCGGCACGGGACATCACCAGAATCCGGATACAGGGACATGCCGTCAGAAAGGAGAGAATCTCTGCGATTATAGCTCCACCGGCAATACATCGAGTACATCTTTCAGAAATACGGGAGAGCACAGTCTCAACGTCCCCTTCAAGATACACCTGCCATACACCATGTTGAAAGCACCATCTGCAACCGTTACGGTCAGCCAGCAGCTCCAGGACATTAGGGTCAAGCGGCGTTTCGGACGACCAGACCCATCGCGCCACCGACCGGGTCTGCCACAACATCATCCACATTAATCTTAAAGTGGGGGGCCAGTGGGGGAATCAAGGATGCTTGTATAGCCATCCTGGGGGAGTTGCTACCGGAGCAGCCGACTGAGGAAGGAGGGAAAGCTCTGCCGGCTGCCGAAGAAACTGCCGCAGAAGGACCTCGGGCTGGAGCTGTTTGTGCTCGAAAATAACCAAATTACGCCCCTTCCATAGCCACCATCATAGAAGTGTCTAGATCGGCTCAAGATGTGGATGAGAGATTAGGAGATCCTGCCAGATTGTTGAGGGGTGTAACCACACCGATCCCATAATTTGTAAGCTCACCAAAGACGTGACCCTTCCGCGATATGGCATTCAAATAATAAATGTTCAACAGTCTGTTTTGGAGCCCCAAAAACAGGGCATCTAATATCAGTAATGGGTCCATGGTGTTGCACAAGCGCTTCTCTGGTCGGAACGATGCGATGAAACAACCTCTAGAGAAAGAATCGAAGCTTCGGGAGAACTGGTAAATGCGAAACTGAATTTCAGATCTGGGAACCCAAGGGGGAAACTGTGGGATTGTGATCATAAGGCTCAGTGCTGAGCTAGGAAGAAGGTAGAAGACGTAGAAAATAAACCGCTGGGAGAGTAATGTCAGATCCAACTATCCTCCCATGGTGAGAGAGGAAGTGGGATAAACACAATACGAGACACCGTATCCGGAGTGAAGTGGATTTGGAGGACATCGAGCTGTCACCGCCCGTCAGCAATAAATTCGTCAGGGCCATCATAAGGATAAGCTAGGCGAGGAGTCGGACATCTGGGGTCTAGACTAGGGAGCCATGGTTGTCGGAGGGTGGGTATGGAACGGCGGTTGCCCACTTGCCACTACAGGCCTTCCAGAAGAAGGTGCCGTCCGTGGTGTAAACTCTGCCAGCTCCATGAAGGTCGCACACTAGCTGCAGCATCTAAGAAAGCATCATCGTACGGAAAATATCGGGCTCGGAGGCCCTGAGCAAGTAGACCAGCTAGATTCTCTAGGAGGCGCCAACACTGATTAGCAGTAGCGCTTGACCGAATGTCTTAAAATTACGTAATCCGAGGCCACTATCAGATTTGAGAAGTTTAACTAAAATTACTCTTTCTTTTCTTTTCGTAGTTAATATGGTTATAAATAAACTCGAGTATTTTAATATTTTTCTCTTTTTATTTTTCTCTCTTTACAATAATTGTACTCAAAATCACCTACAAATCACTCGTACTAACGATTAATTTCAAAAATAAAAAACTCCATCCAAATCTCTTCTATTATAAATATCTAGTTATTTCCAATCTTTTGTCCAAACAATCGTAAATAAAAGAATATTTTGACATCATATGACAGAAAAGACTTATCTAGCGAAATAACTTTGATCATATTGATGATTCATTCTTGTCTGGACTCGTAGAAATATAGAAAATACTTATCAACAGACAACAGCGTAGGACACCAATATTCAAAGACCATTGATGCATATGTCTGCTATCAAACACGAATGTAAAATTAGCAGCCCTGTACTTTGAGTTGGAAAAGTATACAAGGAACGAGGAAGCTAAATATTCAACTTTAATGCTAAATATAAATCTATAACTTCAAAAATCTTAATTTTCAATATAAAATGTATCAAAATGTATATCAATATATATTATATATATATTGAAGATTATTGCACTGTGTAATTAGTTACAAATTATTATAAGTAATGAACTGTATAATTAATTACAAATAATTATATTAAAAAAAAGTAGACGAATTTATTCAAGATTCAAATTTCTAATCGAAAGAAATGTAAAAAGATAGAGAGTTACCCTTGCGGTAAGTCAACAATGACGAGTCCAAATCCTAAATCTCACGGATAGGTAGTAGTGGTACCAAATGTGTATATTACGGAAACAACTAGATCAATCGGTGTTCATTTATGTAATTGGAAACTATTGACTATATGCTTCTACGAAATTCTAATCAAGTAGTTTCTAGCCGACACCTAATTCATAATAATACTTCTAGAGTAGAAGTCTTCCATCAGTGCCCATTGCAGACGGACATTGGTGGCTGCATCGTAATTACATATGCGGGAACAGATCAGTTAAGAAGACGTGGCTGTTGTTTTTGTGAAAGTTTCATTCTTATATTCTAAAATTTTAGTTATTTCATGTAATTTTGATTATTTTGTATAATAATTTTTTATTATTTGAATAGAAAAGTACTATTAATTGCTTTCAAAATTACTATTCACAGACTAGTTTATTAACTTCTAAATAAAAATAACGTGTCTCCAAATATTACATGTGAAGACAAATAAAATTACTTTATATTATTATTAGACGTATAAGTAAGTGTTTTCATAAAGTTCATAAATTAAACAATTATAAATATAATGTGAGATATATTGACAAATATACGCCTCGAGAATATTCAAGAGAAGTTGATCTATTTGTATCAAAAAATATTCATGTCTCTTTTAAGGTGAATTCTTCGGCGCACCACGCGCACTGGTGCACCCTCTAACGTGGTGCCTATGTGTATTACTGTTTTGTGATGATTAGGTATTTATTAATTCCTATTTAATCTACATATTCATTTTATACACATTTCGGTCACTATGTTTAATTATTTTACCAAGCTGATCAACAATTTTATTTCGTCAAATGTTTGTATAAATCGAAAATAAATAAATCATCAAGATCCAATGTAAAAAAATTCATTTGATTCATGAAATCACCAGCTAAACAATTTAATAACGAGTGACCTTACCACAATCCTCAAATCCTCACCTCATTATCACAAAAACTCAAAGAAAAACACAAAAGAAAAAATCTTAATTGATTTCTACGGTTTCTCTTTGCTTCTCCTATTTCAGCTTTGGTTTATTAATTCTTAACGAGTTATTTTTTAGGGATCACGTTCTGTAACCAATTTTGGAGAATATTGCAGCTTAACATCTGATGTTCATCCACGAATGAAGAAGCGGTTAACATCTGATGTTCATCCACGAACTTGAAATACTCTGCCATCGTCACGAGTGAATCTAGGTGACAAGAATAGTCCTTCATTTGATTAGAGAAATTACATGATAAAGCAACTATTCCATTGATGCTAATGTTCAGAAGGTGAAACCAGAACAGTCTTCCTCGTATAATGGTTTCCGCACCTCCCCCACCGCGCGCCAACCTGCCTATAACTGCTAGCTTGACCGTCCTTCTCAATAGATTTCACAACCTCCCACCCGAATATTCTCCGCAAATCATTGTCCAATCATCATCTAAAAACAGTATGGATCAAGGCACATGATAATCAGCCGGGGAAGCAACGTGGGGAGGGGCTTCGAGATGCTTCTCTTCAATTGAATCCAGCTATTATTGCCATTGAAGCTCTGTTAATTTGAATTCTAATCTAGTAGTTGAGATGAACCCTAATTGTCATTACTAAGTAAAACGTTTGAATAACTATCAAGAACCCTAATTGAATTTTATTCTAATAACTCACTAAACCGATACATAAGAGGTATATTAGTTCTGATCCAATTCTTGAATTAATCGATTTCTATAAACGTTCATAAAATTTTTGACGACATTAATTTAATGATCCATTTAAAACAATAACAAATTTTATACTTAATCGCATATATAAACAGTAAACTTAATGTGGGGTAATTAGAAATTTTTTCTCTAAATCTACGTAGGCAGTTTACTCATTGCATCACAATACAACAATTAAGCATCATGGAGAGGGGTGTACGCGTGAAAATGAGGCGGGTGTACCTGTACCCATCCTCATACCCATTCATAAAATTCATCCTCATCCCGTCCCCATCCCCATTTGAATATCAATATTCATATCCGTCCTCAAACCTATGAATTTCGAATAGCCGTGGATATCCCCATCCCCACACAACTTAATTAAAGTTTTAAAAAATAAGAGTAAATTTAAAAGACTTAAGAAATAAATCATCATTTTACAATGAAACATAACAAAATAATCTCACAAATAAGTTCAATATCTCTATTATTGGTTTAGGGTTATGTTTGGTAACTAATATATAAAGACTTAAATGTATTTTACATGTTGGGTAGGGTATGGGCCGGGGTACCTAAACCCATCCCCGACCCGTCCCCGTTCGATTTTTGCGGGTATTCCCCGTACCCACTCCGTAACCCGTTCAATATTAGTATTTCTCGCTCCGATCGAATCGAATAGGGTCGAATAATATTGCCAAACTTAGGGTGCACCGGGTGCATCAAAGAGAGCACCCTCTTTTAATAAATAAAAGAGAAGCAAATCCTTTTGCCTCTAAAGACTACTAGTTTAGCTGATAAATAATTGTCATATACAGAGTAATAAGCAACGGAAAAAATAGTCTTTATTCGATTATTTAGAGGTAAATGTTAACATTTGTCTCCAAAATCATTTTACGATAAGAGTATTAGATATCCATAAAATATTTATCTCCTTAAACTTATAAAGGCTAATAAATATCATTTCGATACATAGAATTATTGTCTCCAAAATATAAGTTTTTAGGGTGAGACGATGAAGATCATCTATAATTTAGATGATCAATTTTAACAGTTGATCTTCTATTTTATTTAAGTTGGTAGATAATTAATTATTTTGTTATTTTTTATTTCCTTTTAATTGATATATCTTTTTAATTTTCATATTTTTATGTTATTTTTTTAATGATTAAATCCTCTCATATGTCACGAATTATTTCAAAAATATTTGTTTAGTACCGTATTTTTCACTATAAATTAGGTGTCAAATACTATTGAAACTTAGTTTTAATTGTCAACCAAAAATTTTTCCCATAACAAAAGTACCACATTGGCCGCTAGAGTTTGATGAGTGAGCAATTTGACAACGTGGCATTTGACTGGTGTGTATCTGCTAACGTGGAAAGTTAAAACAAAAAAAAATCTAAAAAGCGCGAAATCCGAAACCCCATCCCACTATTGTTGCACCCTCTCTACCCAGTACCATTAGATCCAGAACCCTACCCTTCTCCCTTTTTATTTCTTCTCCTCTTCTTTCACCCTCCTTCTCCTCAACCCACCATTTTGTCCCAAAATATATACAGTTTATGTAATGAATTACAACATGTAAGCCAATCATTAAAATCGATGAATCCTATAAACTAAGCACCAGCTGTTACGAAGATTGGCTCATCTGCCGATCAAGCCATGAATTGTTCTTATTATTACTTGTTGCACCTCCGGCAGGTTTCACCGCCGCCGACAAACTCGGGAAATGATAGGATCCTCTGGATGTAACTCTGCAAGAAACAAATTTGAAATCCGATTAGCAACAGATCTTCATCCATCAACAACCTAATTCGATTTTTTCGATTTAGAGAAGAAAAATTCAATGCACCTGTCCTTTCTCTTCTCCATACACCGGTGAAGCGAGGCCCTCCTAGCAATTGGCAAATCGAAAAGAATCGACTAATGAGGCAGCCGGAAAAGAATCGAAAAGAATCATTGTTGTCGTGGCTCGCTTCAAGGGAAGATGACGAGGAAACCGCCCCGGATCCAGCTGAAGCCGAGGAATTACGTTACGTTCATCAGATGAATTATTGTTGTTGTTGTATTTGAGGATCGCTCCTTATCCAGAAGCTAACACCATAACCTCCTTCGCTTTCTCCGCCGGGAAATCGTCGAACACTATCACTCTCCCTCCGAACTTGTTTTTTTGCTTTCAACTTTCCACGTCAGCATAGCATATGCACAAGTCGGTCAATGCCATGTCAGATATTTAGCCTTTTTTAATTGAGAACGAAATTTTTATTTCCTCTTATTCCTCTATAAGATAATACCATTAATATTTTTTTTCAAACTATACTAGTTTATGTGAACGTGAATTAATTCACTTTCATATGAACGTAGCCTGAACTAGTTAACTATAATTAGTTACGCCATCTTCTATGCAGGTGAACTAGTACAAAGTTCTACCTTACTTGTTTAGTATGTTTTTTAGTATTAAACTTTTTCTTTTTCAAAACCGTGCACGTTTGTATAAACATTGTCTGAACTAGTTTACTTTCATACGAACGTAATCTGAATAGTACAACCGATCCTAAAGAATGTGTCGTCATTGAAACAAGAATCTTAACTAGCACACCTAATACACACCAAAAACAAATCAAGAAGGAGCCACAAAGCACTACAAGCAGTTGAGATCAAAATTGAAAACTATGTTTAGGTGAAATCTTAGAAATACAACATGAACAATCAAAATGAAGAAGTATATGGAACAATCAACGTGGGCTAGTGAGGGACCTCCAGGATAAAGAGTGGCCATGCTCTGAGTTGCTACGACGATGACGTCGACTATAAAAGTTTCTTGACGTCCGTCGGTTAGCAAAATACTGCGCTGGTAGCTAATAGGCGTCGGTTTGTCTGAAATCGGCGGAGGAGAAACGGGAGACAGGGAAATAGAATCGGAGGTTGGGAGATCTTGGAAACTAAATGACCATCAGTTCGTTGAATGAGATCAGCGATCACCTATCCATAAAAAATAGAGATTAGTGTCGAGTTCCAAAATGTCGACGTAAGAAAAAGTTACGTCTTTGTGACCTATCTTTAAAGTGTTGAGCAAAGATTGAACATAGAGAGATGAGAAAGATTGTATCATTCTATGGTCACCGAGCTTCCTAAACTTTGCAGAAGGGTTATCTTCTCTGGCGATCCCCAAACTTCTTGGGGTTGATTGCATCAATCTCTCTTGACTATGAATCTGCTACTGAACTTATTCCATACCTAGAGACTCTGTCGATCCTGGTGCCAAAAACCACAATAAAACATCAATCAAAGGAAGAAGACTCCAAAAGACTAACCCAAAATTAAAACCCTCTAAAACTGAGTAGAGAATTTAAGATTACTTTTGATTAATCTAGGGAAAACGATTCTAACATCGTTTTCGTCGACCTTCAGAAATATCATGACGATCATACTTTGTTTGCACCTTCAAAGATGAATCTCTCCTCTCCAAAATTACATACGTCGATAAAGTAACAAAAAACTTATTTGAAGATTTATAATTTTTCTGTCGAAAACTTTAACAAGCCTTTTATACTGAACACCCACGCCCATAACGTAAGTCAGACCACGCTCGTTATCGGACTAACACCACGCCCGCGCCTTAAGCAAACCACGCTCCTGGCCTCAAAACACCAATGTTTGTTGCCTAATCATCCCACACATATGTCACCATTTATTTACTCCATTTGGCGCAAACTCTTACCGATTTCCAGTCCAATCACCTCAGGACAAAATCCTAACAACATCCACTTTAAATAATCTTCAAACATCCATCACGTTAATTTGCATGGGACAACTCTTCCATGCAAATTAATTCAACCCCAACACTCTAGTTTGAACCAATCACCGAGTCAGAAGGTTCGATTGGTTGGTCCTTAAATCACATAACATTATCGAAAAAGTTCTGAACCAAACTCCAGTTAATTAACCGATAACCGGAATACGGGTGTTACAACACTTCCCTCCTTCAGAAGGTTTCGTCTCGAAAATTAAAAGCCACTCCAAATATGGTTTAACTCCAAGCTAGCTTTAATAATCCACACAATGGTCAAATGCACGGTTAAGCTCTCTAATAGTACTAGTATCGGTAGCGATTATCTTACCCTATCTGCATGCTTTTTTAGTGAATACTAGCTCATTTGTGCTTGAATCCTGTGTGGTTTTGCATTTTGGCATTGTATGCCTAGACCCGTTTACTTGGATCGTTTTGGTCCATTTCATGTGTTTCTTTATAGTATTTGTTATCCACGAGTACTTTAGAGACTGATGGTCTGGCTATGAGGCTATAGACGCGGATTAGAGTATGGATGGAGCTCGAATGGAAGGACGATGCAGGAATTGGTGAAGAAAAAGGGCTGCATGTCGTGCACCTATACACACTGTGCATACCTTATCATGGAATTAACTCATAGCAAAAAAGGATTGTATGTCTTGCACACATGCGCGCCTTGCACCTCCCTGTTTTGAATTTTTTTTTTAAAAGGAGCGGTTTAAGGAAAGAGAAAGGGACTTCTTCTTCAACAATTCCAAACGATTTTCCCCCATTTTCCTCTGAAAAGTCATCTTCTTTTCATCCATAGAAACCAGATTGAAGAATCAAAGGAGGTGTCATTGAAGATCGAAGCTACGATTGTAACTAGAAGGCCAAAAGCGAAGATTGGAGCGAGTCTAATTCATTATCTCTTTAACAAGATGACGGTTAGGTCTTTCTTTGCTTTCTCTTCTTCTAAAGTTATGAGTACCTAAATCTTTAGAGTTTCTTGGTTGGGATATAAGAATTGAGCTATTATACTCTCCCTAAAAATATAGGGTCGATTGTTGGATATTTGGATTTAAATTAAAGATTGCTTTCATTGTTGGTTTTCAACCTTGTTCTTGTTACGACTTGAATTAGGTTAAATCTATGAAATCTTCTATTTGATCGACTCATGAATTCATATGATTAACAATCTAAGATTGAAGAAATTTATTGATGGAGTAAGCCAATAGCTCGATTCTACCTCTCGTGTTTCTTTTGGTTTTAACGGTTGGTCATCGAGTAATTGGCGGGCGTTTTGGTTTGCACCCAATGGACCAAGTTGGGTGTAGCTATCAGTAGTTTAGATGTTGATGGACCAAGTTAGCACTAATTCCAATTTCTGGTGATTTCCTTCAATTCAAAGAGAGCACCTTATCACTTTGTAGAACTTATCGGTGTTCATTACTAGCTAGCCTAGTTGAGGTTCTTCTAATCTTGATTGAGAAGTTAGTAGTGGTGATCCGCGTGCATGATCGTGCCGCGGATTCATGCGAGTGATAAGAGGAGTTGTAATATTCAATCTTAGTCCAGCGTCTAAGAAGTTGAGCTTGATGAAACATCCCTTCCAAGAACCTGTCTTCTCCTCCTATTCAACCCTATTTCTTAATTTTAATTGTTAGTCATAATTGAATTAATAGTATAATTAGAAACCGTTCCCCAAATTGTTCAGTCTAGACCTTGATGATAAGTTTGAGTAAAAGTATAACGAACGGAATCCTTGGACACACGACACTTGTGTTTTCGAGATAACTTTGTAGTTAATAAATTTTAGAGAGGCTAGGGAAAGAGGCGATAAGTTTAACAAGATGAAGAAAGGAAAAAAAGACTAGGTGGAAAATATTTTTTTTTATAATAGATAGTTTTGGATATTTGAAAGTTAACAAAATTAGGACAAATTAATTATATGTTAATAAAAAAGTAAATAATACAACTTAAATCTCCAATAATTATCTTTCCATTACTTTTCTAAGTCACCTAAAAAATTAAATTACAAAACCTGTCAACAATTAAAAAAACTAGAATTAATTTAGCTTAAATTAAAACATAATTCTCATCTATCTCCTCTATAAATTGCATCCTTTTTTCTGTTTTTTTTTTCTTCAGAAAAAATAATATTACGTGACGTTCGGAACAGGGCTTGTTATTTGAGGCTGAAAATTCAACATTTGAAGTTTCCTGGGGAGCTGAATCACAAAAATACCCCTTGTCATTCCTTAATTTACCTTGTTACTGTTCGCCTCTATAGCTATAAATAGAAGCGATGCGATACCACCCTTTCATTTCACCAATTAAACCTTTCTATCTAATCACATCCTAATAACTTGTTCACTCCAATCCGTGTGCATATCCTCCCAAAATGTCCTTCACCACAAACCTTCTTCTCTCCCTCGCAGCAGCATTCTTCATTGCCGGTACGTACATCAATTCTAGCTTCAGTCTATAGAATCCTTATCGTTACTAAAATTGACTTGGTAATTTGATCTGCACTGCAGACATGTATATCTGTACATGTCGTCGTCGTCGTAATAATATTATTGTTTATTACATTAAGTACTCAATTAACCAACTAGACGTCAAGTAACTTCTCACTAATTGGTTCTTTCTACTACAGGAGCTCAAGCCAAGTCGGTAACATTCAGAAACAACTGTCCCTTCACGGTATGGCCAGGAACCCTCACCGGCGGCGGCCCAGGTGTACAACAGTTGTCCACCACTGGTTTCGAATTACTTTCCCAGCGATCCTCACCGGCCATCGACTTACCGCCTAACTGGACCAGCGGCCGCTTCTGGGGCCGTACCGACTGCTCCACCAACGCAGCCGGTAAATTCACTTGTGTTACAGCCGACTGCGCGTCCGGGCAGGTCGGGTGCAACGGCGCAGGGGCTGTTGCACCAGCAACGCTGGCCGAGTTCACCCTGACAGGGCGAGACGACACGTACGACGTCAGTCTGGTGGACGGGTTCAACTTGCCGCTTCTCATCAGCCCGCAGGGAGGCAACTGCAAATCCACTAGCTGCCGGGCCGACATCAACGCAGTTTGTCCACAACAGCTTCAGACCAAGGGTCCCGACGGGCGCGTGGTGGGTTGTAAGAGCGCGTGTGCGGCGTTGAACCAGCCTCAGTACTGCTGTACGGGCCAATTCGACAAACCGGAGACTTGCCCGCCGACCGATTTGTCCAAGATTTTCAAGGATCAGTGTCCTGAGGCTTATAGCTATGCTTATGATGACCAGACCAGCACCTTCACTTGTCCCACTGGCCAGAACTACTTAATCACATTCTGCCCCTGAAATGAATCCTCCATTTATTTTACAAGTATGCCTCGAATTAAATAATTATAACTTATAGTGTTATACATGTATTTATACTATAATGAGACTTCGCACTAGATGATGCGAACGTGACATGGGCCACACTGAAATAAAACGTTCTACTCTTTGTTTGGTTGCTTTAATTCTACAACTACGTTTTAATTATGATTTAATACATGTGAATTTGAGAGTCCGAATCGGGATCAAGGATTTCCCTTCATTGATCCGATCTAATCCAACAAATTCTTATGTCATTTCAGCCGTGTAGAATAATTAATTTAGATTTAATTGTTGAAAATTTTGGGCAAATTGGAAACTAAGAACTATATACAAATGTGTGTATATACAGAGATGTGTATATTTTGTATGAACATTATAAGAATTTGTACGTTGTGTATACACTTCTTATTCACACAAATTGTGCGATCAATCATAAAAAATTAATGTAATATAAGTGTGTACACGACGGTATGTATACTTACTTGGTAAGGACTGCGCACAAACTTATACGGCGTGTATATATACATTATATGAATATGTATGACTTATCGTTTAAGTTGTACAGCCGGCAATCATAAATTTTTCAAAAAAATATACAAATAAACTTTTCAGAAACGTGGAGCTAGAAGGTGATCATGTGGGTTGAAGTTGCCGAACTATTTAAATATAATACGACCATCTTAGCTCAGTTAATTTATTTTTGTACGGATTGTTTGCGTTAGTTTAATATGGTATTTGTGAGGTAATTATGAAAGTTTAAATTTTATGATTTGTTAGTTAATGAGTAAATTTAATGTTTTATTTGGTAAATGAAAAGGTTAAATAAGTCAAAATATTGTGATTTTCAAATATTTCCTCAATAGAAGCTATTTCAAATAACTCATTTGAATTAAATAAAATATCAACTTCTTTTCAAAATTTCAAACGAATTAATTTGAACTAAATAATTTATAATAAATATTAAAGGGACTATGGTCAAAATGGCCCTTATACTATTATAACTTAACAATTGAGCCCACACTAATTTTCTTTCTAATCAAGCCCCTACAGTTTTCTCAGGTCATCAAGTAAGTCCCTTTTTTACTGACAGTTGTGATGAATCAACACGTCCAGTTGGACGTTTTGCTGACGTGTCACTTGTTGACTGGGATTTTTCTATTAATTACTAATTAGGTAGGTTTTAAAATTAACAAAAAAAAATTATAAAGTGAAAATAGGGTGGGTGAAAAAAGAGTTGTAAGCCGATTAAAATTAAATAATTCATCTCCTAAAAAAGAATAAAATCAGATTTTGAGGAGATGGATAGTTTAATTATAATCGGCCTACAATTTTTTTTTCTCTCATCCTATTTTTTTCTCTATAATGTCTTTTTTTGTTAATTTTAAAACCTACCTAATTAGTATTTAATAGAGAAATCCCAGTCGGCAAGTGCCACATCAGCAAAACGTCAACCGGACGTGTTGATTCATCACAACTGTCGGAAAAAAAAGGGCTTACTTGATGGTCTGATAAAAGTATAGGGGCTTGATTAGAAAGAAAATTAGTACATAGGCTCAATTGTTAATTTATAATAATATAGGGGCCATTTTGACTATAATTCCAATATTAAACGAAGGATTTAGGCTAAAATGACTCACTGGAATTAGGTCGGGGAATTCTGTTTGGGTTAATTGGGAAACTGTTGAATTGGTTAAAAATCGGTTTAACCGAAATTAGGTCGATAGGTGAAACGGTTGATGCATTGGTGAAATTGGTTAATCGGTTATAAGCCGGTTAATAATGTTTAACCGAAAAATTGAAATTATCCTCAAACTTAAGTAAAATTACCCCAAATTTAATGGAAACTATTACAATTTTGGTAGTAAAGTGTCGGTTAAATTAGTCGATCAGTTAATTAATCGTGGCGGTTGATTAATGGTCGGTTAATTAACTGTGGTGGTCGGTCGGTTAAAAAAGTTAACCAATTAGAATTAGAATGTTCAATGTCAATCTCCCCGACCGTTAACCGGCGATTAATAATCAAATTAACCGACTCGTAGCCTAACCGGAATACCTTACCTAAACAAGATTTGGTTGGACCTTGTATTGGGGGTTACTTAGTTGTGGTCAAAATTTGAAGAGGGAGGGAGTCTACAAATGAATGATGTCTGCCACAGATAATGGGCGAATGGTCACACCTTGGCGGGCGGTGGCCAAGAACCAACGCATGAACGAGTCCACCACGTCTTAGAACTCAAAATTCGTTGTTTTTCACTTGAAGTCAAGATGAATATAAACGAGAGAGCTCATCTAGCTTACACGTATCTCAGAATAGCGTGGGTCTCACTTTTGAAGCTAAGCTAGCCGGCCTAAAGTTCAGTTTCGTGCTTACCTACACATTTAATATTCTAGAAACAACAATTACCAAACTACTCGGCACCACTGACCAAGCTGTCCGCTCATACGGCTGTTAATATATAACCAAACTGGGTTTTATAGTAATTAGGACTCGTTACATTTTGGATTTTGTTTAAAAATTATTTGAAATAGACGCTCATATTAATATCACTTATAATTTTATAAATAATTTGTTTGTTCAGTGAAATTTTGAAAATTAAAAAATAAATTTTCTTTTATAAAAAATAATTATTTCACCAACTTATTTGACAAATGGATCATTAGCAAAGCTATTTTTTATAGCAATTCTACAAGTTCATTAACAAAGCCCACTGGATCAAATCCAGCCTCCAGCAAACTTCCTTTTTTTTAAATGATTATTTTTCCAAGCTACAAACAAAAGTGAAGATTATTTTTCGATCCACGCCATTTGAATTCTTTTTTAATAATAAACATGATTATTATTAAAAAATAAACATAAGTGTTCTCCTTTGCTAATTACAGTTGCAAAACTCCGAGCAGTTACAAAACTCCATCTCCTTTAACAGTTTACAGTTATAAAAAAAGATGGGAGTTTTGAATCGAGCAGCCCCGAAACCCTAGTAATCCCCGACGCCGATCAATCATCATCGATTTCAACATTAGAAACACCGAGTATTAGTAGTTAGCCTTCTCTCGTATGAGAGCCATCACCCCTTTCAACCTTCTAAACGTATCATTCACACCACACACATCCCTCGTACATGTCGCATACACTTCACCACCACATCACCACCAACCATGGTCCTCACACCGACGACAACACCATAGCTGACGAAGGAGTCACTGGACTCACGATGAAAGAACGCGAGGAGGACAAACTCGCCATGATGGAACTAGTGCCGCCACCCCGATGGGAATATGAGTTATGTGTCATTGGTTCATTCTTGACAAAGAGCATCAATTCGGAGCTATGTCGGAGAAATTTTCCCAACTCTGGGAGCGGGACAAGTAGTGGAAATCGACGACCTGGGTAATAGGTTGATCCTTTTCCGATTTTTTCATGAACACGATGTGCACAACATGATCTATTTCGGACCATGAAACTACGATGGTTAATTGCTAGTCGCACACGAGCTGGAAAGAGGCGAGAATCCGAGACAGGTGTCGTTGCATAAGGCTGCTTTCTGGATCCAGGCACATGAACTCACTTTCGGATTCTTTTCCGAGACTGTCAGTAATGTTTTGGGCAATTTCGTGGGCGAATTCATAATGAGAATAACCATGTATATTAGCCTAACCCTTATCAGCAATTGAAATCCATAAAATTCGGACCGTTTCCTTTCTCTATATCCTCTCATTCCTCCTTCGAGAGCAACTTTCCATCATCATGCATTTTTTTTTTGTTAAGAAAATTCTCCGAAAAAACCCTTCTCCTCTCTCCCACGACCTCCCCTCTTTTCTTTATAGTTATAGAACTCCATTCTTCTCCTTTGCTAAATTACAGTTACAAAACTCCATCTTTTTTTAATGAATAAACAATTTAATTATCCATCAGAAAATTCAGTACAAACATGAAATGCTATACAACACTAAAAGCAAAATCAACACAACTTGGTGACTCCTTCAATCCCATCATTGTCAAGAAGCAACCTCCCCAATCAATAAAAGAATGTCGCTTGGATATCTTAGTACCTTCTAAGAAGGGGTTAGACCTTGCCAAGCTGAAAAACTTTCATAAAAAAGGGGTGAGGGACAAAGAAGCCAGAACCGGCAAAGAGAAACAACAAAACAAATCGCTCAAGTAAGCAAGCTCTTCGAAAACTATCAAGGTCTCTTTTAATCATAGTTACGAGGGTTGCAGCTGTACAACTACTACCGGCATACGCACGACGACACTGTTCTTTCCATACCTGACAATGAACCACACGCTAAAGGATACAGAATTCAGTAGAGTGAGTGCTCTTATCAGCAACATAATCAACATACTTAGTCCAATTTGCACAAAAGGGAATCTGCAGCCCACAATGGTTTTTAACAGCAACAACAAAACAACATTCAGCAAAGATATGGAATCTATCATCAGTGCCAGCTGAGCAGAAGATGCAGCCAGGGGTGACACCAATCCCCCAAGTGATGAGCTTAACATTAGTAGTAATGCAATCAAGAATAATGAGTCAAGAAACAAAACAGTGCTCGGGATACTCGGCTTCTTCCAAACATAATGATACCAGATAACATGAGCTTGACGAGGGCGTATAATATGCCAAATAGATGTAATCGAGAACATAGAAAAGCATCTATTTACCCAACAGTATCTTCCATCGAGCATCTGAGTAATATAGGGGAAAATTAAGGATCTAACTTTCAGAATACGGTGCCAGAACCAAGGAGAACAAGAGGAAATGCAGCAAGTCCACAGGTCTCCTCGTCTGAGTCGGTAAAAATTCGCCCAAGCAACCCATAAAGATCTAGAGCATAACAAAATTGGCCAGATATGACGAGAACATAAACAATATTTCAAGAATGGAGATTACGAACACCAATACCTACCTCAGTAGTAGGAAAAGTAAGAGACTTCCAAACAACCTTTGCTTTCATTTTACTTCCCTCGACAGCCCCCTCAAAGAAATTAACTGCAGATTTTCGCAACAGCCTTGATGATTGCTTTTGGTAACACAAAGATTGACATCCAGTATTGACACATGCTAAGAAGTTAACACTGGATTGATAAGTTGGACTCTCCCTACATAGCTAAGAAGTTTTTCTTTCCAAGATGTAACCCGTTTAGTAATACGGTCAATCAAAGGCTGACAATACTCGGAGCTGAGTTTTCCTGACAAGAACTCCTACGTATCTGACTAGAAGAGAGCCTTCAAGATAACTGGAGAGACTAATAGCTGCTTGACGGGTAGAGTTGGGAACACTACAAAAAAAGTAGATCTCAAACTTCTGGGGAATAACCCTGAGACCAGACAGCCGATAGAAAGAATGAAGAACATTCACAATTTGAGCCACTCCAAAGAAAGAATCAGAAGTGAAAAGCAGCAAGTCGTCAGCAAACCACAGGTGAGTAATGTAAAACCGTTAACATCTCGTGTGGAAAACATACACCCAGCTGCAACAACTCTAGCCAATAAACAATGTAGAACTTCCATAAGAATAATAAAGAGATAGGGGGAGAGAGGATCCCCTTGTCTCAAACCTTTCCTCGCTGATAAATAATCGCAAAGACCTCCATTCATAGTCACACTGAATTTAGTAAAGTATAAACAAGTTTCGATCAAGTTCACAAAACGATTAGGCAGGCCCATTGCAAACATAACAGTGAGAAGGAAATTCCAATCCACAGAATCAAAAGTCTTCATCAAGTCCGCTTTAATAACACACCGAGTGGAAGTATGAGCCAAGTGGTAAGAGCTAATAAGTTCATGAGCCAATCAACACATTATCAGCAATAACCCTCCCCTTGACAAAAGCGGGTTGACTAGAACTGATTAAGTCAGGGAGAATACACTTGTAAACCACGTTGCAGCAAGAAATAGGTCTATATAACTTCATATTATCAGCATTCGGGGCTTTTGGGATGAGGGAAATAATAGTAGAATTCATACGAGAAGGGAGAATCCCAGAAAGATTGAATGGTAGCAGTGAAATCCTTACCAATAATGTCCCACGCATTTTGATAAAAGAAGGCTGAGAAACCATCCGAGTCAGGACGTTTATCTCCACCTATTGAGAATAATACATAACTTTATTAGAATTATCAGCTTGTCCAAAGAGATTCTTATAAAAGCGCACATCCTCAGTAGCAATGCCTTGATGACTTGCTTGGAACGAATTAAATTATGGAAGAATGCCATGTTGGCATCCCCTCCAAGGACCCAATATTGTCTCGAGATTTCTATTTAAGGAACGACTCTTCGGAGAGCTTGATATTCGTCCATTGAGCAGTGAGGGTAGAGAGCTTACCCATGTTAGAAGAAGAGGGATCCTTCATGGCATTGACTTGTGAAACTTTGAGAGTGACCTCCATATCCCTGACCTAACCTCTAATATCATAATATTTCTCACGATTAAGTTTTTTAAGGACAGTCTCGACACACTGCAACTTGACATAAAAATTGGTGAGGGAAGGGGAGGAGGAACTGTTGGGATATTAAAGCTTAATACATGACACTCTTCTTTAACATGGAAATCATAGAAAAAAGAAAAGTTTGTGTCTGTCATCTTTTTTGCAGAACATATGGAGACTGAAATCAAGCAAATCAAATCGCTATCTTGTCAACAACTCATCTCCATGATTTCATCTGTCAGATTTAGTTCAAAGCTTCTATCAAGCAGTCTTGAAAGACCGGCTCCGTAACCACAATTTAAGCTCGACACTTTATCCTGAAGAAGGCAACGATTTGAACCTGCATAAGTGAATGAGCAAAGTTCCATCAATTGTCAATTACATCTGTGAGCGGTGTAAGGCTGAGTGAAAGTAATCTGAGTTATCTTTTTCAAGCTCTAATCTGAGACACTCTCGAGATGACTGCGTTCCCCTCTTACTCTCTCTTACTCTTTCTTTCCACCTCGTTTACTTATGTTGATTACACACTTACTTTGTTCTCTCTTATACTTTGGTATATTATTGGTCTACTGAATATTGAGGTTAGAAAGGGTGAAGACGACGATGATTAGAATTGAATCATTGGGTCGTTTAAACGAACTGAACTTAAAATATTATTTTATCTTCACACTTGCAATTGTATTCATTTACGAGAAAAGCTCTCTCGCAACGTAGATACCCTTGCTTCTCAATTTCTCAGTCTTCTTTGATTTATACTCTTAAATTTCTCTTCTTTATTAATCGACTAACTTGTTGTGTCCATTGGTATCAGAGACCTTTTCTTGATCGATATAATATCTGCCAATTTCCTGGAGCTGAGGGGTTGTCATACAGTCGGCCGTCATGGTTCCATGGAATAAATTACCAGTCTTGGAAAAACCGGATGAAAGTCTTCATCCAAGGTACGGGTTTTGCAATTTGGAAAATCGTTGACAAAATGTGAAGTCAATTTGGATGGAGATTATCAAACATGGGATGAAACTAAATAGGTTAAAGCTCAAAATAATGCTAAGGAAATGAATGTGTTGTTTTGTGCTCTTCGTAAAGATGAATTTAATAGAGTTAGTCACTGTGATACAGCTAATGAAATCAGAAAAAATGCTAGAAACTGCTCATGAAGGAACCTCTAGAGTGAAAAGATACTATGATAAATCTTCTTATTCACGAGTACGAAATGTTTCGAATGCAGCCTGATGAATCCATAAAAAGAATGTATGATGGACTTAACCTTATTGTGGGTAAACTGAAATCTGTAGGAAACGTTATTGATATGAAAAAAATAGTTGGGAAAATTTTAGGGTCTCTAACTAGGGAATGGATGTCAAAGAAGAATGCTTTAGAAGAATTACAAAACCTAGACACTCTAAGTCTAGAAGAATTATTAGGGTCGCTTATTGCTCATGAATAAGTTCTTAGAAAACAAGATTTATCTCACTATGTCAAACCAAATAATAACATTGCGTTTAAAGCTCATCACAAATGATGATTCAAATGAAGAATCCGAATACGAGCTTGCTTTTATTACTAAACAATTTCTAAAGTTCTTGAAAAACAATAAGAGTCAATTTCGAGATAAATTTTAAAGCGACCAAAGTTCCAGAAATAAGCAAAATGATGAAGAAAAAGATATAATTGCATGCTTTAAGTGTGGTACTCTTGATCATAAATGGCCAGAATGTCCCAATAAAAGACATAATCTGGACAAGGCAATGAAGGTTATATGGAGTGACTCAGATTTTGATGAAGATCAAGAACAAGCACATATGGCTCACACTGATTCAAAAACCGAGTCAGACGGTACAAAATCTGGAAATGACGTACAAACTTCTCTCCCTGCTAACAACCTTTTTCTAGAATAAGTTATGCATGCATATATTTCACTTTCTGATTTTATTAGTAATCTTAAGAATAAATATAATAATGATAAAGTTGAGAATAAAAAATTAAGATTAAAAAAGCAACATAATTTTCAGCATACTATAATGGATATACCAACCACCTCTTCTATTTCAACACATTGTGGTTGCTACCGTATTAAAAATGAAAATAGAAATATGCTACTAAAACAAACTCAGTTAGAAATATGCATATTGCTTGCTCTTCATTACCTAAAAACTTTATATCTATTAAGAAACTAAAAGAAGAAAAACAAGAATATGGAAGGAGAATGGCATTCTTATTGAGGTGTGTCAAACATATAAGAGTGAACACTATTTATAGGCTCATGATACATAACCCCTAATAACTAACATAACTACACTTGAATATGATATAATGGTATTGATTCCCATGGTTAATGTATATGTTACACAATGGACATTCATGCACCATAATAACAATATTCATAACACTCCCCCTTGAATGTCCATTGGATAAGAATATATATTATGTTCTTCGAGTACGCTATTGATACTATCTCATTAAAAATCTTACCAGGAAAATCCAGTGGGAAAAACCATGGTTAAGGGAAAAATAGTACAGTTGCGTATTGACTCCCCCTAATGATGATATCCGTTGATATCCTTCACATCGACTCCCCCTGATGAGATATCAACTCTCGCTCATCATTATATCAGTTGAGATCATTCAGTCACCAACTCCAAATTTTCTTCCCAACAGTTGATGCAGAGAGAGCTTTGGTGAATAAATCAACCAAGTTATCACTTAGGTGCACTTAGTTGATAAATATTTCAACTCATTGGAGTTTGTGCATAAAATATATGCATCACATGATCGATGGTCATCCATAATTCACATGACACTTCACCTTGGATGACCATTAGATGAGAATATGCCTCATTAAAACCTTACTAGGAAAACCCTATGAGATAAAAACCTAGTGAAGGAAAAAGAGTACATAATCATCACATTACGTTACAACATTTTCTTGCAACTCAACGATATATGCAAAATAAATATCACGCATGATTTATAGGATCGTGTCTTTGAATGGTGGTGTAACTTTATAAGTTGGTTTCACCATCCCACCAAGTGATAACATTACCACATGAGACCAATTTATGGTCAACCAACACAAATATGACCAAGATTACTACTTTAAAACCGAGTAGTTCTCGTGTCTTAATTAAAGTTGATTGAAATTGACATAGAGTCACATAGTGATCTTACTACCATCTAGGCACAGATAGCCATGTCATATTCATATAACTTCTTGTTATATATAATTATTATATCATTGATGATATACAAAAATCATGTTCGAGAGAGATGCACAGTTGGCAAGTTAGTGGTAATCTTCCACATCTTTCATCTCGAACTCTCTAGCTAATCAAATAGTATATTGCTTTGAGAAACTCTTTAGGAGTCTTAGTAAAGTGTATGTCATCTATGTAACAAAAGATGATGATGACATTTAAACTCTTATAAACAAATATATATATATATTAAATACAAGATAAAATAAGAAATTTTTGTAAGAATTTCAAAAACCATAAAATATCACAAAGATGATTTTTCATCATTAAAAAATTCACATGGAAAAAAATGTATGATATGCGAAATGGACCACTTCTCTAAATTATTCAATTTATAAGACGTCAATTGGATATACTTGGATACTGTTCACATCAAAGTGAATTGTTCACTTATAGCGAAATAAATCCTCGAGGAAATTTCATATACACATGTGTATTCATATTATGCAAACCATACATATAGGTTGCAATGACATATACTAGGGGCAAACTCTTTTCCTTTACAAATTGCCAGACTAATCAAATAAAAATAGTTGCATCCACCAAATGAGAATATATTTTCTCATAATCAAAATATTTTAGGTTTGTTGTACAAAACCTTTCAAAAAATGAGATGTTTCATAACTTCTCATACTCATACTTTACATCTCAATGTATAAAGACTTGATGTCTTAAAACTTTTCATTTATCTTGGGAATTTGAATTTGCCTCAAATTGAAATTTTTCAGCCAATCATTTCTTTTTTTGCATGCATTTTGGGTAATGATCCTCATTTTCAACTATCATACTTAGCGTTGCACTATACGCAAAAATTTCAACAAAAGAAAACTACGGAGTGGGTGTTGCTATATGTAGTCTGTATTTTACTTCGTTCAGCCTGTATTTTGATATAAATAAATAGACTAATATACCCTTAACAAAAAGATTTATATATTTTTTTTGCTAAAATAAATCGTACCATATTGATCCTCTAAAAAGAACCATACAAAACTTGATTGACTAAGAAAAGGGACTACTCCCGAATCCAAGGTCTCAAGTGTCGAATTCCACGAGGAACGGATCACCAACCTATACTCAACTATTTAAGACACGATTTAAGCTAACAAAGGTTCAAAATGCTAGTTCTCTAGGTTATCCACTAAAGTACTTAACATTCACTAACGGAAACGAACTCTATTCAAGGAAGCTACTAAGAAATCAAGAGAGTGAAAAGGTGGAACACAAGGAGAGGAGGGTTGCTAGACTTCGGGTGTTGTTTTTGCACTCAAATCCAATTCACTAGAAATATTGGATATAATGGACAAGGGTTATGGTTCGATCATCCTCTAAACATTCTAGGAGTCCAATTCAAAGTCTTGAATTGGACTACCTCTACCAATCGGCAAGTGATCAAGCCAATTGGTAGTGAACAACAAGTGTTCGAAAAAATGCCTAGGTGTAAAAGACTCTTAATGGAATCACAAACACTTGAAAAGAGTGTTAAGTCACTATTTGACACCCCAAGCATCCCACCCTCAATTTTGTCACTCAATTGAGTGATATCGAGAATGCACGCCAAGTGTTCGATAAAATGCGACTAAGAGAATCTTCACACTAAAGGTTGAATTGGGGTGTGTGCTTGGTCCACACACATCTTACTTCAATCTTGGACTACACACATATTCAATCAATCACAATTAAGTAAATGAAAGAACACATTTGACCTAGAACAAGCCATAACACCATTTAAGTTACAAAATCCATAATCCAAGCATTCTCATATACCATAATTCATATCCAACATGTATCCAACCCCTCATCATGAGGGGATCATCCTAGTACATACCAACATCCTAATCTAACAACTAACAACCTAGCCTAACATGATGATTAAACTAGCTAAGGGAAAAGAAGGAACAAACACCATCTCTTAAGTGTGCAAAGAAGGTGAGGATGCTCCAATCTTGACTCCAACCTCTCCAAGATGCTCCAATTTGGTCTTCTAAGCCTCCAATTGATGATGGATGAGGGTGGAAGTTCGGACTAGGGTTTGGTTGTGAGAAAATAGGGGTAATGGATCAATTGGGAGGCCAAGAATATGTTCCCTCTCTCCTGAAAATCGACTTAAGTACTACATGTTGCATAGGCCACACGGCGTGTGGATTTGCCAGTAACCACACGCCGTGTGGTTCTTCACTCGGACTGGGCCCGAATTCTTCTTCCGCCCGTATCTCGCCCTACCGACCTCCAATTGACTTCCGCTTGGTCTTGTTGAAATCATCTTGTCGTCCTTTATCCATCGGTTACCTGCAAGCTCAACAACACAATGAGAAAGCAAGTCGAACAGACCAAAATGGTCCGTTCGAGAAAACAAAACAAGAAACCCTTATTTCTTCCAACCAATCACAAATGAGGGTCAAACAAGGTAAACAAACAGTCAAGATGGGGTTAAATCGGCAACAAATAATGAAGCTATCACATATTAGTCATCAATACGATATAAAATTTGTGAGAAGCGAATCTCAAAGAGAGATTTTCAAAGCCGTCATTATATTGATGATTAACACGTTACAAATTATTTTAGCAAAATAACAAATAAATGTTTTATTAAGGGCATAATCATCATTTTTTACAAACCGCGTGGAGTAAAATATAGATTACATATACCCATTGAAAACTATATCCTCAATTTGAACTATTAAATATTATATGGTTGTGGGCAATTTGGGGGAAATGTAACGGCAGGGTTTGGAGGCTACTTCAAATAGTGCAGCGGCAGTTGTAAGGGGTGATAAGGAGATGGGTAGCTAGACTAGTGCACAATAGATGGATCATGGTAGTGAGCGTAATAAGAGGTCGGTTACGTGTCAGAGATGGCATCCGCCAGAAATTGATGTTTTGAACTGTAATGTAGATGCAGTAATTTTTACCAACCACGAGGAGATGGAGATAGGCTTGTGTTTTCGAGAGAAGTTCGACCACATGGTGCAGTATAAAGCTTGTAGGTGGCACGACATCCCTGATGTAAAGAAGTGTGAAGCATTAGCACATTGGGAAGGTTTGAAGTGGTGTGTCGAGATGGAGTTAGAGAGAGTGGTGATGGAAATGGATGTACAAATTGTGGTCTTAGTGATTAACATCGAAGCAGTGGAGGATCAAACGGAGTTTCAAGATATTATGAGGCACTGCAAAGACATCCACCGTTCAAAAACATTTTTCAGTTATAAATATTTTCTATTATAATTTTTTTAGTTTAATTAAATCAATCTTGATATATTTTATTTCATAAAAAAATGATTCATTCGAAATGAAAGGCCATGAAGAAAATAACAAACCTCCTCAATACTTTGCAATTTTATTCATTATTATTTAGCTCATTTTTAACTTTACCATTTCTTCCCTTCAATTAGAACGTTCTTTATAGATGTCTCATATGAAATATTTAAAAGTACATTAAAATTTTAAAGTAAATAATATATTGTTTATTGCATATATATTTATTGTTACTTACAAATATAAAAAGGTTAGGTTTGAATGTTTAATCTCTTTTATATTCATGGACTGAATATAATTTACCTTTTCTGTATTTCAATATAAAGTTTCATTAAATATTTTTTTTCCAAATTTATCATTTGAGTATTTAAAAATAATTGGACTTTTGAAGTGAATGATACATTGATGCATGCATGTCTATTGTTATTTTCAAATATATAGTTTGGTTAGGATATTTTATTCTTCAAATTATTTCTATGTTAAATGTTTAAAGTTACATCGGGCTTTAAAGTAAATAATACATCAATGTGTGCATATATGTAGTTCCTTTTAAGTATAAAATTTAGTTAGAATGCTTAATTTTCTGGATTTCTTAAGTAAAATATTTAAAGAAACATCATGTTTTTAAAGTAATTAAATAATATATTTTGATGCATAATTTATTATGGATTTTGTTCATGACAGGGATTGATATATATTTTTAATATTCCTCCAATTTTACATATGTTGAAAGAGTTAAGAATTAATGATTTCGTGTATCTTAACATCATAAGAATCATAATAATTTGTGCATCATACACAATAAAAAAATATGATGCTATATTAGGCACAAAATTTCACTATTACTCTTAGTTTTGAATAATTATGATACTTTTTTATAACTATACAAGTTTCACTTGATTTATTTAGATTATCAATAGTGAAGTAAAAGAAAAAAAATTCAAATCGATCGACAGGTAAAAAAAACTATCAGTTGACTTATTAGTTTGTCAATAGTAACGAATTTTTTTTGAATATATCTAGTAATTAATAAATGAGTACAATTTGCTTTTAAAAAAAATATTATATGGTTGTTGCAATGTGATTATAGTCGATGACATGTATGTGTAAATAAATTTTAAGAAAAATGTTTATGCTCACATGAGATAGTAAACACCAATTACGTTAAGGTGGTTGGAAAGCCAATTAAAGTATAGTTTCTGTCCTTGAGATTGCTGTTTTTTTTTGGGAGGAGTTATTTACTCCCATGTTGTTCAGTTACGAGATTGGGAATAATATCAATATACATATATTGTTATGAAAATTATTCTCGCCCAATTGGAATTCTTATGTTTATTATATTATTTAATGTAGTTTATTTCCCTCCTTTATGTGTAGTAATGTTAGAGAGTATATGTTACTATTCCATGAGCCTATAAATAGAGCTCTCATTTGTATAATTCTTCACACCTCAATAAGAAACTCTTTCCCTCTCCATATTTCTCTTGTTCTTGTCTTTCTTTGAGTTTAGTTTTATAACACGTTATCAGCACGAAACTCTGCCTCTTCAAAGATTCATAACGATAGCTATATCCTAAATTATTTTTTCTCGAACTCTACTGATTCAAAATATCCTTATTATTTTTTTTCTTTAACATATATTTTCTTGCCGAGTTTTTCCCGCATAGGATTTGTTGCGACCATATGTTTCATTACAGTATATTGTTCGAAACCATTAATAGCTATTGTTCCATGTTTACCATCTCAATTTCAAGTTCTGGTTTTAATTTTAAAAATGATTGAAAATAATAAGTGATATTATCAATCTATTCATTAGCTATTGCTTTAAACTATACAGTATGATAGCAATTGTATTATACTTTTTAGTTCCTATTGCTATTTTATACTTTACACTTATGTTTCTTTTTAAAACATAAATTGAGTTAAATTTCTCGATCATGATATTATATTGAGTCATAATTGATTTATCGGTTGTTTATTGGTCATAATTGAGATGTATTTATCCATTTGATATTATATTTTAATTTTTTCGGTCATTATTTGTTTCTTATATAATATATGAAATTATTGTGTTATCATCCACAAAAATATTCTGTTAAATTTTCTACCTTTATACATTTGCTACTGTTTTGATATTATTGTTTACTTTCATAAATTATGGATACTAGTCATACATTTCCTATTCATGATTTTATGGGTCAAAAGTCAATATTATTGGTAAATTCTTTTGCCATTGTATTGATGTTACCGTTACAAATGGATTAGTTAATTATTACCATTTATCTTCACCATTCTGATTTTTTTTTCATTGATAACATTATGTTGATTTTTGTATTCTTCATATGTTTATTGTTGGACTCATTATTTGTTTATTACTAAATATTTATCTAGTATGTTAATTTATAAAATTCGTGTTTGTGGTATTTGATGTTTCGAAAAAAAATTATCTTTATGGGCCGGCACGAGAAGTTAAAACCCACTTATAGTGGTATTATGAAATCATCAAAGATGATACCAGAATATGTTATCATGACAAAGTCATAACTTTGTTCTTATTCGCCATCACCTCCATGAATGGTTGAAAAATGAGCAACGACTCATATGTGCTTTGTGGCATAATGTCAAAGTCATGTATGACCACCACAAGTGGAAACTTTTATTAAAGTAGGATACGATTGAAGTACTAGGCGGTACATATTTTGAGGAAAAGATCGAATATCTTATGAGTCTCAAAGGTTTGGTGATCCATTGAGTTACCATATCATTCCATGAAGTGAATTCTTATATTCATATGTCTATACACCGACAAATACACATACATTCCCACACGTGTAAACACCAATATATGATTGTGGAGGAAAAGACCTATTATTTCATATGGTCATGAATTTTGAGACATACATATTTTTCATATGAAAGAGAGTTGTGAATTGATGTTGAAAAATTTCAATCACATCAAGGGTCATACAACCATCAACTTTATTTTGATGATCATAGTTCATATGATATTTTAACCCTTTAAGTGAAGTGTAAAACCCCATATGTCACATTATCTTAAAGCGAATTGTCCTTATAAGGAACCTTTTTATTCGGATGGACATAACAATTGTGGTTATACGAGAATTATTGTTCCATTAATTTGTGACATAGATGATTGAGAAATATCTCTATTTATCATTTAAACTATGTACCATTCTCATGACAAAAATGAGTATTTTATGATGAGAATCACCATAATTAATTATGATATATATCACATTGATAGTGCACCAAGATATATGGTGTAGTACAACATTTCTCTCAAGCTCTAGATCGAGCTATTATATTGTTCACGAAGGAACAAAATCTTTATGGTTTATGGCTATACAATTATTGAATCAATAATATTATCCTCCAATTTGTACTACACATGTTATTGTGATTGAGATACATATATATAAATGTAAACTATAAGTTTACTCGTCCTGACAACTATTATTTGGCATAACCGGTGAGACCATCCCGGTTCAATCATGATGCGAATCGATAAGTACCTTTATGGTCAATTTTGATGATTCCATAATCTAAAGAGTATGTTCTCTTGAAAATTGTTGTGCATGATGGTCTCAACTTGGGTATTCTAAAGAAATGATTTCTAAGGTTATAGGGATTTAAGTAGTCCTTGTAACTCCCCTACTTTCTGGGAACACAAACAATTTTGTGTCTGTCAACAAGCTTTCGTTTCTAGAGGAGTCTCATCGCCTCTCCATTACCCATTGTTGAGTGAAATCTCCAACAAACCTTAACTAATATTTGGGTTGCTTGTTCTCAAGTAGAGTAGATTGTTGGATAATCATCAACTAAAGTAAGATCATTTCTCCTCCACAGAACAAAACAAAGGTGATATTTGTGGATCCATACACCCAACATGTGAGCCAATTATTTTAATTGATACATCAATTAGATAGTCACATGTGTACATCACGACAAACTTTAATTTGGGAGATTACTAGCTCAACCATTTGGTTATGAGCATATTTTCATGATTATCCAATAACGAAAATGTGTCATTGAGACGAACATTTTCCATTTATATTATTGTGAACATGTCATTTACATGAACAACACAAATTCGCATTACGCTAAGAAATTATTATGAATTCCTCCATTATATGTGGTTTTTGGGTCAAAACCTTATACTTCCCATCTATGGATATATGGATGTGATATACACATCTAAATTGCTCCACCACAATTTATTAGGATGAGTTCTCAATGAAGATTTGGAAATTATGTTGATTACGAGTTCATCGATGGTAAAATATTTACATCCTTGTCAGGAAATTTTGATGACTCGTTTGGAGGTTTATCATTCATATAATCATAATTCTCAACATTATGTGGAGAAAATCAAAGGTTGGCACAGAGATTAGATGAATAATCATCATATCATTTTGATCCTCGCACTAAACAATATGAACGTGAAGTTAAAAAAAACTATAATTCATTATCTGCCAGACACTTTACTGACCCAACCAGAGTAAAGTTTTCATGTGCCAACTCGAAATGCTCCAATAACAATAATGCCAATATTGGGCAATCTGACATCACAAATGAATTTAAAACCCGCAAAGACGTGGTAGACCACTCGGTTCCAAAGGAAAAAATCCTCAAAGTGGAATGGAGCTATATATCAAGATGGTCAAATTGAGGTTAACATTATTTAAGCAAAGTCACCAAGAGAAACAAATAATATGCTCAAGAAGAGTCTCAGGTACCTGGAAGATATGAAAATAGATTATCTATATCTTGGATGGAAAATACTGGAACCGCAATGAAGTCAAGATCGATGAAATTTTTGTGTATAGTGCCACGCTAAAATATGATAGTTGAAAATGAGGATCATGAGCCAAAATGTATGCAAAGAAAGAAATAATTGGCTGAAAAATTTCAATTTGAGGCAAAATCAAATTCCCCAGAGAAATGAAAAGTTTTAAGACATCAAGTCTTTATACAGTGAGATGTAAAGTATGAGTATGAGAAGTTATTAAACATCTCATTTTTGAAAGGTTTTGTACAAAAAACCTATAACATTTTGATTATGAGAAAATATATTCTCATGTGGTGGATGCAACTACTTTCTATTATTCGATTAGTCTGGCTATTTGTGAAGGGAAAGAGTTTACCCCTAATGGATGTCCTTGCAACCTATATGTATGATTTGCATAATTAGAATACACATATGTATATGAAATTCCCTTGAGGATTTATTTTGCTATAAGCAAATAATTCAAGTTCGCGTGAACAATATTCAATTATATCCAATTGACGTCATATGAATTGAAAGATTGAGAGACATGGTACATTTAGCATATCATACATTTCTTTATGCATATAATTTCTTCTTCATTTCAAGTTGATTTTTTGAAAAATCATCTTTGTCATATGTTATGGTTTCAAAATTCTTACCAAAATTTTCTTAATTTAATTTTATATTTTAAAATGTGTTTCTTTTATTTTGACATAATTGGATGTGATCATCTTTTGTTATTACATAGATGACATACACTTTATTGAGCTCGTAAAGAGTTTCTCAAAACAATCAACTATGGATTAGCTATAGAGTTCGAGATGAAAGATGTGGAAGATTACCACTAACTTGCCAATTGTACATCTCTCTCGAATATGATTTTCGTATATCATCAATGATATACTAATTATATCCAACAAAAAGTTATATGGATATGACATGGCTATCAATGCCTGGATGGTAGTAAGATCACTATGTGACTCTATGTCGATTTTAATCGACCTTTATTCAGACACAAGAACTACTCGGTTTTGAAGTAGTAATCTTGGTCATATTTGTGTTGGTTGACCATAAATTGGTCTCATGTGGTAATCTTACCACTTGGTGGGTTGTGAAACCAACTTATAAAGCTACACCACCATTTCACGAGATGATTTTATAAATCATGCATGATATTTATTTTGCATATATCCTTGAGTTGCAAGAAAATGTAGCAACGTGATGTGATGATTATGTACTCTTTTTCCTTCACTAGGTTTTATCCCATACGGTTTTCCTAGTAAGGTTTTAATGAGGCATATTCTCATCTAATGGTCATCTTATGTGAAGTTTCATGTGAATTATGGATGATCATCGATTATATTAATGCATACATTATATGCACAAACTCCAATAAGTTGAAATATTCGCACTACAAGTGCCTTCAAGCGATAACTTTGTTTAATCACCAAGACTCTCCATACGTCAACTTTTGGGAACCTAGTCCACTAATTTGAAGATCGGCGACTAAATGATTTCAGAATGATATAATGATGAGATCTAGTTGATATCCTCATTAGGGGGAGTCGATATGAAGGATCTCAACCGATATCATCATCAGGGGGAGTCTATACGCACTGCACTCTTTTTCCCTTAACCATGGTTTTTCCCAATGGGTTTTCCTGGTAAGGTTTTTAATGAGGCAGTATCAAAAGCATATTCGGAGAATACTGTATATCGTTAACCATTGGGCAATCAAGGGGGAGTGTTATGAAGATTATTGCCATAGTGAATTCCTAATTGCAACTCCTATGTTTATTGTATTATTCAATGTAGTTTATTTTCCTCCTTTATGTGTAGTAATGTTAGAGAGTATATGTTACTATTCCATGAGCCTATAAATAGAGCTCTCATTTGTATCATTCTTCACACCTCAATAAGAAACTCTCCCCCTCTCCATATTTCTCTTGTTCTTGTCTTTCTTTGAGTTTAGTTTTATAACATATATATATATATATATATATATATATATATATATATATATATATATATATATATATATATTAGAGGAATCTAATAATCTACTCTGTGCATTAATGAAGGATTACATACAAGGGTTCCATTCCATTGCAAGGCATCCTACGGGTTCCATTTCTGTTGTATGCTGATGAGTTAAACTCGGCATCCTTGTTCCCACTACAACCCAATAATAATAATAATATCCTAGTTTTTCTTCCTGCCTTTTCAGTAATCATCTTCCGCACTAAATCCAAATCAAATAATCTTCCGCTAGGGTCATGGAAGCTCTCAATGATAGGCAATCTCCACCAGCTCGTCGGCCACCAACCTCATTGGCGACTTAGAGATTTGGCACATAAGTACGGTCCAGATGCGATGTGATGCATACGCAGATCGGGGAACTTGCGCATATCATCATTTCTTCACCTGAAGCTTCTCAACAGGTGATGAAAACTCGCGATTTAGCTTTTGCTTTAAGGCCGTCCTTTTTGGTGAGGATACCATCTTTTACCAGCACAATATCAGAAGAGGAGAAGAAGGACGTGAGATGTGCATCGTCCAGAGAAGGAAATGAAGAAGATTCATTACCGTTGGAGGAAGATGCGCAGAGTGACTAACTTGCAATGGAGTGAAAGTTCAATGATCAAGAGTGCAAGTTAGGAACGTCATGTTATGAAATTGTGTCGTTTTTTCTTTATTGTTTATGTAATAAGTAAGACACGTGGTGATTTTCACTTGTTACCGTTGAGGCTGTTATGTACAATAAAACGGTAAAAATGCTGTAAGTATAAAACAGAGGATGAGGATGGAATGAAACTTAAGCTTTCCGGAACTTTTCTTCTTCTTCCTTCGTCTCCATCTCAATCGATCGTCTCCTCCAAATCTGATATGGTATCAGAGCTCTTCTAATGGTGGTCACGCCGGGAAACTCTACTCCGATCGGCTTTGGATGAATGCAGGATGAAGAAGATGATGGTGACAGCGATAATGTTAATCACCAGCGCCACCACAGCCATGGTGGTAACTCAAACATTCAACCTCCATCTCTCAGTTTTGGTAATCCATTCTACCTCAACCCAAACGAGAATCTCGGACAATCCATAGTAAATGTTAGTCTAGATGGTGGAAATTACCAATTATAGAGTAGATCTATCAAATCTGCTCTTAAAACTAAGCATAAGATTGGCTTCATCGATCGAACCATCCACCCGCCTGAATACTCTGATGAAAAATATACCCTTTGGGATGCCTGCAACACGATGGTGTTGTGCTGGATTATGAACTCTCTACACTCAGAAATCAGGAGAAGCATTATGAATCATGAAAATGCACAGGTTCTGTGGAATAAACTCAAAGCTAGATTTGGACAGGCGAATGCCCTGAGGTTAGCTAACCTGCAAGATGAAATTCATGCTTGCAAACAAGGCCAGATGCCAGTCACTCAATACTACACCACAATCAAGGGGTTATGGGAAGAATATGGACAGTTCTCCCCAATTATTGCATGTACATGTCTGTCTGGGAATCCAAACATATGCCCAGCTGTCCTTGCATTTCAAACTAAGCAGGACACTGACTATTTGATTAGGTTTTTGAGGGGTCTAAACAACGAATATGATACTTTGAAGACTCAGTTGCTGATGATGAGACCTCTCCCCTCAATCACCTCAGCATACGATAGTGCCCTACAACATGAAGAGAAGTTGAGAGGAGGAGCAGTGATCAGCAATGATTCCATTCAGTCTACTATGTTTGCCGTCAGTTAGAACATCACATCTGATCAGGCCAAGCAGGTTATTGCTGTTACTGGAGATAGAAGGCTTTTCTGCAAATACTGCAGAAAATACAATCATGTAGTTGAGGATTTCCTTAAGCTCAAAAACAAGAAAAAGAGGGAATAAGAGCAGAAGGCTGGTGGTTATTCAAACAAGTCGAATGTTGGGAGATTTACGGGAATGGTCACTCAAGAAAATGAGTCTAGTAGCTCAAATTCAACCACATCCACCATCCACCACAACCCGTTCACATCAAAAGAACTCCATCAGCTCAGGACTCTGCTACAGCAAGCAACAAGCTCTCAACACAAAGCGTTGGCAGTGAGCCATGCTCCCCCTCAATCCTCTCATCATCCAGGTATGTATACTCTCTCTGCTACTACTGACTATGACTTGATGACAACCTGGATCATTGATACTGGTGCATCAGATCACATCTGTTGCAATCTTAGGTACTTCTTTAACTATAAAGCTGTCGTTGGTGTCTATGTGTTTCTTCCTAATTCCACAAAAGCTTCCGTTAGCCATATTGGATCAGTCGAACTTCCTTTCGGGCTGATCCTTCGTGATGTCCTGCTGGTTCCTAGTTTTGGATTCAATTTGGTTTCTGTCAGCAAGTTAACTCATGACTCCTCTGTGTCATTGCTGTTTCAATCCCAAAAATGTTTCATCCAGAATCGTATCACCAGCAGGACGATTGGTTTAGCAACAACCATTAAGGGTTTATATCAGCTACCAGCTCAGGATTTCAGTCAAGAGTCTAAAAGTGTCTCTCTCCCCACTTGTCCTTGCAGTCAGCTACAATTTCAAACCTCAGGCAATTAATCTTTGGCATTAGAGATTAGGTCACCCTAGTAATGATAGAATTCATTCTTTGATACAATGTAACCCTCAAATTGTTGCTGAACACATTACTCACTGTGAAGTTTGCCATTTAGCAAAACAGAAGCATTTGTCTTTTCCCATTAGTGAAACTGTTGCTCTAAAATCCTTTGATCTAGTCGATATGGACATTTGGGGGCCTCTCTCTATGGAATCCTATGACAAATATTCCTTCTTCCTTACCATTGTTGATGACTATTCAAGGGGAACATGGATTACCTAATGAAACACAAATCTGAAGTCCATTCTCTTATTGAGTCATTTTGTCGTATGGTTACTACACAGTTTGAAACAAATGTCAAGGTTGTTAGGAGTGATCAGGGCAAGGAGTTTGCTATGACCAAATACTTTTATGAACATGGCATAATCCATCAAACTTCTTGCGTTGAGACACCTCAGCAGAATGCTCGTGTTGAACGCAAACACCAACATATATTGAATGTTGCTCGGGCTCTGCAATTCCAAGCTGGATTGCCTCTCCAGTTTTGGAGTGCCTGCGTACTTCATGCAGTGCACTTAATCAACAGAATGCCTACCCCTGTCCTAAACAACCAATCTCCATTTGAAAGACTATATCCTGTTCCTCCTGTCATTACTTACCTTCGAGTATTTGGTTGCCTATGTTATGCTTCTACCTTAACTAGTCATAGGAACAAATTCCAGCCTAGAGCCCGTCAGTGTTTGTTCCTAGGAATTCCAGCTGGGGTCAAAGGTTACAAAGTCATGGATTTGAGTAATAATTAGGTCTTTCTGTCTAGGGACGTTGTGTTTCATGAAACTATATTTCCCTTCAAAGGTGTGTCTAGTTTAGCCTTACCAAATCTCAATAATGATCCTCCTAAGTTCACTCCAGATTCTGAACTCAGGCTGCCTCATGCAGAATTGAGTCAGTCTGTCCATCTATCAAGCCCTCCTAATCGTGATCCAGCTGTTGTCAGTCCTAGTTCTTTACCTGCATCATTGAGTGTACAGCCTAATGATGTTGAGGTTGTGGCTTCATTCCCTCTGTGATGGATGGTGACTTAGAGGATACATCCAAGGATGTTCCTCTATTGGTCACTCGCCAATCCACTAGGGTTAAACGCCCTCCCACTTACCTGATGGATTATCATCTTGATTTAATTGCTGCCAAGCATGCACTTGCTGCTGTTGTTTGCTATGATTTTCTATCAGCTGGTCACAGGAAGTTTGCATTGAGTGTGGTGACTCTACAAGATCCTAAGACCTATAGGGAAGCTACTCTACAGGCGTGTTGGATTAAAGCTATGGAGGAGGAGCTTTCTGCATTGGTTTCCAATCACACCTGGACTATTGTTCCAATTCCACCAGGGAAGCATCATGTTGGCTGTAAGTGGGTCTACAAGATCAAACTCCACGCTGATGGCTTCGTTGAACGTCATAAGGCAAGGCTTGTAGCCAAAGGGCTTACTCAAGTTTATGGTGTTGATTTTCTGGGCACCTTTTCTCCTGTGGCTAAAATCAACTCTGTCAAGTGTCTGTTAGCCATTGTTGTTGCAAGGAACTGGCATCTCCAACAAATGGATGTTTCTAATGCCTTTCTTAATGGTGAGCTTGAGGAGGAGGTTTACATGCAAGCTCCACCTGGGTTCGATGTTCCATCATGTCATTGTTGCAAGCTCCAGAAATCCCTATATGGCCTTAAGCAAGCCAGTCGTCAGTGGTTTGCAAAATTAATGGAATCTCTTGTGCAGAATGGATTTAGGCAATCTGGGGCTGACTACTCCCTCTTCCTTAAAGGTCATGGTGATGACATGGTTGCTTTACTCGTTTATGTTGATGACATTATTCTGGCTGGAAGCAACCACTCAGAGATTGATCTTGTCAAAGTCTACTTGCAGAAAATATTTAAAATAAGGGATATAGGACCACTGAAGTATTTCCTTGGTCTTGAGATTTCCAAATCAAATGCTGGGATCTCGATTTCTCAGAGAAAGTATTGTGTTGATCTACTTACTGACACTGGTTTCATTGAATCCAAGGGAGCGAAATCACCAATGGATCCACTGCTCCACTTGACAGCAGAACATGGAGAATTATTGGAGGATCCCAGTAGCTACAGGCAGTTAGTTGGTCGTCTACACTACCTGACCAATACCAGGCCTGACGTTGCGTTTGCAGTGCAACAGCTGAGCCAATTTCAGGCATCACCACGTACTGGTCATATGCAAGCAGCTCATAGAGTTCTCAGATACTTAAAGTTGGCACCAAGTCAGGGACTCTTCTACAAAACTGGTGTCACTCTTGAAATGAGAGGGTTTTGCGACTCATATTGGGCATCCTGCCCTGAGACTAGGCGCTCTATTACAGGATACTGTACCTACCTTGGAGATAACTTGATATCGTGGAAATCTAAGAAACAATGCACAGTGTCGCGTTCATCATCTGAAGCAGAATATAGGGCTTTGGCACATCTGGTTTGTGAGTATCCAACCTCATTACTCAACTTATTTCTCATCAGAAAGCACAAGCTCCTGGGAAGCCAGCCTGACTTCCATGATGTCAACGCTTAATAGTTGTATCATATCCAGGGCAGCATTCGGTAAAGTACAAGAGCTAGGCGGCGATTTTATGTTGGTTGTGGATAACATATCGGATGCTACATCAAGTTTCAAAATTTCTCACCTCTATCCATCCCTCAAGTTACTTCCGTATCTGAGTGGGTTCAAAGCAAAGCTAGAGAGGATACATGAAGCAGCAGATTCCATTTGATACTTGAGCAGATTATCAATGAACATAAATCTGAAAGAAGGCTGAGAGTACTTAGCATTCAAGATGATGGTGATGTCAATGAAGATATTGTTGATGTCTTTCTGAATCTTGAGGAAAACCACAACCTCAGAGTCCATAACAATGGACGTCATAAAAGCAGTCACTTTGGTAAGTCTATATATTATATAAACTTAATTAGGTGTCCAAATAACCTTCTTATTTTTCTTTTCTCTCAAGCAGTCTGCCATATCCATCTGAATCTTTTCAGGAAATGTTCATTGCGAGTATTGATACATCATCCACACCAATAGAGTGGGCTCTGTCAGAGATGATCAGACATCCGAAATCATTCACTACAGCCCAAGAAGAGGTTAGAAAAGTCTTCAATGAAATCGGAAATGTCAAAGAAGCAGGCCTTGATCAATTAAAGTACTTGGACATGGTTATTGCTGAGACTTTAAGATTACACCCTCCCGTTCCTTTACTTCTTCCAAGAGAAACTAGAGAGAAAGTGGTGCTCAATGGTTTTGATATCCCAACCAAAACTAAAGTGATTGTCAATGCTTGGGTGATTAATCGAGATTTTCGTTATTGGACAGATGCAGAGAAATTCTTTCCTGAAAGATTCTTAGATTGTTCAACGGACTACAAGGGAAGTAGTTTTCATTTCATTCCATTCGGTGCTGGAAGGAGGATGTGTCTTGGAATATTGTTTGGAATGACAGCTGTTAAGCTTACTCTCGCTAGTTTCCTCTTCCATTTTAATTGGAAGCTTCCAGCTGAAACGAAACCAGAAAGTTTTGATATGACAGAAGCCTTTGGAACATCTCTCAGAAGGAAATACGCACTGCATCTCGTTCCTGTTCCATAGAGTAGTAACATGTATTAATCCAATGTTTGATCTGTCTTCACTTTTTTCATACGTTAGCTTTGCTTTATGTTTGAATTTCACTTCCCATGTTTAGCTGCATTTCTTTCATGTGTACTTCAGTCCTGGGATATTTTATATCAATCATCGGCATTTGTGTTTGATAGTATATTATATTATAACGGAATGCTGTACTCTGAACGATAAGCGTTCAACCTGCCACCAAAGCACCCACACAAATGCAAGTAAGATAATTGCACATCCTAACACGAGTAGGAATGAACACCGGTAGAGAAATGAAAGTAGGCATGTTATCATGATTCGACGAGTATTTACTTGGCATCCTCGGAATTTGCCACCGTAGAGTTCACTCAGGTATCATTTTTCTTCGTACAATTTTCTACAGGGGCATCAGTGGAAATACAATGTAGAGATGCTGGAGTTAAGTTACAACAGTGGCATAATTATTGACAAAAACAGTGGGAGAACTTTCGCAAACTCTGAAGCAATCTTTATACTTTTCGCTGTGAAGGCCAGTGGTGGAGCACAGCTGCAAAACGGAGTTTCCTTCAGCAACCATAGCTCGTAACCCCACATGCATATGAAACCATCCTCGACCAGGATGTCCATTAACATGTAAAGCTTTCATCAACAGGGTTGACTTATGCTTGTAGATTCTGAAACAACCGGACTCCAACTCAGGCTGTATAGTTCTCACTGTAACATTGTCGTCGAATATCTTCAGAGCAATCTCATCATCACCTTCTCCAAATGTGGGGGAATTCGTTCAAGGCTTCCAGCCCGGGTCTCTTTCGCCCTGATAAACACAAATGTAGTTGATCATCACTCTCCCAATCCTTCTGGCTTTCCTGGCTCTTTTACTTGCACCTTTCCTTTTTCCTTCTTCACAACAGATTCTGACATGGGTACATTGCATATGTATGCCAGAGGGATTAGAGATAGAAGAAACTGTATCAAAATCCCAACAGGCAGACGCGAGTAGTTAGTCAATGTCACTCCAACCAGCGATGCCAATCCTATGTTAACCAATATTGACAAAAACAGTGTAGATAGATGTTACAGAATGAAATATGTCGAGGCCTATGTTTGATACATTTTCCTTAAGATAGATTCGTCCTCTCTACGAAGCTTCTACCACTCAGGATACAACAACAGGAACAACACGTCATGTTGCCTGAGTTGGACCTTACAAGACTCACTGATCAAAAGAAGAAGATGGAGACTAGGACTTGGGAAGAACAGAGAATAGTAGGGGAATTGGATTCTATAGAGTGCTCTCTCTTGTTATTCTCCCACCAAATGAAAACTACCACAATAAATAGAGGCTATAGAGTGGCAGACAACCTATTTAAAGGTTTTGCAGATCACAAACTTTCATGACCGTTTGTAAACGGTGCTTGCATTATCATCACATGATGAGGTGGTGTAGAGACAAGTAGCAAGCTATCAATCAATGCTACAACATTCCCATGAATTCATTTAAACAGGAGAGTGTTGGTAACTATCCCACTCGGTTTTGATTATTACCCAAACCTGATTAATTTAAACCAATATCTGTCTTTTCCCACGCGTCCGTGGTAGATTAAAATTGGTTGATTCGGTTAGACTGCAAGATCGATGTTACCAAGATACTCGAAATACAATTTCTCATTCACCATTTAACCATTTTTCCAACAATCCCTCACAGGAATGGAAATTGGACACAAAAGACTGACTGACTCACGACGACACGACCCGGCTCTAACTCAATGGTTGAATCCAGCGGGATAGGTAGGTGTTACCCATTGAACCTTCCTTTGTGAAATACATTGACTTTACTGGCTAATTAGTAGACTCGATGTCCTTGAACTACCTCGCCGCCCATTTAGACGATGATGTACTTCACACTAAATTCTTTCGGATGTTATTCAGTTCTCATTAGTATGTTCATATGGCCTTGAACATCAACCTGGTTCTGCGAGAATTTAAGAAATTAAGCCCCCACAATTCCCCTGAAATGGCCCTACTTCACTCTAACATAGGTGATTCATTTCTCTAGAATCATTAAAAGTTATATGCTTCTCCTTTATTTCCATCACTATTCATACAAGAATGGGTTAGTGTTACCCCCACAGTGATCACCTTCTGTTTATCCAATTAGGTCGTCCCATTGAACTTAGATCTTGGGATCTCCAATCAACTAAGTTGGGTTTTCCTTCGAATAAACTTACATCTTCATGAGATTTAGTCCCATTCTTGCGATAACTTCTGCATTGTTTCTTGATTTAGACCTTTCGTCAACGGATCCGCTAGGTTATCCTTAGACTTTATGTAGTCAAGAGAGATAACTCATGTTGCAAGAAGTTGGTGAATGGTATTATGTCTTCGACGTATATGTCTAGACTTACCATTGTACATAACATTTTGCGCCCTACCTATTACCGATTGACAATCACAATGTAGCAAATTGCCGGCATAGGTTTGGGCCATCCTGGAATGTCCTCTACAAATTGACGTATCCACTCGGCTTCTTCACCATATTTATCTAGAGCTATAAACTCATATTCCATTGTGGATCTAGCAATCAAGGTTTGTTCTGAAGATTTCCAGGATACAGTACCCACCACCTAACGTGAATACAAATCCACTAGTAGATTTTGAATCTTTAATATCAGATATCTAGTTAGCGTCATTGTATTCTTCAATCACAGCGGGATATCTGGTATAGTGTAATCCATATGTTCGTGTGTAACGTAGATACCTAAGTACTCTAGTTATCCCTTTCCAATGTTCTGTATTAAGATTACTCGTGTACCGACTTAGTCTGCTAACGGTAAATGCTAAGTCTTGTCTGGTACAGCTCATTAAATACATTAAACTTTCTATAATCCTTGAATATTCAACTTGAGCTACGCTCTCACCTTGATTCTTAGTTAAATGTTGACTTGTATTGATCGGTGTTTTAGCTTTGGCAGAATCATCTTTATTGATTTTTTCAAGGATTTTGTCCACATAGTATGATTGACTCAACACGAGTCCATCTTGTGTTCTAGCGATTTTCACACTAAGGATAACGTTTTCCGGTCCCATATCTTTCATGTCAAAGTTGGACTTTAACAGATCTTTTGTTGATTTAATATCGTGTCGTTACTTTCGGCAATCAATATGTCGTCAACGTAAAGACATAAGATAACATAACCAACATTAGTGATTTTTGAATATACACACTTGTCACATTCATTGATATTAAACCCGCAATTTAAGATGACACGATCGAATCTTTCATGCCATTGTTTAGGGGCCTGTTTTAAACCATATAATAATTTAACCAGTTTACACACCTTATGTTCTTGATCTGAAGGTGAAAACCCTTCAGGTTGTTCCATGTAAATTTCTTCTTCTAAATTTCTATCTAGAAAAGCTGTCTTTACATCAATTTGATGTACCTCCAGGTTTTGTAAAGTTGTAATGGCAAGAACCAGTCGAATCGAGGTTATTCTCGTCACAGGAGAATATGTATCAAAATAATCAAGACCTTTTTTTTTGTTTGTAACACTTGATTACTAACCGAGCCTTGTACTTGTCGATCGTTCCATCAACTTTCATTTTCCTTTTGAATATCCATTTGTAACCCAAAGGTTTTGATCTTGGTGGAAGATTCACTAATTCCCATGTATGATTCTGTAGAATTGAATCAATCTCACTTTTAATTGCTTCTCTCCACAAAGGTCCTTCGGGTGAGCTTATAGCTTCTTGGAAACTTTGGGGTTCAACCTCTAAGATGTATGTGAGAAAGTCGGAGCCAAATGATTTCTCAATTCTTGGTCAGTTACTCCGTCTGGGTTCATTTTCTGCTTCTTCCTCAACATCAGTTTCTAGTCCATGATCATTGTCATAAATTGTATCATGGTCAATTTTTGGGGTAATATTATTTCCTTTATACAAATAAGGAAATATAATTTCAAAAAACGAGGCATTGCTCGATTCAATTATTGTATTCTTGTGTACATCTGATATTTTCGAAACATATACTAAGAATCGATAGGCACTATTGTTGCTGGAATAACCGATAAAAATCCCATCAACAGTTTTAGGTCCAATTCAAACTCGTTTGGGGTTTGGAATCGTCACTTTTGCGAGACACTCCCACACTCTTAAATATTTAGAGGATGGCTTTCGGCCAATCCACATCTCATATGGAGTCTTTTCCATATTTTTCCGAGATACCTAATTTAAAATATGATTAGCTGAAAGTATAGCCTCCCCCACATATTCTGAGATAATCCAGAACTTAGCAACATGGCATTAACCATTTCTTTTAAGGTGAGATTCCTACGCTCGGCAATTCCATTCTGTTGAGGTGAATATGGTGCGCGAATTCCATGACTTGTACAATATTCAGCAAAAGGATGTTCATATTCGCCACCTCTATCACTTCTTAGCACCTTAATTTTCCTGTTGAGTTGAGTTTCCAGTTCCGTTTTATAAATGATAAACTTATCTATCGCTTCGTCTTTGCTTTTAAGCAAGTAGACGTAGCAAAATTGTGTACAATCATCCATGAATGTGATGAAGTATTTATTACCACCTCTAGTTTGGATTGATTTTAAATCACATATATCTGTGTGAATCAGATCAAGGAGTTCCGTATTTCTTTTTTTATTTGAACGATAATCTCGTCAATTTTGCTTCAACCCATGTTTCACTATATGTTGAATCTTTTCAAAATTCGGGTATGTGATTTTGTTTACTTAAAGGACGAAGAAAGTCAAAATTTATGTGACCAAGTCTACCATACCACAAAATTGAAGACTCGAGCAAGTAAACAGAAACATTCTTCATTTTATTAACGATCATTACATTGAGCTTAAACAGCCCATGTACAACATAAACTTTTCCAATAAACACACTGTTCTTAGTAAGAGTAAACTTATCAGATTCAAACACCATACATAAACCGTTTTTGTTGAGAAGACTTCCCGAAACTAGATTCTTCCGAATCTTCGGCACGTAAAGAACGTTGTTGAGTGTCAACTCTTTCACACTATCATGAGGATGATCTTCCCACTTCCATTGATCTTTGTGGTCGATGAGTTCCCCAAGAACAACTTCCCACCTTCTCCAACCTCTTCAAGAGTGTTAAACAGTTTCCTTGTTCGAACAAACGTGGTGAGTCGCACCAGTATCGATCCACCATTCTCGAGCGTTCGATACCATCAGATTGACTTCAGACACCATCGCGGCCAAGTCCATTTCTTCCACATATTTAGTGACGCCATCAACCAAATTAGCATGTTTAACTTTCTTCGAAAGTCTACATTCGAATTCCTTATGACCAATCTTCCCACAGTTGTAGCATTTGTCAAGGAATTTCTTCTTATGGATTCCTCCCTTGGCTTCCAAGTCACGACCTTTCCCTTTGTCTTTTCTTTTGGAACCAGCACCTTTCTCAAACATCTTTTTGGAGGAGTGACTATGCTCCACAATGTTAGCTTTTTTCGAATTTGATGTATGAATCTTTTTCATTGCTAACCTATTATCTTCCTCAATTCGGAGCCTTCAGATGAGGTCTTCGAGAGTCATCTCCTTCCGTTTATGCTTTAGGTAATTCCTAAAAAGTTGATCCAAGATGGAAGAAGTTTCTCGATCACCGATGAAACCTTGAGTGACTCGGGTAACCCCATCCCTCCAGCTTCAATTTGATGGATGATAAGCTGGAGTTCTTGCACTTGATCATTTATGATGATTGTATCAACCATTAGGAAATCAAAAAAATTGAGCCGCTATGAACTTTTTAGTACCAACGTTCTTGATTTTATATTTCTGTTCAAGTGATTCCCAAAGTTCTTTCGCGGAGTTACTCCCACTATACACGGTATACAAGTTATCCGCTAATCCGTTCAACAGATAGTTGCGACATACATATTCAGCTACTTTTCAAGCATTAAGCAATCAAAGCTTTGTCATCTCTCTCCACAAATTCAGGGGCATCCTCGATTAAATATCGGGCCAAATTTAGTGTGGTCAGATAGAAGAGCATCTTCTGCTGCCATGTTGCAAAATTCACTCCGGTTAACTTTTCTGGTTTTTCAAGGTGGTTAGGTGGGAAAGTCATTGTTGCTACAACAGTTGGTATTGATTGGTTTCCCCACTGGAGGCACGATTGAGGGTCCTTCCATGTTCAGTGGTGCTCTAGTTGTAGGCATGGATTGATCTCCAACAGGAATTGTCAACCCAACTCCGAGAGTTTCAGTCTCATTTGCCATGTTTAAAAAGTTTTCCGCAGTTACATAAACCAAATTAGTTATCCAGATGTTAAAATATAAAATTAAGGTTCAATGATAGCATTTGCTTACGAACCACAAAAGCAATCTTTTCCACCAAATTCCTAAACACCTAAGACTGTCTTATATATCACATGCAATTATCAATCATTCACATATACTATAATTAGTATACAACCACCAGAAAAAAATATACACATTTGACTCCCATACAAAGCATGCAACTAAAGACAAAAAAATAGTAATATTTTAAGAGTAGAGTTATTAATTAAGCCGACAAACAAACCAACCCATATTTAATTACTCATACATGTTTTCAACACTCTGACACAATTAACTCTCCATTACTATCATGTATGAAGTTAAATTAAATTTCACCTACACTAAAAATAAAGAAAAGAATCTAAACATGTATACGCAGAGAATTTGGAATCATGAAAATAGATGAAACAAAAAATCAACAAAGAATTCATGAGGCATCATGCATGGAAGAAGGGTAAAGAAGAGTTAAAACAAGTATGAAAATCAAGCATGTAAAGCACTGCCACGAAAAGAAAACGACATGCATGTATCTTGTAACTCTGTGAACACCAAGTTAGACAACCAACCGCATACCAAAGTAGAAAGGAATCTATCTTAAGATTGTTAACCAATATTGACTAAAATAGTGTAGATAGATGTTACAAAATGAAATATGTCGAGGCAAGTGTTTGACACAATTTCCTTAAGATAGATTCGTTCTCTCTACGAAGCGTCTACATCACAGGATACAATGACAGGAACAACACGTCATGCTGCCGAACTCGAATTACACCTGAGCTGGACCTTACAAGACTCACGAAGAAGAAGAAAAGGATGAAGAAGAAGAAGATGAAGAGAAAGAAGAAGAAGAAGATAAAGAAGAAAAAAAGAAGAAGAAGAAGATAATGAAGAAGAAGAAGATGAAGAAGAAGATAATGATGAAGAAGAAGATGAAGAAGATGAAGAAGAAGAAAAATAAGATGAAGAAGAAGAAGATGAAGAAAAAGAAGAAGAAGAAAAAGATGATGAAGAAGAAGAAGAAGAAGAAGATGATGAAGAAAAAGAAGAAGAAGAAGATGATGAAGAAGAAGAAGATGATGAAGAAGAAGAAAAAGAAGAAAAAAGAACAAAAAGAAAAAGATGATGAAGAAGAAGAAGAAGATGATGAAGAAGAAGATGAAGAAGAAGAAGAAGAAAAAAAGAAGAAGAAGATTAGGACTTGGGACGAACAGAGAATAGTAGGGGAATTAAATTCTATAGAATGCCATCTCTTGTTATTCTCCCACCAAATGAAAACTACCACAATATATAGAGGCTATAGAGTGGCAGACAACCTATTTAAAGGTTTTGCAGATCACAAACTTTCATGACCGTTTGTAAACGGTGCTTGCATTATCATTACATGATGAGGTGATGTAGAGACAAGTAGCAAGCTATCAATCAATGCTACAACAGTCCCATGAATTCAATTAAATAGGAGAGTGTTGGTAACTATCCCACTCGGTTCCGATTATTATCCAAATCTGATTAATTTAAACCAATATCTGTCTTTTCCCACGCGTCTGTGGTAAACTAAAATTATTTGATTCGGTCAGAGTGCAAGATCGATGTTGCCAAGATACTCGAAATACAATTTCTCATTCACCCTTTCACCATTTCTCCAACATCGAACACCAAGAAATCCACTAATGATGGATGAAAGAACAAAAGCAGAAGCCAAGAAGGAAGTCAGTGATCCTTCACATCCTTGTGGGCATAGACTTGCCAGCAACATTGAGAAAGACAAGAGTTTGAACTGCGTGAATGTTTCAGCTAAACCGGAAAAGCAAAGAGCAAATAACTCATTGGCAATCCCTATCTTAACATTGATCTTCCTCATGAGGACAAAGTCTAGAAGAAGTGAAGCAGCATACACAACCTGGACAGTGCCGACCAGTTTTCTCCTGGGAAGTTCTTTCCATTACCGGTCAAAGAGAACGGTAATGGAAAGAAGCATCAGCGGCCAATTACCTTAGACAATCCAATGACTGAAGGGTCAAGATTTAAACATTGAGTCTGATAGTAGAACACCAAGCCTGAAAGAACAAGAACCATGGCAATGGAAGCCACCATCTACATCAAGGGACGAGAAATCCTATCATCGCTTAATGCCATCTTAAGATTGCTTATCTGATATGCAATGCTCTCCCATAATGACTTCCCAGCAACAACAGGGTCAGGTTCTTGTGACAGACCGAGAGATTCCTCTTTGGAAACTAATGAACTAGCAAGTTGTAGAGACAACAAAATTACAAACATGGTTTTGGAGGCTGTCTTTTGCAAGAAGATGCCATCAAGTAAGTTGCCTAGGACTCCACCACTGGCTAAAGCCATGAATGCGTAGGATTAGAGGCCGCATATTCTGTGTTTTGGCCATACTCGGAAACAAGAGCATCCGTAGCAACTTTAGTGACCGAAGCACCAACGTTGCTTAGAAGGATGCATGCCATGAGTATAGGAAGAGCTTTCTGTGCAGGAGGAAACAATGCCAAGAAACCCCAAGCTAACACTTGCAAACAAACTGAAAAACAAAGTAATGAAAATGGAAATCTTCCATCAATTGAAGCCTGAAAATATTATACAATAAAGAAAAGGAGAGTAAAAAAGGGAAAGAACGAACCTCCAATTTGAATGTAGGGTATTCTGTGAGCTCCAGCAATGTAAATAGCATCAGAGAGAAGGTCAAAGAGAGGCTTGGCGACCAGGGTCGTCCAATGAAATTCGGAGGCCCTATGCTGAAATCTGAATGTGGCCTTATTAATATTAATAAAAAATATTATAAACAATTTATTATAGATCTATTAATTTACTTATTATATTTGAAATAAAATATAAATAAAGGTTAATTGTACAAAAAATTGAATCAAAACTTTAACCTATAAAGAAAATAATATTAAGTAAATATAAAAAATAGGCTCAAACCCTTTTGATCTTGTGCTCTTATTATAGATAATGAAAGAAAAATAATAAAAATGAAATTAGTGAGAATTAAATAAGCATCCTTATGTAGTAGTTTTTGCCACATTTTCATTGCACCAACAAACTCTTTGTGACTTTTTTTTTCAATTATACTGTTAATTATAAAATAATTTTATTTGATACTTTATAAAATTAGCAGAATATTGGACAAACTGCAATAGGGAAGGATGAAAATTAAGATTGTTAGCCATGTGGAAGTTGAGACCTAACCATGAGACCCTCTTAACCCTTGCATCCAACACCCAAACCCACACAACATAATCATCTGTTCCCAACCCAATTGGCCACTAAAGCCACTACTTCCTCCTGCCCGCATCTTCTATCTCCACCATCGCCCTTAACATTACTGCTCTTTCGTTTCTCTTTGGTATGGCCGGTAAGTCGAGCGGGGTTAACCACAATGGGCTCGGAATAAGCCGACGACGTGTGTGTAGTGGGGCCAGACAAATGGGTGGATAAAATATATTGGATCGATAATATCGTGCCATGTGTCATGAGTACTCACGTCGGTAGTCGTTATTATAGGACAAACAAATTAAATATCAGCAACGTCGGACGTGCCTTCTAGCCCCAAAGCCACACTTGTAGAAATTGCTAGCTTTGTTGTCTGTTGATTGGATTCTCAGGTTTTATTAAAGATCTAGATATCTACACCCATGAGTCCATGACCTTTGGGTGATCGACCAGATCCCACACTTCATATTAGATGATTAGATGTTGTCGAACAACGTCAATCAATATTCTAAAATCGATCTTTTACCGTTGTTCATCATTTTTTTTAAAATTGTCAACATTGCAAGTGACTGTGAGTCTGTATAGCTGCACTATCATCTTGGTGAGTTAACCAAACATAATGAAGCGGTCGAGTATCATGGTTTTACAATCGTCTATATAGCTGCACTTAGCTAATGTCATATTATCTCATGACTGGTGTGTAGCTCCGTCAAAATTTGTTCTTTCTTGGTCTTCGATTGAGACCAGCAGACAACCTCGGAAAAAACCAAGGCTTTGTGCTCTTCCCTTTCGTTTTCGTTTTAGTTTTTTTTTTTTCAAAAACAATATTAGATATGTCAAAGTGCTAACAAAAAAAGAGAAATCTCACAACATATATGTAAGACTCTCCTCCGCTAGGAGCTAGCTGGCATTTCAAACAATAGCTATCGTCAATTAGGCTCCAATCCATACCATCAACTAGCAAATCCACCTCATGTTTGTATAACAACTGATCATACAAGAAGAGCGCAAAAGTTGAATGAATGTGGAAGCTTGTTCCGGATCTGCCTCTTATCCCTACGCTCAAACGTATATGATGTTTGTATTGTCCGGTAACGAAAAAGACAACGAAAAAGCCCGTCTAGCTCAATTGGTAGAGCGCAAGGCTCTTAACCTTGTGCCCCATGGTGGGCAAATTGTTTTTTTCCCTACTCTCAACATTTCCTACTCAACTTTCAGCCACAGTGACTCAAGAGATTTTCCCTTCCAGATTCACACTTCACAGCACGTACAGCACACATTCCCCTCACCCAGCTATGGACCAACTGTAGCGTACATTTTATACCAACACACTCTTTATTACAATGAGTAAATGACAGCAGGCAGAAGGCTTATGCCATTTAAATCCCAGTATATCCAAGAAGATGATTTTTGAATTCATATACCTCCCTTACAAACCGAATCCTATTCTCTAGCAATTAGAGACAATCTCTTCCGACCAAGATGCTTATTCATTCTATGTGGCCAAAGAGATCCAAGTTGCTGTTAAGTTTTCTGATTCTGAGCAATCCCGCCAGTGTCAGAAAATCATGGCAGCAAGTTGAAATTCGTCTCTAACACTGACTGAACTTCAACTAAGGATGACACTTTGAAATCTGGTTTGAGATCCAACTCCGCAAAATCTGCAGAACTATACCTCTCTTTTTCGTCAAGCAAACATGTAAATGCACCAGCCCGCTTCCCACAACCCACCTGAAATAGTACCACACACGATGACCCTTGTTAATACTAGGCTTGGCATGAGTTAACGATCTTCCCAATGATCAAAGATACATATGTAAACCGACACAACAACTGAATGCCACAGATGCAGTCCTCAGAAATGAAGGGAAACTGAATATCGCCAAGCATCAATTGAAAGCATTCTAATATTTACATCAAAATGTTTGCTCTTGCTTTCCTACATTAATTCAAGATAGATAAATGAATGCAGTGCACAGGTAATGTATAAGTGTATAACCAAAAAAGAAGAGGAATAGAGGATGCAGATGGCACACTCACATCATCTTTAAGGCTGTCACCGACCATTATGACCTCATCAGGCTGAACATCCCATGTTGAACAGATATTTAGTAGAGGAGCTGGATCGGGTTTATAAGGACAGAACTCCCTGCTCAATGCTGGAGAAAAACTCATCTGCAGCAATAACCAACAGTACAAAAGATTGAGGGGATTCCCATAGATCAAGTACTGTTTTTCGGAAATTGGATCAATACTAATACAGCTTTTTTTACCCAGAACCCCCACCATTCAATCAATCACAAGTCGAAAAAAAGGGCAGATAGATATCATATGGTTGTGTTCATGTCAACAAGATGAGAACTCTAATAGTAGTAGGGGCGGCAGTGTCCTAATGAAGTTTATCGCAACATCCACAATAGCTACAATATGAAACTCTAGCCTTGTTGTAATAATACAATATGATAAGCGAAAAGAACACAGAAATGAATCACAAAAGCTTATATATTCCATGCCCATTTCAACACTTGACATTTTACGCTTTAACAAGGGAACTTACCCCAAATCGAGAATGAAAAAGATCAACCGCTTCCTTGAAGTTACGAGTGATTAACCCCCGCCTGAAGAATTAGAACTAAGAAACATTTCATGACATAACTTCTCATGCATCTCAGCGAAGTAACCAAAGACAGCATAACTTTCAATTAAGTAGCCAGACCTGATTTTCTTCGAATCCAGAAACCCACATAGCTCCGCAGCACCTGCATAACAGTAAAACCGCCAATGTAGCTTCAAGTTTGAGAAATAAAAGCGACACAATCCGCAATCCGTACACTAACCAGGCATAATTTGGAGGCGGTCGAGCCCCTGGCGCTCGTAATCGACGATGATCTCGTAAGCCTTCCGCTGGCGGTCGGGACTCCAGTTCTCGATGTGGTGAAGAATGTCGATGCCGGTAGGATTCTCTGCCCTGATTCTCTGGTACTCGCCCTCTCCGAGAACAGCTTTGTACATTGCAGAGAAATCAATTGCAGGGACCGTTAGGGTTCCGTCCATGTCGAAGACGACGCCTCTGATGCGAGCTCTGGCGGCGGGAGTGGCGGTGGACATAGCGAGACGAGAAATTGGGGATGGACAGCGCTTGGGATAGAGAGAAAGGAGCGATTTGAAGATAAGAGATTGCATAATTTTGTACGGTCCAATTATTTATAGAACTTGGGTGGATATTTTGTGCCGGCAGGAAAGAGACCGACCGACTGTCTGACGGAGGAAGCTCAAAATGGCAGTTGATTGATTAACTAACAACGGTTGGAGATTTCTCATTATTCAACCACTCTCCAATCCTTCTCATTCTTCTTCGCGATTTATTCGATTCTGTATGCCAATTCAATTTTAGTAATCTTTTGTATTTTAATTCTATATAATGTTTATGATTATCTGTATGCTTCTTTATCACGCTAATAACTTTTTTTGAGGGTGGCTCATTTGCATGAGTATTAAGTAGCCTTTATTTCTTCGAGTTGGAAGATAAAAAATAGAGTCGAGAAATGGCTGCATCTTGATTGATTGGACTCTCTTTTTAGTGGTAACCGTCCCCACATTTTTATTAACAAATTCATTACTAATTTGGACGATCTTTTATTCGTCATCGCTTATCATTACAGAATTTAAGAGAAACAATAAGGTAGAAACATAGATCAATTGATTGGAATAAGGAGAAATAGATGGTGGAGACAAATATGGTAAAGACAGATATCAAGTTTCGTCAAACCAACTTACTTTTTCAATTGATTAGATGATTGTCTGCAGTGTTGAGGGTGTTGATTGTTGCAGCCTTGTGGACGTGCAAGAGATGAGAGGTTGAGAAAGAGCTTTGAGAGGATTAGGTCATTTAAGAGGAGTAAATCTTAGGGTCTTACTTTTCTGGGAATATGGGCCTAAAGCCCATACAACAATAACACATAACAAAGCACCGTGTGTGTGTGTGTGCAGTGCAGATTAGGCAGTACTAATTAGTAATGACTAATTAGGTGAGGGTAGCGTAATACGATAATATTGAAGCCAAATTCCGAACTCATTCAGAGTTCGGGTCGGGATCTGAAATACTCGACACCCGATACCCAAACTTCCAGCTCTACCTGACCGTGGATCCGGACTCCTAGCGAGACCTAGCTGAATACATTTATGGGCTTATGCGAACTCCAAGAGCTCTATTGGCCCATATGCTTTTAGTCCTTAGTCCTTAGTCCTTAGTCCTTACCAACCCTATTTTCATGGCCCAAGAGATTACTTGCCAGTGCAACACCCCAACTTTCTTCCAAAGCCGAAACGAGAAAATTAAAGAAAAGTATTAAATATTTATGAAATTTAACGACACAGTTCCAGTTGAAAGCTTAAACCCTTTGGCGAAGTAGAGCTCCTCCTAATGGCGGCCGCTTCACCTCCACAGCAGCAACCGTCGGCTTCCAAATCGTCTAACAAGAAGATGAAGAGAAAGCGAGGTCGTAAAAACCCAGAGCTCGACATAATCGACTCACTTCAATGGAAATCGTCTATCCCTGAGGGCGAAGACCATCTGTCCGCAGTCCTCGGCACTGGCAATGACTTTGAAGGAGGTTCGCCATCTTAATAACTCTCTCTATCTCAATACCTCAATTATTAACTATTCTAAGCCAGAGGGTTGTATCTCATGTTTAATTTGTTTGTCCTGATGATTTTGAATGTCCATCACAAAAAATTTGTATGAACAATGAGCATGTTTGTTTTAAAAGGCTATTTGTTTCGTGTTATACTTACGTCGTTTGAGTTTGAGTTTGCTGCAGTGTTTGTAACTATTCGACAACGGTGCAGGTTTTCTCTCGCTTGAGGAGATTGAAGAGGTTGATTATGGGCTGTCGATTCCGGAACCTGATAAGAAGAAATCAAAGTCCACTAAACGGAAGCGTGCTGCAGATTCAGCTGATGGTGTTGATCAGAATGTAGAGGAGAAGAAGAATAAAAAGAAGAAACCAAAAGAGAAGAAAAAGAAACCGAAGAAGGATACGATAACTGAGGCAAATGAACTTGAGTTAAACGAGGCAGAAACTGGTTGGTGCCTCTTCGTGATTTTTTTGGTTTCTGTTCTTTTCTTTTTGTCTATTTAACTTTTTAGTGGATGTTGATACACAACATTGACTTGCTCTTTAATTACTTGTGGAACTCCATTGTTCATGCAGAACAATACCATTTGGTTTATCGATTCTACAGATTACCATGGTGAATATTTAACGCTCTGTTAACCAAGGATTTCTAGCTCTTACATAGGTGTATTGTATTTGTAGTTACCAGCGGTAATGGGGATGCTGAAGAAACCGCAGTTGACGAGGAAGATTTTTATGCATGGAATGAATTGAGGCTCCATCCAGTACTCATGAAATCAATCTACAGGCTTGGTTTCAAGGAACCAACAGAGATCCAGAAAGCTTGTATTCCTGCAGCGGCTCATCAAGGGAAGGTCAGTTTGGTTTGGTGTTGTTTTTGTCTGCTAACATCATGAGAAGTTTCTGGATGTGTGATGGCCAAGATGACTGTTCATTCTATGGTAGGATGTTATTGGTGCTGCAGAAACGGGTTCTGGCAAAACGCTTGCCTTCGGATTGCCCGTTCTGCAACGTCTACTAGAAGAACGGGATAAAGCTGAGAAGCTGCTTGATGGAAATGGGGAGGAAGTTGAAAAGTATGCACCTACAGGAGTTTTGCGTGCTCTAATCATCACCCCAACTAGGGAACTTGCTATTCAGGTAACTATACATTACAATTTCTGCAACGGGTTACTTCCATTCAAATGTCATTTCTATATGAAACTAAAGTTCAAGCTTGCTGTTTTGTGGGAATGATGAACTGAGTTCAATATTCTAGATAGGTGATCTTGGCCCCAAGTTTTGAACTGAAAAGACCGAGTTTGATTATGTTATTTAGTTTCAGTTTCACTGTTTTTTTTTTGTTCGGGACTGATCCAGTTTAGTAGACAGCATGCTCCTGATGCACCAATCACTGCCTCTTTCAACTCTCTTCTTTCCAGTTTAGGAAGTAATGTAACATTTTACATGTTAGATCCTCTTATTGATATAAATTTTTCAATATACATCTCTTGCCTGGTTATTTAACCTGGCGAATATCTTACTCAATTAAATGGGAGTTGCATACATGGGTGTCTTTGACTAGGTTACTGATCATCTCAAGGAAGCATCTAAAGGGATCAATGTTAGAGTGATTCCAATTGTCGGTGGAATGTCAACTGAGAAACAGGAAAGGCTTCTAAGAGGAAGGCCTGAGATCATTGTTGGAACTCCTGGGCGATTATGGGAACTTATGTCAGGGGGAGAGGAGCATCTTGTTGAAGTTAGTGCTGATCACTTTGTATATTAAAGACTCTGCATGCATAAAAATTACTTTATTTGATATTCTTTTATTCTAACAACATGATACACTGCGTAATTTTACCGTGCAGTTGCATTCCTTGTCGTTCTTCGTGCTGGATGAAGCTGATAGAATGATTGAAAATGGACATTTTCGTGAGCTGCAGTCTATTATAGATATGCTGCCGATGTCCAGTAACTCTGCTACCGATCAGTCTCAAGATACAGAAACTTGTGTAACAGAGTCCAGCTTGCAGAGAAAGAAAAGACAAACCTTTGTCTTTTCCGCCACATTAGCATTAACTGCTGATTTTCGCAAGAAACTAAAATGTGGATCAGTGAAATCGAAACAAAAAATGTCTGATGAGCTTAATTCTATTGAAAACCTCTCAGAACGTGCGGGAATGAGACCTAATGTTGCCATCTTTGATTTGACAAATGCATCAGTCATGACGAGCAAGCTTGCAGAATCATTTATTGAGTATGTAATTCATAACCAATAGCTGTTTGACCAAATAGTTTGTATTTTTGTACTGCATGCCATAGTGTTAAACTTGATCGAAGAATAGTTGTGTTTATTATGCACGGTCTTGTCAGTATTTGCCAGTGTTATTATATCCTCAGGTCGCATAATGCTTCTGTTCTGTATTGTGTTTGGGTGGGCAGGTGCGCTGAAGAGGATAAAGATGCTTATCTGTATTATTTATTGAGTGTACATGGACAAGGCCGCACCATTGTTTTCTGTACTTCAATTGCAGCATTGCGTCATATTTCTTCCCTTCTGCGAATCCTTGGAATCAATGTTGCGACACTTCATGCTCAGATGCAGCAACGAGCTCGTTTGAAGGTATCCATGTTTTCTTGTTTCCCGAGTAGTATTCTTTTCAGTATCTTTTTGTAGGTGAATATGAATTTCACAATCACTCTTCTAAAATTTACAAAACATACTGAAAGATGAAGTTCAAATTCCCATTGTTAAATCAACTCGATATGTAATCAAAGTGGAATAGAATACAGCATGCTTTAGAGACATATTAGAGGTGGTTTAAAAACCTAGTAAACTGCTTCCCTGTTTTTTACTTCAACTGTCCCGTGACATGGTCCATTAATCAATGCAGGCAATTGACCGTTTTCGATCCAGTGGACATGGCATACTTATTGCCACAGATGTTGCAGCAAGAGGGCTTGATATTCCTGGTGTTCGAACTGTTATTCATTATCAGCTTCCTCATTCAGCAGAAGTAAATATTAGAAATTTCTTCTCAATACCCTCAATTTTTTGTTGGCTTTTTGCATCTTGTTCAGTATATCTTGGCCTTTGGTGTAGGTTTACGTTCACAGAAGTGGAAGGACAGCAAGAGCTTCTGCTGATGGTTGCAGTATTGCTCTCATCTCATCAAAGGACACCTCAAAATTTGCATCACTTTGTAAATCATTTTCTAAGGTAGTAGTTGCTCATGTCGTGAGAGCTTCATCTTACGATGGTGTCTTAACCAATTAAGTTTAAGCATTTGACTCTTTCCACAGGAAAGCTTTCAACGATTTCCGTTGGACGAGTCCTACATGCCAGAGGTGATGAAACGATTGTCTCTAGCACGTCAAATGGACAAGATTTCACGGAAAGAATCTCAGGTCTTAATCTATTAGCTTAATAGTGTTTCATCATATGTTTCGATATGTTTAACCTTTGGAAGTTTGAAAGGGATGTTTATTTGAAGCTAATATACTGTGAATTGTAAGTTAATATTTGACATTCATTTGTGTAGGAAAAGGCAACAAAATCCTGGTTTGAGAGGAACGCAGAATCAATTGAGTTAGTTATAGACGAGGATGACAGTGAGGATGAAAGAGTGAAGCACCATAAACAAAAGAAAGCTACCTCAACTCAGCTAAAAGCCCTGCAGCAGGTAATGCATATCTTTTACTCAAGTCTTGGTCTGCCTGAAAAATTGGATCAAGTCTGTGTGATAACTGTTTCTTAATCTATCTGACAGGAACTCAATGCACTACTTTCACGTCCCTTGCAACCCAAGTCATTCTCACATCGGTATTTGGCCGGGGTAATTGCCTGCTGCATCTTTTATATTGAGAGCCCTTGATAATTATTTTGTGACTAAATGATATACTTGCCGGAAATTAATAACTGCATCTTCAATAATATATGCATCAGGCTGGCGTTTCACTAGTCCTTCAAAAACAAATTGAAGAAATGGGAAGGCAGAAGATGATGAGCAGAAGTGGAATGGGAGACAACAAGAGAAGGAAAATGGTTGTGATCGGTCAGGATTGCATAGAACCGCTCCAAGCGCTCCGCAGTGGCGGTCATGAAGTAAGTGGTGTTCATCTAAGACAATTTTAATCCTTTGTTGCAATTGGTTCAGGCCTAGTCTAATCAATTGACATTGTTATTTTTCATCCGAGCGCAGGTTCGTATGGACACGAAGGAGGTGGCCGAGAAACGAAAAAGCATGGAGAATTTAAGGAGAAAGAGGAAGGAAGAAAAGAAGCGTATGCACTTTTCTCCTACCCATTTGTTGCGTTTTCTATTTCATTTCATGGCTGCAGCTGCAAACATAGTAGCCATAGATAGACATTGCTAGGGAAACCGTGTTCAAATATTGTTGAATTCATATGGGTATCAGGTAAACGAGATCAGCGTAGGGATAAAAAGAAGCAGCTAAAAGGAGGCAATGACTGAAGATAAAGATGAAAGCAGATAACTCGATGGTCCAGCATCCAAGTTGTGGACATTACAGTTGAGGAAGAATTTCATCTGGGCGTGAAGACTGGTCCACCGTTCCCATTAAAAGGCTTTGACAATTCTTGGGTTTGAATTTTCAGTACACAGCACAGTTGCAGTAAGAACAGATTGGCGTGCCTGGGGGTCAAGAAATTTGTAGAACATTTAAATGAAAATGCTTATTATAATGATTTTAATCTGGGTGATGTAAGTTGTATGGGTTGACTTTATAGCCAGTCAACTGTTTGGGGTCGGTTGATTCCATTTCACATTCAACTAACTGAATGAATATGGATAGATAAATAAATATGAGAGACGACTTTGAACCCACGAAAAAGCATGTCATTTGGAGAGCTGCTGCATTATATCTTTGATATTTTCTGTCGTTTACTTTTTCTAATTGGTATTACTTAATGCTGAAGATCGTCGCAACCAGTTGTTTTCTTTTCCTTTCATAACGATTGGAATGAAGGTTGTCTCCTGAATTATATGCTTCATTCCACAGGTTTCTCTTACATATACAAAATATACTTTCGGGCTATCAATAATAAAGGCTTTAAATGCTGGATTCCATAAACTATTGAGATTCACTGATTCAATCAACGATACACTAATATACCGCAAAAGATTCCGGAAATCAGAATCTTCCTGCTTCCACGTGTTTCATTTGTTAAGCCAACTGGCAATTATTTTTTTAACAGGGAAATTAGTTGTTTCAGTGGAAAAAATACTAATAAAATTTATAGTGGAAAGATTTAAACCAAAACAAAAAATGGAAAATATCTCGGGGCAAATATAACCAATCTCCCATTAATTCTCTATTAGTTGAACATGTTTTGAAAGGAAAGAAAATAATATTCAAAGAATCAATCGTAAATGTATTAAATAAATGTCAAATAAACGTTAAAATATTTACCTTTCTAATATTATAACTGTACACAATACATACCATATATGTTCATTTTTGGTAGCCACCATTTAATTTTAAACATATTGAAAATTAGAAACATTGAACCTGCAAAAAATTTATGCCATTTTAGTATAATATAAAATCAAACATAAACAGCCTGTAAACACAAAATTAAATAGTGTAATTAGTTGAAACCTATTTTTTGATATGTAATTAGTTGAAACTAAATAGAATTACATGAGCCTGCCTGCCAACGAAACGTAAGCATATTAAAACTAAAAATCCGTTCCTTTTTCTTCCCCTTATTTAATGTCATCATTCACAGCCTCCTCTTTTGACGAACAAATCTGAGAATCCCGCAACTCCTCTCCACTCCAAACTGTCTCCCTTCTCTCTCTCTCTCTCTCTCTCTCTCTCTCTCTCTCTCTCTCTCTCTCTCTCTCTCTCTCTCTCTCTTTCCTCCCCGGCCGCCACCATGGCTTGTTCGGCCGACGAGCTAGCCCAGCTCTTCGGCCCAAACATCACTAACGCCGCCACGGCCGCCTCCTTCATCTGTTCCAGATTTGACACCACCTCCGACAACTTCCAAGCCACTCAGTTTGCCGTCGACAACACCTACCTCCTCTTTTCCGCCTACCTCGTCTTCTCCATGCAGCTCGGCTTCGCCATGCTCTGCGCCGGCTCCGTCCGCGCCAAGAACACCATGAATATCATGCTCACCAACGTCCTTGACGCTGCGGCTGGTGGCCTCTTCTATTACATGTTCGGATTCGCCTTCGCATTCGGAACCCCTTCCAATGGTTTCATCGGCCGCCACAATTTCGCACTCAAGTCATTCCCTTCCCTCAACTTCGACTACAGCTATTTCCTCTACCAGTGGGCCTTCGCAATCGCCGCCGCCGGAATCACAAGCGGGTCGATTGCAGAGCGTACTCAATTCGTCGCCTATTTGATTTACTCTTCCTTTTTAACCGGGTTCGTTTACCCTGTTGTTTCTCACTGGTTCTGGTCCCCCGATGGTTGGGCCAGCGCCACGAAATCCACAGATCTACTTTTCGGGTCTGGCGTTATCGATTTCGCCGGGTCTGGTGTGGTCCATATGGTCGGTGGAATCGCCGGATTGTGGGGGGCTTTGATTGAGGGACCCAGGATTGGCCGCTTCGGCGGTGCCGGTCGATCCGTGGCGCTCCGTGGCCACAGTGCGTCTCTTGTCGTTCTCGGTACATTTTTATTGTGGTTCGGGTGGTACGGGTTCAATCCTGGGTCGTTCACGAAAATCCTGGCTCCGTATACCGGCGCTGAGGCATACTACGGACAGTGGAGCGCGATCGGGAGGACAGCAGTGACGACTACTCTGGCGGGGTGTACGGCGGCGTTGACTACGCTATTCGGGAAGCGGATCATGTCGGGTCACTGGAACGTGACCGACGTCTGCAACGGGTTGCTGGGCGGGTTCGCGGCTATCACGGCGGGTTGCTCGGTGGTGGAGCCGTGGGCGGCGGTGATCTGCGGGTTCGTAGCGTCGTTGGTGCTGATGGGGTGTAACAAGGTGGCTGAGAAGATGAAATTCGACGACCCACTGGAGGCGGCGCAGCTACACGGCGGGTGCGGTACGTGGGGGGTGATATTCACGGCGCTGTTCGCGACGGAGAAGTACGTGGCGGAGGTTTACCCGAGCATTCCGAACAGGCCGTACGGGCTGTTCATGGGCGGGGGAGGGAAGCTGCTTGCTGCGCATATAATTCAAATAGTGGTGATAATTGGGTGGGTGAGCGCAACGATGGGCCCACTGTTCTACATACTGCACAAGCTGAAGCTGCTGAGGATATCGGCGGAGGATGAGCTGGCGGGTATGGATTTGACCCGACACGGTGGTTTTGCATACATATACCATGACGGGGAGGAATCGGATCAGAAAGGTGGGATTGAGCTGAGTAAGATTGGACCCACGGCTGCGGGTGGTGGAACCCCGACGAGTGGAACAAGTGTGTAATTTTAGGTTTTAGTATTTGGGTGGGTTAATCATCAATCTATTTTGAATTTCATTTATTATTATGAAGTTGTGAAAGGAGGTCGGAATGTAAAGTCTGTTTCTTTTGTTGCTGTGAATTGTGATTGGTGTTAAGGGGATGATGAATACTTGGACTTGACAGAATTGGTTCCGTTTGTTGTTGGTGTTTAGTCATTAAAATAAATTCATTAGCTTGCTTACTCAGTTACATACATCATCATCATAATTCATTAGCTTGGTGCCACTGCCACTTGCTCAACGAGTCGGTCCATGTATTTCATACAGGCTTTAGCCTCTCAGTCCAACTGAGTTCGTTAGTATGCAGCCCAAACAAGAAAAAGCTTTGCAAACCAGAAAAGCAAGAAACGAGAAAATTAACGATAAGAACTGCAACTTAACAACTTCACTAGCTCAGCTCAACCGAAACGGCGGGCCTCTCGCATCTCTCCGCTCGACGGCCATGTCTGTTTTCACAATATCTTCCCTCACTTCTCCCTCACTTCACTACCGTACCTTCCCGCCCGGTCGCCGTCAGGTCCTTTTCTTCTCTCCGGCGACGCCAGCCTTTCTTCTCGTAGGTGTTCGTTAGGCTTGAATTGGAACTGAGAACGACTGTCGTTTTGCTGCAGGTGCTGCCATGGAAATCCATGCCTCTCCTGGTCGTGGATGCTCGTCTACGCCCGCCCTTGCCTGGATTACGGATGATTTCCTCGCGCAATTCGTCGATTCACTCAGCTTGGACTCCTGACGGGAGCGTTTGGAGCCGATTGGCTCTCTACTCCTACTGCAATGAACTTAAATCGAGGAAACACATCGCCGGGGTTTTTGGAGCCGCGAGTTGCTCGGAGGAGTTGGGGAAACGTGCCTCGAAGTTCTTCTTCCAGTTGGCAGTTGCGGCCATGATGGTTACTTCTGTATCTTTTGGCGTTAGCTCTGCTCCGTCGAGTGAGCATTTGACCAATTTCAGGCGACATTATTGGTTGTCTGTGAGTCTGTGACGGTGTTTGGTTATTTATTGACATTGTTTTGGTGTACTGCAGATGCGCTTACCGAAGAGAATCTACTTTTCTTGGAGGCGTGGAGACTGATTGATCGTTCTTATGTGGACAAAACTTTCAATGGACAGAGTTGGTTTCGTTACAGAGAAGATGCACTCCGCAATGAGCCTATGAACACTCGCGAGGAGACGTGTATGATTTCTGTTCCAAGTTTATGTGATTGAAATGATTACCTCAACATTCTCTCTTTAATGTCTAAGTTGCTACAAGTTGCAGTGACTTATCATTTTCTTCTGCCGACAGATGATGCTATAAAGAAGATGGCTGCTTCACTGGATGATCCTTTCACTAGGTTTCTAGAACCTGAGAAGTTGAGGAGCTTGAGGGTATGAGGTAGTTTGAATTGGTTTGATGTATTGCATTTTAGCATAGATGATATCTGTGCACAAACATGAGTTATGGCTTGGAACAGATTAATTGCAATGACTGGGTCATCTCTTAAGCACTTTTTAGTGTTTCTGTGAAGGCAGTCTGGAACAGAAGGCTCTCTTACTGGTGTAGGGCTGTCAATAGGCTATCCAGGTCGATCTGAGGAGTCACCTGCAGGACTGGTTGTCATTTCAGCATCTCCAGGAGGTCCTGCACACAGGGCTGGCATTTTGTCTGGAGATGTAATCATGGCAATAGATGATAAAACCACAGAAAACATGGGTATATATGATGCAGCAGACCGTCTACAGTAAGTATCTAATATCAATTTTCTTTTATTACGTCATACAGCTCCTCTGGCTACTTCTAATCGAAGTGATACATGCAGGACATTTGTTAACCACTTTTATCGTTCTGTTTTTCATTTTCCATTACATGATTACCCTTCTTCTCTGGTTTAGGGGTCCTGAAGGAAGTTTAGTTCAAGTGACTATTCGCAGTGGGGTTGAAGTAAAGCATCTTGCTTTGATGTGAGTTTCTTTCTCTTGCCTGAACAGGAAAGAAAACTGACTGTACATATAGTAGTATTTGTTGCCGTCAAATATTCATCTTCCAGCATCATTGTTTTAGCTAAGCTAACTAGCTGGTTAATGCTTAACAGACGAGAGAAGGTGTCTCTGAATCCCGTCAAGACTAGACTTTGTGAAATTCCTAGATCTGGGAAAGATCCGGCCAAGATAGGATACATCAAACTGAGCTCATTCAGCCAAAATTCTGCAGGTTGGTAGTAAAATAATCAGTCGAACAGGTAGTAAAATAATTAGTCAAACATATAGGAAGGTTTTGAACTTCTAAGACGTGGAACATATTATCACATAGAAACTGAAGGCGTGTTCTCTTTACATTAGTTAGTAGTATTCATGCTCCATTGTGTAGCAGGCTTGGGAGCTTGCTGTAGCTTTTGTTACGCTAATGCTGAAGCATAATAGCTCAGTTGAGCCGACCTGTGTAATGGTCTTATGATGTGGAACTTGGAATTAGATTGATGTTACGCAGGCCTTCAATTTGTTTGCACAATAACGTTCATTCCATAAAGTATGAGCTCTTTCGAATGTATAAGGCTGTTAATGAAAATCTCTTTCTGGTAATGAGTCACTGTACACTGATTTTTCCTATTCTTGGTCGGCTATGCAATATTTTTCTGTCCTTGCAGGCGCCGTGAAGAAAGCTGTGAATAGTTTTAAGAGTGATGGCGTGAATACTTTTGTTTTAGACCTTCGAAATAATAGGTGATTGGCTTTCTTGAACTTGGTCCTCTGTAGTATACATGCGTTGTCTCTAAACTCATGAATTTGCTGCAGTGGCGGACTGTTCCCGGAAGGAGTTGAAATTGCCAAGATTTGGTAAGTTAATGAACTTGAGGGCATTCCCTCATTGGGTTGAATCATCCGATACTGCTTTCTGCATCTCGTTGGCTGAATTTGTTTGATCTGTTGTTACTATTTTCAGGTTAGACAAAGGCGTGATTGTCTATGTTTGCGACAGCCGTGGTGTTCGAGACATATATGACACTGATGGAACTGGCGCACTCGTAACATCGGACCCATTAACTGTTCTGGTGCATATGTCTTCTTGTGCTGATATAGTTTTAAAATATTACTCATTTCCAGATGAATAAGCAGTTTGAGTAACGTCTGCTTTCTGAATATGGATTAGGTAAACAAAGGGACTGCAAGTGCAAGTGAAATACTAGCTGGTGCATTGAAGGACAACAAACGAGCTGTGTTGTACGGAGAGCCCACGTTTGGCAAAGGGTAACCTAACTTTCCTCTTTCTCCCAAAAGTATGCTCCAACTCCTACTCAGAAAATGTTATATTCGTAATGGCTCCCGAATCCTTGGTATTTGTTGCAGCAAAATTCAGTCTGTTTTCCAGCTATCCGATGGATCGGGTTTGGTTGTTACAATTGCTCGTTACCAGACACCTGCTCACATTGACATTGATAAGGTCGATTTCTTCATATTGATTGATCAGTCCTACGTCGAACTTTAGACTTCCTGTCGATTCTACTGTTGATCCTGGTTGTTGCACTCTGTAGGTCGGGGTGATTCCTGATCATCCACTGCCCAAGTCATTTCCGGCTGATGGCGATGATGGTCTCTGCATCTGCCTCCAAGACCCTGCATCTTGCAACAACCGTAATGGCCAGCTACCCGCAATGTAAACACACACTTGGTTCATGGCTGGACAGCCCCAATTCGTTTCCACCTATACCAAAGCATAGCAACTCTGCGATTGCACAATCTTGTATTGCAAATGAAAATATGTATTCTGTCTCTGGCAACAATCAATGGTTTGGAATTGTGAACAAAATCTCCTACTAACTAAAACATTTTGGTCCAGGAAGCCAAAAATGGGAAAACAGCAATTAACAATCGCAGAATCAGTGGCGTTTCACTGCTCTCCTTGATTCTCAAATTGATTGGCTTCCAATTGACAGTAGTTACTCTGTTCCTCGTTGGCTTGGGTTGGCTTTCTTTTCTAGCAGACGCAGGTTTAGGGTTCTGCTCTGTGAATGTCAATCTATCAAGCTCTTCCCATCCACCAAAGGATGTATTAGACGGCGATGACGGCTTCCCACCTCCTTTATCACCAAAAGCGCCATTACTGTCAACCCAAGACTCATAACGCACTTTTCCACTTGCACCTTCCTCTGCCTTTCTTCTTCTTCCTTCTTCTTCCACTTCTTCAATAATTTCGTTTATGCTCCTGCTTCGTCCTTTCCAAGGAGATGCAGACGGCGTCTTCCTGTTCACTACCCTGCGTTTTGGCTTCTGTTGTTTCTTCTTCTTCTTCCCCAACAATCTACCGATCACAAAAGTCACCGCCGATTGACCCAAAGGAATTGCTAACGCCATAAGGAAGGCTTTTGGGCCAGTCGCTGCCAACCATGATGTCATTATGACCGGAAGCACCCAGCCGTATGGTTCGAATATCTGCACTGCCCGGATTTCCCACACCCAAAACCCCTTTCAGAATACTACGCTATGCTGCAAATGAGTTAAACAAAGGAGTAGGGTAAGTGAAGAAGATTACCTTGAGAATCCAAATACTCTCTATCACTTCCTCCAAAACCCCAACCTCTTCTTCTTCGTCTTCTTTACTGTCCATTTCAGGCGGCTCATCCGACCACCACGTACGCTTCGTCTTCTTTGACCTTCCTCCTGCCTCCCCCTTGTCAGCACTAGCATCCCGATGTTGGCACCGGGCCACGCCGATGTGCAATTTTCTGTTGCTACGGAGAGAATTAGGAACGGCAAGGTCCTTCGGAAGCCGTAGAGGTTCTCCAAGAGGTGTAATGGAGGATGACTTTGTCAGCAGGAAGCGACGACCAACAGCGCCGCCGGGAAGGATAGTCGTTTCCATTGGCAGCACCAGCAGCAAGGACTAATTTGCTGCTCCTCCATTCGCCACGTTCCTGTTATCTTCTCCATTCCATTGATAAAAACTAGTATACAAATCTGATTCTCTTCTTCAGTCCAAGCCTATCAGACTCCTATTCCTGTGTGGGCCGTTAAAGCCCAATACTTAGCCATCCTTCCTGGCCCAGGCTCACTGTACCGCGGATTAAGGAGCAGAACATTATGACGGCGACGTGGGTTCTTATATATTGACCTTGTTTTCGTTTTTTCTTCAATTCTTTCTCCGTAAAGGTACATTGGTGCTTGTTTGGACGATTCCTCTGGTCCGGAGCTTTTCAACGAGAAGTAGGATTTTGTTCAGAGATTTGCAACGGAGAAGATGAGGCCGATGCAGATGGATTTCTTTACAGACATGGAGGAGCAAGGGTCGTCGGTGGCGATGGACGTCGACGACGTGGATCCGCTCGAGATCTTCAACGAAGGCATGTTGAACGATAGCAAGCTCGTCGACGCCGATTTCTTCAACAGATTCGAGGATGATTTCGATGACTCGGACATCAACTAAACCTCCGCCTCGCGCACCATCCGTCGCAGCCAAACCGCTTCAGTACCTGTGATTCATCCTAGTTAGCTTCTCCTTCTCTTCCTTTTTTTGCTATGAACTGGAAAACTGTCGAAGCTGCACTGCCGAAGTTTCTTGTCTAGTTTATGTGCTTATTATCATGTAATCGCCGCTGCTTTAGTGATTTAAATTCCGTTTGACTGTTTAATCGAATAATTTCCATATGCTTAAGAAAGTTAGGGTTTGGGGTAAAAATTTTGGAACTCCTAACCTAAAGCCAGGGTTGGGTCTAGAATGGGATTTACGTAACTACTAATTAGAGAAATCACTAATGAGAATCTGTATGACAATGAACCTAGCTGTTTCGGACACAACGGGCGAGTCTTGTAGGCTCTGATTGATACAAACATCGTCCGTTTGCGGATTGCATCGGCAACTGAATTCTGGGTAGCTGATGCTTAGTTTTTTGCTTTTGCTGTGGGCACAGAGAAGTCACACTGTTGCAAGCAACACAATCGACCTGTTAGGAATATTTATTCTTTCTTATCACCTCCTCTTCTGTATCAACTTGTTTCTGCACTAAACATGTCCATTAGTCTGCTGCTGCCACCCGTATGCATCCAATGCTAGTTAACATAATCGGCAGTCTATTCAATGCTAGTTCAGCGACATTGCTTATTCGATTACATAAACAGAGAAGGTGGAAGGAAGGAAGGAAGGAAGGAACTTCAACTAAGCCTGTCGGTCAGTCATGCTGGGGGCACAAACCAGACTGATTTGTTTGATCTTGATTCGAATAACAACTAGCTGAAACCTTCATTGACTAAATATCTTAGACGGTAGGAGGAGGAGGGTCCATGAAGAAAGAGGTGGAGTGTCGGAGTTGCTGAAACTTGGGGTTCCTTGTGCATATCTATCACCCTTGACTGCATCTCCAGCAGCACAGACAAAGCTCCAACGTTATGATTGAAGTTGTCAACTTTGGTGGCCCCGGAATCGGGCTCACATCCTCTCCCTGATGATGCACCCAAGCAAGCACCAGTTGCGACGGGGTGCACCTTTTTCTACTTGCCATCTCATTCACCCTCTCGAATACAGCTGCATTGTGTTCTATATTCCCCTGCTGGAACCTTGGTAGATACTGCAATATTGCAACCCCATCAAAGATTATCAACACACTCGTTAGCTAACCTGAATAAATCAACAAGTGTGGTTTCAAATTATTGAAAACCTGTCTGATGTCACCCGCAGAAAAGGTTTCAGCCAGTTTGGTTCCTGACGAAAAGAATCCTCGTCCTAGTGGACTATATGCAACAATCCCAATCCCGAGTTCTCTGCAAGTAGGGATAATAGATATAATGATAGTAAATCAGAATATTTGTTTACCTTTCCAAGTATGAGGGCAGTATATATCAGACGGTATCGAGGAGAGTGAGGGCGGAGTTGAGGGTGTGGTGGATGAGATGGATCATATCGGGGTCTGGTTTTGGAGGTCTACCCATACATCCCAGACCAAACCCAGCTTCATTTCATCCTCTTCATCACTCCAACTTGTGCCATTATATATTCCTGCAGGTTTTAAGGGGAAGTTGGGTTTTCTTTCTTATAGTGGAGGTATGTGAGAATCATCTGTCTGTGTGTATTAACAAGTTGAAGTAGTTGGCTCCTTTCCTCTTTTTCTATGGGTTGAATGGTCGCAGTGTGTCAATATAAGTCGCTTTCTTCAGTTGGTCAAATTTGAACACCTTCAGTAGTGACGAGATGGATCAAACTTACAACCATGTCATACATTTAATTACAAAATTAAATTAAATTAAATGAAACTATTCACAACAAATGGAATAAATAAAACCACAAAAATTACATCCCCTTTGGCCCTTCACACTCCACCTCCTAAACAATCTAACGAATAAACCCGGTATAAATCTAGTTTAATTATAACCAATCAATAATGAATACTAAAATTGGAAACTCATGCATAAAATTTGAAAAGAAAACCACCGGTCTATCAAATTCTAATTGACCAAATTTTATCAAATGCTGATGCAATAAATAGTATGTTTCATAAATAATTTAAAATAATCATCCTCCCTTTTCCTAAACAAAAAAGGAAAATCCAAATAATTTTCTTAAATTCATCAAATTATTTCACATTTTAATTCCTTTCCGTCTCCCGCTTGTTTTGCAAGAACTTACAGTATCGAATTTAATAATCTCTAGTAGTAGTAAGTAGTTTATATATAGCAAATGGCTATATAGGTTGCTCATCAACTAAGTGCTCTTCAAGGATCTCGACTGCTGGTTCAAACCATTGCCGATGCCTGTCCATTGCTGGTCAATCGCACCAGCCAGAGAATCGAATTGGCTGAGCAAAGGTCGCCACCAGCGATTCTAGGTTGCAACGGGGGAGAAGGCAAGCGAGCCTCTACATTAGTGGCTCGTAGCGCATTGGCAACACCAGAGACTGTAGCTGGAGAATCAATGATGCATAGGGAGGGAGGCGGAAGTAATCATGCGAGTAACGGGGTTCCAGTGTTCGTGATGATGCCATTGGACAGCGTGACGATGAACAACACAATGAACAGGAAGAAGGCGATGAGTGTGAGCTTGCAGGCGTTGAAGAGAGCTGGTGTAGAGGGGATTATGGTCGACGTTTGGTGGGGATTGGTGGAGAGAGACGCTCCAGGAGTTTACAATTGGGGAGGCTACTCTGATTTGTTTGAGATGGCCAATCACTTAGGCCTGAAGGTCCAGGCTGTCATGTCATTTCACCAGTGTGGTGGCAACGTCGGCGACTCCTGCAAGTTTGTTCTGCTTAACTCATGAAAACTTAGATTCGTTTTGATTAGATTTGTTGCATTCAATTGAGTATTTGGATTGAAGGTTTTTAGGGTTACATTTTGTTGATATGTTTTTGAATTGGTGAGTACCTATGTTACAGTATTTCTTTACCCAACTGGGTCATGGAAGAGATGAATAAAGACCAAGATCTTGCATACACAGATCAATGGGGAAGGAGGAACTATGAGTACTTGTCACTAGGATCTGATACTCTTCCAGTCCTCCAAGGTCGATCGCCAATACAATGTTATGCCGGGTTTATGAGTGCATTCAGAGACCAATTTAAGAATCTTCTTGGACACACCATTGTGGTAAATTACTTAATTTTCATTATTACAAGTTATTGGTGAATCTCCTGATATTGTTTTACTGTTGAAATCTTAATTCAGGAAATACAACTGTGAATGGGTCCAGCTGGGGAGCTTAGGTACCCTTCATATCCAGAGCAGGATGGGACATGGAAATTTCCTGGCATTGGGGCCTTCCAATGTTATGACAATGTAATTTTGGAGTTCTTCTTTCAAGTTATTCTAATCCAATCAATTATGGGGATATCTACAATTTGGCCTTATGATGATGGTACGCAGTACATGCTCAACAACTTAAGAGCTGCAGCTTGCTGGTAAACCAGAATGGGGGAACTCAGGACCGACAGATGCTGGACAATACAACAACTGGCCTGAAGACACCCAATTCTTTCGAAGGATAATGGTGGGTGGACTAGTCCTTATGGTGAATTCTTCCTCAGTTGGTACTCCAAAATGTTATTGGATCACGGGGAGAGAATTATGCCATCAGCAACATCCATCTTCAACAATGATGATAGGAAAATCTCTGTAAAAGTAGCAGGCATCCATTGGCACTATGGCAGTCAATCTCACGCCCCCGAACTCACTGCAGGATACTACAGCACCAAAAACCATAATGGCTATCTCCCTATTGCTAGAATGTTGGCTCGCCACGGTGCCATCTTTAATTTCACTTGCATTGAGATGCGAGACCATGAACAACCCCACGACGCATTATGTGCTCCAGAGAAATTGGTCAAGCAAGTGGCTTTGGCAACACGTGGTACACAAGTTGGTTTGGCAGGGGAGAATGCCCTGCCACGTTATGATTTGTATGCTCATGAGCAGATCCTGCATGCATCATCATTGAAAATTGGGGATAATGATGAGAGAAAAAGGTGTGCATTCACATATCTCAGAATGAATCCAACTCTGTTTGAAGCAGATAATTGGAGGCCATTTGTGGGGTTGGTGAAGAAGATGAAGGAAGGTCAAGGTGCTAATCGGTGTGCAGAGCAACTAGAGAGGGAAGCTGAACACTTTGTGCATATTAGCGAGCCGCTACTGGTACGAGAGGTGGATGCGGTTGTTGCTGCTGTGCTTTAGTTGCTTCAGAGAGTAGCAGTTTCTGTTGAATCATGAGAGTTGTATATATCCCATGACAAAACTGGTTATGTGCTCTTAGAATTTGTTTGGCTTTTGTATATGAAATTTAGGAAGAAAAGTTGTTGGAGATGTAGCTACAATATATTGTACACAAAATGTAGCTAAACTGTTCAAAATTGTTTGCTCCTGGCCCCTGAAAAGCATGATTTAAAAATAAATATAAAATTTCACACTTTAATTGGGCCGCCCTGATTGATTATAGCACGTCTGATAGTTTAGTTCAACCATTTTCTGATTCAGATATTAATTTAGCCAATTTCACCATTGTAGCATCGAGAACACCAGGCTACGATAGGTTTCTACCGGTATTTTTGGGATGTTATTGGTCGTAATATTCATGCATCCTTTTATTTATCATCCTGAATCATCCTATCTTCTTCGTCCGACATCACGGCGTCTCTAGTGCGTATCATCGGAACGCTCATATCCCAACCCGTGCCGACGGGGTGTCCTCTTCTCCTTCTTGCTCTCGGCTTCGAGAGTTGCCGTGACGGGATCCCCGATTTGCTCGAATCAAACCATAGAGTCTTGTCAGTCGAGGTTCTATAACTAAGAAGAGAGGATTGAATGAGATGATTAATTCCTTACCCTGAAGCGAGTGCCAGGAGTGAAGAGAACACAATTCCCAGAGATCGTTGTTATTGAAACTTCAGTCCATCACCGTCGGGGTTCAAGAACCAAATCTCCGTCGATAGCTGAGCTTCATCATCGGATCCTCGTGAATTTTCACGGCTGACTGAAACTTGATCGACGCGGTCCATCGATCGGATTGTCGCTGCTGAGTTCTTGTAGAAGAAGAAGAGCGTATTCTTCAATCGATTAGAGGCGAATTGTCTTGGGGATCAGTTAGGATACATTGAAATGGTTTAATAACCATTAAACACGGTAGGTAATTCTTGAATTGAATCCTAAAGGGCGATATCAGTCCCGGAGATCGCGGAAAGGGAAGGAGGATGTGGCCATCGGATCCGCGTCGGAAGAAAGGGAAAGTCGAATTCCAGAATCGGGGAAGGAGACGATGAAGTCATCATGTCGTCGCTGATGACGTCATCAGTGCAGGAAAGGGAGGAAAACTAATAAAAAGGAGGGTTATTGTTCCAAGTACATAGCCGCTGGGCAACAATCCATTTCATGCTTCAAACTTTCTTAGTGTCATTAAATGCAAACTAGGCAGTGAACTAATTCTATTAAATCAATTAAGGGTTGGAGAGTTAACTAATTATGTATCTAATAATGATAATAGTCATAATATTTAATCATGATAATGCATAATTAGTAATAATAATAACGTCAATTATCATAATTGAATTCCTCTTGAACTTGTTTAGGAGTAATTTAGGGATTTCTAAATTAAATTTATGTTGTTAGAATTGGGATGCAATATTTAATTTATGAGTCAATTATGATTAATTTGGTCCAATATTTTATTAAAACTGATGCAAATTTTAATTGAATGACATAAAACCTTTAAGGGAGTATGATATTTTTCTTGATTTTATTTTTATTTATAATAATCCAATAAATTTTAAGTGAGGTAGATGATAAGATAACTAATCTCAATATAAGTTTGGACTAAATAATAACGGGAGGTGTATGGAATTTGACAAAATAAACTAGCAAACTATCAAAATGACAGATTTTACAAGATGAATAAATGTATGTTAAACCGACAAAACATTAGGTACGATTCATATCAATGACTCTAATTTTTCTTTAAGTACAAAATGAGCATTTGTCAACAGGTAGACCTGTTAATGAATCGAATCAAGTTAGGCTTGTTGGTTCGAAATAGCAATTCGAGTTCGGCTCGATAAAATAATTGTTAGTTTGAGGTCTGCTTGACTCGACTCGTTTAAAGGCCTAAATAAGCTTGTAAGAGCTCAAGCTCGTTATCGGCTCATTTGCAAGTCTTAATGAGCTCGAGCTCAAGCTCGGCTCCACTCATTTGCAATTCTTAATAATCCAAGTTAAATTTCGACTACAACTCGAATAAATTTATAAAAAAAAGTTACTAAATTCCAAAATGGACACTACTTATATGGTCTAAATAAATAAATAATTGTTAGAATAACATCATTCATCACCATACTTTTATTTTTTAAATTGCAAAAAGACATTCGAAGAATTAAAATAAATAAATAAAATTCACAAGTTACACTAATCAAGCCAACGAATGAATCTCATTCAAATTATCACTCGAACCAATTTTTTTGAGTCTTAATTAAACTGATACTCGAGTTTCAAACGAGTTGATTTGAAAAGCAACGAGCCGAACCAAGATCACATCAATTTTGACTGGTTTATTATCGAACCAGCTCGCAGCAACGATTAAAATTTCAATCAACTTTTTCCAAAAAACACCGAGCAGTTGGTTCTTGGCATTATAGATGCTCATTTTACACCCAAAAAAAGAATTGCAGTAAGGGGTCGTTTGTTATGGGGAATAAAATTTAGGAGATGTGGAATTTGGGGAATGATGAAAGATATGTATTTTAACTTTTACGAGAATGTGGAAAACCATAGTTTGGATGACAAATATTTTGTGGGGATTGTATAGATAATAAAGAAAACGTAAATTATAAATTTTCATGTAATGACAATTTTGCCCTTATTATGGCGACAACTATATCATAAACCCTCCTTCTGTAAACCATTCCTAATCCATTCATAATGTTGTAGTCCATTAATTTTTAAAATAGTACTTCATCCTTCAATAGCTACTGAACTGAGTCACTACATACATCAGATGCCTTACAAAATACTCATACTGGCACCATACAGGTTAAGCCTTACTTCTTAATGGCATCATGTCTTGATACAAAATATAGAAACGACAGTACGAACACATACTGACTGTTGATTCATGTCACTACTGACCTACTCCAAGATAGCATACAGGAAGGCTAATTTCTCCTCATCGGTTGGCAACTGAAAGAAGCTGCTAGCATCACCATCGTCTCGATGCAAGTGTCTCAAAGCTCTGGTTCGATCACAGACAGAAAGTTCAGAGAACTTAACCAGCTCTTGATACAGGAACTGCCTCTTGACAGCTAACTCACCTTCAATGCAATAGTTAGTTGCAATCTTTGCTATGTGCTCCGATGTCATTGCAAGATTGGTAGCAAGTTGAGCTTTGTCCTCCTCAGAAAACTGCTGCCTGGATTTTTTTGTTCCCGAAGATGAGGCTTTTTCCTTACCGTTTATCTGCACACGTTTGGAGGTGATTTCACCCTCTACCGCTTTCAGACTGGTCGCATGCACGTCTATCCCTTGATTGATGATCTCTTCCATAACTGCAGTATGCTCCATGTTCTCAGGAATAGTATATGAATCGAAAGTGTCATTTTGTTCTCCCATCAAGTCACCAGGGCCATGCAAATCCAACTTGCTGGCTGCATCTAAAGGTTGCACAAAGATTAACTCCAAGGGCCTGGTCCATTCCAAATATGATGCATAACTCCTCAAAGAATGATAAAGGCTTGTTGTTTAAACCACTAGCTTTTGGATGATGCTACATCAAATCAAACAAAACATTACAGACAACAAGACAACTAATTATGAAAACTATTTATTATACATTACCACATACCAGCAACCACTCATTAAACATATCATCATCAGCCACGATGCAGCCACGAATATCATCCCAACCAACACCACTTGCTTGTTTGAGTTGGAGAAAGGCCATAAACTTTTCCTTGAAATAACGAATCTTGGACTTTATGTGGGGAAGAGCCTTCAGTTCACAGTCAACCAACTTTGCATACATCATCTTCTCTAGCTCCTTTAGACCACTTGTTTGAAAGTTTCCTTTCTCGACGAGTCCCTTCTGGTCAGCTCCAACATACACTCTACCAGTGTCCTTTTCTCGAGTTTGGTCCACAGTCTATAATCTCGAGTACTCTGACTACCACCTTCTGCATTTGCTCTCCTCCTCATATTTGTTGTTGCTCTTGCAACGCATGCAAAAGAAGGAACACACATTAGCATTCATAACATGGACAGACTATATACCCCTATAGTTCACTTCTTAATGGCACGCAACTACCCATTTGCCGCTGCAATTCACTTCTTAATGACAGTACATCCATCCTTGCAGAAAATGTACTACTTACCACTCTTTGGTTTTCATTAAGTGCATGTTCAGTAATGGCTACTTTAAGAGGCTAGCTAGGTTAGCAGTTGACAATTAGCACCAATCCATTAAAGGCTATGACAGAACCATTAATGGCTGCAACTTCATCTCTGTCAATGAGTGATTTCACAATAATGATTATACAGTTTCAAATTAACATATATCTAATATTAGAAGTGCAGCAAGCATTGACGAAAGCTCCAACACCATAATATCTCCAATGTACAAACAAGCAAGCAAAACAAAAGCTATGGTGTGAACTGAACTGATATGTTCATCCATTGCACATGATTCAGAGCTTAACCATAAAGAGTAAGCAATACAAATACATAATAGATTAACTTATGATGTTCTAAGCAAGTGACAAGACAACTCGAATGTTTTTAACGCCCCCTATTAGCCCACATATGTTGAGTAAGGTCTTGTCTGAACTGAGTCCACTCATGAGTGGTTTGCACACCCCTAGGGATGTCATTGTTTGTCTCCACGACTGGTTCTTCAACTTCTGTAGGTGTATATGCCATGGTGAATACATCTGCCTCTCCATTCTGCATTATGAAATTGTGAAGTAGGCAACGTGCTGTAAAAAAAAGTCCAACCATCTTCAGAGAATACCAAGAAGTATCTCGTAGTAGTGCCCATCTCATCTTCAACACCCCAAAACCTCGTTCGACCACGTTTCTGGCACTTGCATGTTTCATGTTGAAATATTCTTCAGCATTCCTTGGGCGATTTCTACCCCATTCTTGGAGGTGGTATCGTGGCCCACGAAACGGGGTAAGGAATCCTCTAGCGTTTGTATATCCGCATCACATAGGTAGTACTTCCCTACAAAATATTGTTTAGGGAAGTTAAATACATTGCATTCATAAGATAATCAGCAAATGATATAGAATTAGCAAAATATTGTTTATGGAAGTTAATTATATTGTTCACCTTCGGGTACTCTAAAGCCTCCTGGACGAGATAGGGCATCTCGCAATACCCTATTATCATGTGCCGATCCTTCCCATCCAACGAGTAAGTATATCCATTGTAAGTTTTGGTTGATGACTCCTAAAACATTGATTGATGTTGTCCCCTTCCTACTGCGATAGCGAGATTGATTTGCGATCGTTGTCCTCACATTGACCAGTGTACCATCAATAGCGCCAACACAACCCTGAAATGGAAGAAAGAAGCAAACAGGGGAAACTCACATGACGCTGCAAACTAAGAACCAAGCAACAATTATGGATATGAAGCGACGAAGAGTACCTTAAAGAACTTCCATCGTGGATCGTTAGAATTTTCAGCAAACCCAACGATTTTAACAATCTTTGGTGAAGAGTGAAGTTTCTGAAAACACCATTTTCTAGAACAAAATTGATATTTTGGGGAATTGAGAATACAATCCCAACCTTTTCAAAAGTCTAAACAAACAATGTTTTTGTAAAATACAGTATTTTTAAAATACATCTCTTTATTTCTCCATATCAAACGACCCCTAACTCACTTTAGAGAATTGTAAAAAAGTGTATGGCCCAGATTTTAACTGAGGTAAAACAGTGGGTGAAATTTGCTTTTGGCATAAGCAATTATTGACTTTTGGTTACTTATGGCGGTGGATGGGGGATTGTTGATGAGCCCCACAAAATTCTGCCACGTTCCCTATAAGTTTTATTTTACATATTTATATAAAAATTGTGTCACGTATGGTGACACGTGGCACGGAAATGACGGTGAGTAAGAGACGAGTATTTAAACCTTGTGGCTCCTCTGTCCCAAAAGCAATTTCATTGCATAGGTAATATTTGAATAAAAATTTCCGATTGGTCGCCTCATCCTTCGAAGGCTTCGTTTTCTTGACTTCTCCGTCCCCGGTGGTTACCGCTGCCTCTCCTCCGCCGGAGTAAGTTAAAGATTTCAAATAGCTCTTCCCTCCCCTTCTTTTAAATTGAATCCGGCAACGAATCTTCAAATTCCTGATTCCCAAACAGGACCTATAAACTTTTAAATTTTTTAAAAATACATATTACAGAAGAAAAGAAAATGGCCTTGAACCTCACCCATCAGTTCGGAGCTCTAGCCGGGCCAAGACTTCCCGTTGCCCAGTCGAACGAATCCACGGCAGCGGCTGCGGTGATGTTGAAATCTCCCGCTGCGAACAATTGCAAAGTTCAGACGACCGACGGGGTGGAGCAGAGAACGTTCCGGCCGAGCTCTCCTTCGAGCTCAGATCCATCAATCGAAGGTCCCGCAAACGCCACGGAAGCGGCAGCGGCAGCGGCGACGATGGAGGAATCGATGTATAAGGATGGAGGGAGGAGCAAGGAGAGCGGGAAGGGGATCCCAGTGTTCGTGATGATGCCGTTGGACAGCGTGACGATGAACCACACGGTGAACAGGAAAAAGGCGATGAATGTGAGTTTGCAGGCGTTGAAGAGCGCAGGAGTGGAAGGGATAATGATCGATGTCTGGTGGGGATTGGTTGAGAGAGAAGCTCCGGGCGTCTACAACTGGGGCGGATACTCCGATCTTCTGGAAATGGCCAAGCGCCATGGCCTTAAGGTCCAGGCTGTCATGTCTTTCCACCAGTGCGGTGGTAACGTCGGCGACTCCTGCAAGTAAGTTCTTCCAATCGCAGTCTTTTTTGTGTGTGGCGCTCTTCTTCATGTTTAGTTAATTAGTTTCGTTGAATTTGAGAGCTAGATTTGGTAGTCCTCTGTCCAAATCCCTAACAAAATGATTCGAACATCCGATCTCAAGGATTACAAATGAGAGTCCTTGTATCACTTAGATTTTGCATCTAGGACTCCTTTGTTGCCAAATTGGTTTGGGTTAATGGGATTATCCTGTATGTGTGATGTTCATCCATGAAGGCTGACGGCTACTGATGAATTTTTGTTGTTGTAGTATTCCTTTGCCAAACTGGGTTGTGGAAGAGATGGACAAAGACAATGATCTTGCATACACAGATCAATGGGGAAGGAGGAACTACGAGTACTTGTCCCTTGGCTGTGATACGCTACCAGTCCTTAAGGGCCGATCGCCTGTGCAGTGCTACTCTGACTTCATGCGTGCATTTAGAGATAACTTCCAACACCTTCTTGGTGAAACTATTGTGGTAATTCATTGATTCATTATCCCCCCCATTTTCAATAAAAAGAACTCTATATTTCTGTTATTTGATTATGATGCAAACTGCTTGAACTATGTATTCTCTAATTTTCCAGGAAATTCAAGTTGGGATGGGTCCAGCTGGTGAGCTACGGTATCCATCCTACCCTGAGAAAGATGGAATCTGGAAATTCCCAGGCATCGGGGCCTTTCAATGTTATGACAAGGTATACTTCTCTTCCCAATCCGATGGGAGAACATGCGTTTCATTATGAATTTGTGGCTAACATGAAGGTGGTTTTTAAAAAATGAATGGTTGCTGCAGTACATGCTGAGCAGCTTGAAAGCTGCAGCAGAAGAAGCAGGGAAGCCGGAATGGGGAAGCACAGGACCAACAGACGCAGGAGAATACAACAACTGGCCAGAGGACACCCAATTCTTCCGCAAAGAGAACGGTGGTTGGGCCAGTCCGTACGGCGAGTTCTTCCTCAATTGGTACTCCCAAATGCTGTTGGACCACGGCGAGAGAATCCTCACATCAGCAACGTCCACCTTCGAGAGCACAGCGACCAAGATCTCAGTCAAAGTAGCAGGCATCCACTGGCATTACGGCACTCGTTCACACGCCCCAGAGCTCACGGCAGGTTACTACAACACAAGGTTCCACGATGGATACATCCCCATCGCTAAAATGTTGGCCAGGCACGGTGCTGTATTCAACTTCACTTGCATTGAGATGCGGGACCACGAGCAGCCTCAGGATGCACTCTGTGCGCCAGAGAAGTTGGTCAAGCAAGTGGCCCTAGCCACAAGGGAGGCTCAGGTCCCTTTGGCAGGGGAGAATGCCCTGCCGCGGTTTGACGATTACGCCCACGAGCAGATTGTGGAAGCGGCATCATTGAACATCGACGATAAAAAGGGGGATGAGAGGCAAATGTGTGCATTCACGTACCTAAGGATGACTCCGACTTTGTTTGAGGCAGAGAACTGGGGACGGTTTGTAGGATTGGTGAAGAAAATGAAGGAAGGAAAAGGCGACGATCGGTGTTTGGAGCAAATGGAGAGGGGAGCGGAGCACTTGGTGCACATCAGTCGGCCTGTTGTACAAGAGGCTGCCGTTGCTCTTACGCACTAAAATTCGCAACCCAAGTGCTATTAGCTTTCCACTTTTGTTTTCTACAACGTTTGGTAGGGAAAAGAAGAAGATATCGTAACTATACCAGCGCAGCAAACGCATGCTCCTTGCACTAGAACAATGAAAAATATTGTAGTTCAATGTATAAATAAAATGGGATTCTGTAATAAGAATCAAATGTTGCTCTTTAAGCTTAACATATTGTTGAAGCTGGAACATGGGGTCCCTGAAGTTTTTTAGCCGCACTTCACTTCTGAAACTCAGTTTCAGCTATGGAGCAGATCAGACAAAAAGAAGTTCCACCAACAACTAGAAAGTTGGCACTTTTGGTTAGAGTCGAGTCATCATCCCAACTTACGTACCACGAGAAACCTGCTTATGAAATCGCAAACTCAACTGTACCATGTTTGATTCTGATCACCACTTATCCTGTTGATGGCTTTTGGCCCTGTCGTCCAAAACGAGCCAGCTGTGGCGAAGAAAGCAAGCTGCGTTTTCTGTGGCTTGAGTTGCATGTCATATGTTTGGGGGTTTCTGTGGTTCTGAATAAAGAAAGTAATGGCCAAATGTGTAGTAAATTGTAAAGTTGCCACCAGTCTTCTTCACGGCAACGATTGGAAATATAAACAAGCAAACGCGGGAAAGGAAAGGCATGGCAAATCGCAATCAATCATCGCACCGCCTTTTGTTGCGTGATCAGACTTGAGACTTGCCCTTCATCTTCATGTGACCCACCGACCAATTGTCAAGAAAACAATCTGACCGGCCGACCCCTTTACATGATCCAAGAAATGGGGCTTTTTTATAATATTTTCTTAATTTAATGACCCAAATTGATATTTTCGTTACATTATTTACGGTAAAGAAGCAGCCGAGAAGTCCCACGAAGGCATTTACCGAAAGAAGCGAGCACACTCTGCCATTGTAGTATCCCTTATATTGGACGCGCATTTTTCTAATAATAGCTCCTCAAATGATTGGCGGAATCATCATATATGGAGTCGGATTTGAATTGAAAAATTATATGTATATTAAGTAGCAGCAGATGGATGGCTATTTTTTGGCGACATGTCGAAGTCTGCTCCCTCATAAACCATCATCGATACTGTATTAATCTGCACGTCGACGAAGGGGGCGGAAAACAGTATCGACTCACGGGTTTCTATGGTATTCCTGCTCGTACAAGGCGACAGGAGTCATGGGATCTGCTACGGAGCCTGGCGCCGACGAACCCAACTGAACCATGGGTTTGTTTGGGAGACTTTAACGATCTTTTCCACGCTGCGGAGAAGCGTGGTCTCCACCCCATCCACCACAGTATCTCTAGCTTTAGATCGACCGTCGAAGATAGTGCACTTCATGATATACCTCTGACCAGATACCAGTTCACGTGGGCCACATCACTGGGACAGCCTGAATGCAATTGAAGAAAGACTGGACTGTGCTATGGAAAACGATGCTTTCCTTAACCTGTTCCCTCGTATTGAGCTTCATAACACAATTGCCCCAAGATCCGATCACTCACCACTAGTCTTGATTGCAGACACGGGTCCGCAACCGGCTCCAAATTTCCCCTTCCGATTTGAAATATTTTGGCGAAAGAAGACAACTTTGCGACCAACGTTCATGCGTGCATGGGAAGAACACATAAATCTGGAGTTAGATAAACGCTTGGGATGATCACCAGAGCCATAATATTGAAGAGTTTTCAGTTATATATCTTGAGGTCGAGTGGACACTAAATTATTGTGGTTCTGGAGCATCAATAGTTTCATCCTCTGTTATTAGGGTTCATCAGAAATTTGGAGTTATATATACTTGCGGTTTCGTAGTAATCAGTGTCGGATACAGGGGTCTTTTCGGGCCCCGGCCTGGTGCTTTTTCGAATTTTTAATTTCGATATTATGTAATTTTCCTTATATTTATAGATTAGTTATTATATTTTTCATATGCGGTCTAATATATTTTAACTTTTATACAATTTAGCATAATATATTAAACCATTCTAAATCTATGGTAGGTAGTCTTGAAGTAGCTTATCACTCATTGCTAGCAAGTCAGTGAGATAACAAGCTAGTTCAGTCAATCGGTGACGGGTCACCAATGAGATTGGAAGACGACGAGCAAATGGAGAATGATCATGTCATTAATACAATGGTCATCCCAAATTAATTAGCAGCATTTGTTAAATTAATTAGTAAATACCCCTCAAGTACCTTTTGAATTCCTGCCAATAATGTTATGGGGTTTGCTTCATATATTTTATGCTGTAGGAGGAAGATTAATTGGGAGATGCAAATGAGCCTGAAGAAGTTCAACATTATGTAAATAAGTTATGTTGGTGGACATAATTTAATCTTTAAATTTGGTTGAGGTTATATTAGATTGTTTCATAATACATGGATGTTAATATGGATTAAGTCTGACTAATGGTCTATGGTGTTGTGTTTATATTTGCTAAGTGTGTTATAGATTCATAGGTTCGTATGAAGCAGAAGCCCAGTCCAAGTCAGCAGCTAGAACTTAACTAAGCTGCTGTTGCAGATACGAGAAACCAAGAGCTAAGTGTGGAAAGAAGGAAGCTTCGTCACTTGCGTCCTTCATCAACAAGAGGCGAGCTCAAGCAGCCATAAATACGAGCTGCAATGACTCTCCAAGGTGCGCTTGTTAACTGGGAGTAACACGTAAAGCTGGAAGTGCTGATTGGAGAGTTTTCGCACGATTGGAGCAAGAGATTCAACCGTTGACGACTGGATTAAACTTCGCTGGAGCTGCGGTGAAAAGCTGGAGTTGAACGCAGTGGATCGGGAGTCTCGGCGAGAAGTTGAAGCCTCGAAGGTGTTAGGTTGTTAAGCTGCCATTTAGTTTGTTAACCTTATGTTACTATTGTTCTCTGAAGATTGCTTCCGCATGCATTTGAATTCAGTTGTGATATTGCTTTGATTGTGGTTAACAACACTTTGCAATACTCATTATATTTCAGCCTACTTAATTTACTATTAAGCGTTGGTACTCACATTTTTTAATACAGACACTGCCTAAACTGTGATTACATTAAAGGGGATTAGACCACAATAAGTGGTATCAGAGCTAGTGTGCTGCCGGATCATTTCTCAACAAGCATTAGCACCAGGTGATTTCTGATCCTTGTTCACTAAGTTCAATTGATTGCTATATCCGGAACAAGATGAGCGATTCACAGACTGCTGTCTTTCTTGCATATAGCTTTTCAGCCAATCGTCCTCCCACATTTGAAGGGGCGGCTCACCTTGGATTGGAAGAATCGCATGGAACTCTTCATCAAAACCTTCAACCCATACCTATGGGTGCTCATCATCACTGTACCAAGAGAGGTAAAAACTAATCTTGATAAGTTGACTGATGATGATGTTAAAAATGTGCAATTAAACTCACAAGCTATTAAGTTGATGTATTGTGCCTTAGGCAAAGAAGAGTTTAATCGCATTTCTATTTGCAAATCTGCCAAGAAAATTTGGGATAAGTTATGTGTAACATATGAAGGAACCAACTAAGTAAAAACAATTAAGATCAACATGCTAAAATAAGAGTTTGAATTGTTTAAAATGGAACCTGGAGAATCTATTAAGAACATGGCTGATAGATTTCAAGATATAATAAATACATTAAAAGGCTTAGGTAAAACTTATGATAATGAAGATATAATCAGAAAATTTTTGTGGTGCTTGCCTATTCAGTGGCTTCCTAAAGTCACATTCATAGAAGAAACTAAAAAACATTTTGACATTAAGCTAGATAAATTACTAGGATCTTTGCTCACTCATGAAGAATTCTAAAAAGAGATACACGTTTAGAAGTTACGAAGGATAAGAAAGGCATTGCTTTTAAAACCAATCTAGATACTAATAATGATAGTTTAGATGACTATGAAGATGATGAGCTTACTTTTTTGTCTAAAAAGGTGACCAGAATGATGCGTTTAAGAAAACAATGTAGTAACTTTAGAAATAAAGAAGCTGAAACATCTGATTATTCTAAGAATTTCCATTTTTCCTTAAAACTGGTATCAAATCTAGGAAGGAGGGTATTGCTAGTTCGTCAATATATTTCAGGTGTAGGAAAATAGGACATCATAGAGTTGACTGTCCTACGAAAGAGGAAGCTTTCCAAGCCACTTGGAGTGCAAGTGAAGATGAGAGTGAATCATTAGATGATGAAGAACATGCACTCATGGCTATAGATGAAGAACCAACATATGAGAAAAATTCAGAAATCAAAGCCATAGTAGAAGAAAAAGTCGAGGTAACTCAAGACAATTTTAACTTAGATGAAAAATTTGATGTAGATAGTCCCTTTGAGAATTCTGATCTAGCCAGTTTTTCTAAGAATGAAGAAGAACTGTTTAGAAGAAATAACTTATGAATTTGCTGAGTTTAGATTGAAATACTCAGAACTAAAAAAAATGAATTGTTGAAACTCAGAAGGTGGGGATTCTTGAAGGAAACTTAAAACAAGCCAAACAAGATATGATGAATGTCAAAAATAATCTTAGGAATGTTCTTAAACAAAATGAAGTATTTAAGGGAGAATTAAGAAGATGGCCTTGTTATCGTCATAATTATTTTCTACCTAGATATGTTGAGCTAAGATCGTTTTGTCAAACTGCTACAAACTATAATACTTGGTGTCATGTTTGTCAGACAACTAATCACTCTGTAGCTTATTGTATGTTTTGTGCTCATAAAAACACAACATCCAAGGTCGTCTGGATGTAAAAAACCAAATGACTACTGTTGTTGTAGGTTTTTTATCAATGGGTACTGGATAGTGGCTGCTCTTATTACATGACCGAAAATGCTTCTTTTTCTGTGAGTTGATACCAACTAAAAAGGGAAATGATAACTTTGGTGATAATAGATCTTGCAAAATATTAGGAGTAGGAAAAGTAGGTAGTGGTAATAATATTTTTCTAAAAGAGATTTTTCTTGTAGAAGGACATAAGTATAATTTACTATCTACTAGTCAAATATGTGGAGACAATCACAAAGTTATCTTTGAGTCTAATACTTGCAGAGTTAAAAATTAAAAAAATGAAGTATTTCTATTTAAAGGATATAAAAAGGGTAACATATATCTAGGTAACTTAAAGAAAGTTGAAAATATTGATGAACTTTGCCTTGTGTCTATGAAAATAGATGATCAGTTTGCTTGGCATAAAAAATTAGGACATGTTAGTATCAATTTTTTTGCTAGATTAGGTAGTTTAAATCTTGTCAGAGGTCTTCCTAAGCTTAGTTATACTAAAGATTTTTTTTGCGATGTCTGTGCCAAAGGCAAACAAACTAGAAGTAGTTTTAAATAAAAATTTGATGTCACCACTTCTCGGATTCTAGAACTACTACATTTCGATCTGTTTGGTTTCTCAAACTGTATGTCCATAGGTGAAAAATACTATGGATTCATTCTTGTTGATGATTTCTATCGGTGCACCCGAATTTATTTTCTTTCTACTAAAAATGAAACCTTTAACAGATTTAAAGTGGTTGTTTCTACTGTTCAAAATGAAAAGAAGTTAAAAATCATCAAAATTCACAGTGACAATGATGGAGAATTTATTAATCAAGAGTTCAGTGATTTTTGTGAGTCTTTAGGAGTTGAACATAACTTTTCAGCCTCAAGAACCCCTCAGCAAAATGGAGTAGTAGAACGTAAAAACAGAACCATAATAGAAATAGCCAGAACTATGCTTAATGTGTTGCTCTTAGTTCTAAGTTCTGGGCAGAGGATGTTAGTACAGCCTGTTATGTTACAAATAGGGTCTTAATTCGTTCAAAGTTCAACAAGACCCTCTATGAAATCTGGAAAAATAAAAAACCTCACATAAGGTATTTCAAACCTTTTGGCTGCAAATGCTTTATTCTCAATACCAAAGATCACTTAGAAAAATTTGATGCTAAATCAGATGAAGGTATTTTTCTAGGATACTCTAGTAATAGTGGAGCATATAGAGTCTTTAATAAACGATCTAATAAGGTTGAAGAATCTATAAATGTCATTTTCCATGAATCTTCTAATCTCAACACTGAGTTGTAGGGTTCAAATGATGATATAATGGAGCTGTCTTACACTAACCTTCCTTCAAGTCATCAATCTTCACAGCCTAATTCGGCAGGAATGGATGAAAGAGCACCATTGGATAAAAGGGTCTCTCAAGTAAATAGTACTGATTCATCAAGCAGTCCAAACAATGGGTCGGAAATTCCAAATAAGGATGCAACATCTTCTTCAAGTGAAGATACAACACCCCCTCAGTCAACGAATGGTGCTCACAATCAAGCTCCTTAACACATTCAGAAATGACACCCTCCTAAACAGGTAATCGGAAATTTAAATGATCGTTTAATTACACATTCTAAAAGTTCTCATTCTGCCTTTGTTTCTACTTTAGAACCAAAAATGTCAAAGAAGCCTTATTAGATGATGGCCGGAATTTGGCAATGAATGTAGAGATGGTTCAATTTGACAGATTGTGCGTCTGGAATCTTGTAGCTAAACCTGAAAATAGAACTATTCTAAGTACTATGTGGGTCTTTAGGAATAAAATAGATGATATCACGACAAATCCAACAAGCAAAACTATATCATCAAAATAAGAATATCACGACAAATTTGACTCGCAAGTTCTATGGCTTCTCGAATCCTCTCTCCAGCATGTCTACGACATCTCTCATACCAGATTGATCCAATGATAGCTCTCCGGAAAAGTCTTCCTAAACAAGCTCCCACTAAGTTCCCATAATAAGAATTCACATCCTGTTGTATAGCATTCACCCAGCTGCTAGTAGCATTACGCACTCCAAAGCAATATCTCCACATCTGGTTAATATGCTCACAACCGCTAAAAATATGATCAATTGAATCAATCCCTGACGAGTAGAGACAACATGAGATATCAACACTTAATCCCCATTTTGCAATTGTCTCATTTGTGGTCAACTGCTGATGCAAAGCCAACCATACAATGAAGTAATGTTTCGGAATAATAGGGGATTTCCATACCAAACTATACCAATCAACTTCAGGGGCATACTATCGAATGACATTCTACACTTCAAAGATAGAGTAGCGAATCATAGTTTTTCCTTTCAAAAGAATATTTCCATTATTATCGCTACTGAAAAAAGCAGAAACAACATCTCACGCTTTTAATATCCTCCTCCAGACCCATAGTTGATTCGGAGAGCTAACACAGTCCCAAATTGTACCGAAGAATTGGCACTCCAGTCGTCCCTAATTCCTTGAATTGAATTTTTCGATTTCCTTAATTTTCTCTCTTCCATGGAAGACTCTGTAGCAAAAAAGAAATAGTTGTATGTCTAAATAAAAATATCCCAAAAATTCGATAATTTGAAGAAAAATACGCTATACCACGTGATTATTACCATTTAGTAAACTATATATACCCTTGTCCTCCACTCATTCCAAATCATCATTAACCAATAACATAATTTCTCAATATACTACTACTTAACCAACTAATTAATTCCCAATTCTTTCATTAATTTTAATAATACAAAATAATATAATGGCGAGCATGCAACAAAGGCACCAGGCTGGAGAGGCCAGGGCACAGGGCCAAGAGATGGCCGAGGAATGGAGCGACAACATGCAGCAGAAGGCCGACTCTGCCAGCCACAAGGCCGCCAGCTCTGCCGAGTCAACCAAGGAAAGCACCCAACAGAATGCTGCCGCCGGTCAGGAGAAGGCCGCCAGTGCTGCCGAGACCACCAAGGCCAAGGCAGAGTCAGTTGCCGAGACCGCCAAGGACAAGGCCGCTAGCGCTGCTGATTCCTCCAAGGACGTGCTGGGTAACTCAGCTGAGACCATCAAGGACAAGTCCATTAGTACTGCCCAATCCACCAAAGAGACCGCCCAAGTGGGTGCCGACAAAGCTACGAACCTCCTCGAACAGGCCAGTTTTCCATTGATAATAATTAGTTAATTACTTCATTAAGGAATTAAGAAATTAAATGAGCTTTTTGGATTATTGTTGCAGACGGGAGAGTCAGGTGAAGAACATTGCACAAGGGGCGATGGACTCTGTGAAGAACACACTTGGAATGGGGGAGAGGAAATGATTATCAAGGAGTGATGAAGAATAAAATCATCAAGTTAAGGTCGTTATAATATAAATACAGTGGATTGATGAAGAATCAAATCATCCACTTTATAGTCCTAAATACAGAGCATTAGCTCTAAGTAGAGTTTTGATTTTGATTTTTAGTTTTGATTTTAATTTTGTGAATAAAAAGACTATGATAAAAGAAAAATTATAGAGGAATTTAGTCTTAATTCAATACAAATGTTAGTCCTCTTTCATCCACTTATTATATTTGATTTCTCCCCAAACATGTATCTATCTTATAAGATAAAATAAATTATTACATTTTCTTTCATTAATAAGTTACTATGTAACAAACCAAGAATTATAAAAATTCACAAATACAAGCACATCAGACCATATATGAATTGGCTAATTATTAATTTAAACAAGTCATCGATTATTTAAATTTTACACGAATAACCTCTTAATTATATTTTGATTATAAAAACCAATTATCATTATGAATATTAGTATAATATCCATAAATTTTATTATGTAACTCTTTATTTTATGAAATAAGCTCAAAATCTTATAAAATGCTTAAGCGAGTGACAACTAGTGCCCATATTATCTGTGAGCCAATTTGGAGGTGCTATCCTTACAGACGGGGCCAAAACATGAAAGATAGATTGTCTAGGTAAAATATGAGCAACCAAATTCCTAACTCTTCTAACAAAAATAAAAAAGAAACATCCAAGATTATGAATCAGAGAACGAAATGCTCGAAAAAGGTCTTCAAACTAAGTCTCATCCGTTGCGGGTTGATGAATAGCTGTCTGTAGAAGCAGTGAATCTCCCTCGAAGATGACTTGTTGATAACCCAAGTCGATGATCCATCGTAAAGCAGTAAGCAGGGCCCTAGCTTCACCAATTTTGACTGGTAGCCCTCCTGGTTTCATGAGCATATGGTAGTAAAGTAGAGCCCCGTCATGATTTATAACTGCGACCCTGTCTGTTGCTGTTCTTTGAAGATGGCGACATCAAAATTGCATTTCAAGAAGCCTAAAGGTGGGGGATGCCATTTATTACAATACGATATATTTCTCCGCGCCAGTGTCGAGACAGGCTTATTCCACTTTTCCCACTCATTAACATCCTGCAGGCTGTTGCTAATGACCATCGAATGAGATCGGCGAGTCTCCATCCAAACCCGATTGTTTTATTCTCGCCAAATGCCCCCACATACATGTAACCCAAATCTCGTACTGACGATCATCAAGACGGTCCCATATTTCCCAAAGCCAGTCTCTAGTATCAATGTGTTTAGTTACTTCATTGTTGATGATTCCACTTAGATTCGTTTGTTTCTAGGCTTCTTGTGTCCAAGGGCAGTCAATAAAAAGATGCCAATTGGTTTCACAGTGTTGTCCGTAGATTCCGCATTGGCCTCTAACATCAACTCCTTTATGACAGAGTTTTCCATGAGTAGGGAGGACCTCCCGGAGGAGTCGCCATAGGAAATGGGTGATCTTTAGTGGCAGGTGTAACTTCCAGATCACATGCAGTTACTCATCATATAGTGTTCTGAGAAATCCATAATACGTTCCATTTAGAGACGATAAGCTGGGCGTACCGTAAGGCATCCCCGTCGATCAAAATGCCAGATGATGCGTGTGAAACCCGCCCCTAGACGACCCAATCGAACCATACGGTTTGATCCATGCAATGCTCGCGGGTTCACTCAACCCACAAACATGATAACTGAAAAACAATAACTAAACTGAAATATCCTCAATACATAAGTAAAACGAGGGCGGAAATAAATAGAGAATCAATGACTCGAAAACATCAACTAAACATCACTGAAAACATCCAAAATAGGGGAAACAACCCTGTAAATAAGTCTGTCAAACAACTATAAAACATGAAAGACTGTCTAAATACTGTGAAGACAATGAAAGAGATAGCTGAGGTCCAACATGGTACCTCTCTCTATGACTCCTAGAGTCACTCCGAGGTGGTGTCGCTGCTATTCCTCCCTTTTTAGGCGGCATTGGCTCCTGAAGTTCGAAGGTTGGTTATGCATGAAAAAACGTAGCGGGAGTCAGCGATAAGCCCTAAGTAACTAAGCCTGAACGTGAAGAACTGAACTAGTATCTAGTAATGTGATCCTGTGGTCTTATAAGCATCATCCTAACATTAGCCACCCCTATAAATGAGCGGATAGCCTCATGGTGGATCAGACCATCAAACTACCTTGTAATACCATGAGAGCAGCTCAAGATTTGCTCGTCACGTCTGTCTGAAGTCTGATTGTAACCTGAGGGATTCCGCAATCCATAGGGTGGGTGACCGACGTATAACGAGAGCTAATCTATCTAGTCATGATTCTTATCCTAATCATGAACTGTGAATCACACCCACAGTTCCTCGCTGTGAGCTTATGCTTGAAATTAACTATTATCTATGTAGTAGATCACACGTTACTACACAGTCTGAAATACTCAACTGTATAACACAACTACCTGTACTGTAGTTCACTCGCTACAGTACAGTCCTAAAAATCCAAGCAAGGATGCTTGACAACTAATCACAATTCTCTGTATAAAGCAAAAAAGTATACCTCTGAAAAGTTTGTTCTTGATGCTAGAAGCAGATGCCAAAATCGGAGATGAAAACGATTCATGTTAGCCTATTGGCTGGTTAATGTTCTTGTAGGTCGTTTGTGCGGGAGGTATATGATGGACAGCTGTTTTTGAAACTAAAGAATGGATTTGACTTCCCTGCCATGGATCCATGGGTGCGTTATTGCAGATTTACTTAGCCTCCATGGAGAACTTATGGTTACTTGAAGGGAATGAAACGCAGTCTGTTTGTTCGTTTATTATTCTTCTATTTAACTACTGATGTCCTTCCAGGGAACAAGTGATTCTTATGCTGTCATCCAATTGGATGGTCAGATTTCCAAAAGCAAGGTCAAGTGCGGGTACGATGGTTTCCCTCATATTTGTTTCTTTCACAGAAAGCCATGTTAATTCTGCATTCTGAGTTTGAAATGGAGGTTTTTACCATTTAAGTATAGATGGGAAGTTGCTGATGGTACTCACAATCTGCTTCCAAAATTAGACTTTTAAGACTAGATTTGGAAACTTGACTGTGCTGGTTGAACCTGAAACTATTAAGATAACAACTGTTAGATGTCTGCTTCAAACTAAGTTAGATGTGAACAATTGATGATGGCAGGGCAAAGGAACCAACATGGAATGAGGAATTCTCGTTCTATATCAAACTGCCTCCATCAAAAGGTCTTCAGGTTAATAACGGTCCTTTAAATATGTTGATTTTACATATTGACCTTGATATATACAAAAAACAAAATGAAGGAAAACCCTTCCAGGAGTATGGGTATAAAGTATTACTTCTGAGTAGCTACTGGATGGTATGATATGTTCGATAAGGGTCGTGTTTATGGACTTCATATGATCTCGCACTGCACCTTAGTGTCAGCTCTCTGATCTGTGCCTTTGTATCTTCAGGTTGCTGCTTGGGATGCTAACCTTGTAGCTCCTCATAAGCGCATGGGCAATGCAAACATCAGTCTAGATAAACTCTGCGATGGTGAGACCTAATTAAAATATGAATGTGTGGAATTCCTGATTGTGTTTACCTCTTAACTCTGTTGCAAGTAAGTTTGTATCTCCGACTTTTGCTGCTTCCTACCCCGTGGGTGGTAGTTTCCTGTTAAATTGATAACTGCACTAGCTCAACTGCAAAGTCTCTTCCTGTTTCTGTCGTTTGAGTTATGTGTGCATTTACTTTACTGGCTCAGGTGTGTATAGGAAAATTAAGTAGATATTTTACTGGAGATTTATGACACGGAATGTTCTCTGCCAGGAAATGTGCATGAACTGCTGGTAGTGGTGGTGGGAAGTTGAAGCTAGAAGTAAGTTATACTGGTCAAGATAACTTTGGAGTGACCAGTGAGTGAAAGATCGTTGTGCCAGTCTCTGTTGTATGGACTCTCACTAGTGAAAATACTATTATGGAAAATTCTGTTCTATGTATACTAAGCCAACGATGATGATTGTAATGTGTTTCTTCCCTTCCCAAGAGTTTTAAGTTGTCCTTTAGTATTGATGATTTGATGTTGTTTTGTTAAATATTTCTTCAGGCAAGATATAAAACTTTTAAAGAAATCGAGGAGGAAAAGAGGGGATGGATGCTGCCTTTTGTTCCTGAATTTCTGAAAAAGAGTGGCCTTGAATCTGCTCTGACTACGATGTCTGGAAATAAGAGTATACCGGCCCGAAATTTTGTGGAATATGCTTTTGGGCAGTTGAAGTCATTCAATGATACTTACCTTCCAGAGTGTCAAATTTCAGATGGAAACACTTCTGAAGATAGTGAGAATTCCAGCAGTACTATTGCTTTAGATTTGGCATAAAAAAGAGAGGATACAGATGATGCAAACTGCATTGGAGAGGGTAAATCAAAATCTGACCAAAGTGATAATGATGCCTTTGACAAGGCAAATGACTCGGAGAATGTGAAAGAAGCTGATGAGTCACAAACAGACAAACATATTTGGAGTAACTTTGCCAATGTTATCAACCAAACTGTAGTTCAGCAATTCGATCTTCTTTTCTCGCTTGAACTCAAGCGGGATGGGTTTGAATTCTTGAATAAGATTGGATTGCAGGCACGGGATATTGCTGAAGCCAGCTACGTGGAATCTGGGCTTGCAATTCCACTAGGTCAGGACAGCGGGAGAGATAACCCAAGTGGCTCGTTAGTCATGGAAGCAGTCCAATCTTCACTACCAGATGTGAATAAAGCAACTCAAGAATTATTAAAGCAAACTGAGTCTGTTTTAGGAGCCTTATTGGTCTTGGCGGCTACAATACCTAACTCAAATGAGAATGAAGATCGTACAGGAGAGAGTCCTCCCGAAGGTGATGAGATAAGCAGTGTGGTCAGTGGGAGCGGATTGGATGAAAAGAAAGCAGAGGAAATGAGAGAACTTTTTTCAAGTGAAGAAAGTGCCATGGAGGCTTGGGCAATGCTTGCCTCCTCAGTCGGCCATTCAAGTTTTATCAAGTCCGAGTTTGAGAAAATATGCTTCCTAGATAATGAATCTACAGACAGTCAGGTAAATTTTGTTAATTCCAACAAAAACATCCCATGTCTTGCGGAAATGTCAGGAAAAAGAGAACAAGAATGCTGAACTAGCCCGAGCAGCATTGCTTGTTATTGGTTATTCTGTTTTCTTAGGCGTATCAGTTAGCTTATTTATCCTAGCTTATTAGGGCGGTTATCTGTAACTAGATAAAGAAGTTAGTAGTCTAAAGTCGAAAGCTTTTTGTCCTGTTCTCTATGCAAAAGAGGATTCTATCAATGAATGAATTTTCCTCGTAGCTTCTACATGGTAATAAAGTTTTTTGGCTGAGAAGTCTTGACATCAAATCCTATCAATAACAGATCGAGGAATGAATCATAACTTTGACATGTCTTATCCATGTGAAACCAGCCAGCTTTCACTTAGCACGTACTTATGGCGGACAATGAAACTGTTTTCGGTTCATAACTTGTGAAAGTTTGCAGGTGGCTATTTGGCGTGATTCTGCATTAAGAAGGATAGTCATTGCTTTCCGGGGCACAGAGCAAGTATGCCATCTTTTGTTATCCTCTAAGTAGTTTCAGCTCTTAAGACTTTTCTTTAATTTTGTATTTCTCTGTCTTGTGAGTTAAAATGGAAGGACTTGGTAACGGATCTAATGCTTGTTCCGTCTGGGTAATCTTTTAGTGTCAAATTAAGTTGTGTTCTGTCATTATCCCTATTTTTATGAATTCGCCTTTTTCTTCTCATCACTTATGGCTTATCTTCTTGCTTAGGCTAAATCCTGAGAGGATTGGGGATGATTTTAAAGAAGAAGTTCAGGTACCTAAATAATGAAGTGGTTGTTATTCAAAGCATGTTTGAAGTGTAGACATGTGCGACAATACCTTCCCATTACATTGCATATAATTTTTCATAACACTTCCACGTGATCACTCAGGTCCACACTGGGTTCTTAAGCGCATATGATTCAGTCAGGATAAGGATCATCTCGATTATTAAAGCAGCTATTGGTTATGAGTAAATTTTTCTATTTTCCTGTTCTGATTGAGGGCTGACCTCTTAACACCGTGTACTTGAGTTATAATGTTGTAGTGGTAGCGTAATCAGTATGAATGCTCTTGGCTGACAAGGTTTTCTTCTTCGATAATTCTGTTGATAGAGAAGATGCAGCTGAACTGCCGCTTAAATGGCATGTTTATATCACTGGTCATAGTTTGGGTGGTGCATTGGCTACCCTGCTTGCGCTTGAACTTTCATCTAGTCAGCTAGCTGGGTTAGTTGTTTTCTCCTGGTTTCATTATTTTGTATGTATTAAGCTGTCAGATTTTTCTGTTGACATTCATTGTCTTTCGTTAGGCGAGGGGCAATTTCTGTGACTATGTATAATTTTGGATCTCCTAGAGTTGGAAACAAAAGATTTGCTGAGATATACAATCAGGTAATGAAAATCCTATGCTCCCTCTCCTCTCTTGGATAATCATGTCAAAATCACTTGTTTGTCTTCTCTATGACCATCTCTGTGCAAGTTCACCTGATTGTACTCGTCCTTTCTTCCTTTCATGCCTGTGGAATGGTCATAATTGGCTTTTTCAACTACCATGAAGTCTATGGACAGATGCAATTCATTGTTTTACCTGTGTGCAATGATGTCTGAATAGTGAATAGCATATTTTCATGTATTGATTTTTCTTTTTATCCTTTCCAAATCTCTCAACTATTTCATTGCAGAAAGTTAAAGATAGCTGGAGGGTTGTAAATCGTCGAGACATTATACCAACAGTTCCTCGTTTGATGGGTTATTGTCATGTGGCTCATCCAGTTTACCTAGCTGCTGGAGACTTAAAAGATGCTTTGGTGAGGCAGTTTCTGGATGCATAGTGGTCTATTTCTTTTTTCTTTTCAGTCAGCAAAATTATTTTTCATTTGAGTTGTTTCAACTCGAGGGAAAGTTTTAGAATGGATTACAAGGTTCAGGTTCGATTGGACGTAAACTATTCAAACAGTTAATGAAGATATACTTTTTTTTGGCTGTTGAAGTAAGTGTAAAACGTTTCTAGTACAAGCATCTCACGGATTGCACGAAATTAAGGAGATGTGTAAGAAAGCGCCCCATTAGTTTTATGTATGTATGCTATAAGTTTGTCTGTTAGCTGAAACTGCACTACATTGCCTGATTGTACGAATATTCAGACAAATTTACTAATTATCAGCTCAGTTGATAACTTAAAATTGCATTGCAGGAAAATTTGGAGCTCTCGACCGAGATGATGTCTTAGGGAGGCGACACCAGATGTTCTTGTCACTGAAGTTGTATGTTTCATCCGCTTCTCGATTCCCTTCCTTTATTCGTAATTCATAGCATAACATTCCTCTAAATCCTTTTCATGGTTAGTAGCATAAAGGGGACTCGTGTGTTTTACTTTCATTATTAGCTCTGTTGTTCAGAAAAGTATTTTTAGGTCTGTTCAGAAACCTTTTTTAGTGCTGTTCATGAACTTAGGCGACCTTGTTCTAATAACTGATTTCCAAATTGTTTGCGAAGTAACCAATGCAAGTTACTTGTAGAATTGATGAGCCTTTTCATGACTGAATATGTGCAGATGAAAGGCGAGAAGGAGCTCATCTGAGAAAATACTACAAACTGAGATCAACATATTCCGGTCAATTTGGGATGGCAGTGCTTTGATGCAGCATATGGAGGATTTCTATTACATCTCGCTGCTAGAGGTATAAACCCTTCTCTTGTTGTTTTTAAGCTTTCCCATTTATCAATCCTTGTTTTTCCCTCCAGTATGTAAGATGAAACTACCAAGGCAGGAAGTAGTATACAAAATATCCCAACACTCGGCAATGAAGCGGATTGGACGTGAAACGTACCAGCAGCCAAAAGCTGCTGATTCCATGCACCTTCATTACCACGTCATAGAACTTAAAGATATACGTACCCCGTAAATTCTTCCTACTTTTTGTTTCTCTTGTTCTGTTTGTCCCTATCCTTCTACCAGGATTGGATAGATGTATAAAGATCCACTTAAGTGATAGATGTATAAATTTGTACAGAGCTCGATGGTTCTCTCCTCGGGTCACATAATGAAAATGATGCCACAATAAGGTACACTATAATAATTGCACGGCTGCTGTATGCTGCTCCTTTACGTTATGCATTGAAGTTTTTTTATGAAGTTGCATCCATATTTATCGACTATTGAAGTTTCTTTGAAGGCTGCACAGTATTTCTTGTCTGATGGTGGGTGGTCGAGAGTCATGGGTTTTGCTTTTAAAGGGTGGTAAATTTGCCACTTCAGGTTACTTGTGGTCCTTGGCCTGGCTGGCATTGGCTTATTTACTTGTCCAGAAAGCACTACTCTTTGGCTGTTAGTTTGTGCCCAATTGGCCGGTTTGGTTATGCATCCCACTTATTTGCTCTTCCTCGTCTACCTTTTCATGAAATGTTAAATATTGATATAGGATCGCTTTATACACATTTTTTTGTTTCTTATAGTCTTGTAAATATCTTCTAATTAACAACCTTGACAACGCGTTTAACTAGTGAGAACTTGGGTTTACTAAGAATAAATCCAGGCTGCTTCTTGCTGCTGATGATTCTCAAACTCTGCCTCAGAATGTCTACCTCCCTGGCCCTGTTGAACTCTTCCCGCTCTGCAACAATAAGCCTTGCTTTCATATCCTCTATTATTTCTTCTTTCATCCTTGCTTCAATCTTCAGCTCATCTATAATGTCTTCTTCCTCTGATGCTCTACAGTACAATCCATCTCCTGCAACATTATCATATGTTGAACCCTTCTGACGTTAATGAAAATCGGGGTTACACAAAATAAGCAAAGTCCAAACTTTTAATCTCTCAAGTTTCCCTGACCGATATTTGGAATCATCAGTGGTCCAAATTATTGTCAGGAGTGTTGTTGTGAGTTTTCGATGTGCTGAAGTGTTCCTCTTTTTTTTCTTTCAGAAAGAGTGACACTTGAGTTTCTTTGATGTGAGCCAAATGGGACAAAAAGAGCGCAGGGCCGACCTCTGAAATTCAAGTAAGGACGCGACTAACTCATGTTCACGGTATGTCTTGTTGTGCAATTGGAAATGAGATACGCTTTCCTTGACATATTTGTCTGTATTATTGGGTGTCTTGTTACAAAAAGGAAACGTCACCTCTAGGACTCAATCAGAAAAGAAGAAGAAGAAGAAACCCGACGCATTAATAGAGGCGAAGTAACAGTATATGAACTGTAGAGAAGGAAAAGATGAGACATATGAACAGTAGACGGTATAACGACTCCTAGTGGTGATTTATGATGAAATGACATCACCCAGTGGAAGTGTTGAAAGCGAATCTAGCTTAGAGACCATGGACTTGCCAAATTGGCTTCAATTGTTCTGATGTCTTACAAAAAAGGTAATGTTTTTTTCTTGATTCATAGGTATTCAATCAAAAAGAATGAAAACATGAAAATGCATAAAGGACTAGAGAAAGAGATGGACCTGGATGAGTATTCTGAATGAGATGATCAAGCTCAGTTTTGATAGCAAGGTAGAGCTTCTTCCATTTATCAACAGCTTCATCTCTAAGAGCCCTCTCTTCTCTCATTTGCTGCAGTAGGAAGGTAGTGGCAGTCCCTGAGAGTAGCCAATTGTTGTCTCCTTCTTCCTCGTGGCTTTTCCCTTGCTGATGCAGAATCACTCTGATCCTCTCTTCCTTGTCATCCACTAGTTTCCTTAGCCTCTTCACTTCCTCCTTCAGCTTCTTCTTCTCTTGCCTCCACTCAGCTTCCTTGAATGCACAAACCATCACATCTCTCTCATAAGCTCTGCTCTCTTTCTCCCTCTTATACATTATTGCTTCAATCTCCTCTTCCAATATCCTCACTCTCTCGTCCATCCCTTTAACACTACTACTACTACTACTACTACTGCTGCTACTCTTCTTCCCCTTTGAGCCCCCTCTCTTCTTCCCTGTTAAACAAATCATCGTTACCACTAACCTCTAGCTTTTCTCCCTGCTCTAGTATTTTAAGTTTAATGAAGAAAATAAAGAAGAAGATAGAAGTAGGAAGGTCTATTTATTTAATTTGCTGTATTTATAACAGAGAAGGAGAAAGTGGTGTGAGTGACATTAAGTCTTAGCACAGGCTGCTCCATCATCAATGAATGAGATTTTGACTTGGCATATCCAGAAATGAATTAACACATTTCTGAGTTGTGACTAGTTATATAGGCAACTAGTAGGAAACCGGTTTGGTTTTCCAATACAACCAAAACCGAAATAGATTGGTACGTAATATATGGTATTCAGTAAAAAAATGCACATTTCTATATATTAATTTTAGTTATATCAGTTAGGTATAATATCTGTTTTTCAATTAGATTTGGATCAACCAAACTGATTCAATTCGATTTGAATTGAGTTGTGGACTAGCACTACTACGTAAATCATTGGCAGCAGCAGCAGGGGGGTAGAATGTTAAGGATGCCCGTGACCTATGGTTGCTACTGATAGAGTTGGTGTTAGTAATTTCCAAAATTGTACAAAGGATAAAAATGACACAAGGAAGTTCTGCTAAAAGACTTTGCTAACTTTAACACAGTACTATGTGCTGGGCTGGCCACGTGTGGAAACTTTGGAGGGGTATGTGTATGGGTATGAAGTATGGGTATGTAGATGTTATTGTGTATGAAGTTCTCACCATCCTAGCTGCAGTACACCACAAGCAAGCAAGGTGATGCTTGAGTTGAGGCTTTGGTTTGGTCCCACCACCATCTCACAAGGAGAAGATAATATTTTTGTGAGGTTTGTATTTCTACTTGTTTTATTTTGTTTCTTATGTTTTGTTATTCATGGTCCGTAAGGTGCATTGGTGTTGGAGCGCTAATGGAAATGTAATGGAATTTAGGATCGAAAAGATACAATTTTGATAATTCATTCGATTAATCACTCAATTTTATGTACATTACAATTTGGTCACTTGGACCTTTCAAACTCCTCCTCATGAACACTCTCTACTTTTTCTTTCTTATTTGTTTTGTTTCTCTACACTTCACACTTGCCTAAAGTGAGGCTTCATATTTATAGGATAATACAACCTCCTTAGGAAGATACTAGCACACTTGGTAGGTTTAGTGTGTGGTTAGGATTATTAGATTAGTTATTATGAGTAGTTGGAATTTAGATATTTTTAGAGAGATTTCTAGAGTAGGAAATCTCTAGATTGTTAAAGGTAATTCCATATTGCAAATTACCTTTATTCAACACCACCTCTTAATTTTCAATTTGAAGTAGGTGTTTGAACTTCTTGAGTTTTTCCTTCGTAACTGCCTTCGTCATGATATCTACTGGTTGATCATCGGTGTTGATGAATTCCATTGTGATTTCTCCGTTGTTGACTAGTTGTTGTATGAAATGGTGTCGTAACTCTATATGCTTCGACCTTGCGTGAAATACTGGATTTTTCGTCATGGCTATGGTTGACATGTTGTCATAGTAAATAATGGTTGGGTCATTATCACCTTGTTGCAACCTTTGCTGCTACAAAATGAAGTTTGCTAGACTCATTCATAAATCTTGAAATGAGACTTACTGAGTGACAGATATCTGGTCTTATATGTGTCAGATATATGAGCGATCCGACTAGCCTTCTGTAGATTTTTCCGTCAACTTTTTCTGCTCCATCATTTTGTTGCCGTTTCTCGTTCAACATCATTGGTGTCTCTATGGGCTTGCACAATGCCATGTGAAATCTCTTTAACATGTCTTCAGTATACTTCTCTTGAGAGATGAAAATTTCTTCAGGTTTATACTTTACTTGAATTCCCAAGAAATACTTCATGAGTCCCAAGTCTGTCATTTTGAACTCTAACATCATTGTCCTTTTGAATTCTTCAATAATTTGTGGACTTCCATTATAAGCACAAAATAAGAAAGTTTTTGTCTTCTCCCTTTTTGATGTAAAGAGATGCTTCACTTGGACTTCTTTGGAATCTGTTGTCTTGAAAGTATGGATCAATTCTGCTGTTCCACACTCGTGGTGCTTCTTTGAGTCCAGAGAGCGCCTTTTTGAGTCGATAGACTTTGTCTTCTTCTCCTTTCTTCTCGTCTCCTCATGGTTGTTCCACATAGACTTCTTCTTCTAGTGTTCCATTGAGGAATGCTGACTTGACGTCTAGCTGGAATATTGGTAACTCCATTTGAGATGCTAGTGCTATGACAGTTCTGATTGTCTCCGTCCGTGCTACCGGTGCGTAGGTTTCATGAAAGTAGATGTTAGGCTATTATGAATAGCCTTTTGCCACCAATCTCGCTTTATTTGTGCTTCTGGATGGAACCGTCTTCGTTAAATTTGGTATTGTAGATCCATTTTAGACCTATGACCGGCCTGTCTTTAGGTTTTTCCACGAGCTCCCAAGTCTTGTTCTTCTCGATCATTGAGATCTCCATGTCTATTGTTTCTCTCCAGACTTTGTCTTTTGCTGCTTCATCAAATATATAGGATTCATAAGAAAAATATGCTATGTGACTTGATTCATAAATTTCTCTTAAGGATCTAACCTTCAATGGAGGTGAATCTGAATCTATCACGACGTCTCTGAAGTTATCTCTCGTTGGACTTATTCCTTGGCTTGGATTTTGATCCGCCTCATTTTGTGTTGTTGGTATAGTTGTTGGATTCTCCAGGATTGCATTTGTTGATGGAGGTTGAGTATCCTGAATTTTCCAGCTCCACTCGACCATTTCGTCGAAGATAACATCTCGTGAAATCGCCACCTCGTTCTTCATTGGATTGTATTTTGATCCGCCTCATTTTGTGTTGTTGGTATAGTTGTTGGATTCTCCAGGATTGCATTTGTTGATGGAGGTTGAGTATCTTGAGTTTCCCAGCTCCACTCGACCATTTCGTCGAAGATAACGTCCCGTTAAATCGCCACCTCGTTCTTCATTGGATTATAGAGTCTATAACCTTTGGATTCGTCACTACATCCGATGAAAATGAGCTTCTCTCCCTTCTGGTCGAACTTGTCTCAATTTGGGGTAGAGATGTGTGCATATGCTATGCATCCAAATACTTTGAGGTGATCCACTTGCGGCCTTTTGTGGTGTCATGCTTGAAAATGTGTTTTGTTCTTCACTATTTTGGTTGGCGATCTGTTGAGGATGTAGATTGTTGTATTGACAGCTTCGGCCCATAGTTGGTTGGGAATTTTCTTAACAGTCATCATGTTTCTTGACATCTTCCCAATTGTATGGTTCTTTCGTTCTGCTACGCCATTTTGTTGTGGTGTGTAATGCACTGTCAACTGCCTCTTGATTTTGTTGGTGCTCCATAAAAGGTTTGTAGATGAATTCTCCACCACGATCTGTTCAGAGTGTCTTGATTTGATGTCTGCTTTCCTTCTCAGCTGCTGCTTTGAATTGAAGGAACTTGAAGAAAGCTTCTGACTTTTGCTCAAGAAAGAATACCCACATCATTCTAGTATAATCATCCATAAATAGTAGAAAGTATCTCTTACCACCTATTTCCTTCTCAGCTGCTGCTTTGAATTGAAGGAATTTGGAGAAAGCTTCTGACTTTTGCACAAGAAAGAATACCCGCATCATTCTAGTATAAGCATCCATAAATAGTAGAAAGTCTCTCTTACCACCTATGGATGTTGTTCTGGTTGGTCCACAAATATCAACGTGTACCAACTGTAGTGGTGTTTCTGCTCTCCAAGTGATTTTTGGAAATGGCAAGCGATGCATTTTGTCATATATGCATCATTCACAGACTTTATCTTCTCTGTTGATTTGGGGAAGACCAACCACCATATTTTTATGCTTCAATAATTTGAGGCATTTCTGTTTTAGGTGTTCATATCGAAGATGTCATAGGAAAGATTCATCCATGATTTGGCTCTTCATTGCTAATTCTTCATTCTTCGACATTGCAAAAGGAAACATCCTGTTAAAAGTCATCAGGATTTTTGCCACTTTCGAGTTGTTGGCTTTGTTGATAATCTCATATTCTCTGTTATCAAACAATAGCTTGTAAATTTTAAGCATTAGTTATCCAATACTCAGAAGATTTTGAGCTAATTCAGGAACGTATAAAATTTGAGCTAATTCAGGAACATATAAAATTTCTTGGATTAGAGTTTTGTTATCTCCCTTTTTTTGTACGATGATGGTACCCTTTCCTTCAACTTCCAGCTTTTTACCGTCTCCAATCTTTACGTGGGACTTATATGTATCATCCCTCTTGGTGAAGGACTCCCGATCTCCAGTTATGTGATTACTGCAACCGTTGTCCACCACCCATGGAAGTTATGATTTTTGCTCGGCTTTGAAGCAAGTGTAAGCGACCAGTTTTTCTTCGTCCTTCTGTGCGAAGCTTGATTCGCCTTGTTCTTTCTTGTTTTGGAACCGGCAATCTCGTTGAGAGTGATTTTGAATTTTACACTTGGTGCACCTGAACCTGCATTCTTTGGTAGCATGGTTAGATTTTTACAAATTTTGCATCCGTCTTGGAGTTGCTTGATTTCTCCTGATACTGGCTCTAGTTGCTGTTTTTCTTGAAATTCGATATTCCTCCTTCTTTTGAAGTTGCCCCCTCTACGGTTCTGCTCTCCTTTGATGTCGACCTTGGATTGAAAAGTTTGCTCGAGTTGTTGGTTGGTAAACCGGATCAATCTCTTATCGTGAGTTACAAGTGATCCCATAAGCTCTGTTATTGGTAATTTTCCAAGATCTTTGGTTTCTTCTATGACAGCGACGACATGCTCGAACTTTGATGTTAGGCTGCGGAGGATCCTCTCCACGATCTTCTTCTCGTCGATAGTCTCACTAGTAACTTTGATCTGGTTCACTATCTTTCAACACGAGAATGAAGGTCTTTGATGCTTTCGCCTTCTTTCATCGTTAAGTTGTCAAATTGACGCCATAGATTTTGGCGTTTTATGGAAATTGCCTTCTCGGAACTTTGAAATTTGTTCTTCAGGACTTCTCAAGCTTCTTTGGCTGATTTGATGCCCAATATTCTCAGAAATATTATTTTGCTCACAGCTTGCTGAATTATCCTCAATGCGCTGGCGTTCCTATTGACATTCTCCTTATGGTCCTTCGTCTTCGTCCCGCTTTTTTGGGATCGTCATCTTTCGCCGATTCCGTCTTTTTCCGGTTGATGTGGAATCGTTCTCTTGTGGTGATTGTTCGATGCCTTCTTGAACAATATCTCACAAGTCTTGCAAAATGAAGATAGTCCATTTGTGCTTTCCAATATTCATACAATTCTCCATCGAAAATTGGGATTTGATTTGGAGAGTTGGCGAACATGGAACTTGACGACGGTGCTACTATAGGATTTTGAGGGGATTCTTTTGGTAGAGGTTTTGAGAGGGTTTTGTGAGGGTAGGTTATAATATGGTTATCAAAGTACTAAAGTGTAACTTTTTTGATGTGGAAGATCATTCATTAAAACCGCAACCACATAGCATACTCAACGTAACTTTAGCTCTGATACCAAATTTGTTGGGGGCGCTAGCGGAAATGTAGTGGAATTTAGGATCGAAAAGATAGTATTTTGATAAATCACTCGATTAATCACTCAATTTTATGGATATTAGAATTTGGTCAGTTGGACCTTTCAAACTCTTCACCAAACACTCTCTACTTCTTTCTTATTTGTTTTGTTTCTCTACACTTCACACTTGCCTAAAATGAGGCTTTATATTTATAGGATAATACAACCTCCTTAGGAAGATACTAGCACACTTGGTAGGTTTCGTGTGTGGCTAGGATTATTAGTTTAGTTATTATGAGTAGTTGGAATTTAGATATTTTTAGAGATTTCTAAAGTAAAAAATCTCTAAATTATAAAAGGGAATTTTATATTGCAAATTACTTTTATTCAACCATTCCTAACATGCCTCTTCCCTTTGGAAATATCTGAAAGATTTGGTTTCATATGAAAACCATGCATGTTTTTAGAGCATAGCATATTCATTATGGAGATTTGAGGTATTGGTGAAAAGTAATGTCTTATTCCATGATACCATGTATTAATTTAGTTTAGACAATCCTCGTATATGAATTGTTGAAAATTTCATGCACTACCACTAAAGATTAGTCTTAAATTTAATTTTCTAGTTTCTTACTAATCATGTGATAAATAATGTATAGTTTTATCGGTCCACCATAATTGCAGTAACGAGGTTGGTTTGACTCTATATATCGAGAGAGATGAAAGGAACAAGAAGAAACAGATGTGCTACAATATGGGTATATTGTTTGTTTTAATGAGGTGCAGGAATGCTGCAATTTGGGTAGAGAGCAAAATGCAGTCTGGTTTGCCACAACAAATGCTAATTGTTGAATTGTGGTATTAGCAGCAGAGCTTTTTTTTGGAAGAGCAAAATGGCAAAAACTGCCACTCTGGTTCCGGCCTTGTCACTTCTAGCTAGCATCATAGCTTCTGCATATTATTATGGCACTTTTGTCTTACTCAATTCATTTGATTTTTAACAGCCCAAACCCGACACAGTAACGTCCTACCTAGTAGCATTTGTGGTGAACAAAAATTTAGGGAGTTCCATTGTTAATTTTTCTGGGTAGAAAGTTTTCGGAAATAGAAAGCATTAGATCATCTTAGAAATTAACAATTTTTAATTATGTTTATATGACCATATCAACAACAGTAAAAATTAGTTTTGTAATTAGTAATTAGTTTTGTATTTCTAGTAATTACTAAGTGAAGTGTCACATCACAAAAGATATCTATTTCTTAAAATGTGCTGAATTCAAATCCAAAACCTCTAAAAATTAAAAAATCATTATACAATTTTAAGACTTTAAAATTAAAAATCAGCCAAAATGGAACATAATTAAATTTGTATCCTCCCTCCAACATGTTGTGAGCCATTTCGATACTGAGTAAAACAAATAACAGTAAAAAATAACTGGCCTCTGTCACCATGGCAAGCTTAAATTGCACGGGAACAAAACCACGTTTCTATCTCTTTGGATCCCCCCCTAGGCTAGTCCCTGAAAACGACTTTCAGAATTCCGATCGCAGCAGTACGTAGTACCATTTACTAACATACACCAGTAATGTAATTGGTGTTTGTATTTGTATAATTAATACTACTGACATGGGAAAGAATGCTCTGCATATCATATCATTCCTCATTAATAACATATCGCAAAGCCAAGCATCTCAATCATTCACATCCCCACTTTTATTTTCATGTATTTTCAGATTTTAAATTTTAACACATCGACATATTTATCATTTAAATTTTCAATCCATATTTTTAAAAATTCCACCAATCAAATTTTAAATTAATACCCATGTTGCATTTTAATAAACCAATTATTATTCACGTTGAAGTTATTTTAATCAAATCCTTCTTCCACTCTTCACCCTTGCTGACGTGAAATCCTTCTTCACAGTTCACATGTGATTTTTAAAAAAAACTTTCGATCCTTTAATCCTTACGGGAATCAATATTTGGTAGCTTGGATTTGATTCTGACGAGAATCAATTTCTGGAAGCTTAGAATCAGCTCATGATACAATAACCATTGTAAAATAAAGAACTCAATTTCAGGCATCTTCTGACGGGAATAAATTTCTCAAAGTTTGGAATCAATTCATGGTAATAAGGAATTTAATTTTCGAGAAACATATTCTAATGGAAATCAATTTCTGAAAGAGTGGAATCAACTCATGGTACAACAACCATCCTCTTTTTCACCTTTGTTTTCCACACTATTGAAAGTATTGAATGTGATTTTCATGTTCTTTTCTTCTGTACTTGCAAATTAAAAACTGTTGGATTGAACTTGCATATAGGTAATAAAGAGTGCAACTTTTATGAAATTTCTATCCTCAAACTACTTTTTAAGTACTTGACCGTAAATAATCGGAACTTGGATGGGAGAGTAAGTGTAGTATAAAAATTTTCCAATATAAACCAACAACACTATCATTTGGAAAAAATGGTGGTTTTTATCATAATTCCCGTGAATTTTAAGGTATGTTCTGGAATCCCTAATGTGAAAGAGTCTGATTTCTCTCTTTTGTATTTGTTTGCAGAGACGAGATCTTTATGAACGAGTATTTAGTTAGTCCTTTTCATTAGTTATCCAACACACACGTTTGTCAAGTGAGTTTATTCTCTTGGACTTCTCTGTTCTTTTAGAGTCCCTATATATGATTTGTGCAACTTTAAATCATATTCTCACTAACTAACCAATTAACTAAAAAATTTCAGTGATTATCATTCTGGCTTCAAAAAGGAGATTTCACAAACTTTATAAATCAGATTATTCTTCCAGAAAAAGAAGTTTTAGAATGATTATGACTTCCTCTGATATCTTTGGTACGAGTTTGGAATCTGTTAACGGTTGGCAATTCGGTGAAATCATATATGAGTTTGAAATCTGTTAACGGTTAACAATTCGTTGAATCATATACGAGTTTGGAATTTGTTAACGGTTAGCAATTCATTTCATCATACTCTTTTCAAAGTAGGTTGTAGTGCATGAGTGATTAAAAATTAGTGTTGCTTCATCTTCTAATGTTTAGTTCAGCTAGGTTGTTTTATAATAACAACTCTATTTGACATTGTTTATTGTACTTTCTCCTTAGCCACAATCCTTTGCTCTGAGATAATGTGAGTTTGATCTCATCTACTATATATGTGGATTCACCCACCTGTTATTACACTCGAATGCATGCCATATCATATCTACTCTCCGGAGATGTACAATTGAAATTTTGCAACTCAAAAATTAAAACCCCACTAATCAAAATTTAAATCCCCATCTAACCACGTGTCTCTAAAATAGTTTCCATTTTACATATCTAACCAAGAATATTTACATGTAAAAGGAAAGAAAAACGGACTTGAACGGGTCAGAACAAAAACAATCGAGGCCAAAATAGCGGCCAAAAGAAAGAGAAAACCTGTCCAAAAATAGAAAATTTGAAGCAAAACCAATCAGCAAACAAAACAGCTCAAAAACCAGCCTAGAAACCTTCCCAGAAACCAAAATCCGATGATATTTAGTATGGTTTTTTTATCAAGTTATATGTAGAGATCAATCAACAACTCTCTACTTAACTCCCCCAAGATCATATGGATTTAACTACGTATATATACCTTGAAGAGTGCAATACAATCGAAAAGAAGCACATGACAAAGGTAGCAAACACCATACTTTTGATAATACCCACTGGTTTTCTAAACACATATTTCTTCACATTATATACGTATAATATAATGATCAATCAATCCATCTCAATCTAGAACGAACTAATTAGCCAATATATATATACTAGACCGGTACCCGATCCCTTTTATTTATCTTTGCATAAGGTGAATTGTGACTCGTTCCTCTCTTTAATACGGGTTTTGAAAAATATTAAATATTATTGAGAGACATGAAATTTTACGATATTACAATTTCTATTAAAAATCACTTTTAGATCCAACGTTAAATCGATAATAGTCCAACACCTTTCTTTCCACATCACCTGTCACTTCCTAATAAATACCTGGTGATTCCTAAACACAACACCTTTCTTTCCATACCACCTGTCACTTCCCAATAAACACCTGGTGATTCGTAAACACAACACCGGGCTTTCCTTGTTAGACCTATAACCAAAACCTGCAATAATTATACACAAGTGGACCATAATTAAATTAGTTCAGCGGATAATATGAAATATGTGTGTATAACTTCTCATAATCAACTGTCATACCCCATTCACTTCCACTTCCACGATTTTCTCCACCCTTTTAATATGTCCTTCGCAGTTCACTCCCATTCTATTAAAAACCGCTCATTACAATGCATATATATATATATATATATATACAGTGTCATATGTTGTAGAGATATTCCTACAGCTGAAATTTCAAAAACCTTGACAATATAAAATTTCACTCCATCGACCAGTTTTCTGAAGAGCCAACCAGATGGATTCTTCAACCTCAAGTCTCAAAAATGTGGCTGGAAATCAAGGTGAATTCAACCATTGTGATGAGCAAAGAAATTATCTTAATAGATTCCAAGGTAAAAAAGTTTAGCCAATTCAATTTTCAGTATTACTGCTCTTATACATTTATGTAAGGTTATATTCTCACAAACCACGTTTCAAGGGAATGACATTTGGACGCAGATTCCAGCTTATTTGATTTAGTGGTTTGACAAGACACTTAAAGAACAAAAGGAATACATTTTCAAAAACTTCAAGATCACAATACCAAAAGGAGGATACAAACCTATGGCAAACAAGTATATAATACAGGTCACATCCTCCATCATAGTTGAAGTTTTAGACCAAGTCTCTAAAATCCCATGATACAAGTTTTCCTTCATTGATCAGACTGAAATTGACCTGAAATGGAATTAAAGAGAGATACTATCAGATGATGTATACTTTCCCCGACTCATATTATGACTTCTTCCTAATCAATTTTTTTTTACCTTTTAGCAGATGTGATCGGCCACCTCACCAAATACTCCAGACGAATAAGAGTTCTGAAAATCCACGAAAGGTCATTGAAATCAAACTTCAACAGTGAGTATTGGACTAAATTAGTTAATACTTTTGGTTTATTTTTTTTTTCACTCTAAGTCTTTTGTGTGTAAATGACATGGGAATCCAAGTTAATATTTGATCATGGTCTAGGGCAGCAACACAATTTGAGGAACTCATCAGCGCTCATGGAGATAAATGTATCATCTATGGTTTTGAAGGTTAGGCGACTATAACTTTATAACTTCAAAAACATTTTGCAGTCATGCATATAAAACAAAGTTTAACTATTACAATTTGATTTTCCAGCAAAAGTACTATTTTCTTTCATGATTACCAAACTTTATTTTAATTTTGACATATCAAAGATTTTGAACTTCATGCCAGGATATGTATTATGTTATATTGTAATAACTTTTTATTTCATTTATCGAGCTGCAAAATAAGATGATTAATGTTACCATCTTATATACTTCTACACTGACCCAACAAGTAACAACATCTTTGCACTTCCTCCATTAATTCTTATAAATTTCAACAATATTAAAGAAACTCCTAAATTATCTATTTTAGAGATGTGTGGTCTGACCAATGAAGAGCAAATGAAGGTATCATCTAGGAAAAATTGAAGCTTTCACACACTCCTTTATTTGTGTCACCTATAATTATTAAAGTGTCATTATTATAGAACAAATAGTGCACAGTTCAATGTAAATTAAAGGACATAAAAAGCGTGTGGTGTTATAATGGATGCCCAAACTGTCCGTTGAAAGTAGAAAAAGGTCATAAAGATTACTATTGGTTACCTTATGTTTATAATAAGCAGTTTCTTAACCCGGTTACCTTATGTTTATAATATATCTAATGGTTGATCCATTCAATTATAGATTTTGGTAAAAATGTACGTCCAAGATGCTACATTACAAATAAAGTTTGTCATCTTTGACTATGAAGGCAATAGGTTTTTCAAACTTTCAGCAACCAAATTGTATGAACAAAATGGAAAGAGTCACAACACCACCCCTGAACTCATGATGCAGCAGTTAGCTATAAGGAACTCAAATTTCAAATCAAACTACCATCATACATTTCATCATACCCACAAACAGAATATACAGTGTCTAGGATTCTCGACGAGGGACTTACAACTCCATCTCCATCAAAACAGGTTTGTACCAACTAAATTAATGAAACCAATTATGATCTATGATACCATTATATTTTAGAAATATGCACATTTTACTTGCTCTAATTCATTCTTCTATTGTTGTAAGAAACTGATCCTATTCTCTCAAGTGGACATTCATCTTCTCAGTCACTTAGAAGCACCATTACAAATGTAGAAACCAAAACAACATTCACAAAGAATGACTCTCCAACCTCAAATAATCTGCCTACAAATACAACTAATGCTAAAGGTAACATTGGAATGATGAGATTGAAAATAACATTACAGATGACATGTTACTAAAAAGTATATAAAGGAGGAAGATGATAAATTCTATTGAAGATGATAATTAGTGGTTTATTTTTATATTATGAACTATGAATGGTGTGCGTAATCACACCAGCTTTCATTAGTAACTACTTATAGTAATTTTTTTATATTCTCTTATGCAGCAATATTATTAGTGGTATTTAAGCTTTTACTATTAAAAATTTATATTAGTCTTTTTATATTCTCTTATATAATGGTATTTTATATTAGTGTTATTCAGCTTTTAGATTTACAAACTTATGTTATTTTTTATATTCTCTAACATAGAGTTATGTAATATTAGTGGTATTTCTTATCTTATGTGTTCGATTATTTTATATAGTTAAAAATGACACTCTTTCTCAAATGGGAAAAATATAAAATAGATCGGTCAAAGGGTTGGATATTAGTCTAGTTATTATTATTATTATTATTATTCATAGCCACAATTCATAATTGGAGGTCTCTAATTTATTCTTTTTTTTACAAACTTCTATAACCCTATGTTGGAAAAGTGTCAATCCAATCGGGTTCTAACCACCGGAGCGGTCCAGCTTTGCAATGCGGTTTTCTTGGGAGTTTAGACTTCAGAACAAGAAAGCCATAGAGATACGGGGGTGGAGGTAGAAGCCTGCCATGATCCGACAAAGGTATCCGTAGCATTGACACGACCAATGATGCTTAGGATTTTGGGTTCCACAGACAAGGTGTAGGCAATCAGAGAAGATGGTAGAGCGATGTACGAGGGTAGGCAATCTCGACAGCATGGAGCATGGTGCGGGCTTCCGCAGCCAAGGCAAAAGAACAAAGGAAAGAGTCAGTCTTCCTTGAAATAATCGTCTCGTCGGAGTTGGTAGCAATGACTCCGTACCCCTCCGTCCTGGAATCCTCTTGAAAGGCTCTGTCACAGTAGATTAGGTATGGCCCCAGTCGTGGTGGTGGGTTGATTACTTGAGGGTCGTGGGTTGGTTGGCTCTGCTAGGGAGTATGGAGGTTGTTTGGGGGGTGGGGTGGGCGGCACTGGGGGCAGTGTTAGAAGGGAGACTTGACTTGTTGGAGGAAGTAGATGGTCTCCTCCAGTGATTAGCATCATTGATGCACTGATCAAGGACCATGACGTCGGGGTTAAAAGTATGTATGGAACTTTGATCGTTCCTTGATTTCCAAATGTTCCAGTAAGAGGCGATGCCAATGGAGATCTCGTTCTCCGATCCGTTGGCCAGTAGGGACGCACACCATGACTAGAAAGATTGATCGATTGTTGGCCAGCTTTCAATTGTATTAAGATATGAAGGATTATATAAGGGGTATATATGTTTATATAGAGTTAGGATAGAAGAATCTTTCCTCAACTATGAAAACTCTAAGTACTATTCCTATACAAATAAGTAATAATATTATAACTTACTCCTATACTAATAAGGAAAATATAATATTCTTCAACACCCCCCCTCAAGCTTGGTGTAGATGTTAATCAACCCAAGCAAACAGCTACACCAACCTTGGACAGTAAGTGGTCAAACACATCTCTTGTAAGAGGTTTCGTAAGAACATCTGTAGTTTGCTACTTCGTAGGAATATATTCCACTCGAACCACACCAAAACTAACATTTAGTTATAAAATGACGATCTACCTCCACATGTTTAGTTCAATCATGACAAACAGGATTGCGGACTATGTTGATTGCTGCTTGGCTATCACACAGAAACTGCATAGGACCATCAATCTCAATCTTCAGCTCATTCATGATGCGCTTCAACCAGATACTCTCACAGATTCCAAGTGTGAGAGCTCGATACTCAGCCTTTACGCTGCTTCTAGCCACAACCTTTTGTTTCTTACTTCACCATATCACAAGATTTCTCCAGACATAACTACAATAACCAGTTGTAGACCATCAATCTGTGAGATCACCAGCCCAATTTGCATTAGTATAGACAATAATTCCCCATTGAGCAGTTCTCTTGAAGTAGATTTCCTTTCCAGGTGAACTCTTCAAGTACCTTGGGATTCTGTGAACCATTCCCATGTGTTCTTCATTAGGACAGTGCATGTGCTGGCTGACAATCCCAACTGCAAAAGCTATATCGGATCGAGTATCAGTTAAATAAATCAGTTTCCCAACCAATCGTTGATACCGACCTTTTTCAACTGTAGGAATATCCTCCCTGCTAAGACTTTTATTCGACTTCATGGGAGTGTCAATAGGCTTATAGTCAAGCATTCCCACTTCCTTTTGTAAGTCCAAAACATATTTCGTTGAGAGATTACGATGCCTTTTTGAGATCTCGAAACCTCCATTCCTAGGAAGTATTTAAGGTTTCCCAAGTTTTTGAGTTCGAACTCGTTTGCCAGTTGATCTTTGAATCTCTTAATTTCTTCTACATCGTTTCCAGTGATTATAATATCATCCACGTACACAATGAGGATGGAGATCTTCCCTGTAGGTGAGTGCTTCACAAATAAGATGTGATCGGTCTGACATTGATAGTATCCTCCTTGCTTCACAGCCTTGGTAAATCTGTCGAATCAGGCTCGGGGAGATTGTTTCCACCAGTACAAGGCCTTGCGAAGCTTACAAACTTCCGCTTCTCTCGGATTTTTCACTCCTGGAGCAAACACCATGTAGACCTCTTCTTCAAGTTCTCCATTAAGAAAAGCATTTTTCACATCAAGTTAATGTAACGGCCGGTACAAGTTTGCTGCCAAAGAAAACAACACCCTTATACTGTTGAGCTTTCCACTGGTGCAAAGGTTTCATCATAATTCACGCCGCATGCTTGGGTCAAACCTCTAGCCACCAGCCTAGCTTTATATCTTTCAATCGACCCGCCTGCTCTATATTTAATGGTGAAGATCCACTTACAATCAACTTTGTTCTTTCCATTCGGAAGGGAGACAATTTTCCATGTATTATTTTTCTCTAAAGCTCGTAACTCCTCCATGACAACACTTCTCCATTTTGGACTTTTCATAGCTTCTTCAATATTCTTAGGTATTTGTTTCTCGTCGAGAGCAGATAAATGCTCTGTGAGAATTGCTAAGACCATCATAGTTGATTTGTCGAGCAATCGGATATGTTGTGCAATTTCTTACACCTTTCCTTAGAGCAATAGAAACCTCTAGATCACTCAAATCATCACCCTCTTCTTCAATATCTTCAACTATCACTTCTCGATTAGCATTCGTAATTCCCCCTCCACTATTTCCTATCTCAAGAGTATCATCCTCAATCATAGTATTCTTTCTTCTTTGATACACAAGAAGAGGTTTTTCTAATGGTTCTTTTGATGAAATTTGAGACTCCCCCTAACTTACAACATCAGTTAAGAGCTCCCCCTGACTCACAACTTCGAATGGAGTGTCCTCTTCCTCTAAACAAATCGTATTCACGAGGCTATCCAATAGGCTATGGCTGCCATCATTATCTGTCTGCTCCCCCTGAATCACAGTGATAGGAAAGTAGGTATGTGAGTCAAAAAAGGTAGCATCCCGAGTGGTGTAAACTGGTTTGGTCGGAGGATGATAACACCTATAGCCCTTATGGGTTGAAGAGTAGCCTATAAACACGCTTTTCAAGGCGCACAGATCTAACTTGGAGCGGTTGGGTGCTGAGTTGTGAATGAAAACCGTGCAACCAAATACTCGGGGAGGAAGATCAGCTGAAAAACTGGGAAGATGGGAAAAATCTGCCAGAAGAACATGCCGAGGAGTATCGAAGTCCAAGACCCTACTGGACATGCGATTAATTAGGTATGTGGCCGTTAGAATAGCCTCTCCCCACAAATGCTTCGGAACATTGTGTGTAAACATTTTCTTCAGAGTCTCCAACTCTATGTACTCCTTATGTAAACCTAGCTCTATATAAACCTGTGTACCCCTTATGTAATCTTTCATATCGTAATACAATTGAAAGCTCTTTCATAAATTCAATATGGTATCAGAGCCGCTGGCTACATCTTCCGTTGCCATCGGTGCTAATCTCACCGTTGGTTTACCATGACCACGGACGATGAGACTGTTTCACCTTTTTCCTCTCCAAAACACTCTTCTTCTTCTACCATTCATCCTTCTTCTGCCGTCTCTGAAACTGAGATGGCAGCCAACAACAACAACAACAATTTCGGATCTGAACCAGACTCTGGAGGAGGTTCCATTAGGAAATTCAATGGTAAAACTACTTTCAATGGTCTCAGTCAGTCCGGATGTTCATCACTGGAAAACAGGAAGGGGAATATCTTATTGGTATTGTAAGAAAACCAGAAGAATCCGACTCAGCTGCCTTCACCAAGTGGGACAATGATGACAATCAAGTTCGGTTCTGGCTCATCTCAACGATGGAACCAGATATCAGCGACAACTATCTTCTACATCAATCTACAAAGGAGCTTTGGGATGATGTGAAAGAAACCTACTCCACGCAAGACAACTCATCTGCTTTGTTCGAAATTGAGTCCAGACTCTACAATTTCAAGCAAGATAACTTGAGTGCAACGGAGTACTACAATCGACTGGTGCGAACCTGGCTTCAACTTGATTTGTTTGAAGCTCAAAATTGGGATACTCCGTATGATGCAAAAACATTCCGGACATTCATGGACAAGAAGAGGACAATTCAACTACTTCTTGGACTAAATCAAGACCTAGATGCTGTGAAAAGCAGGGTTATGGGAACTTCCAAATTTGAAAGAGGCGCTTGCTGAGGTTTTGAGAGAAGAAGATCAGCGTCATCTGATGGTTACAGAGACGAAGACAACCTCTGAACCCAGCAGTTCAACCCTGAAAACTGAGACCTCAACCACGGCTCTCTTTGTTAAGAACAACAATGACAAGGGGAAACAGAATCCTACATCTGCTGCCTTTTCAAAATGGTGTGATCTCTGTCAACGACCCTTTCATACGAAAGAGGAGTGCTGGGAAATAGTTGGTGGACCAGAAGAATGAAGATCCATACTGAAATTGAATAAGCAGAAGCCTCGTGCAAACGCAGCTGCCACCAAAACTGATGATACGAACTGGACAGTTGGAGGCTCTGATACCATATTGAATTTATGAGAGAAAGTTTTCAATTGTATTAAGATATGAAGGATTACATAAGGGGTACATATGTTTATATAGAGGTAGGATAGAAAAATTCTTTCTCAATTATGAAAATTTTAAGTACTATTTTTATATTAATAAGAAAAAATATTGAAACTTATTTCTATATTAATAAAAAAATAATAATATTCTTCAACAGATTCCTAGTTATTTCTAGGTGAGTTTGGGCTTCAGATGTGTGCAGGGTGCTTATCTGCGCTCTGTTTTTTTACAAGTCTTTCCTTTTTAATTTGGTATAATCTGTTTGATTCCTAGCTGTTTGGTGCAGCAAGTCCAAGGTGATTGATATGTGTTCAGAATTATGCGTCTTACCTAGCAATGTTGCGGCAAAGAATAACCCTCTATTTCTCCTTATGATGTCATAAATTCATCATTTTTGTCAGTTCTCTAGAAATTACCATTTAGTTCAGGTTTCCGTACCTCGATTATCATGGGTAGGTTCTGTTTAATTAGATAGTTCTGCCCCCACATGATTCATTATATATATGAATGTTAAAGATCTTAATCTTGAAACTGCAAAGCGCAGAAAAGGCACATATGATTTATCGCCTTTTCAATTTTGATCATAGTTGTATTTCAATTCCTGTATACAATTCTTGACTTGCTTCTAAATGTGAGTTCTTAATATCACAAACCATTATATTTTATAGATTGGTGCTATGTGTCCCTGATATTAACAATAGGTTTGTAGTAGTAAACATCAGATACTTTGTTGCCTTCTTCTCAACAAAATGATCTGAGGACCAACTGTCATTTTTAATATCTCAATTTATTTTCCCTTAGTCCATCTCCAATGCAAGGTGTCAAAGTGCCAAAGTGCTATAATTTAACATTCAAAGTGCTCCAATACAAGGTTCTAAAGTTCCAAAATGCTATAAAACTCAAGATTTAGTCCTATATTTGGCCCAAGGAAGTCTCAAAGTGCCAAATTTAACTCACTGATCTAACGGTTTGTATTCGCAGAGAGGGCTTTTTGTGATTCTTTATTGTTTCCCCTATCGTTTTCATTTCCGTCATAACTTTCTTATTAGATTCCGATTTAGATAATTTTTATATCAAAATTCCTATCTTTCAAAGACGAATATAACAAGATCAATTTCGATGATATTTAAAAACTTTAAACACTACATAAAAACTAAATTTAGCACTTTGATTTGACATTTTAGCACTCACCATTGGAGCAAAAACACTTTTCAAAGTGCTATAAAGCTAAATTTGGCACTTTAGCACTTAGCATTGTGGATGGTCTTATGATACTTGTTTCCATTACTTGGTAGTAGCATAGTAGCCTTGCAGGCACTACATCATTCCTGTGCTTTCTCTTTCTTTTCAATTTTCCAAGCAAAGTTCACATTGTAATGGAGAGATCCTGAGCATAACAAGAGTATTAGTTGCTCTAACTCTATGTGTTCATTTATTTCCTTCGTTATCTTCCTATTTCAGGACATAAAGAAGTTCAAAGTGGGAAATGCTAGGTCATTCCGCTACCTTAATCAATCAGAGTGCATTGAATTGGATGGAATAGATGACCCGAAAGAATATCGTGTGACCAGAAAAGCCATGGAAGTTGTTGGGATAAGTGCTCAAGAGCAGGTACGGTCTTTGATGGTCCTCAATCTAGATCATTAGGTGAAACAAGTCTAAAAGTCTGCTTTACAGGATGCAATATTCCGAGTTGTTGCTGCAGTTCTACATCTAGGAAACGTAGTGTTTGCAAAAGGAAGTGAACCGGATTCTTCTGAACCTAAGGATGATGATGCCCGCTTCCATCTCAAGACAGCAGCTGAACTTTTCAAGTAACTGATATCAAGCGTCAACTATTCTTGTCATCTGGTTCAGTTTTGGTACTAGATACACTAATTTTATTAGATAACATGCTGGTTTCTTCAGTTGTGATGAAAAGGGTCTCGAGGACTCCCTGTGCAAACGTGTAATTGTGACCCGTGATGATGTCATAAAGAAGGTCCTTGATCCTGTAGCTGCGACTCTCAATAGAGATGCTCTGGCAAAAATTGTTTATTCAAGACTATTTGATTGGTACGATGTAATCTGCTTTATGCTTTTGTTCTTTCTTGGTCATTATTGTTTTTTCTTTACTTTTTTCTCTTACATTATCTAGAGTCAGTGATATTATTTGGTCACTGGTTGGTGAACAAGATCAATAACACTATCTGTCAAGATCCTAATTCAAAATCTATAATTGGGGTTCTTGACATATATGGGTTTGAGAGTTTCAAGACAAACAGGTGCTTAAGCGGTACGCTTTTTATTTTCATATACTAAGTTGCATATTACTTCATATGTCCTCATAATGATGTGACTTATGTAGGAACTTTGATATTAATGGTTCTTTTTCTGGTCTTGCTCGGTCCCTTTGTCTGAAATAGCTTCTTGGCATTTATGCATTTCATGTTTTTCTCGTATCAAATGTTCATTAAATCCAAGTTCCCTTAATGTCTTAATTTATCTGAGTTTTCACCACGTTCTTTCTCATTGCAGTTTTGAGCAATTTTGTATAAATTTAACAAATGAAAAGTTGCAGCAGCATTTTAATCAGGTTGGTGCAAGACATTTGCTTCTTTTGACCAAATCAAAGCTACATCAATGTTTCTATAGTCCACCTATTCGATTGAAAGATCTGAGCTGCATGTTGATTCAATCCAGTATCTTGATTAACAGTACGTATTTAAGATGGAGCAAGAAGAATACACCAAAGAACAGATTAACTGGAGCTATATCGAGTTCATCGACAATCAAGATGTTCTTGATATGGTTGAAAAGGTTTGACACATGTTCTGATGCTAACATTAGTTTTAATCTGCAAGGCAACACCCATCAATTTGATAATGTGATAACATCAGAAGCAAAAACCATTGTTGCTTTCTTGCATATATCCGAGGGCTACAGTTATACTGATTCAGAACATCATTTGGTTATGTGCGGTATATAACAATGTAGATGACCTTATTGAATTACCATGTTGCCGTTAATTCCATTATCCTTGTATGCTAGATGTTCTACAACTAGGACTTGTCTGTTTTACAATGTGAATACAAGTCTGAAGTATTGATAGAAGTGAAGAAAGGGTTGTAGGATTTTCATAGGGTAATATCCAAAATATCAGGTATTCATCCATAATTTCTTATCACACCTCACACATATATCAAAGACAGGTTGTATACAGGCCTAAGCTGAAACCTAATGCTAGTATCTTTTCTTAATAAGATCATGCCGCCATCCTATTCTAATAACATAATATGTTGGTATACATAAAAGTGGGTAGTTCATTCTGCTTGAAATTGCTTCAAGCATTGACATTAAGGCACTCTTGTGCTGTCCTACAAATGAAATATGCTGGATTTCGACTATCAATTGTTCATATCATCTAGTTGTCTAATCCCAGGAAATTATTGATTTGGATTTTTCTTTTCGATTCATTCTTGAGAGTTACTTTGATGCAAGGAATTAATATGAGCTTGGTTACTTGAATGTAAGAACAGCCATTTCTTGATTCAGACCGGTTGCTCAAGAATGTTGGCTCAACTACTAAATAAATAACATGGCATTGCATGTAGATTGTGATTGTCACACTTAAATTTAATATCTGATTTGGCCCTAGTATCTTCTGGCTTTTTCACATGCTGATGAAACTTGCTTCCAGACTAAGCTTAGATTTCAGTAAAATACAGAATTTGTATTAGGTCAATAATAGGATACTGCAACTATTTGATAAACTCTTTCTTCATCTCAGAAACTGAATTACTAACTTATTTTCTTTTTTAATAGCTAGTTTTTCTTTGGACAAGCTGAATATGCATACTTTTACTCATGTTATGAACTTATAATGACTTTTATGTTCCCGAACATCGTTACCTATACGATTACTTGTTAGCAAACCACAAACTTGCCAATAGATGCTCATTTCACTTTTTTTCTTATATGACTTTTTTTGCTAGAAACCCTGCGGTATCCTTGCTCTTCTTGACGAGGCTTGGTATGTATTTGAAGAAAGTAGTTTAAAATGGATGATTTTACATAGTTTATTAAGTACATCCCTTTTCTTGATTCTATGGTGACAACTGCCTTTTTTGTTTGTTCTTCGCATTCTAGTATGTTTCCTAGATCAACTCATGAAACATTTGCACAGAAGCTATATCAGACTTTTAAGGATCACAAACGGTTCAGCAAGCCTAAGTTGGCACGCACTGACTTCACTGTTTGTCATTACGCCGGGGATGCGAGTATTCTATGTTTTCACATGGAACAAAAATTAACTCATCAGAATGCTGATTCTTTCTATAGAAATAAAAAGGTGGATAGCCTCAAACTTATGGCGGTTATCTCTCCATTATTGCAGGTAACATACCAAACTGAATTCTTTTTGGATAAAAACAAAGACTATGTAGTTGCTGAACATCAAGCTCTCCTCAGTCAGTCCAAGTGCTCGTTTGTTTCAGGCCTATTCCCTCCCTTGCAGGAATCTTCTAAATCATCCAAGTTTTCATCGATAGGTGCTCAATTTAAGGTAGGGTTGTGTTTACTTCACGTAGAAGTTGATATCAAATATGATCTTCTAAAAATTTGTTAAATTGGATGCTTTCAATATCACCTTTTGATACAGCAACAACTGCAATCCCTGCTTGAAACATTGAATGCCACGGAACTGCTTTATATCCGTTGTGTAAAGCCTAATAATGCTCTTAAGCCATACATCTTTGAGAATCCCAATGTCTTACAGCAGCTGCGGTGTGGAGTAAGATCATTTTTCATTTCGTTATTGAGAGTACTTGTCAGCTAATTTGAACCTTAAACGAAAATGGTTTATGCCATCTTCCCACCTCCAGGGTGTAATGAAGGAAATCAGAATTATTTGTGCTGGGTATCCCACTAGAAAGATGTTTAAAGAGTTTATTGCTCGATTCGGGATTCTAGCGACAGATATTTCAAATTTGAGGTACATTATTTTGTATACTATTTTGATTTCTTTACTTATTTAATGATTAATAGATATCAGATTCCGCAATGATTCGCTTCTATTGCATGGCTATCATTCTGTTTTTTACAATCTATTCCGCAGTAGCAACAATGAGGTTACGGCTTGCAAGAGGATTCTAGAAAAGGTGAAACTTGAAGGTTATCAGGTATAGTTTCAATCCTCCTGCCAATGTTATTCTTGTCCGACGAACAGATCACATCTTAATCTTGCAGCCTCGCATTTTTTAAGAGTTTTGATTGAAGTGGTTCCTAAACACATTACTGTCAACTTTGTAGTTTTTTTCAACTTCCATTAAAGAAATTTCAATTGTTTTTATAACCTAAATTGCTGTCCTTTGTTGTTCTTCATTTCTAGGTGAAAAATGATTCTCTTCTGTATCCGATGAATAAGCGTATTCGTGAGTTATTCTGTTTATTTGTTGTTTGAAAATATTTATTTGAATTTCTGACCTATGTTTGCTTATGGATCCCTGGTTGGTAAAACCAAAGTGTTCCTCAGAGCCGGGCAGATGGCAGAACTGGATGCTCGACGGACTGAAGTCTTAGGTAGATCAGCAACCATCATCCAAAGGAAAGTTAGGTCATACTATTGTAGGAAAAAATATGTATTGCTGCGACGATCTGCTATCGAAATTCAAAACGTATGCAGAGGTATTGTATGTGTTTGATGAGTTTTAATATGAGTTGGTGCTCTTTTTTTCTAAAGCATTCTTCTCAGAAACTCTTCCATAGTATTCCAGTTTACTTGAGCTATTGTCTTTTTGGAGCATTATGTAGGTGAAATTGCAAGGCATCGGTTTGAATGCCTCAGACGTGAAGATGCTTGCATAAAGATCCAGAAGTACTATCGCAGGTTTCTAGCAAGGAAAGCTTATAACAGTTTGTGCTCCTCAACATTGTGCATTCAGGCCGGTATGCGTGGAATGGCTGCTCGCATTGAACTCTTATTCCGACGGAAGAAGAAAGCTGCAATTTTGATCCAGGTAAATCAATATGAGAAGATATTACAATTTTGTGGCTCTTGTTCCATGAGAGAAAGAGGAAAAGGAAGTTATGCTCCCATTTATGCTTTACTGTCAATTTGTGGGTGATTCGTTTGCATAGCTTGTTATTCGTTTTGATCTAGAAAATCTAACTGTGCATGTTCTTTCTGAGCACGGTAGACTGTTACCAAGATAATATTGTTTGGTAATCTAAATTGTCATTATTATCTGAAGACTTTTCTTGATTAGGCTTGCTAAAAATTGAGACAACTTCAAATCCTATTATCTTCTTCGCTTTCAATTTTCTTTCAGAGACTTACCAGTTGTCATTGAACTTCATTCCTCTCAGAGTCCATGCAGAAAATATTTGGCACGAAAGCACTATTTGAGGTTGAAGAAGGCTACGATTGTCACACAGTGTGCCTGGAGGCGCAGATTAGCACGTCGAGAACTGCGAAAGCTTAGGATGGTCAAGTCGTCTCTCTCTTTGTTTTGTTTTTATTCCCTCTTTGAAACTGTTTCCTTTTCTCCCTTATTCACAATTAGGTTCCATAACCAGTAGTTGATCTCCACTTAGTTAATTCACTTGCCCAGCTTGAATCAGTATATATAGTGACTTCTCTGTGCTCGTGTTTCTTGAAGAATAACCCATGTCCAGGAGAGAACTTCAATATCCGGTAAACCATTCCCATGTGTTTCTCGTTGGGATTATGCATGTGTTGACTTGCAATCCCAACTGAGTATGAGATGTTTGGACGAGTATGAGCTAGATAAATAAGTTTACCAACTAAACGTTGATAAACACCTTTATCTACAGCAGCAACATCTTTATCATGACTAAGTCTTTTATTGGGCTCCATAGAAGTGCTCATAGGTTTACTATCAAGCATCCCAATTTCCTTTAAAAGATTCAGAACATATTTTCTTTGAGACGGGAAAATATCCTTTTCAGATCTTGCAACTTCCATGCGTAGAAAATATCGTGGATCTCCAAGGTCCTTAATGTCAAATTATGTGGCCAATTTTTGCTTCAAACGAGTTATTTCTTAAGTATCATTACTTGTGATGATATCATCCACGTACACAATCAAGATTGCAATTTTCTTTACATCTGAGTGTCTTACAAACATTGTATGATCAGACTGACACTGAGTGTACCCTGCTGATTTTATAGCCTTAGTAAACCTTTCGAACCAAACTCGAGGTGACTGTATTAAGCCATACAATGCTTTCTTGAACTTACAAACTTTGCTAGTAGAAGGGACCCCTGGACGGGGATTCATGTATACTTCTTCAAGGAGTTCACCATTCAAGAAGGCGTTCTTCACGTCGAGTTGATGTAAATCCCAGTCGAGGTTTGCAGCAAGACTGAGAAGCACTCAAATGGTATTAAGCTTAGCAACTGGAATGTTTCTTCATAATCTATGTCAAAGGTTTCTGTGAAGCCCCGAGCTACCAAACGAGCTTTGAATCGTTCAATAGTCCCATCTGATTTGTACTTAACAGCAAATACCCACCGACAGTCAACAGTACGTTTATTTTGAGGGAGGAAAACTAAATCCCAAGTCTGATTTTCGTAAAGAGCACGCAGTTCCTCTCTAACAGCCTTCTCCCACCTTCGATCGAGTAAGGCTTCTTCTATGTTTCGAGGAATTGTAACTCCATCTAGAGCAGTAATAAAGGCTTGATAACCCGAATTCAATTCTTCATATGAAATCTGATTCCCAATGGGATATTTAGTGCAGCTTCTAACCCCTTTGCAGATGGAAATGGGAACATCTAGATCAGTATCGATTCTAGGAGAAGATGGAGTCTCTTCAGTCACAATAATAGGTGCTTCTGGTTCATCGGTAGTAGTGCTGGGTTTCTGTCTCCGAGTATACACTAGAAGATCAGGTCTAGGTTGAACAGGTTCGTCTTGCTACGGTGGGTCTGGGTCCAACTCAGGCTCTTCATCCTGCTTTGGGTGATCAGATGTGGCATTGATAACAGCTATCGGGTGAGGATCATTGAGAGAAATTAATTCCCACAAAGGAGTTTGAGTTTCAGTGCTGGTCCCCCCTTCAAGCTCAGTGTGGGTAAAATAGGATTGAGACTCAAAAAGGTAACATCTCTAGAATGATAAGTCTGTCGATTTGTAGGAGATAACACTTATATCCCATTTAGAGCGGAGAATAGCTAATAAAGACACATTTGTGAGCCCTTGGATCAACCTTACTGCGATGAGTCGGGTTAATATGAATAAACGCAGTACAACCAAAAATCCTAGGGGGGAGATTAGAAGACAAACTCGACATATGCGGATATAGATCAAGCAGTATCTGTTGTGGAGGCTGGAATTGTAAGACTTTGCTAGGCATTCTGTTGATTAAATACGTAACGGTCAGAACTGCTTCTCCCTATAAGTATTGAGGAACCTTTCGAGCAAACATGCAGGCTCGCGCAACATCTAATAGATGTCTGTTTTTTCGTTCTGCAATGCCATTTTTTTGAGGCGTTTCAACACATGAGCTGATATGTACAACACCATGTTCAGTAAGATACTTGCCAAGAACGGTGTTAAAATAGTCCTTAGCATTATCCGTCTTTAGTATTTTGATATTTGTACTAAATTGAGTAGCCACCATCTGATGAAAGTGCTGAAATATAGAACTTGTCTCTGACTTTTCTTTCATCAGATATGTCCAAGTATGACAAGAATGGTCGTCAATGAAGGTTACAAACCAACGAGCACCATTCAAATTTTTAATCCTCATAGGACCCCAGATATCACTATGTATAATCGAGAATGGTTTGGTGGGTCGGTAACCGATAGTAGGATAGATAGAGCGAGTATGCTTTGCCAACTGACATACTTCACACTAAACTGAGCTCTTTTATTCCGAAACAAAGTAGAAAACAAGTGTGCGAGATACATAAAACTTGGGTGCCTGAGCCTATAATGCCATAAAAGAACATCATCATCACTACAATTATCGACTCTAGAAATCTGGTTTGCTTACTTCTGAGTTTCACTGTCCAAATCATCCTTGAAAATATAAAGTCCATTTAACAATTCAGCAACTCCAATCGTCCTCCCAGATTCCACCTCCTGCAATTGGCAAACAGAAGGGAGAAAGTTAGCCTCACACTTCAAATTCAAGGTTATTTGTCTAACTGAGATAAGATTACAACTCAGGTGAGGTACATAAATATCAGGGGATATGGTAATGTTTCCTGGCAGCCGAACCCCTACTTTCTGAGGGTATGGTTGAAGGTCGTGAATCAGCTCTCGACATCCTGTTATAGTGTCTGATGCTCCGGAGTCTAGAATCCATCTAATTTTTTTAGAAGAATCAATAGAATAGGTTTTAATAGTTTGAGCTGAGAAAATCAGATGGTTCCTTTGTGGAATTTCCAGAACTAATGTTCGCTTTGAGCATCTGCTTCAAACTTTCCATCTGCCCTGGTGAGAATGAGTCATTGGTGACAGTATTGGCTTGAGGGTCTGCGGCAGCAAAGACATTTCTCCTTTGCCGATTTCCACCCAGGAGGTTTTCCACCATTGAGGTGCCAGCATTCCTCCCTTGTATGGAAGTAAACTTTGCAATGGTCACAGTATTTTGTACCAAGAAGATGAACCACTGATGTAGCTAAATCCTTTTGCTTCGATGGACCAGGTTTTTTATTCACCATGGCAGCAACTGGTTCAACCTTTCGGGCAGACCCATTCGGGGGTTCCCTTATTCTCAGGAATCATCACATGATATCAAAGTTTTTCTCGACGGATTTCTGCTACAGCTTCTTCAAATTCAGGAAGCGGTTTTGTTGCCATAACCCTACCCCTAGCATCATCTAGTTCTTGATTCAATCCCAACAAGAAGTGCAAGGTACGTTTCTTGTTGATAATTTTTTTGAATGTTTCAGCATCTTCGGTTGAGATCCAATCCAAAGCTTCATTAACATCGAGTTGCAACCAATAGTGCAAGAGCGAGTTATAGTAGTCGTTTACACTCATCGTTCCTTGCTTGAGTTGTTGGGGTTGTCATTGCCGCTGTTAGGATCAACAACGGAGCTGTCGTCAACCATGGTTGAAATAAATTTAGGGTTTTAGAGTGTGCGGAAGCATGTATCGGGATGGGGCTCTGATACCATATTATAAACTAGAAAGATATTAGAGAGAGATAGAAAGATTGATAATTATTATTAGGGCTCTAAAGGCCGATAGGGATATATATATTCAAGATAGACATAAACTCCTACCATAAGTATGAAAAAGGACTTCTATTATAAGTAGGAGTCTTACATAAGGAAGTTTCTTTTTATACAAGTAACTAATGTAATTAATATATCCTAATAATATTAGGTCTATCTAATTACGATTTACTTTTACATTACCAATGGACTCTGCTGTGATATTAATTATGTTGCTTGCCTGTGTACTGCTCCTTCGTCGTGAGTGTTGTACATTCAGCAATGGGAATTTTTTCAAATCTGGCTTAGACGAATTGGAAGCATGGTGTGTTCAAGCGAAAGAAGAGGTATGACAGTTGTAAACTGTAGAAACAAAATTGAGGAACGTCGTTGGAAAACAGAAATGAAAAAAAAAATCTAATAATGGTGTTTTAAATTTCAGTTTATTGGGTCAGCGTGGAATGAACTGAAACACACAAGGGAAACAGTTGGATTCCTGGTAACAAATGTTTCTGCTGATGATTCATGTAAATTTTACAGTGGTCTGATTATTCGCCATATGCAGTGTAACAAATATATATTAGCATGTTTGGTGACTGGAGTGAAGCGTTGTTAATCAACAGCTTTAGAAGCAAAAATACCGTCCAGTATGCTCTCTGTTTTTCCTTTGAAATAAGTTGGTATCCCTTTTTCTCCCACAGGTCATACACCAAAAATCAAGGATTTCTTATAATGACATCGAAAATGACCTTTGCCCAGTATGCATATCTCTCTCATTTACTGTCTTTTAAGAAAGCCATTGTAGTAAACTATGAAAAGTGGGTTACTACAATTCGATCTCTAATGTTGTGCTGTTTCAGGCACTGAGCGTTCAAAAACTGTACAGAGTTTGTACATTGTAAGGGGATGACAGCTTCAACACCAGAAGCGTCTCCCCAGACGCAAGTCTCGTTTATAAGTTTTGTGAGAAATGACCGAGTTTGGGCTCAACCTTGGTTTTTAATCTTCTTCTTCTTCCATGTGCAGGTAATTTCCACCATGAAAATATTGGTAGCAGGAGTGACTGATCATTCGTTTTTGTTGGAGGACACTTCAAGGTACGTAAAGAAGTGAACAACATCCCACCTTTTTCGTATTACTTCAGATGAAATGCGTCGATGAATGTGTGTTCGTTTGTTTGTTTTGTGTAGGCTACCTTTTTCAGTAGATGAGGTATGTAATTCCTTCCAAGAGAAGGACTATTCTGGAGTGAAGTCTCCGAAAAAGTTTGTCCAGAAACCTGACTTCCACTTTTTACATCCTAAATAAGGTGTTGTTAGTGATTTTTCCTTCAAGTAATGTATGTTGTTGTATTGCCTCTTCCCTCTAAATAGTCTCTCGCAAGTATATATATATATATATATATATATATATATATGTGTGTGTGTGTGTGTGTGTGTGTGTTAGCATAGTCACACCTTTTAAATTAAAGTTATAGGATAGATGATGCATCCTGATAAAAGCATAGAGGAAATTTTGAACTTAGGATGATGATTTTTTTTCATGGCCACTTGGTTCACTTATATTACTCAGGCTGGGTTCAAGATTGAGTAGGATTTAAAGGGTCTTTTGTTTGTTGTAAGAGTGAGGTTTATAATGTAGTCAGGATGTATGGAAGAACAATTGCCAAGTGTATAAAATACATGATTCTTACTTCATACTTCCGTGCTAATGTGTTCATGTCTCATATGTCAGTTTTTTCGGTTGAGTACAACATTTATTGGTATGATGTATTTTCACCTTCAGTAGAAAAGCGGAAGGACGACGGTTCTTGTCTCTATCAATCCACGACCCAAATCTGATGCATTGTTCATCTCATAAAAATTGGTGACATGTTGAGTGTTGGCATGTGAACTCAAATGATTGCACCTTAATTCCTTATACGAAGATGCAAGGTCATTTGTTTATCTGAATCGGGTTTTACAATTACCTTTTTGAAAAGGGATAGTAACAAGGTTGCACACTTACTTATATAACAATCAAAGTTAATAGGATCACCCACTGTTGAGAAGGTTCCTTCACACTTTTTACTTAATATCTTAAACGATATTTGTCATGAGTTACATCTTTAATAAATGAGATCACCTTTTGTTAAAATAAAACTAATTACTGATTGAATAGTGAACCTGGAATAATGGGGAACTCGGGAGATTATAAATAAATGATGAGAGCACAATAGGAAGCGGGAAGCTGAATTCAACAGAAAAACATGTGATGGGCCCCCTATACTACTGTGATATAATTGGGCCTAATGCCCATATTTCCTTCTTTTATTGTTCAAGTTTTGTCAGAGAACATGTGATCCCCTAGGTTTGCATTTACCACAGCGGCCCACATCCGGCGGTCTGTAACAAACAGAGGAGCAGCCGATCCGATGATGATAGGTAAATAAGATGAAAAAAAGAAGATAAGGCTGGCCGGCCGGGTCCATTATTTTTTCGATAAAGTTGTATGTTTGGTGATCCGGATGAGATAAACACCAATGTAACTTCTGTTTTTTAATTTTATATTAATCGAAAATCTCGATCTATTCTGTCGAAAAAAAAAGAGGCCGGGCAGGCGGGTTGGTTTCTGAGTCTGACTGAGCAACATTCATATGGTGTCACATGGTGTTATGCGGCAATGTTTCTTTCGTTTTCTCTGGATTCTCCTCCTATCTCTGTTTGACTGGATAATAATATTAGCCTCAATTTAAGTCAGACTCTCCTCTTCCATTATTATTATGCTTTCAGTTTATTCTCCTTTCAGTTATTACCGTTGTGGCACTCTGCCTGTGTCAGTCTTTTTATATAATAATAATAATAATAATAATAATAATACAACTAACTAACCAAGTAACTAACTAATGAACTAATGTAGTTTATTTTAAAAAAACACACTAACTAAAGTATCTAACCAACGTGTATTTGTTGGGTTACTATTCCAACTTCCCTTCTACTGTTTTTATTATGAAAAAAGGATACTGAATCTTAATCATTAACTGTTATAATTCAGGGAAAAGAGATTTATTTTATTTTTATTAATATTCGTGTGTCCTTTTTGTGTGTTACTTGGTGTTGGAATGCAACATAGACATATTAGTATTATTTATAAATTCAAAAGTTTCATCCATTGTTAGTTTCAATTATAATCATTCCATCTAAGTAAAAATAAGGAACGGTTTGGTCCACTCTTGGAGAAATTAAACAACAACAAACAATACATGTATAAATATCATATTCTGTCAACTTTCTTCTAATTTCCGAATCTCACACACACTCATCTCAAACCACCTCTATATATTCTCACCCACATGCCCCTTAATGGCATTGAATAATTGTTAAGCTCAAAGTTCAAACCCCCTAATGACAACTTTTCTGACATTAATTAAGCAGTACAATTTACATGTTTATAAAATAGAAGACTATATATATATATTATTGTTTCAACTCCTAGAGATGTATTGATTAGCGTTAACTCAAAAAAACTAAACTTAGGGATTGATGTTTTGATCAAGTTGCTCATTATTCATTAAAGTGTGTGTGTGTGTGTGTCAGCATCATATAGATCAAGAATTCAGTTAATTGAATCTAACTCCAAATTCACAATTTCATGGATCACCTCTCTTTAAACTAGTAATTAATTCTAGTACTAATTGATCATAACAATATTAGAAGAAAAAATAGTGATCAAATAAAAAATTTTGAAAAAGAAAATTGTAGTCATCTTTGAACTTTCGATGGTTAAATGAGTGTTTCGATGGTTAGTTGGAGGACAATTCATGCGAAAGAATGCAAAATTTGCAAAAAAAAATTGTATAAAAATGCAATTGTAGTGGATTGAAACAGCTCCCTAATGCTGTTGTTCAACTAATTTTGACACTACCCCAATTATCGGACTGGTTTCGTCATTGGTTCAAGGTACTTGTCTATCTCATTTTTACATACTATTTATACATATATGCCAGGAGCGCTACTCCTAAAAGAACACAGACCCTCGAGGCTTTTCTATCTCCCTCTAACATATTCTCCGTGTGTTTATAACTTTATCGCACACACCCGTACTATTTTTCTTGATTTGTCTGATGAGGAAATCGTTCGCCAGAAATTCATATGCGCCCAAAATTGAGAAAACGATTCGCCTACTTAACTTAACCCTCAAGAGTCCAGAGTCAAGAGTCAAGTCAAACCACACATTATTGCAGTGAGCAGATTAATATGAGCTGTGAAGAGTCGATCCATCGTCAATGTTTAATGATTATTTTCAAGTTGTTGTTTAGAAATTGGGGAAGGTAAATACGTAATGGGGAATAGAGAAGGGCCAAGTGCAACCCCCAGGACCCAGCAACAGCATGGTATGTGGATCATCCATCAGTTGTGAAAAAACATTGGGCAAAACACGACTTATTATTATTATTATTATTATTAAAAGAAGCCAACTGAATCACAACCGACCTTGTTAACCGAATCTCCTCTCCTCTCCTCTATGGGGACGGCGTACCATTAATGCACACCTGCTACACCCATATATACTTTCACTTTCATGCAATATTTATATTATATTATTGATAAATTCTTCTCTATATCTGGTATATCGAAACTTTCCGTGTGTTCAGATTTTTTGGTAACGTAAATCCATCACCACCATTTATTTTCAGTTTGCGATCTCGACGGTTCACAATTATTCAAATATTAAATTTCTATTTCACATTTTAATTTTGATTTCATATGTTTTCTCAATTTGACAAAAAATCTTGCTTTCTCAATTTGACAAAGGAGTTTTAGAAAGTTAAGGCAGCAGTTCAGAGAACAAGAAAAAAAGACGAAGGAAACACAACTCCAAACAAATATTTAAGGCTGTAGGTTTATATTTATGGTTTATTTTTTATGTTTAGGGTGTTACCATTTTTTTAACATTTATGTTTACTGAGTGGAGTTTAGAACTTTATATATTAAATTTTCAATCTTAGAGAAATGAGACTTTTTAATATAAAGATATCATTACTCTTAAAATGACAAAATGTTCATATACATATACATATATGAAAACGACTATCATACTCTCGGAGCATTACATACTCCTATTTATATGGACTCATCTATTTCGTTTATTTTTTAAACTTAATTTAGACGGTTCATAATTTTTCCTTAATTCTAATAAGAAAAAGAATTCGTCTTTGATTTCCTTTCTCTCACCTCCATAAAAAAAATTTCCTTCCTTTTCTTTTATTAAAATTTTCATTCCTGTTTTCTAATTGGAAGATAATTTAATTTTATTATTAATCACAGATTATTAACGAAATTATATTTTCCAACATCAGTTTTTATTTTTTCGATAAAATATTCTATTTTATTTTTTAACCACTTTCAACCATTTAATTTTCCTTTGTATTATTTTTATTTTTATAACATTTTATGTGTTACTTCGAATATATTACTTTTTTCATAAATATTATTTGTTTATATATAATTTTATCAGGTCTAAATATTATATCAATTGGACTTTTAATTTTTATGATAGATATGATAGTTTTTGTACAATAAAAAAAATTATAACACCTGTACCAATAAGGTCCGGAATGACAGTCGGCGTTGACTGTCGAAGCCGTGGTCGGGCGGTCGGCGTCCAACCACGGCTACGGCCGCACAACACGGTTGGCATCCAACGCCTATGACGAAACCCTGAATTCTAAACGCTAACCCATCTAAACCCTATCTCTAAACCCTAAGCCTAACCGCTAAACCCTTAAACCCTGAATTCTAAACCCTAACCGATCTAAACCCCATCTCTAAACCCTTAAACTCTAACCCATTTAAACGCTAACCGCTAAACCCTTAAACCCTAAACCCTAACCCATCTAAACCCTAACCGCTAAACCCTTAAACCCTAAATCCTATATTTTAAACCCTAACCCATCTAAACCCTACCTCTAAACCATTAAACCCTAAACCCTAAATTTTAAACCCTAACCCATCTAAACCCTAACCGTTAAACCCTTAAACCCTAAACCCTAAATTTTAAACCCTAACCCATCTAAACCCTAACCGCTAAACCCTTAACCCCAAACCCTAATCCATCTAAACCCTAACTGCTAAACTCTTAAACCCTAAACCCTAAATTTTAAACCGTAACCCATCTAAACCCTAACCGCTAAAGCCTTAAACCCTAAACCTTAAATTTTAAAACCTAACCCATCTAAACCCTATCTCTAAATCCTAAATTGGAAACCATAAACCCTAAACCCTAAACCCTGCAAATAAAGAAAAATCTAACATTTGGAATACCCGCATGAAAATTTAACTTCATGTCCCATTCATATTCAATGATAATTAACTATCATGACACATGCATATTAATACATATCTTAATTAGTATTATGAAGGTAGAAGTAATTTGCACGAGATATGCATGAGACATGTTTGGAGTGTATTGCATGGGGCATGCATGTAAATGGAGTGAAATGTATGGTTTAGGGTGTAGCGGTGAAATGAAGAAACCCTAACCGCTAAACCCTAAATCATAAACCCTATTTCTAAATTCTAAATCCTAAACCCTAAACCCTATTTCTAAATTCTCAACTCTAAACCATAAATCCTATCTCTAAATTATAAACCCTAAACCTTGTCTCTAAATTCTAAACCCTAAATCCTACCTATAAATTATAAACCCTAAACCTTGTCTCTAAATTCTAAACCCTAAACCCTAAATTATAACCCCTAAACCATGTCTCTAAATTCTAAACCCTAACCCTAAACTGACAAACCCTAAACCCGGGTGGCGATCGGCGTGCCGACCGTCCTATTTTTTTTACCTCGTCGACGGGGCGGCAGCGGGATCGTGCAGTGCCGGCGGAGGTCGGCGGCGGCGGCGGAGGTGGTCGGCGGCGGCGGGGAGTGATTTTAGAGATGTGTATTTAAAGATTAGGTTCGAGGGGCATTTGTGTAATTTTACTCGTTGAATTTAAATGATAGAGCGTTGAGTAGTAAAAACTAGGGCGTTTTATAGCAGTTCAGTTTATATAAGATCATGGGTTCAATTAGGAGGTAAAACACCAACACGACAAGATTTTGCAATCCAGTTAGCTAACATATTCATCCTTTTCGGGACAAAAGAACAAATAATAAAATCACACTGTAAACGAATCGCTCTCATCCTTCCTATCCACGCGTAGATTTGCCAATCTCCCATTTGGATGCGCCCGGTGACAACCTAAATAAGGAGGAAGCAGTCTGATTTGATAATTGTTCGAACACCAGAATTTTTTACAAATTCCAATACTTTAAAGAGATATTTAGTTTCCATCATAAAACTTGATGAACAAATGAATTGGTATGCTAAACCATCACACATGTTCCCATGAAAATCTTTAATGATGATTCCATAAGCCGTCACAGGAGCGTAGGAATATTTTTTGCAAAAGATCTGTCGCATAAGATTTCCAGTTGGAATTGAGCAGAGAGTGATAGTATGACTATTGTTGAAGGAATTCAGAAGGCTTGTGAAGATGAGACGGAGTTGGGAGTCGCGTATAGGAATATTCGTATGCTCGTTAACGGGCTTGAGTGTGGTTATTTCAGACATTGTCGGCGGGAAGGCAATATGGCGGCTCATGTAATAGCTCATAGTAAGGCGAATTGGCGTAGTCCTATAATGCAGTTGGATAGTCCTCCTGTGTTCTTGATCGATCAATTGGTGACCGATAATGTAGTATCTCCTATTAATCAATAATATTTCAGTAGATTTCGGTCAAAATAAATTATTTCTTGTAATTTTTGAAATAAAATGATTATTGACCATTAAGATCTAATTCTCAAAATAAATGGTTAACATGAATATACATAAGTGATAGTATATGATACTTGAGAATATGATAATATGCACCATATTCTCATGACTATTAATCTAGATTCTCTTGATTTTAACTAATTTAATATGCTTCCCACTGGGTTGAGTTTAACTTCAGAACTTATATCCCAGAAATACATTTCTTTCAGAACTTATCTCCCCTTTGGTAAATTAATTCCCTTCTCCTTTCAGAACTTATGACAACAATTTATGTGTTCGACAGCTTAATTATTGCTTTATGTTTAAAAACCTACTGACAATAGATTTTATGATGTATATATGTTCTATGCTAACCTTGATAGAAAAAAATTCAGGTAGACCTCACTAACTCTAATAATTTCTTTAATTAATTAATTTATACAATTAGTAATGGGCTAACGATTACAATTTTAATTAGTAGATATTAAGAATAATTGTTGCTACTCTCTTTGTAGCATTCCCAGGACGGTCATCGTTGTCTTCTGGGTACCCCACTCGCCCCCCCCCCCACATTAAATTAATGTGGATGGCGTGGTGGCAAATCTGTTTGGTGGTGCGATGGGTCTGGTTGTTCGAAACGTCGATAGAGTTTTCTTGCAGGAGATTGGATCGCGTACACTGGGCTCCTTGATCTTTATTTCATGGAGTTTTTTATCACACTTAGTGCATCTGCTTGGTACTTTCGTTATGATGTTTGACAGGTTCACATTAAAGGGGACTCGGAGAGTGTCCTTTCCAAGCTATCCAGAAAGAGCACTCGGTGTGTTCAGAGATTCTTGCCTTTTTATCAGGTGCACGCGCTTGCTGGTGGTCAGATGTGCCCCCAACAGAGCTGTCCATAAAGTGGTGATGTACTGTATTTTTGACACACATTTTCTTGTTATTAACTATATTTTTGTGTGTCAAAATGCATTCAAATTCGGGTTTTTGAGTACATGTTTGGTTCTCTTACCCCTCGGGGATGTGTTATGGTGTTTGGTATGTTTTTGGTACATTTCAGTTGTCATATGGCATTTAGAGATGAACCAAGATATGACGGGGAGGCCGGAACAATTTAAAACGTTCGACTTGGGAAGAAAATGTCACTTTTTAGTATTTTGAGCATAACTCATCGCTTAGAAGTCCAATTGATGCAATGTCAGGGGTGTTGGAAAGATAATTTGATTGTCTACAACGTTTATGTTGACTCTATTGTCAAATTCTGTATAATGAAGGAACACGGCGTGTTCATCCTCTGGAATTGTCCGAGAAAGTTATAGGGGCGGAACACGGCGGGTTTTCAAGTCTTTTTCCTTCTCCAACTTGGCCCAAAAGTCTATAAATACCCCTGAGAACCCCGTGGACGAGATATACTGAATATACACATATTTTTCGAGCTCCTGGGGAGAGCTAGGGTTTCACATACTTCATTATACACAAATTTTCGAACTCTTGGAGAGAGTTAGGGTTCTAGAGAGACGATTGAAGCAAGATGATCAACCACAATTGCGAAGGACGAATCATCAAGTCAAAGATTGGGATTTTCACGAAGAACATGTCATCTTCTCCGGTTTTTCTTCTCTTCTCTTGTGATTTATTTTCCGGAACCAGGAGTAGCTAAACATTTCGTGTTGTTCAGATGAGATGAAGCTTTAGTCAAGCTTTTGTATGGATGATGGGGTTTTAACCCCTTGATTTGTTATCGAGGTTATTCAGACTTATGATGTGTTCTTCCTATAACCTAAATTCTGATTCAATTTTGTCTGGCCGTCTTGATTGAATCATCGGCATTGATTTGTAGGTCTGAGAGAAACATAAATTGATAGGTCTCTTAGGAAGAACCCTAGATTATTCGTTAGCTCGAGAGAGGAGCGAATCGTTTAGCCTTTTTCCACCGTTTATCGTTGTGACATTTCATCGAACACTTTTAATGCGTTTTTAGGTATAGATTAGATCGAGAGAGGAGTCTACAGTTAAGCGAAATAGATCCTTAGATGCATGAGAGTGATCTAAGACTACCATAGGAAATTTCCAAGCCGTTATGAGCTAAATAATCGAGATAACTTGTCGTTCATCCATGCATTTCTAGCTTTAGTGGATTCGAATCTGCGCAACCTTCATTCCATACTTGAAACTCAATCTCTTGAATTTGTTTTCCTTTGATTTGCATTCTTAGATATTAATTGGTTACTTAAAACATCCTCCAAAATAATCATACACTTTTACTTGGTCTAGTTAGTTAGTGAATTTGAGTAATAGAAGTAGAAAGACCCTAGGGAAATTAATAATCTCATTAGAGTAATCTATTGGGTATTTGAAAGCGGGATAAAATCCGCGAAACAAGATTACTAATTTAGAAACTCAATTAGCAATGCCTCTAGGAAAATTGTTACTATTTTCAAAAAATACATTTATGAATAGAAAATAAATTGAAGATAAATAATATCTAATGATTTTTATTTTTATTGTGTTTGTTTGTAAAAAAGATGATTAGAAATTGCTCATCAATTGGTAGGACGGTGGACCTTAGAAATTGCATAACTAAAATTATTGATATGACGATAAGGTTCCGATTAAAAATTGCTAATCAATTTCTGGGATGGAGATGATGATTCAATTTTATTCTACATTATTAAGTTGATAGTAAATGATTGAACTTAATTATAATTAGGCTTTGCTCTTTCGGCGTTGCCCAAACTATTTGTTATTTAATTAATTAAAGATAACATTCCGGTGAAAACATATATCATATGCAAATGTGAAGTGTCGAGTTTTAATTGACCCTCTTAATTTTCAACCATTGAAACCCTTAAGTTTGTATAATTAACAACTTCGTCATCCGAAAATATAGCCATGTTGCCGTCGAATATATTATTTAACAGTATCTTCTTTAAAGTTACGATTCACCATATCATCGATTAATTGGGGATTTTTGTTATTTTCACATGATGGGTTCAACTGTAAAATTTAATACCGAAACTTACTGACCAACTCCTGAGGAAAAAGATGACTCTAACGAACACTTATTATTGGATATTTCTATAAAATCAAATCAGATTGTTTCTAAATTATTTTAACGAACAACACCAACTACTCACTGTTAGCTATCTATCTATCCCATTGTGAAATCACTTTTTTCGATAAAGTTGAATTTGTATTATAAACAAAGAGGCAAAAACACAAGATACACAGAGGTAGGATGACTCAGGAGAGAAGAAGCAAAACTGCCCAAAATAAAAACCTAGGGGCAAGAAACGTGCCAGAGGGAAGGGGAACAAAACGCCACTAAACAGACCCACACAAGACCTAGATTAAACACCAACTCAGAGGGAAAATCCAGAAAAACCAGCCCCCAAACCTGGAGCTGATTGCACCAGAAACAGGGGGGCAGAGGAACCGAACCCAAAATAGAGCGGCCAGAAATAAGCCACGAACCACGCAAGGCATCCCACCCCGTCCCCCATCCATTGCTGAATCACGGAATCGGAGATCATTTTTTATCATCGGAAATTAATGATTTTTCAATATAATTGTTGAGTTAGAATCATAATCTAATGACTAATTGACTCAACTTAATTCAACATTATTGTTATTTTCTCAAATTACATAGGTACAAAGATCTCCCGGCAAGAGATTGATTAACATGATTGTTCATTTAGAATCGAAATCCGTCGTCTTAGGCCGAGGTAGAAGGTGAATAAAATCCCAACTGATAGGGATCCAAAATAGCGGAGGGAACCCCGTCGTCGTCAAACAACCGCCGATAATTTATCTATTTCAATCTTCGATTGGAATCGTGAAACAAGGAAGGGAGTGAAGGTCGTCTGACATGAAGATAAAAAAGTCAATAAATTAAATCTGAAGATGAAGATGAGGTTAACGATTGAATAATTTTAAATAATCACAAATTGATTGGTAGGTTTTTCTATTTTTAAGAGCCCAAACAACATTATTTAATAAAAAATAAAAACCACCCAATAGTATGCCGTTATATGATGTTTACATCCAAAATATGTTTCCGCCGAAATATCCGCCTTAATTAAAACTAATGTTTTGATAGGTAAATTGCATTATTGTCTTTTCCCCTACTAAATAGCACTCTTCGAATTACACATAAATGAATATTGATTTATTAATAGTGACTTAATTGTTAAGTGCTTGATTTTAATAATTGATTTTTAGATGAATATTAATTTTGTTATGAAGATAATTGTAGTGAATGCCAAATTGTGTAACTCCTCATTCTATGTTTAATGTATTTTATTCCCCTCCTTTATGTGTATGGTTTAATGTATTTCATTTCCCTCTTGAATGTGTAATAATATTAGAGAGTGTAGGTTATGATTTCATGAGCCTATAAATAGAGCTCTCATTTGTAGCATTCCATACACCTCAATAAGAAAGTACTTCTCCTCCCATGTTCTTGTTCTCTTCTTTGTTCTTAGTTTTATAACACGTTATCAGCACGAGTGCTCTGCCTATTTTCTCGAAGTTTTCACGAAGCATGTCGAATATTTCCAAACTTGAGTTTGTGGCCGTTGACGTTTCGGGCAAAAATTACCTCTCGTGGGTCTTGGATGCTGACATCCATTTGCAAGCCAAAGGGTTGGGCGACACGATTAACGATGAAACTGAAACATCTGCCCAAGACAAAGTAGGGTTGGCAACGGGGCGGATCGGGGTCGGGTAAGTGGTATCCGTTCCCCACCCACCGATGGCCGCCGGTTTCCCCATCCCCGCCCGTTTACCCGCTGCGGGTTTCAAAACTGTTACCACCACAGTTTGTGGGCGGTTTTCGGTTACCCGCGGATCCCCATACAACTAATGAAAATTATAAATCTCTTAACTTAAAATCCATACATCATTCTGAATCTGAACATGAATTCTTTAAATTCCAGAAAATTAGTAAGCAACATTCAAAAGTTCACTGTCACTAAGCAACATTCAAAAATTAATCAGTGCATTTCCATCAACAAACAAGCTTACAACAACTCAATGCAATACAAAGTAACTAATCAGTTCAAAGACATCAACTCTATATAGTAACCAATCAGCCAATTGGTTCCATACACACAAACAATACAGTTTCAAAACTAAATAAAGTTACTATAACCTATTAAGCTAATCAATTCCAATTTCCAAACAACACCAACAATACACTGTGTTCAGATGGTTACTTATCCAATGTTGAGTAGAATCTTGATGATTACAGTGACAGAAGCTTGATGATCCCAAAAGCTCCTTAACAACAGAAACCCTAAACAAGAACGAGAATCAGAAACGTTAATTGCTTCTGGGAAAAGAACAGAAATGCATATATGGAAAATCGAAACCCTAATCGGCTTACCTTGTTCTAACCCTACAGTACTCGCACCAAAACTTGATGGATGATGATGGCCACAGTCCACAGATTGACAGCTCCAAAACCTACACAATACACATGCACGAACACAAAGAGTCAAGGACAGTAGTTTTAACCCTTTATTTCAGCAGAAAACCTACAGACTCAATGAAAAAAACGAATCAAAAACCTAAACAACTTACTCTCTGTTTTTTCTTAGTAGTGGTCGATGCTAGGAGACTGCATGTAGCTCGATGTTAGGATACTGCTCCCAACACAGAAAGGGGACCCTATATATAGAGTACAAGTTGTGAGAAACTCATAATACACGAAGAAGAAGGAAAGGATAAGTGCATGCATCGATATTATATGACTTATCTGTGATAGTAATCGAAGAATCGGGGGAGATATGAACCCTAATCGGAAAATATTCATTTCGGAGTTGTAATCGACGAAATCGTCGGATTGACAGGTCAAATGTGTTGAAAACAAGAGAACAGAGGAAGGAATTAACGAAATCGTAGGAGATTTCATGGGAAATCGTCCGATTTTTCGTCAGAGAAGGGTTTCATCGAGAGGAAATCGCGATGGACTTGAGAGAAAAATGGGGATTGGGACGGCTAGGGTTTCAGAATTCAGACTGAAGGGGAAGCTGCTGCGCGTTTTTGGTTTATATACCAAAGCTAAAACGCAGTCGTTTTAGCCACGGTTAACCAACGGGTGGGCCGCGGGCCGGATTCCGCGAAAACCATCCCCACCCGTTACCCGTGTCCGTCGGTTTTCGGGCTACCCGCGAACCATCTCCGGGTCCAAAATCCGGGCCAAAAAGCCCACATTTCGGGTAGAGTCCATGGTTACCCATCGCGGGCCAACCCAGATGCCATCCCTAAGACAAAGCCAAGGCTTTGATCTTTATTCGCCACCATCTTGACGAGGGCTTGAAAAACGAGTATCTCACCATCAAAGATCCTCTCGAATTGTGGAATAATCTCAAAGACCGATATGACCACCAGAGAACGGTGATTCTCCCTCGAGCTCGTGATAATTGGGTGCATTTATGCCTACAAGATTTCAAATCCGTGAGCGAGTACAATTTTGCCCTCTTCAAAATTTGCTCGCAGTTGTTGCTATGTGGCGAGAAAATCACTTATAAGGAAATGCTCGAGAAGACATTTTCCACTTTCCATGCTTCCAATATAGTTCTCCAACAACAATATCGGGAGAAGGGCTTCACCAAATATTCTGAATTAATATCATGTCTCTTAGTGGCCGAGCAAAACAATGACCTCTTATTGAAGAATCACCAATCACGCCCCACTGGTATGGCTCCATTTCCGAAAGCTAACGTGACAAATGGCCACCATTTTGATCAATATCGTGGCCGTGGCCGTGGTCGTGGTCGTGGTCATAACCGTGGTGGTGGATATGGTCGCAATAATGTCCATGGTCGTGGACGTGATTATGGTCACGGTCGCCTTCGCAGATTCAACCACTCTTCTCGTCCACATTTCAAACGGGATGGGCGAATGAATAAGGAACGAGGTGGGCCTAGCAACAGAAACTTTCAAAATATGTGTACTAGATGTGGTGGTGATCATTGGACTCGCACTTGTCGTACACCTAGACATCTTATCAATCTTTACCAAGAGTCAAGGAAAGACAAGAAGGTTGAAACCAATATGGTCATTGAGGAAGGTGTTTTGAACCATGGCCAATTTGACACCACTCATCTGGATGTTGCTGACTTCTTTCCTCCTCATGATGGAAATATTGAGAAATAAGATGGTTGTTGAGATATCTTTTATTACAAAATGGTCCCTTGATGTATGCACCTTATTATTGTTCTTATTTGATTTGTTTGAGTTTGTTTTTCTTGAAAGTGTTTTCTCATTTTTTTTATTTTTTATTTTAATGAATTTCCCATCATAATTGTCCCTTCTAATATGGATTATCATTTTCGTGTTATAGCATGGATACTACTGCCATCCACGACAACATAAAAAATGAGGATGTATGTCTCATCGATAGTGCTTCCACTCATACTATTCTAAAGGATAAGAAGTATTTTTCTCATCTAGTGATGCGAGAAGCTAATGTTAGCACTATATCCGGTAGTAGTAATTTAATTGAAGGCTCCGGAAGAGCAACCGCGCTACTACACGGAGGAACTAGCATGCATATTGATGATGCATTATATTCTACAAAGTCTCACCGCAACTTATTAAGTTATAAAGACATCCGTCGTAACGGATATCACATCGAGACAATTGAGGAAGAAAATAAAGAATATATTGCCATCACAAGTATGGTAGATGGTAACAAATGTTATCTTGAAAAACTACCATTTATTTCTTCCGGTTTGTACTACACGTTTATTAGTACAATTGAATCACATTCCATTATAAACTCCAAGTTTATGGATCGTGATAGATTTATAGTTTGGCATAACCGGCTAGGCCATCCCGGAACAATTATGATGCGTAAAATACTTGAGAATTCCCTTGGACACTCGTTGATGAGTAAGCGAATTCCTCAATCGAATGATTTGGCTTGTATTGCATGTTCTCAAGGAAAATTGATTATCCGACCATCATCGATAAAAGTGAGAAATGAATAGCTCACATTTTTGGAACGCATTCAATGCGATATTTGTGGACTAATTCATCCATCATGCGGACCATTTAGATATTTTATGGTTTTAATTGATGCATCAACTAAGTGGTCACATGTATCGTTATTATCCACTCGCAATTTGGCATTTGCGCGATTACTTGCTCAATTGATCAGATTACGGGCACAGTTTCCAGATTATCCGATAAAAACGATACGCCTTGACAATGCTGGTGAATTTACTTCACAACATTTTAATGATTATTGCATGTCTGTCGGAATTGATGTTGAACATCCTGTAGCACATGTTCATACACAAAATGGTTTAGCAGAATCTCTAATCAAACGCTTACAGCTTAATAGCAAGACCATTGTTAATGAAGGCAAAGCTTCCCACTTCATGTTGGGGGCATGCCGTCTTACATGCGGCATCATTAATTCGCATCGGGCCAACAAGTTATCACGAGTATTCCCCCTTACAAATGGTTTTTGGTCAGGAACCGAATATATCCCATCTAAGAATATTTGGATGTGCTGTTTACATCCCTATTACACCACCACAACGCACTAAGATGGGACCTCAAAGGAGGTTAGGAATTTATGTTGGATATGAGTCTCCCTCGATTATAAAATATTTAGAACCAATGACAGGAGATCTATTCACACCTCGTTTTGCTGATTGTCACTTTGATGAATCAGTTTTCCCAATATTAGGGGGAGAAAATAATAAGCTGGACAAAGAGATCAGTTGGAATGAATTAGCATTATCTCATTATGATCCTCGTACTAGACAATGTGAACTAGAAATTCAAAAGCTAATTCATTTACAAAGTTTAGCGAATCAACTGCCAGACGCTTTACTGACCCACATCGAGTAACCAAATCTCATGTTCCAGCAATGAATGGTCCATCACGAGTAGATGTCCCTATTGGACATCATGAAAATACAAATGAGTCTAAAGCACGTCTGAAGCGTGGTAGACCTATCGGTTCCAAAGATAAAAATCCTCGAAAAAGAAAAGGAGCCGTAAATCAAGATGGTCCAATCGAGGATAAGCTACCAAACATTGCCGATATATCAGCTCAAGAACAAAGATCGAACCTGAACATATTGAAAATAATGAGATCTCAATCAACTATGTCTTGGATGGTAAACAATGGAACCGCAATACGGTTAACGTCGATGAAATTTTTGCTTATAATTCAGCGGAATGTTATTGATGAAAATGAGGATCATGAGCCAAAATCCATGAATGAATGCAAAAAACGAAAGGATTGGCCAAAATGGAATGACGCAGCTTAAGGCGAATTACATTCTCTTGAAAAACGAAAAGTTTTTGGACCTGTGGTCCTTACACCTGATGGTGTCAACCCCGTCGGGTACAAATGGGTTTTTGTAAGAAAACGTAATGAAAATGGTGAAATTACGAGGTACAAGGCACGCCTTGTTGCCCAAGGATTTTCACAAAGACCCGAAATTGATTATGAGGAGACATATTCTCCGTGGTGGATGCAACTACTTTTCGTTATTTGATCAGTCTGGCAATTTGAGAAGGATTAGATTTGCGTCTCATGGATGTCGTAACTGCCTATTTATATGGATCACTTGATAATGACATTTATATGAAACTTCCTGAAGGATTTCATTTGCCTGAAGCTTATAAATCAAGTTCTCGAGAACGTTAGTCGATCAAATTGAATAAATCCTTATATGGATTGAAACAATTTGGCAGAATGTGGTATAACCGCCTTAGTGAATATTTGATCAAAGAAGGATATGCAAATGATCCGATATGTCCATGTATTTTCCTAAAAAGATTAGGAACCGAGTTCGTTATCATTTCAGTTTATGTTGATGACATAAATATCATTGGGACTCCAAATGAGCTTACAAAAGCAATCACCTGCTTGAAAAAGGAATTTGAGATGAAAGATTTGGGGCGGACAAAATATTGTCTTGGTTTGCAGGTTGAGCACCTATCTAGCGGTATTCTTGTGCATTAAGAAGGATACACTACTAAAGTGTTGAAACGATTTTACATGGATAAATCACATCCATTGAGTACCCCGATGGTTGTCAGATCACTAGATGTGAAAAAAGATCCCTTCAGACCCCTTGGAAATTGATGAAGAACTACTTGGTCCTGAAGTACCTTATCTTAGTGCAATCGGTGCACTAATGTACCTTGCCGGTCATACAAGACCCGACATATCATTTGCCGTTAATTTATTTGCAAGATATAGTTCTTCTCCCACACGAAGACATTGGAATGGTGTCAAACATATACTTCGCTATCTGCAAGGAACACAAGATATGGGATTATTCTTCTCGAATGAATCAAAAGCAGATTTGGTAGGATATACAGATGCTAGATACCTATCTGACTCTCATACTAGCCGATCACAAACTGGTTATTTATTCACATGTGGTGATACAGCAATTTCTTGGCGCTCTATGAACAAACACTTATCGCCACATCATCTAACCATGCTGAGATTTTAGCAATACATGAGGCTAGTCGTGAATGTGTTTGGTCGAGGTCTATAATTCAACATATTCGCAGTTCGTGTGGATTAACTTCTGAAAAGATGGCCCCGACACCCTTGCATGAAGATAATGCTGCATGCATCGTACAATTGAAAGAGGGATACATCAAAGGAGATAGAACAAAACATATCTCTCCTAAATTCTTCTTCACTCATGACCTTCAAAAGAATGGTGACATCACTGTCAAACAAGTACGCTCAAGTGATAACTTGGCTGATTTATTCACTAAGGCTCTTCCGACATCAACATTTGAGAGACTAGTTCGGAAAATTGGAGTTCGGCGACTAAGGGACTTCAATTGGAGTTGATACGTACTGCACTCCTTTTCCCTTAACCATGGTTTTTCCCACTGGGTTTTCCTGGTAAGGTTTTTAACGAGGCAGTATCAAACGCGTATTCAAAGAATGATATATATCGTTAACCAATGGACATTCAAGGGGGAGTGTTATAAAGATAATTGTAGTGAATGTCAAATTGTGTAACTCCTCATTCTATGTTTAATGTATTTTATTCCCTTCTTTTATGTGTATGGTTTAATGTATTTCATTTCCCTCTTGAATGTGTAATAATATTAGAGAGTGTAGGTTATGATTTCATGAGCCTATAAATAGAGCTCTCATTTGTAGCATTCCATACACCTCAATAAGAAAGTACTTCTCCTCCCATGTTCTTGTTCTCTTCTTTGTTCTTAGTTTTATAACAAATTTGATTTATTGTTAGTTTTTTTGTTAAGGATTTGAGTTGGCATTAAGAGTTATCTTGATTAACTTATATTAATTGTAATATTAGGGTGATAAAACCTATACAAGGCTTTTCGTTTACACGTAAAAGGAAGAAGAAAAGAAATTAAAGTTCAATTTTTTATTTTTTATTTATGTTTACATTATTTACTTTAATCTTTTTTATTTTTATTTAACATTTATCTCTCCGTCGATCTAATAAATGTATCGCAATGGACACGTTACAAAATCTTAAGAGCAAAATTTAATATCTAATCAATATCCTCATCAAGTTGATCCGCCAATAACATAACCATACCTTTAGGCTTTAGGAAAGAAATCAGCAGATAAGCAAACAAGAATGAAAATCGGCTAACTTTGTATATCGAATCATCATCCAAACATTTAGAAAACCTACGGTTTGCTTGAGTTTGATGGATTCTGGTATGGTTCAGACTTTTGAGTTTAATGTGATGGATTCAGGTTTATTCATGTCATGATCAATTTTCATCATTTTTTGTTTGATTTTTTCTTTAAAACGGGCATAACCCACTCACCTGACAATCCGGCAGATTCATGCCGAGTTTTATTTACCCGTTTGGGAATCGAAAGATCACTATTGAGCCATCTTGTTTGTTGCTATTAATGTGTTATATTTTATTGCAAAACATTTTAATATCGTTTTAAAATTTAAAGTAGGTAGTTGAAATGACCTAAACGCCCCTAAAACAGTAAAATTGCAACTTCTTTATAAGATGCGGAAAATCGAAAAATTGTCATACCACTTGAAATGTCCAATCAAAACTCACCGTTTAAGCCGTCCCCCATCATGCCGTTGCCGCAAGGTAATAAAAATTAATATTAAGATGCGGACCGTCCACCTTCGCCGTCGGCTTTCAATGCCGACGGCAGTTCAAGACCGTCAGCATTGGATGGCGACTATCTTGAACGGCCGTCGACGTTGAATACCAACCGCGAAGGTAGGCGGTCGGCATGCCGACCTTAATATTAATTTTTTTCATTTTTATATTTATATTAGTGTTATTTAGTTTAGTAAATTAGTAATTAAATATATGTGATGGTTAAATATTTGGTACTTAAATATTTATTTAATTAATGCTTGGAAATTAAGAATTAGTCATTCTAATTAAGGTTAATTAGGATTTAGGGTTTAGGTTATTTAGTATATATACTTAGAATATATAATTGGTATGATGATTTAGGTTACTTGGTATATATACTACTAATTAATTTGGCAATTACATACTTGGTAATAAACATTAATATTTAAAAATTCACTTTAATAACTAATATTTATAAATTCACTTAAACCCTAACACGACTAATTACTAAATTTCAAATATTTTGATAAATATTCAATTGTTAAGTATTTAATTACCAAAACAAGTATTCTTATAATTACTTACATTTATTTTTACCTTAATTAGCATGACTAAACCCTAATTTCAAAAAATTAATTAAAAGCAAGGACAAAAAACCTAACCGCTAAACCCTAACCGTTAAACCATAAACCCTATCTCTAAACCCTAAACCCTAACCCCTAACCGCTAAACCTTTAAACCCTAAATTGTAACCTTATCTCATCTAAACCCTATATCTAAACCCTAAATTCTAAATCTTAAACTTTACAAATAAAGAAACTCTAACATATAGAATACCCGCCTGAAAAATTCACTCCATGTCCCTTGCATATCTAATGCAAATTCATTCATTCTTCATAATACATGACACATGCAAATTAATACATGTCTTAATTAGTATTATGAAGGAAGAACTAATCTGCATGAGATATGCATGAGACATGCATAAAGTGTATTACATGGGATATGCATGTAAATGGAGTGGAATGTAGGGTTTATTACCGGTGTAAATGAAGAAATTCTAACCGCTAAATCTTAAATCCTAAACCATATCTCTAAATTCTAAACCCTAAATCCTAAACCCTATCTCTAAATTTTATAACCTAAACCCTATCTCTAAACCCTAAACCCTAAACCCTATCTCTAAATTCTATACCCTAAACCTTATCTCTAAACCCCAAACCCTATCTCCAAATTCTAAACCCTAAACCCTGTCTCTAAATTCTAAACCAGCCCCTATCTCTTAATTCTAAACCGTGAAACCCTAAACCCTATCTCTTAATTCTAAACCATGAAACCCTAAACCCTATCTCTAAATTCTAAACCCTAAACCTTATCTCTTAATTCTAAACCACAAAACCCTAAACCTTATCCCTAAACCTTAATTGTCAATATTATTACTCAAAATTAGAGATTCACCTTAATTAACATGAGTAATGAACACGACTAATTACTAATTTCCAAGTACTAATAAAATAAACATTCAATTGCTAAGTATTTAATTACCAAAATAATTGTTACTATATTTACTTATATTTACTAATTCACCTTAATGAGCATGACTAATTACTAATTTTCAAGTACTAAGTAACTAATTATTCAATTACCAAATATTTAATTACCCAATGGATTTTTACATAAAAATTGTACTTAATATTTCACCTTACTTATCATAAGTAATTACATTGTAATAATTAAAATTGAAAAAAAAAATTAGCCGTCGGCGTGCCGACCGGAATTTGTTTTTAATTTTAGTACTATATTATTGTAATTATATGATAAATATAATTCATTGTTTACGTTTTTTATTACAAATGTAATTATTTGAAAACTTAAAGTAGTAATATTAATAATTGAAATGAATACTTCTTAGAGTGTAGGTATTTGATCTCATACTTTAGTACTATTACTTACTGAAATTAATAGTAATAATCTATGCAATTGTATTGGTTTATTGATGCCAATGAATAGTACTAGAGTTATTATGTGTACTCATGGTGTGTGTGCGGCCTAGACGCGTTGACGCTGAGTGGTAATGGAGGATTGACACTGTCAAAGATGACACTCTCAAACACGGGATTCTTATGTCATTCCACAACCACCAGTTTGAGTTGTGGCACGAAGGGACACAACAACGGCATCAGCTCACAGACGAGATGAAAGATCACATTAGACAGTTGGAGGAAAACCATGTCCCCCAAAGACAGATGCACAAGATACTAAACACCGAGTACGACCATATGATTAACATGAAACAGATTTATAATGAGACGGCAAAAATCAGGCGATTGAGGCTGGGAAGCGTGAACCCCATGCAATGGACGGTGACAGAAGCGCTGAAATTGGGATACTTCACGAAATTGGGATACTTGTGGAAGATGAAACGAAAGAGTCATACGCATGGGCATTGAACCAATTGTGAGTGGTTCTTGGTGGTCGAGTGTTGAATGCCTTCGTTAAGGATAAGGAACGTGGATTGGCGGTTGCACTACAAGATGTATTCTCTTCTTTGGCTCATTTACTTTGTGTCTGGCACATGAAGAGAACACATCGAGGGAAGAGTAACGAAGTTGTAGTACAGAGAGATCGCCGAGAAATTCATATGAGGTCCATGGGGACAAGTGCCGAATGCTAGAACCGGCCAAATGTTTTTCAGGAAATGGAGTGATCTAGTTGAAGGTGGCTGGCGTGAAGAGGTAGTACAGTATCTGGCATCAGAGTGACTCCCTTACAAACATAAGTGGGTGCGTTGCTACACGAACAAGGTGTTCAATCTCGGCAACACAAGCACAAACAGGGTGGAATATGCGCACTCGTCCTTGAAGGCTTGGCCGCACACCTCGATTAGCAATGCTGACGGAATATTCCGTGCATACGATCTCCTTATGACGGGTCAAGTGCTGGAGATAAGAAAGTCGCTAGAAGACTCACAGATGAAGGTACGTACGGTAGTTCCAAGTTTGGTGCATGTCTTTTTTCCAATGGTATGTATTGATCGACATTGTCATTTGGGAGAAACCATATGGGAACTTGAGCAAGGGGGTGAACTCTTAGGCGATTGAGCTACTGGTTGAAGATCGGGCGTTAGTAAGGTCATGCACATGTGTGATCCAGACAACGAAGGGGCTGTCATATACAGGAGACACCTGCACCGTTTTTGGACGACACTAGACTACACGAACACCCCCCCCCCCCCCCCCCCCGACCGTGCGGAGTGGGAAGACGAAGCATGTGCTGAGCGCGATGTTTGACGTGAAACTGTTGATGAGGTCGAGAGTTTAGGGGAAGCACACGTGTGTGCTGCCATGAGACTCCTCCAGTCCCAGCTACATCCAGAAGCCAAAGAAATTGGATGCTCCGAAGGGCAGACCTCCTAGATGGAAGAATGCAAGGGAACCGTCATGATGGGAGAAGGTCAAATCTGTAACATCACATAGTAAGAAAACTTGTGAGTGCCATGTCCAATTTAATTATGCTAGTTCCAATCTCTTCTAGTATTCCGTAGCCTCATTCACATTTTTTTGATGAAACAGGGGGTACTCTTACGTCGGCCAAATTCATGGAAAATGACTATATTCCACAGAGTATCAGAGAACTACTCACCGATTGGTTTAATCCCGGGAGCGACAGAAACTATGGTTTCCGCATTATAGCACACATTGTTTATGGAAATCAAGAACGGTACCCGGAGATAAGGGAAGATCTTTGGGGGTTTGTGTCAGTGGGTTGGAACGTCGGGTATGAACAAGTGTACGCAGCATCGGGCCAGGACCGCAATTATATTCTGAGAAGACTGCTAGGTGATGCGTGGATTTTACGCCACTATCAAATACCCACTAGATTGCTCTAGTGGGATCGTAAATTTCCCTAAGGTTTTTCTAGTTCTATTACTCAAATTGATTTATTAACTAGACCAAGTAACAGTTTGTGATTGTTTTTTAGATTGTTTCAAGTAACGAATTAATAACTAAGAATGCAAATTAAAGGTAAATGAATTCGAGAGGTTGACTTTCAGGTAAGGAATGAAGGGTGCTCGGATTCGAATCCACTAAAGCTAGCAATGCAAAGATGAATGACAAGTTATCTTGGTTATTCAGATTATAATGGCTTGGCAATTTCCTAATGTAGTCTTAGATCACTCTCACACCTCTAAAGATCTATTTCGTCTAACTGTAGACTCCTCTCTCGAGCTAATCTACACCTAAACCAAATGCATTAATAATGTTCGATGAAATGCCACAATGATAAACTTGCAAAAAGCCTAAACGATTCGCTCCTCTCTTGAGCTAACGAATAATCTAGGGTTCTTCGTAAGCGACCTATCGATCTATGTTTCTCTCGGACCCACAAATCAATGCCGATGATTCAATCAAGACGGCCAGACAAAATGGAATCAGAAATGAGGTTTTAGGAAGAACGCATTATAAGTCTGAATAAACCTCAATAACAAATCAAATCATCCACACAAAAGCTTAGCTAAAGTTTCATCTCGTCCGAACAACACGGAAAGTTTAGCTACTCATGGTTCGGGAAACAAGAAGGGAAAAAGAAATGAGAGCAGCCCGAAAAGACAACATGATCCGTCGAGAATTCTCAATCTTGTCACCGATCTTTGCTCCTTCGCCAATCGATGATGTTCTCTCGCTTCAACCGGTCTCTGGAACTCTCTCTCTCTCTCTCTCTCTCAAAGCTCGAAAATATGTGTAGAATGAATCATTTGGAACCCTAGCTCTCTCCAAGAGCTCGAAAAATATGTGTATAATGAAGTATATCTCCTCCACAAGGATGTTGGGGGTATTTATAGGCTTCTTGACCAATTTGGAGAAGGAAAAGGACTTGAAAACCCGTCTGGGAGTGGAACACGCCGTGTTCGGCCCCTGTAACTTTCTCGGGAAATTTCAGCGGAGGAACACGCCGTGTTCCTTCATTATACGGAATTTGACCAAAATGTCAACACAAAAGTTGTAGACAATCAAATTATCTTTCCAAAGCTGATGACCTTGCATCAATTGGACTTCCGAGAGATGAGTTATGCTCAAAATACTAAACATTGACGCTTTCTTCTCAAGTCGAATGCTTTGAGTTGTTCCGGCCTTCCCGTCATGTCTTGGTTTATCTCTAAACATCATATGACATCAGATATGTACCAAAAACATATCAAACACCATAATACGGCCCCGAGGGGAAAGAGAACCAAACATGTACTCAAAACCCGAATTTGAATACATTTCGACACACAAAAATATAGTTTATAACGAGAAAAGGTGTGTCGAATATACATCACATCACTAGGTACTACCAGGATTTTCGGATCGGAATTCTGGATGTGGGATGCCGATCTTATCGGACTTTCTTCCCGTTACAATTGGTGTTTTGTGGTGTACGCATCAGCCCGAGAACCAGTTAGCCAGCACACATACGAAACTACATACTTACCGTTGCATGCTCGACACGTGCAGCGTTCAGATCGAGTTGTATAGTTGATTTGCACGGGTAACCATTGGTTGCAGATATAGTTGGCTGAGGTGGACGGGGTGAGGCCGATGCAGCCTTTCCATCCATTTTGGGAAGGGGCAGAGGGCGGTGCCCGCACAGCATTATGGCATGACATATACAAAAATGATTTGTAGTTGTTCCACGATCATGGTGGGTATATTCCGAACAATCCCAATCTCGAAGTTGATGATGTATTCGATGTTTCATATTAGGGGGGGATGATTTCAATGTCTATGTAAATGCTTTGAAATGATGTTCTGAATTTATATTTATGCAAACTTTTATGGACATACCACCACTACGTATGAAAATTTAGGTGGAATGAAGTGGTGTATGAAACACCGAACATAAGTTATAAAAACCGTGAATGTCCACTAGATTAGTTCTTCGCATACAGTACATAAGTTCTGATGAAGTCAGTGAAACGAAAAAACAATCCTAATAGAAATTACAATCCAAATGAAAGCTGGAAAAATAATACACACATGAAACGGAGTCGATCCATCCATCACACTAGTAATAAAAAAACGTAAACAAGGGGGCCAAACCGGCACAGAAAGAACGTATGGCATGCTCTGGTGCCTACATTGAAATTAAGAATCAGTGTTAAAACAAAGTCTGTGTACTGTAATTAAAATGTGTAACAAAGTGTACGAAAGCGATACGAACCAACAGTGGAAGTGGCTCATCTGGTGCGCGCGTGGGGGCAATCGGTGGGTGTGTGCGGTAGAGGTACCACGGCATGTACTCAGCAGTCTCGTTACCGTCAGGCGATCCTGGCACACAGTATGTGCTGAAGAACGAGAAAACTAGCAGGTTCCCAATCCGGTTGTAGTCAAACCTGGAGTGCCTGACTGCATACTACATCCCATCCGCCGGTCACACCGCTAACTCTGGGGTGAGAATCGCATCCAGGATCGTCTGTTGTAGCCGTACTGTCGCAACACGCGACTGTGATTGTGCGGCTCTACGTAGTCAGATGCTCTCTCAACGATCCTCGTTCCATCCCACCTCCCAGCAAGTGCCACCCCACGAGCTCGTGCGATTAGGGACGGCCTACGACGCAAGCTCAAAAAGTACTCCTAGATCCACAACTGAAGCAAGGTAAGGCAGCCCGACAGGGACGTAGATTGCGCACGAGAAGCAAACTCGAGCTGCCTGTACAGGAAAGCAATAGTAGCCGCACCCCAACTGTACTCCCGAGTGATCCGCACTTCTCGCAACCCTCTAGAACCCCAATACGGACATGGTTCTAACTGCGGTCCAACAAACAGTGGAGCCCAACAACGCAATCATGTGGCAGACGGATGTGCTCGCATCGCCAAGGTATCCTGTCTCGGCGGCCTCGACTAGGTGGTCTAGGTGAAAACCACCTGCTCTGTAGCACTTTCGCCTGATCTCATCACCATCAACATTAAGCATGGTGGTAAGCTATGTCACGTACGTCTTCTCGCCTTTCTAACTAAGCTGGTTGCCCTGAATGGGAATCCTGAGTAGGTACAACACATCGTGTAAGGTAATCGTCATCTCCGAATGGCATATAGAAGGTCTTGGTGTCTGGCTACCACCTCTCAATGAATGCCAACAGTAAGGGAAGATGGAAACCCCACGACATAACCCGACCGAGGTGCCACATCCCAGAGGCATCGACTAACTATCGAGCCTCAGCGGAAGGCCACCGGAACCTCTTGTGCTTAAGAACCCTAGTCATCGCAAGACGGAACCTAAACCGTGATGCCGGCCTGGAGTGCAAACCGTGCGTCCAAGGGCGGTGAGCTATGTGACCGCTGAAACTAGAGATCAGAGAAGGGATCCGGGGCCCACCAGGTGCGGGTCCAGTAAGCAACCAGTCCCCGCCGGTGCTGTTGGACTAGGCCCCTGCAGAACGCGCAGTTCTGCCACGTCTGGGGCCCATAGTGGACGAGTCATGCGCCCCATGAGATGACGTGGTACGTACTCTTGATCCGGATGGAGCGCCTATACCTCTCCCTACAGGTCTCTTCCGCGAGCGTGCACTATCTAGTAAGAAAGGGTGAAACGAGGCTCACAATCGTCATCCCCATCTCCGTCTCTGTCACCATCCGACGGGATCTACTCATCGTTGCCGTCAGAGTCATCTCTAATGGTGTGGATGTCAACGCCTAAATCCGGAGGCTGGCTGGCAAATATCTCATCAACCGTCAGCTCTCTCCCAATAGAGTGTAGATCGGGGTCCACGTATATCGCTCCGGAAATCTGAAACTGCGCACTTGACTGTCCAACATTCCCTAGCCTAGATTTCTTTCCCTTCAATTTCTCCTCTAGTAACTTTCGATTTGATGCAAAAATAGGACGACCGATAAACCGCAGCAAATCATCATCACTCCCCGACATCGCTTCTAACTATACATACAATTTAAATCGTGACTATTAATTAGAATACTAATACTTTAAATAGTAATTAATAATTACAAATGTTAAACTTGTATTTACTATTTCACCTTAATTATAATGAATGAGAATTGCTATTTCACCTTAATTATAATTACTAATCTCTAATTATCAAGTATTAGTAAAAGAAATATTCAATTATCAATTATAATGACTAATCTCTAATTTTCAAGTATTATTCATATGTACTAATTAACTTTAACTATCATAAATAATTATTGATTTTCAAATATTACTTAAATAAATATTCAATAATCAAATATGTAATTACCAAAATAATTGTTATCTTTTACTAATATTTATTAATTAACTTTAATTACCATGACTAATTACTAATTTCAAAGAATTAATTAATTAAATATTCACCTATTTAATTACTAATTCACTAAACTAAACCCTAATTATATTTAATATTAATATTAATAATAAAATAATTTTAAAAAAGGGACGATCGGTGTTCATACCTAAACGGCGGACGTTCGTATAATTTTACTCATTTAATTAAAATGATAGGGCCTTAAATAGTAAAAATTAAAACCTCTTATAGCAATTCAATAACTATTTATCACTATAGCAATTTTACATGGATAAATAATTTTCCACCCGCGGGTTTAAGCACTAAAATGGTTGTGACATTTTTTTGGGGGTTGAAACTCAACATGATTGATATTTGCAACGCAATGACCGACTCTAAGGCTCTATGTAATCATTTATACGAATGATTATGATTGGCACTAATTGTGAATTATCTAGTCAAACCCCAGATTCCATGGTCAAACATATGATATGAGATTACAACTTCTTTAATCTAAAACTGTTTTGTTCCCGTTACCAACAAAACGAATCCTCTTGTTTAATATCCCCCAATATCAAACACTAATTTAGTTGAAACATTCGGAGTAATACCGACAATTAATATGATTTCCGACCTCGAGGTCGATTAATCCACGGAGAAAAAGAAGAACATTATTAGATGTTTTGGTGAGAATGACGGCTTAATTACAAAAAAAAAGACTAACATTCCTTATATACATAAAATATTCGATTATATCATAACCATAATTGGCCTAAACCCTGGCAGGTTGAGATTTTATAGATAAAGTAAGTATTTCTTGCACTCTTGTGTTGCAAACCCACAATTGTAAATTTCCCAACTCCAGTTTTGCCGGAAAGTGTCACTGGCCCAGCCATGATTCTCCATTGCAATGACCTGAGTTGTGCTATATATGAGATTGGATTTGTGCTATATATAGTATGGTAAAGAAAGTAAAGAATACTCCAAGTCTCCAATCCCGTAGCTTAGAAAACTAATGCGAATTGCCAAGGTCCATTAGATTCTTCTAAGGAAGAAGATTTGCATTATTATGTATTATTCTTTGTTCATTTTCTTCTTTGGACTTGTCCATTTTTTATATTTGTAGTTTTTGCTTTTAGTTACAACAACTCATGTACGTTTCCATGTGAGACTTCAGAAACCAAATGCGGCGGAAGTCCATTTGTAGGCAGGGAATGAGTGGCTACTGCCCATTTCACATGGTTAATTAATAATTACTTCAACGCAATTAGTATTTTAGTATGTTTTTCATTCTTTCCTTTTTAATTATTATTGGCCCAAGGTTCCAAACCAATCCGGATTTCCAGCCAGCAAAATAAGGTTGTTTGCTGCCAGTATAGATTAATTTGGACCGTTTTAATTTAGATACCAAATCCAACGAAGGAAGAAGACACTTTAAATCACGAATAAATACGTCATTTCGTCTTTTTTCATTTTTAATTATTTTTTAAAGGTATTATCATATCTCGTCTGTATTTTATTATTTTTACTTTATTTAGTCCGTATTTAATATAAATTTTCGAATCTTTGTTGCTTAATTTACTCGACATCAACTTTCCACAAAAAATTATCAAATCTTTCCATAAGGTGATAAAATAATTAGTAGTGATTACTATTAACTTTTAGTTAATTGATTTAAAATTTAAAATATCATACTTTCAACTTACCTATATTAGTTTCTAAAAAAATTTACATGTCAGGTGTCTTGATGTCTATTGTTTTGGACTCATTTCTATGTACGAATTTGTATGTGCTGTGTTCATTGTATTATATTAAAGTTTTGTATATACTCATTTTTATTTTGAATAATGTCTTTCTTATATGTATTTGATTTTTACTGTATTTGTTTTTAATCAAAGTGTACAAATTGTCTATGTGAAAATCTTAAAAAATTTACTCAACTCAAAAAGTCAATTGCCAACACGGTCTGTTTTGTACGATAAATATGAGTACAAAAACATATATACGAGTGAATATATAAATGTGTACAAAATAAATAAATAAAACAAGTTCGGGTAAAAATGAGTTTAAAGTAAACTACAGAAATGAATACAAGGCATGTATACAAATAAATAAAAAATGGGTGAAAATTTTGATTTCGCCCTCATGCATTTGTTTCGTTTGCAAATCAAGTACAATTTTAAAAAAATACGAGTACAATCTCTTCCGAGTTGTTCTTTTGTACTTATTTTATGTCATTATGTACTCGCTTTCTATCTATTTGTTCATGTACATTCCGTTGTACTCGTTTTTATTTTATATGCTTGTTGTGTTCTTGCCTTAGTACTCGTTTTTATTTTGACGTACTTGTTACTTTTTGACTTTATACTCAATACCAACAACACCTTACCAATTAATGTACGTGAGTTTCTTAACTTGACTGTACTGAAGTTTTTTTTATGTACTCGTGTTTATTTTGAGTGTCGTTTTGCTTTCACGTATTTGACTCCATACTCATATTTGTTTCATGTTTATCGTTTTAAATAATTGAGTACAACATTGTGGCGAAAATAAATTCCTGAAAATAAAAGCTACGATGAAGGTGATCCATTGGGCGAATTGTTTTTTGAAACGGAGCTCCAAATACGAAATAAAGACGAGTACAAAAAAATAATTTCGAAGAAGTATAGTTTTTAAAAATTTAGTACTGGTGAAAAACTTAGTACTATTCGACGACAGAAAAAAATTTGAAAAAATAACCATGGAAATAGTATTTACAAAGATGATTCGTTGGGCGAAATTTTTTTTTGAAACGGAACTCTGATGATTGGGAAAACTTGTTTCTAATTTTTTGGCCCATCCCGAAGTAAATGATTTTATTTAAAAATAATAATTTTAAATGACATAAATACCCCTGTTCTTATAATGGTCCGTTGGATTGAGTGTCTGAAATGGACGGGTGAGATTTATTTGCTGGAGTTGGATTGAGTGTATGAAATGGACGGCCGAGATTTATTTGCTGGAACAAGGAAATGATTGCCCTAGCTGCCTATCCGGACTCGTTCGAAACCATTCGAAAAATAGTCCAAGTGGAGTTGCTCCAGTGGTAGAGTGTGTCTGGTGATCCGGAGGTCTCGGGTTCGAATCCAATATACTCCACGAAATGGACACTCTTTTATGTTTACTTTATATTTCTCTTGTATTGACCAAGAGTCTCGACCTACTTTAACCCAAAAAAAAAGAAACCATTTGAAAAACAAAATCTTTCTTTCTACTTTTTTATTAAAATGATAAGTCAAACTCTCATACGGAGAATTTATCAAAATTCATTGCAAAATTTATTTAGTAATTTTTAATTACATTCACATTGCCATATAAGTAACTTTAGCAATCAATTAATTTATAAAATAAGTTTTAATCACCTCCATCTCTATAATTTGTAGAAATTTCAATTGATTATTTATTTTTTTTAAACAATATTTTTGCACCATAAATGTTTCTTTTAAAAAGTGTATCAATCAACTTATGCCGCATTGTTAATTGACTTTCTAAATGAGCAACATCTATACCAATTGCTAAATGAGAGTGATACATCACCCTCCACCTTATTTTAGCAATTGCTGAAATTTATGGATGAAGATGTCCTACCAAATTATATGTATAAATAAGACGAAGAACAAACCCAAGCCAATCAATATATGATTTTTCCGGCCTTAAGGAATTTTATTCCCTTTTAGGTACCTAAGGTTACAGAATAATTCATCCCAAAATAAAACGGATTTACATTACTAGTGTAACGGTACTTCAAACGCTGATAAACCACGAAGGCAACAACACGATTCGGATCACACAACTCGGCTTTCACAAGAAGTAACTTGTTCTTTTAAAACCAAATACATGCACGGTTCACGAAGAGATTGTTATGGGCGGTTGCATTGCATCCGTTCGGAAGAGTTGAAAATGAATGATCCATCCATTTAACCGCCAATCCGAGTTGGTTAATCTCCAAACCGAGTTGGTTAACTTTTACCAAATCAAACTGGTAGAAGATATAAAATGTGTTACATAAGGTTTAAAATAAGGAGTGTATAACAAAAATAACAATTATCTTCTAGAGAACACTGCAATTGAAATAAGTGAGTTGAATGATGGGCAATGTTGGTCCAACACATACCTACAACAAATAAAATATGCATATTAATTTTCAATCTTTATACCAAACAATTGATTGTATGATACTTAATTGTTGTCGTTCTTCATGTATAAACACAATTTTATAGCTATAAATGAATATGTGATAATATGTAATTTGTATCTAAATATTTATGGTTGGTTACTAAAGCTATGGTCAAGATTGCTAACATTGCAAACCCTGATCATAAACGGCAACCAACATTCGTTCAAAATATGATTGAAAATATTCCAAAGAGGTTAGATCGGAACATGAACAAGCACTTGAGCAAGACCGAGGCAACATGGATCTCGAGTATAAGTGAAGCATGGGACCATGTGATATGTAGAGAATAGATATTTCCTATTTTTCGATCGAAGACGACCTCGTTCTTTCTTTTTTGGCAAGAACAACCTAACGCTAGTTGAAAAGGAGAACAACTGCTTGTAAGTGTGTGATGAATCATGCAATTGTGCCTGTGGGATATGGGCCTGCTAATGAAAAGAACGTGTCATATTTTCGTTGCATGAACTCTAGTGAAAAAGCATGGTGTTACAATGGATTTGCCAAAATTGCAACAAGTACTTTTTACCATGAAAAAGAGTCTTAATCATATCATACTCCTATTGCACCTGTAGCTGCTCCGGAAGGTAAATCCACTCGCTTTTCTCATCTCACTTTAAACTCACTAGTTGTTTAAACTGCATTTTTATCTTTGAATGTGATCAGGGCAATATAACAATTGTAGAGAACAACTGCAGCGTTCAAGGTTTGTCACACTATGCACCATAAGTATACGCCATTTTAGGCGCATAGTGTGATCAAAGAAAGCTCTTGATATTTCATTCATCATCCAACTCGTTCTAACTCGTCCATGCATACCTGTATTGTTTCAAATAGTACATCGATATCGTTATGTACATAAAATCTATAAAGAAAACGACATCAAATGGACTCCAAACGAATCCGAGATACTAAATCGAGATAAAAGCTAGAAATGCACAAAACAACTTAAATTTCTATCCAAAACTATACAAATATACATAAAATGTCGTTTAAATAAGGGCGATGAACGCGATAACCCGAGCACCATTAAAAACACCGGCGTTAGGGTAGTTTTCCTAAACACAGTTAGACGATATTATTATTTACTTGATGTTTTATAAATAATTTATAATTTAATTTTTTTTTTTTTCAAAAACTTCCAACCACACTAATTAATAACTAGTTAGACGATCAGAAGTTCGGGAGTCTGCATTTATATTACTATGCATAAATTGAAATAATTTGAAAAGCTAGTTAGGCCGCCAGTATATAAAACTTTTGACGGTTGTTGGCAGTGGCGGATACAAGTGGCGTTCTGAGAGCTGCGACTCAGAGTAATTTTAGTCTAGAGCAGTAAATTAGATATATATTTATGATTATTTCGAGTTTGGCTCAAAATAATTTTAAATCCGGCTCAATGTTTGGTTGTGTCGGAATTAGAGAGAGTCAGGGAGTGCCAACTCTCTTATTTTCTAACCTTGAGTACTTAATTATATGTAAAGTTTGGATGATTTCATAATTCGGTTAATGGTATTTGAAGTTATGCTCCGCTACTTAATTGTTTAGACTAAGTAATCTATCAAATTTAAACTTATATTCAATCTATTATTAAATAATAATAAAAAATTTAGTTCAAACAATCTAAATATAAAAAAAAGAAATTCGTTGACACATTTAATATGTAAGGACTTATTTTAACTAAAACCAACACACCGAATTTATTTCTTGTATATTTTAGTTTAGTATTAGGTGTAAAAATATATTTATCAATTGGTTATTAAATAGAACAAATTTTAATTAAAATCTAACTCAATGCATATTTCAATTCGAGAGTGAGTGAGAGAATATGGAATGAAAATAAAGTTAATTAGAAATGGGAGCTTGGGGCTATAGGATTTATGAGGGATGAAATCAAACAATTCCGATTCAAATTTCATCCATCGCTCGCCGGCCAACTTAATTAATCTGCAAGTAAGCCATTGAAGATTGGATAGATGGGAAAGCTCATCATATATTCGGGTAATGGGGATGCATAGATCGCCGTGTGTGGGTGTGCATGCGATGGAATGGAATGCAGGTCCCCATGGTGCATGGTGGGTACGTAAGCCGAGAAAGAAAGAAAGAAAGAAATTGAGTGTTCCAACGTAATGTAATATTGTCACATACTCATACTCTGCTCCACGTACGTACTTACTTGGTTATAATATCATTTTTGGCGGGGGCGGCCAATTCCCACTTTCTACCACTCATATTTACGACTTTATATATAATTTAAGTCTCGGATCGGGTTTTGAACATGAATTGGCTCGGGTGATACTCTGTGTGCACACCTGGGTTATTAGCTTTGACCTATTTCGCACCTGGGTTATACTTATACAACTATACACAAGCACATATAGTAGTGTATGGCATTCCTTCCCCCCGCTCTACCAAAAAGGAAGCAGCAATCTTTATGCATTGCGCGCCAGGACATTGACATCATCCCTAGCTATTCCTATCTATCTATCTATCTATCACCATCAACTTGAAATATTTATTATCTTCAATGCAAAATTTGGTACTAATCATGCATTCATTCCCAGGAGAGGTACAGCAGCAGGTTGCAAGTCTCCAAGAGTTGAATTAAGATGATTGTACTATATATTTGGAAACTGAAACACCAAGAGATTCCCTTCAAGTGAGTCCACCTCTCTCTCTCTCTCTCGGAATATAATAGAAACAAAACCCCCCCATAAAATATTATGAATTTCAAAGAAATGAATGAATGGCGGCCACCAAGAAGCTTATCATTTGCCATTTTGAGCATGAAAACAGCCATTTCTTCTATAGTATTCATTCTCTTCTCTATATATTTTCTTTCTCAGAGAGACGAGTAGTAACTAACATGTACAGCCATTAATTATTATTCATGACCAATCCAAAACTATCCCTAGCCTCTCTATTTAAACCCCCTAGCTCCCTCTCTTCCCATTCCTTCTTCAAACCATACCTCTCTCTCTCTCTCTCTCTCTCTCTCTCCACTCCCCTCTGCCTCCCAAACCATTAAACCCTTCAGTTCAGCCTCCTCTGTTTCTCCTCAACCAAAAGAAAAACAAACTATGTACTCTGCCACTTGTCTTAACAACAACAGCGACTTACCCACAACAACAATGTTCCAACCCATGGAAGATGCCGCCTTCTTCTCAATCTCATCTACCCGCCGCTGCATTTGGGTTAACGGTCCCGTCATCGTCGGTGCCGGCCCATCGGGCTTGGCCGTCGGAGCCGGCCTCAAAAGGGAAGGAGTCCCTTTCGTCATCCTGGAGCGAGCAAACTGCATTGCCTCCCTCTGGCAAAACAGAACCTACGACCGCCTCAAACTCCACCTCCCCAAGCAGTTCTGCCAGCTCCCTAATTTCCCCTTCCCTGAAGATTTCCCAGAATACCCTTCCAAGTTCCAGTTCATCTCCTACCTCGAATCCTACGCCCGCCATTTCGACATCTCCCCTAACTTCAACGACACCGTTCAGTCCGCCAAATACGACGACACCTTTGGCCTCTGGCGGGTCAAGACCGTTTCCCAAAACGGCGGTCGGACCGAGGAGATCGAGTATATCTGTAGGTGGCTGGTTGTGGCCACCGGGGAGAATGCGGAGAAGGTTGTCCCGGAGTTTGAAGGCTTGGAAAAGTTCTCCGGTGCCGTCTCCCACGCTTGTGATTATAGATCCGGTGAGAGCTACCGCGGCCAGCGGGTGCTAGTCGTGGGTTGTGGGAATTCCGGAATGGAAGTCTCCCTTGATCTCTGCAACCACAATGCCAGCCCTTCAATGGTGGTTAGGAGCTCGGTGAGTCCTTATATATAGCATTTCAACTTCCCCTGTTTTTTTGACTCTCTGTTTTCCCAGACTCTGTTTTTTTTTCATCTCAGTAACTGATGTATACGGCTTTACACGTAACAGGTTCATGTATTGCCTAGGGAAATTATGGGGAAATCTACGTTTGAGTTGGCAGTGACATTGATGAAATGGATGCCGCTATGGATGGTTGACAAAGTATTGCTGGGTGTAGCGAGGGTGATGCTGGGGAATCTGGAGAAACATGGACTGAAAAGGCCAAGCCTTGGGCCGTTGGAGCACAAGAACACTCAAGGGAAGACTCCAGTTTTGGACATTGGGGCTCTGGCCAAAATCAGATCCGGTCAGGTGAAGGTTGTACCCGGAATCAAGAAATTCGGAAGTGGGAAAGTTGAGCTTGTGAATGGACAAGTTATGGAGATAGATTCCGTGATTCTGGCAACTGGGTATTGCAGCAATGTTCCTTCATGGCTAAAGGTCAGTTTCATTTTGTGACAGAGAGTTGATAATAGCGGTTGGGGTTTGACTTGCCAAAATGCAATATAATTTTATTAAAACAAAAAAGAATCTGAATCTGTGGTAGTTGGTTTGCTTGAAGTCTTGTCTTATTATTCAAAAGAGATACAGAAAGGGAAACATTTTTGGAAGTGTGTGTCACTTTTTCTTCAGGTTGTTTTTACTAGGTTGACTGATTTTAATTACACGTACGTACAGGAGAATGACTTCTTTTCAGAGGATGGAGTGCCAAAGAACCCATTCCCAAATGGTTGGAAAGGGAAAGCAGGGCTATATGCAGTGGGTTTCACAAGGAGAGGGCTGTCAGGTGCATCTCTTGATGCTATTAGTGTGGCATTGGACATTGCAAAAAGCTGGAAAGAAGAGACCAAACAGAAGAAGAAAACCATGGCTACCAGGCACAGGAGATGCATTTCCCACTTCTAAGGATATAATATAACCCATCTTTATTTCAGTTTTCTGTTAGTTTGGTTCCTTTGTGTAGGAAGAAAAACAGCAACAGGTTAACTAACCATAAATGAGCCCTCTCCTGAAGGAAAGGAGGAGTCCAAGAACTGCACATAGCTGGGGCCTCCATAAGAGGAAGATGAGGCTGTGTTGGTGTGGAACTTGTGTGTTTTTTTGTTCTTTTTCCTTTTGTTTCTCTTGTACTGAGGGTTGTAATGAAATGAAAATGTCAGCTATTCACCCTGTTATTCTCAACTGTCTAATGCTCCTGACAGATAGGGCTGGAAGTTAGAGAATGGGATTCCGGATTCCCCGTTCCCATTCCTGAATTTTTATGATTCCCGTTTCCAATCTCAAATTTTGGTTGGTGCTGTTAATTTTTCATACACGTTTTCAACTCCCTCTCTCCTCCTTGTTTTTCTCCCTATTTTGTGAAAGAGAACGTCAATTGCTTTTTTTGTGTAAATGGAAATTTAAAAATAATTATATTTTTTACAAGTTAGATTATGATTTTAAACTCTCTATACTACGGGTTTGATCCGGCTCAATCAAAATCGTCTTATCTGATTTAACTAAATTTATTTAATTAATTAATGATTAAAACACCAATCCGGTTTTCAAAACGGTCGAACCCCGATCAAACCATCAAACCCTAAACCCCTAGACTCACCGGTCCCATCTCCGGTCCGGTTTTCAAAACTTTGCAGAAATCACAAACTCATAGATATTAGCAACTTTGAGATAGATATTAATAATTTAGAAGTAGATATTAGCAACTTGGAGGTAGACATATGTATTACCAACTTAGATATAATTATTAACAACTTATAGGTATTGAGAAACTTCAGAAATAATGGACCCTGGAGTCAAGAGTGACCCACTCAGGTGGTGGCGAGCGACCTACTACAGGGTCTATTATTTCAGAGACCGAAAGAGTAACTGCATGAGGCTTGTTCCATGTTGCTAATTGCTTCCATGAACCCGAGGATTTGCTTGACCACATAGGCTGAGATGAGAGGAGCTGTGACTGGGATACAAATTGCCATAGGGTGAAAGTGTGTCGGAGAGTACACAAGTCATTGGATTCGCAAGCTACAATCCAACATTTTTGGGGGATGGTGAGATTAGACACCAACACTCTTTTGAGGCCATCAATTTCTATGAGTTTTGGATGAGAACTGGATGGTCAAAGTCGAGCACGCCTATCGGGAAGGAAATCAACCGGCTCACTATCTCGCTGGTCTTAGTCATAGTTTACCTATTGGTGTCCATTCTATTTCCACTATTGATCTTGTCTTATCCTTACATACTCTGTATAACTTGGGCTTTTGTATAACTTGGGCTTTTGAATCTAATTTGATTCTAAATGAAAAATAGTGGTTGACAAGCAAAGCCGGGTCATGATATTCGGAGGCCCTGTTCGAAAATTTAAATTGTGGCCAAAAACATTTTGGTAAGCAAAATTTGTTAAAATATATTTAAAAAATTATTAAATAATACATAAATTACATTAAATGATTACAAAAATTTTATAATGGCACATGTAATATTTATTAATAAAATATTTTACATACAATATTTCATATCAAATAACTACTGAAATAATAAATTTATATTTCATTGCCAAATAATTAATAAAATAATAAACTCATAATTGAATACAAAGTCTATGATTCATTATATTTACAACTAAACTATCTTGTTATCTATAAAGTATCAATTCCCATTTTGTTGTTTAAGATTAAGAAAAATGAGGACAAGCATTAACATTGAATAAATGGCTAAATACACCATTGTTGTTTAAGAAACAAGAAGACAAAATTAACATTGAATAAATAACTAAATACAGTTTTATTGTTTAACAGTTAAAAACAAAGGGCAAAAATTAACACGAAATAGATGTAACAATGAAAATGGAGATTATTATACTCCCAAAAAAGAAGGCAAACTAAATAATTTAGTGAAAAAGATACTAAGAAATGCTGTTGAGCTGACTCAAACCAAAGTCCTTTTGCTACGTAATTTAATTATTTCCACCATTCTACCGCTAAGACACATTCCTTTTGTTGTCTAAGATTCAGAAGTCTACATCTTTATTCGAATGTCGTAATTTCTAAATACTCGAGGCTTCAAACATTCGGAAGCCCTGTGTTGACAATCAGTCCAGCACATCCTCAAGGTCTGGCCTATTGAGAGGTTTGGGTTTTAGAAAAGAGCTGCTAATTTGTAATATAAGAGTATGCATATATTTAGGTTTTTAGCAATTGTGAAGTGATGTAGAGAGTGATATAATACCTTTATTAGCAATTGTTATGGATGTAAGAATGATTGTTAAATAACCAGATTAAAAATAATTGAAAAAAATTACTAAAGGATTTTAATGATTTATCGTAATTGATTAAAAATAATTGAAGAATCGATTTTGATAATTAAAAATTATTAAATAATTTATGAGATGCACATAATTTAACGGGGTATTGGTTAAAAGGATAAATGAAATGAGGTAAAGTAGTGTTATCCAGAAGAATGTGAATCAGAATGGCAATGCCTTGGAAAAAAACGAAGAAAGTAGCAAATTAGTTCAATGATTTTACACGTGCAATTAATTGCACCCTTCTTCGCATATTAATGAACACGATTCAATCTCCACCAGCAGTATTACCGCAGCGCCGCAGCCACCATATCGTGCTTCGCTCCTGCAATATATTCCCAACCCAACTTGGCCAAACTATTCAATTCGTTTTTGTTCATCCACTAGCCAAGCTTCCCTTGTGCTCTGCCACAGCTTCTTAAAACAAAACAAACAAAAAATAGAAGAAGAAGAAGAAGATACATTACTAACTATGAAACAGAAAATTTGTCAAAGAGACATACTACTTGTCTAGACACCCCATATGATCGAGCACCCCCATGCCCTTGATTTTGATGATCACTACTTTTTGTACACTATGGAAGAGGTTGCAAGTGATTAACTCAATGATAAAAATTCACATCAATTTTGTCCAATTTAGTATTTTGGTCCTTACTTTCTCGTTTGGACTTTGATTAGTGTAAGGTCAGTGACATTGGAAAGATATGCTATTCATATATTATCGATAATCGGGTTCAAATAATCCAAGGAGATATGCTCAATTAAGATTGACAGGCTAAATAATAAAACATGTCTATTTAGTAGTTATCCTTATTTGTTAAAGTAGAAGTTTATTTAATTCTTTATGTCGGATTAGGATTAGTTTATTATTGTTTTACTTGGGGGCTAAGTTTTCAAATACTATATAAATGTTTAATTAGTACTGTATTTGACAGACAATTAAGATAATAAATTGAGTATGTGAGTTTGAGCTTTATACTTGTTTGATTTGTTTGAGTGCGTGGTGGTTCGTATTTGGAGAATCATTGGTTCGCTAAAGTGTGTGTCGGTTCGTGTTTGGAGGATTGCTAATCGTATTAGCGAGATATTCACTCTCGTTTGTGGCCGGTTATCTATCTTGCTTTCGCCCCCCTGTCCAAAATTTCAAGTTCAAATGTTCCGTACCGAGATTGTTGTTGAGTTTCATTGCAATCGTGGTGTGGTTCACATCACTCAACTCCATTACCAATCGCAACCAGTCGACCCAAACATACTTACTAATCAAACCAGCATTTTTCACCCAGTAGTAGTGTAGCGTCACTTTCATCAGTCTTTGCTATGAAACCTTAAGAAGAACACATGGCCACTAAGGCATCCCCATTCCTTGATGTTTGTGTCCCTGGTTTTATGTCGCAGCAATGCAATGAATGATAATCCATGGCGGTTCAGCCATTTCTAGAAAAGAAAGAAAGAATTATTTATTGGGTTTATCATCCATCAGATTTCTGAATCTAATGGGTCGGCTTCAGTAACCTACGCTCCTGCTGAACTTAGAAATATCAAAACATTCTTGGAACCAACCAAACTCCCAATTCTTCCAACTTCCAGATGGATGGTTCCCAAACTTACACATTCCGTATACTTAATTAAAATCAAAATTCAGACCAATATAATAAATACATCTAAATTAGACATTGTCCCTTTGCATCAAACTAAGAGAAAACTAAAGAAGTTAAGTCTGAATTGTGCAGGTTACTGTGTGCACGGGTGATCCGGAGGTTTCGAATTCCATACATGTCATAATTATAATAAAATATATTTTTTCATTTTTTTATAATTTAGATCGGTACATTATTTTAATTCTTCGGTTACAAAACTTCCTAATTAGACAAAAGACTAAGACAATAATTTTATAGTTTTTAAGGGATATAGAACTCTCTATGTCACAAAGCTTAGTGTACACTTCTTTTTTTCGTCATAGAGCCTTTGGTCAATACAAGATAGGAAGTGAATAATATTATAACGGTACTATCCAGTTGTAGGATATGTTTGTTCCTATTGGAAACATTCGAGTCAGCATAACACAATTTTACCACTAAACCAACTCCACTTGAACGATGTACAATCCTACCCCAATTCCACTTTGCATACCTTTCCAACTCACGGCACAACCACCAATAGTGAGCATATGACATGTGAGTGATATTCTCTTGTCCATGTCACCACGTACATAATATGAGTCCATATAACTAGTAAGTTCCTCTCTGGACTTCCCAAACTGCAAACAAGCATTATAAGTAACATGTTTTTGGAGGTCCCCCATTCAGGAACCTCCTCCACCCTCGCCCCCTCTCTCGTCCCTCCGGAGAGGGGTCTCGCCTCGACTCCGTATGTTATGTGTACAAGTCGACCGATGCTGGCTACCCCTTACGTCAAGAGTGGGGTTGCTTTGGAGTTGTTACCGATGACTTCTTGAGATGGATCGACCCCTCTTCGCCTCTACTATGGATGTTATTTGTACAAGTCGACTCATGCCGGCTACCCCTTTCGTCAAGATTGGGGTTTGCTTTGGAGTTGCTACCGATGACTTCTTGGGATGGATCGAACACCTAAACGTCTCAAGTCAAAGTCGACACAGCTCATGTCAAATATTAAAGTGGCGGTCTTGACTTGCTTTCCTAGTAGGGTTCTAGCTGGCTCACTTGCTTAGGCTTCTTAATGGCCATTTGAATGGTCGGTTCTAGTATGGACTTTCTAGCTAGAGACAACACCTTAGATCCCGTTGGATCCTCATGCTACAAGGTTACAAAGTTTTCTCTATAAAAGGACAAAGCAAAATTACTATTTAATAAAATTATGATTAGGTTTCTTATGCGGATTTCATTTTCAGCTTGCAAATCACCCATATGGGCTTTATGTGGGCTTTGTCAATTGACAAGCTCCACCTTTTTTTATGGGCCTACCTTATGTGAATTTCTTCCATTGATATGTTTCACTTTTTTTTTTAATTTTTCTTCTTGATAAACCATTTGTTTTGGCATATGCAATTTTTAAATTTATATATTTTATTTTGAACTTATATATTATCTGTTATATAATTTTTTATTTAACATAATTTAAATTATCCCACACCTTTTTGCTAATAGAAAAATTCATCTATCTCTATTTATCTTTTAAAACTTTTCACAACATTTCTAGTTGAGTTAACGAGACATTATAGAGATGATGCCTAAGCAAAATAAACCCAAAATACATAGAAATGGTATATGTTGTATAACAGCAAGATTCCAATACCTGATCTACCAAAATGTGCTATTCACTTCAAATATGCCAACACAAGCAACTGTAGTTTATTGTCATATGAATCTCTACAAACAAATTTTGACTAAACGGATTTCAACCAAACTCAAAATGGCGAAAACCCCTCCTTTTCTCATCACTTACAAAAGAATTGGCGGTAGCATTAGCTCAAAAATATACAAATTACTATCACTGATGAGCTATTTCGAAAGCGCTGGCAGGCAGGCAGGTATACGGTACCGGCTGGATGCTAGAGCCACAGATACATACAGCTGCTATTCCCAACAGTCGTCTGTCGGTTGTGCTGGAAAGGATATCAGAGCAGCTTGCTGGTTCTTCTTTTTGATGGCCCTCCAGGGAACAGTTTCATTATCCATCCTAACACTCTTTCTACAACCTGGAACATTGTACAGATAATAATGATAATAATAGTAATAATATGAGGATCAGTCATGCCAAAGCAGTGAGACCAATCCCAGTTTCTAACTCGTGATGCATTATTGACCATACCTCGTCTCCTTCATCAGCGTATGCAGGATTCTCCTCCTGCATGGTGCGGACCTCTGGTAATCTTGTCGCGATGTTCTCAGTGGCCATGCTCTGAGCAGCCAAGAGTTCTAATCTTTGAGTCTGAGCCTCAAGTTTACGGGACAAATCCTTGTTCAGGTCCTTCATAACCCAAAGGCAATAACCATAAATACATTATGCAACATGTATTAGACAATTCCCATGAACTAGATCTCAATTGTCAACTCTGACAAATAGAAAAACAACGTGGATAATAACAAATGGCTGCTAAAATGCTCTCTGGGCCCTCTAGATGGAAGAAACTGATTTCTTGAGCAGAAAAGCTTTCTACTGAACAACAACCCCTACCTAATTATCATTCCATGTACAGTTTCCATCCAATAGCATAAAAGAACTCATAGGATTTACCTTCAATTTGGAACATTGAGATGACTCAGATACCAACGCTTTCATCAACTCTTCTTTCTCAAATGTTAACTACAACATAGGAGAGTGATTGTCAATTCAGGTGTGATTTCTACTCAAAATTCGAGAGATTAGGAAGAACAGTTGCAATGAGACAAAGTAACATAAGCTCATGCCACAAGTTCGCCATACCTCAGACATCAACTCATTTATATTCTGTATCATCCTCATCTGATCTGGTGGAATGTATGCAGAAGAGTTTTCATCAACAGGCTGTCCAATTTCATGCGAAGCAGAAGAACTAGGGGCGTTGTTTCTTGGAAGAGATGCTGTATAAGTTTCCTGGCTGGATGTATCTGGGTAAACTTCTTTAATTTGTACCATGTAGAAAAGCAATACGAAACAAGAAAAGAAGTCATTTAGAAACGATAGGTTTTGCAATGTGTATAACAGCAAAACAGTATCCAAGCATTCAAGAGCTGTGCAAAAGTAGCAAGGTAAAAATAACAGATGTTGTGCATTGTCTAAGAACTGTCTGGAACCCGACTTGCTCGTAAATAGAATATTAGCAGATTGATTTTTTCCATTATATAAATGTAAACCCCTCGGCGTGAGCTTATGGTGGGTGGGTTGAATGATAGCTCGACCACACGAGTTAGAGCCGGCATGGCATTATGGTCAAATAACAGATGTTATGCATTGGCTAAGAACTGCATAAACGACAAAAGCTCCATAGAAGATTTTATATATTTACCTAAATCTTCTGTAGATGTCGACATATCCCTTTTAACAGTACTTTTTCCGGCATCAACAGATTTTCCACCAGTTGAAGCTTTCCGCAATTTTGATTGCATGAGCTTTTTCTCTGTTATACAACACATGCAATGATCAACTTCAAGAGAACTTTTCAAGTTAGGAAGAAAGGGAAATTGGTTGGTGGGAAAATACCTTCTTGAAGAGCATCAATAGTTGAATGTAAATCCAGGCGTTCTCTTTCTAGGTTAGACATTTTCTTTCTGCAAAGTTCATTCACCACTTTCAGCATGAGAAAAGATAGTTCTCCATACTTTTGATGATTTAATTTAGCATATACCTTAAACTGAAAGCGATGTTATGGTAGTAGTTTAGAAGTCTTCTAATAAAAGGTAAAGTAGACTAATTCTCGTGAGTTACCAACACGAGAATGGATAATAACATACTAGAGAACAGAACTCAAGATAACGGTGTCATATTCATTCATCATGCAATCAAGTAAAAAGAAGAACATACTTGCAAGAAGCAATTTCAGCATGACAGTTGTCAAGTTCCCTCTCCAGCTTAAGCTCATTCGACCTTAGTCTGAGTGCCTACAATGACAGTACTCCATTGCATGGATTAGAGGGAATGGGAAAAGGCATGTAACTACAGTCACTTATATAAAAGCAATTACACTACTTCCATTACCACAAAAGTGGAAATCAGCGTCAACAATCATTTCATATAAAATGACCAACAGTATATCCCCAGCTCCCCACCAACTCAATTGTTGGCCATCGATCACAGACAAAATCTTATCTTGTTCTGCCCCAGACTGCTCAGACATGTTCTGTGCAATACTAACAGATGACAAGATTATTCTATAGAATAACATAATAGTTAACTAGAAGCAAGGATAAAATTCCCCATGTAAGAGATTTGTCATGCATGAAAAGTTGGAGAAGGTCAAAAACTTTTAGAAGCATTATTAGAAAATAAGAGATGCTTCAAGTTAAAAATGAAAACGAAAAATCCATACAATTTATCGTTCTTTTTCAAGGTAGGCGTAGACTACAAGGGGAAGGTGAAATACGAACAGGTGCCTAATTATGGCAGTACGGGGACTCGAACACGAAACATTACCAAAAAAAGTAAACACTTTCTACCACTAAGGCAGGACCACGGACTCCATTCAATTTATCATTTGCGAGCAGGGAAAAATCAGTAAACCGACAAATTTAGAGTACATAGAATCTAGTGCCAGAGACATTTCTTTAGGCAAACCTAAGAAGATAAAACTTAAATATCATTTCGCCAAAAAAAGAGGGACAATGAACTGTTAAGAAGGATATTACATGGAATAGAAAAACAAGTGAATACCTTCTCTTCCAAACCAATAACCTCTGAAGCTAATAGTTTAGATCGCTCATCAGCTGCATTGCACTCAAGCTGTGCATTTGCATACTCAACTCTGACAGATTCAAGTTCCACCTGCCAAACTCAATCGTATAGAGAATAACAGTAAATAAGTCTAGCCAATAGCACAAATTGAACTGGATTCAAAACAGTAGAAACGTGCAAGCACCTAACAATCAGATAATGGAACCAATGCTGTTGATGAAAAGTGAGAAATGCATGTGGGTTTTGATGCACCAAATGTGGTTACAGGTTACCCGGAAAAAACATCAGTTCTCGCAGAGGAGAAAATACACTGCATCAAACTAGATTGTAAGTCTGGCATGAAAGAAGGGTCAACCTAGTATAGGAAATATTATTAGAGTGGTCCTTCCGGCTCTAAGTATGTACTTTCTTATATTTTAATCTTTCAGACACGTTTGGTCTGCTCTGCCAATCAGTAGCATCACACAATGAAATAACTCAGCAGTAAATTTTATGCAGCCAATATCAAACTCTAAATTAGTAGCAATAAGGTAAAATGGACGTGGAAGCTACAGGATTGATAATTAGTAGGGACTAGCAGCTCATTATCAACGTTGCTAAGTCCAACTGATTAAGAGGCGCAGAGGTAGAAATGAAAGCTGGTGCATCTCGCCAATGTGGCCCAATGAAGCTAGATTAAAAAAAAAATAGAGAACTACACATTCACCCCAAAAAATAAATTTGGTTAAGATTCACCCAATTTGACAGCATAGAAAACTACAGGATATTCCATATCTTGGAAAAAATCTTAAATATGCTAACCAAATTCCCAAATTTACCAAAACTACATTGTTGCAGAAGCACGATCAGATCCAAGCCCTCAAAAGTCCAATAAGATGAGGAACACAGATGGAACTTAAGAAAACATGGTTGCTTCTAATTTAGAAATTAGAATAAACAGCAAAGTATCACAGGGAGTACAGACATGCTTCAAACGAATCAAAATAACTAACCATGTGACCTCTGATTTCTCCTTGTAACTTCTCCATTTCAGTCTTCAGATGGTTGACACTGCTTCTCTGTTGAAAACCAAATCAGAGCATGATTTAATTTAGGAACGCAACATGGGGTCAAATTAACTATCCCAAAACAGTATATTTTCAATGGTATGTTGTATGTTACAGATTTTTTTTAACTACGAACAAGCTAATTGACAATGTTGCTGAGCGAAATCAAGCCCTAATAAACTCCGCCGGTAACCCAGCAACAGCGTTTGGATAAGAACTTCCAAGCATCTTACTTGCCTCGATTAGACGGATAATAAATTCATTTAAGACAGCTTTTAAAATTTAGATCTCATAGGAATAATTTATTTGGTAATTTTGAACGCAGTGAGTACTACTTTCGTAAGGTGTTCATATCACATAAGCAGATCACAATCAGATTTTGTCAAATGTTTCTTCAATCGTTAGAAGACCACTATAGACAGAAAAATGCTGTATACGCAAGCCATTAAATTTTTCTAAACCAACCTGTTGGTTATAAGTATCTGTCAATGAAGTATTTTCAGCAGCCAAAGACTCAGCTAATGCGCGTGAAGCTTCTAGTGCTTGTTGCAGTGAGAACTTCTCTCGAGTCAAATCTTCTATGTGCTGCAGACATAACAAGAAAGGATGACTGTTGACATGCGACCATTGATAGGAGCTCCCAAGCAGACACAATCCAATACCAGCTGAGGCAAGATTTTTTAAAACTACTTTGTCAAAACAGAAAAAAAATATCGACTCTACTTTTTCAGTAGAAATAAAATCATCGTGAATGCTTTATCTGCCAGGAACAGACATCCACGCCAGCCACTAAAACATAGAAAGAATAATGGTATCAGAATATAGAACGTTGAGAACTAACAAACAATCAACAAAGCATTAGGGAGACGGTATAAATTAAATTCTATCACCTACAGTCGGAACTCAGTCTAACCATACTACAAATACATGTGTCGCACAACAACCAAGTCAAGTTTGCAATGAAAAGGCCAGACAATGGAACAATAGTCCAACTAGTATGTTAGGGGATGTAAATTCGAGTAACATGATGTTAGGAAGATGAGGCCTCAAGAGTTGTCATCAATTAAACAGCTTTCTATTTAGAAAAAATTCGGTGACCCTCAATTTAAGGAATTATAACTCCTACATATGTATCCGCACCTCAAAACCAAGGGAAAAATCTGAAAATTCAAATTAATCATAAGCATGACCATAATGCATATTTCGGAGATATTTATATCCGTGCGGTGCACACCTGTTCCAAAGCTGAAAAATCTTCATTCTTTTGAGATGAATAAAAATTCTGCTTTCCTTCTATATAAAGGTCATTGAAATTTGAACTTGTTGCATCAATTCCATTAGACGACGATACCGAAGACTTCCATCTTGGTGCATCAAGTTCATGTACATCTGTTGCACTTGAAGATTTGAACTGTGAAAACAATCCCCCAGTTGCAGTCTCGACAGATTGCTTACTAACAGTGGATGACCCTAGTGCATCTGTGCTATTTGAAGTCAAGGTAACAGACATGAAAGATTCATACGGTTTTGTTTGTGATAATGGAGATCCCATAGTAGGCCTTGTCACATTGATAGAATCAAGGAAAGATGGACGGGATTTTCTGGAATTAGTTTCATATTGACCAGCATATAGAGATGTGTGATTTGAGGAGATCTTGGCATCTGAATTGAACAAGGTGGATTCAGAAGTTTGATTGAAATCAGCATGCACTTCAGGGAACGGGCTAGTCAAATATTTTTGCTCAAAGTCTGTTGTAGAATCACCTATCTGCAATGTTTTATGCGTGTCTTTTTCAGCTACATGACTTGAACCTCTTATGCTGAAGTTGGTATTAGGCTCACTGTTGTCAACTGTAAAAACAAGACAAAAAATAAAATTTGGGGTTTACGAGAAGAATCAGTTAACCAGGATAACTTACTGAAAATAAGAAGTACATCTACAATAAAGTTACATTATCATCATGAAGAAAGAAGTACCGGGCTTAGCTTCCAACTTAGACAGGACAGAATATCGATTGAGAGAAGATATCTGAGAAGCAGCATTCGTAAACATTGAGTCCCTTGATGAAGTTTTGTTTTCTTCTCGGTGGGAAAGATTTGCCCCATAATGACTGTACCGAGTAAAAATACCATCGGAACCTTGGATGGCCTGTGGATTCTTAGAATGATCCGATAGAACCCCATCTGGGAGTACAGAATGTCCATAACCATATGTGCTAGACTCGTGCACCCCATTCATCTGACCATACTTGGTAACATGTGTTATGGCTACGCCTGGAACATCTGATCTCTTAAAATCATCATTGTCAAGGTTCCTCTTACCTATATCTGATAATATTGTACTAAAATCATTGACTGTAGACGGCTTAGCATTCATAGCTTTCGCAGGCCTGTGTTCAACTTCACTAGTCATATCATCTCCCTTGTCGTTTCTGTAACTTGATACTTCAAAAGTTCCAGCAGCTGAACCAGAGGTACCAACTCCATCGGAATCTGTAACCCGTACTTGCTCTATCTCCAAAGGTATTTTCTCTTCTGTGATAACATCAGAAGGCTGAGATTGCACAGTAGTAGCCCCAGCTTTCTTTGCTCGCTCTGCTGCTTTCTTCTTGCGGAACTCTTCCAGCTGCAAAAGAAAACAGAAGCATGCAAGTCAACCTAAGGCTGCTCAAGATGATTTTAGAGAAAACTGCATCAAGACATAAAGACTGAAACATATGCCTCCTAGACACCTGCAAACAAACAAAATGAACCCAGCGCCCAGAAATTTCAAACTGTATGCAGAATTAGCACCCGGCGGTCAGTATATAAACCACAGACCCTCCACGGCCAAATGTGTGACACAGCTTGCAGGTCCACAATAATGCTCATAAATCATATCGGAAAAGATAGGAGCCACAGTTTACGAGAAAACCATATCGTATGCAATAAAGCTAACAATATCCAGACACATAAGCAAAAACGAATGCAGTTTAAATTTTTTGAAGCTGCTGCCTGCATTTGAATGATCTAATAAGAGGTCAGTTTCGCAAAATTGATGAAGCGACGCTGATAAATATCTAAAAGGCAATCCTACAATCCCAAGGACACATATTTGTTTAGAGAATCCCAGTTCATAACACACTAAACCATCCATGTTTCATCATGACATTTGAATTTTGAACATATATAGAATACGAGAAGGATGAAATGGAAGAAAAATAAAATGGGGAACGACCAAGAACACAGAGGATCACAAAAAAAACAATTACGGTAAAATCAACAATGGACGATCTACAAATTTGATTAAGATCAAACCAAAAGAAGGGCAATCACATACCCGCCGTTTACCAGCTTGGAGATGCTCCTGTTTACGCAACACCTGAGCCGACGCCATTAGCAAAAACTACACAACCTGACCACCGCCAGAAATTCCGAGAAATCAACCCCAAAATCTCATCCAATCAAAAGACGTCCGCGGGGCTCAATCCGTAAAGGGAGGACAAAAGAAAAGAAGAGCGATCAATTCCCGCGAATCGCCATGTGAGAGCAAGAGAAGGGGGAGGGAAAGAAGGAACGCCTCGATAAATGAGAAAGTCGAAGCAGAAACAAAATTGCTTATACAAAAGGGGGGTGGTAAGTTGAAATCGGGTTGAAATTTTGGGGAGGAAGGGAACCCTAGAATCCTTCTTGGAACGGACGAGGGAGAAAGGATACGGCCCCCGATCTGATCGGAGGAGATGGAAGGGAAGGAGAGAGAGTATGAACGGGGTAATAACGGGAAAATGGCGGATTACTGTGGCACCTGGCAGCAACGTTGGATCTCCCTCCCTTCTTTTTTTCCTCTCTCTCTCACCGTTGGTGTGTTAGTTTGGCGATCCTCTTTTTCTCTGTTTGTATGTTTTAAAAAGAGGACTACTATTTGAATTATATGACGCTCTAAATTTCGTAATGACGAAACTATCCAAATTTACTAATTCGAAAAATTTTGTATCGACAAAATTATCAAAATGTATAATTCGAGAAACTTTGTACCGACGAAACTATCAAAATATTTATTTCGAAAACCTCTCGCGGTACGTTTTTCCTTACAATTCGGTGAACACAAATCGGGATTGATCGAAAAAATCGGCCACAAGAAGCCCCGGCCGGAAGCTCGTTTCGGCCGGAGGAGCCGGCCGGCCGGCTGTTCCGGCCCGCAGTAGTAGCTGGCCGGAACAGCCGGCCGGCCGGGGCCCCCTCCGGCCTAAACGAACTTCCGGCCGGGGCCTCTTGCGGCGGATTTTTTCGATCGAGCCCGTCGGGTGGTCCTCCGTCGGAACTTTCTTATATGCCGAAATTTTAAAATCCTAAACCCTAAATTCTAAACTTTAAAATCATATAACCCTAAACCCTTAAACTCTAAACCCTAAATTCTAAAACTCAAAACCCTTAACCTTAGAATCCTAAACCATTAAACCCTAAACCCTAAATTCTAAAACGCTAAACCCTTACTTTAGAACCCTAAATTCTAAAACGCTAAACCCTTACTTTAGAACCCTAAATTATCAAACCCTAAATCCTAAATTCTGAAACCCAAAACCCTTTATCCTAAAATTCTAAACCATCAAACGCAAAACCCTAAATTTTAAAACGCTTAACCCTAGAATCCTAAACCATCAAACCCTAAATTCTAAATTCTAAAACCCTAAACCATTAACTCTAAAACCCTAAATCATAAAACGCTAAACCCTAAATTCTAAAATCCTAAACCCTTAACCCTAGAACTCTAAATCATAAAACGCTTATCCTTATACTCTAAACGCTAAACCCTAACTTTAGTATCCTAAATAATCAAATCCTAAACCCTAAATTCTAAAACCCTAAACCCTTAACCCTAGAACTCTACATGATAAAACGCTTAACCTTAAATTCTAAACGTTAAACCCTAACTTTAGTATCCTAAATAATCAAACCCTAAACCCTAAATTCTAAAACCCTAAACCCTAACCCCTTAGAACCCTAAATCCTAAACCCTAAACTCTAAACTCTAAACCCTTAACTCTTAACCTAAAACCCTAAAACTCCAAACTAAACAAAACCGACAACTCGTAAATACTAAATCCTAAACTCTAACCCCTAAACCTTAGAACCCTAAACCCTATAACCTTAGAACTCCTAAACCATAAAATCCTAAACTCTAAATTCTAAAACTCTAAATCATAAACGCTAAACCCTAAAACTTTAACCTTAAACCCACTAGTATAGAGAATTCAATATCATAATTTGTATTGTATAAAATATAGTTACTAAAACATTTTTTAAGAAGTTTCAAATTATATAAATGATTTGAAGTTTTTATTGATCAAATAATTGAGATGTAATGTACAATTTAATTAATTTATGATAAGATGCTACTTTTTAATAGTAATTAGTTGTGATAATGTGTATTATTATCAATTAAATGCATGTTTTAATCAAATTGTGATATTGGTAGATATGGTAATCACTTAGTCTTTCTACTTAAAAGACTATGGTTTGAATCTCACTCCCACATTTTCTGTAAATAAAAAGTATTGTTACAAAAATTGAGTCCAATTGTCTAATTAATTTCGGTTGAACCGATTCGGTCTAAACGTAATAATCAAAATAAAAACAAAATTTGGGCCGGTTTCGGCTGAGAAGCAACCCGGCCGGCCGCCGCCGATTTCAGCCGGAACAACTCGGCGAACCGATACTGGGCCGGGTTGGTTCCCGGCCGGGCTGGTTCTCGGCCGAAATTTTTTTTTCTCGATATCTTATCTAAATGGAGGTTCGACGGATCTTCAATTTTTACTTCCGATCTTCATTTGTGGGTGTTTGACAGTGTTTGACGGTATTTAGTTCGTCGATATACACAACTTCTTACATAAATTTTGATTTTACGAAAGGATAATAACGTAATTTACTTTATTAAGGGCGTCGTATAATTCGAATAGTAGGGCGTCAAATAGGGATTCAGTTTAAAAATTTGGTAGGGGTGGGGCAGAGACGAATGGAGGTGGGCCGATCCCAGATGGATGTTGTGCTGGCTGCAGTCTTCTGCTCCGTTCCCAAACGAACGACCCTACTGCTTATGGACAATTAGTCTTGGTTTGAATTTGTTGGCCGTTTGGACAAACTTTTTGGATGGAAATAATTTATTTTATATCAAAAATTAAATTTGGTATGTGATGTTTTTAATATTATGATATTATAATATTGGTTGATATTGATAAAAAAATTAGAGAAATTTTGTTTGGTATGGATTTATATAAAATTACCAATATGACCCTAATTATGTGTACTTTACCAATATAAACTTTGTCGGGGTTTGCAGAATTAGAAATAGGAATCTTCTCGATGGATGGGCAATGTTGCAACTTTGTTCTCGGTTTCTCTCCACGGATCAACACCCAACAACAACTCCTCGATGTGATCTTCTTCCAGCTTTAAATTTTCATGAGTTCTAGCAAACATGTTAACAACCTCCCAAATCTCCATTATCAGTTCAATTGGCATTGTGCTCCTTCCTCGTGGACTCAACTCTCAAGCTGTAACAAACCTTATTCGACATCCATGACATTCGCACAATCCAAAGAAAGGCAGTAAAACTATCTCGTTGAATGTCAACCCAAACACCTTCATTTCCTCAACTAACAAAAGCCCACTCGTGGCATAAACATTCATCAACAAATGCCAAGAATCCATGTATTTCCCCTACTACGTTTAACTTTTAAATTGAGTTGGCGATTCAGGTCGAAATCATGATGATTTCATGGTTATAATCTTGGTGATTAAATACACGAGTTTTGAATTTTATCCTCACTTTCTCCGTAATAATGGGGGGAGAAAAAAAGGAGGAGAGAAGGTAGGAAATTCTCCAATGATGACATGGGAGAAAGACACAACCCACCACTTGATGAATATAAAAAGTAGGGGCAACACAGTCTAACCGAATTATATTGAGGGGTGATATTCAATACTCTCATTTTCTGAGAGTATTGAATATAATGATTTTGTATGTACTCGCGCTCCGAAACATGGAGTTATCTCGAATACCATGATATTGGGTGATATTATATTAGATATCACCCATACCAAACGACCCCACGATATTTCTTTCTCAGTTTCACATGTTTTCACAACTTATGTAATCTTTTATCGTTATGTGTTACAAACTTATACCTCTGAATAAGAGATGCTAATTAAGAGATGTCCAAGTGTATTGGCAAGCCTCCAACGCCCACCTTATACCTAGAGCGTTTTTGAACATTGAATGAGCATCAATTTAATGTCTTCATTTTTTTTTATTTTGTAGTGTATTAAATATTGGTACCCGAGGCAAAAACAAATGGAATTGGGTCATGGTGGATCACAACACTTATATTTGCTCATGGCATATTGGGTTTTGATGGAAATCTCTCATCATTTCATATTTAGCTTTGTATTAATTGGATGACTATCTTTAGAGATAAGCAGAGACCAAATTTTATGGTGGAAATCTCTCACCATTTGACATTTAGCTTGCGTTAAGTGAATAGTGTTCAACCCCTATCGATTATAGTAAGTATTAAATACAATAGGTGTTTTGGATCGAATCGTTGGGCATGACGCCAGGCAACCTCAAAATATAGTCCTCAGTTTGTCGTGGAATAAATGTGTATGAGTCACCATAGTCCATGTATATGAAGGCGAAACGAGTAAGATAAAGGGCATGACTCACATGCTTGATGTTTTGAGTGTTGTTTAATTACCCTCGTAGAAAATAAGCATGACAAGTATTTTATATCCTGAGAACCAATGATGTTTGATAGTTTGGTGGTTGTTGCGTGATATCCTGATCATCTAGTAGCCCGACCGATTATTAGCATGGTCGCCTAGTAGCTTAATCGCCTGATAGCATGACGACCTAGTATAGCTTGACAATGTGGTAGCCTAACAACCTAGCAGCCCGAGTAAGAAATTTTGATGACTGGACGATGAGAGTAAAATTTTTATGTATCTATAGTGGTCGAACATAGAAGGAGGGAGCCTTTGACTAAAGGCTCACTTGGGATTTATAGAACTTTGTGGTTTATCTCAGTTGTCTGATAAGATCAACGGTGGAGCTTAAGCCTGTGTAACCGTAAACCTAATGAGCCTTGCGTTGGGCCTACAAAGAGTGGGTTTGTTGGCAATTGGGTCTTGGTTGTTAATTGGAATGATGTCGCTCCATATTGTAGTGATAATTGCACCCGCATTTATTTCTGTTAGCTCGATTCGGTTGATTCCCGACCGGTTCTTAATTAGTGATTCAATATGCTTAGGAAGGGTTATTGTGCTTTGTCTTTCAATCGGGCCATTCATCTCCATTTTACTTGTCTCTTGAGTGTTCTATAAGGTTTAATGTAGTCATCCGATAGAGGGTTCAAAGAAATCCAACGATTTGAGTCGGAGGGCAATCGAAGGTCGGACGGGAAAGATGGGCAAAATATGATTTTAGGACCGGTTTGGAAGTTGACCAAACCAAGTTGGATCCTCAAGGTATCACTGTTGAAGCCCGTTTTGGAGGAGAGGGGAGCATAATCCTCATAACAATACATTATATCCGAATTCCTCTCCTCTCTTCTCCACACTCATCATGGAACCGTAGAGTGAAAATTGAAGAGCAATTAGAGCTTGTGTTGGATTGATTGAAGGCTAGAGCAACGATTAAGGACCAAGGAAGCATTCCTCACCAAGTTAAAGTTATCTACCTTAGAGCTCAAAGATGGTGATTATAACTGTTGACACTAAATTTATTGTGTTTATCTCCCTCATTTTTATGACATTTCATGCATTTTTATATAGCTTTGGGTAGAAGTTTAGGGTGGTTTTGTGCATTTCTAACTTCTATCTCGATTTAGGGTCTCGGACCCGTTTAGGGTCAATTTGATGTCTTTTTGGAGTGTTTTTTATTGATTTCAAGTGCATAACGATATCGGGGCATTAATCGGAGCTGTATGATGTGCGTGGAAGAGTTGGATGCATAGATGAAGGAAGAGTTCACCACGTGCCGGAGACAGGTGTAATGTGCCCCTAAGATGAGTGTAATAAAGGTCGCATGTTATACCCACCTATAGTGCTTATTACACTCAAAATCGGAGAATTTTATGTTTCTCGTGTGAAATATGCGCCTAAGTCGGCATAATATGCAACGTATATTATGTCGGTTTATGGCGCATATTATGTCGACCACGAGAAACAAGGATTTCTCTTTTATAAAAGCCCGATTCTTCTTCATGCTAGACAGACTTTTTTGGACCAAATTCATAGCATAGTTGAGAGACTTTCGAGCAAGAAGGCAGCAACTTCAATGAGCTTGGATCAGAAGACATAATCAAAATCGACGAATCGAGTTGTTTGAGATTCTCGGCCAAATTAGGTTTTTCATATCATTTGTGTAATCCTAGTTTCAATGTTTTCCTGCAATAGTTCTGATTTGTTCTTCGAACTTATGAGTAGCTAACCTCCGTGTGCTTAGATTAGATGAAACCTAGGTAATTCCTTATGAACGAATGATTGTTTGACTTTGATGATTTATGTGAGTTAGATGGATTTTGGTTTATGTTTAATTTCGATTCATTTCTGTTCTTGCCTGATCAACTTGACTAGGATCTTGTTAAATTTGTGATCATCTGGAAAGAGCTTGCATATCTAGAACATCGAAATTAAACAACTAGGTTAGTCGTTAAAAGTTCTCATTTTTAAGTAGTTTCATCTTATTTCGTCAAATCCTCTATCTAGTCTTGCAACGTTGTTTTATTTTCTTATTATTTCTAGTTTTAATTGAAAGATTGATAATCATGGAACCCAAGCCACAAACTTGTTAAATCGATTGACACTTCTCACAACTTCGAGTAGAATACTACTTTGAGACCCTAGGGAATTCGACCCTAATTATTTTGATAAATAGGTATTTTTAGCGCGTATTATAAGTGTGCCAGTAACCTTTTTATCTTCTCTTAGTTTCGTCATGATAGGCTAGAAGCTTTCGTTGTTAGATTAGAGTTTATGTGGATGCTAGGATGATCCCCTCACTTTGAGCGGTGGACATGTTGGATGCCTTATATGATGAATGATGTGCTTGGATTTTGGTGTTTTAAACCTAATTGTGCTATGAGTTGAAGTAGGTCAAATAAACCCTTTCATTTGCATGATCATGTTTAGGATTGTGTTAAAAGTTAATCCAAGATTGAAGTAAGGTGTGTGTAGACCAAGCCACACCCCAATTCAACCATTTATGCTAAGATTTCTTTAGGGACATTTCATCGCACACTTGGCCAGCATTCCTTAAGTCACTCAATTGGATGACACAATTGAGGGATAGAGTGTTTGGGGTGTAAATGGTGACTTATCACCCTAACAAAGTGTTTTTGAGGTCTTTAAGGTTATCCGAACATCTAGCTAGACTTTTTTTTCGAGCGCCTTGCGTTCATTGTTAGGTTGCTTGATCAAGTGAACTAGTGATGGTAGTCCGTGTACATGACCTTGCTCCGGATGCTTACAAGTTTCAAGTGGAGATTCTTTGTCGTTGCTGGTGTCCTATGTTTCCAAACTATCTTGTTTGTGTGATTTGAGCATCTGCTAACCCCGAAATCTAGCAGCTCCTCTTCTATTGCCTACTCTTGTTACTTCTTTCTTCTCACTTACTTAGTTGGTACTTTCATTTGCATGCTTACTAGTGCTTGTAATGAATCCAGTTAGTAATCTTAAAAAACTTTTGAAAATCTTTAACGCTTAAACGGTGGACCTAAGTGTTGAGTAGGAGCTAATGAATGACCCTCGAGACAAAAACGACACTTGATAATTAGGGATTGGTTAGCAACTTCTCTTTTAGCTCATCATGGACCCAAAGAACTATTACACATCAATTACTGATATGAGCCGAATCACCTATCGATATGAACGAGAAAATCTATCAATTTCGGTCTAAAAACCAAGGAACAAAAATCAAACAACCGGATGGAAAGTAATTTAGTCGACAAATTAACTCGAGTTGAAGGGAGATCCAAGTCTTACATGTGAATGGTGCCACGAAGAGGAGATGATAGCCTGACTATGATATATTGGAATCCTCTATCCTAGTGATCCTTCTTAGAACCAAACAAATATCATGAGGTATAACCTCATAGTCGATTTCTGACGGGTCTACTTGGCCTTCACTACTCAGCCTCGGGAACCGATGCAGTCAGAAGCATCTCACTTTCCTTGATCATTGTTTCATCCTCTTAATCATCAAATGCTTCTTACTCATTAACAGCCTATACAAGCACTTCATCATCATTCACAAGCTTTCTAGGCACATTTACCGGAGGGTTAGTTACCTTAGGTGTAGAGTCCGGAAGGTGCTTTCCACTCCTAGCTGTGATTGCTCCAAAAGTCTCCTTGTTCCTAAGATTGGTTTTGGTATTCCTGGGTAAGGTACCCAATGGAAAACTTGAGGAAGCTTGATGTTGAAGAAGCTCATTGATCACCCTATCTTCTTTTTTATGTAGTTGAAGATGGCCGCAAGTTCATTTAGGGATGCACCAACTTGAGGTTGATTAGGAGGATGTGTGAATACGAGAGGATGTGCATTTGAAGCTTGGAAATCCTCTTGGATTCCTTGATTGCTCCATTATTGATTAGAACCTTGATTGGAACCTTGTTGGTTGTAATGACCTTGATTTCCGCCTTGGTTCTAACATTTTCCTTGGTTGTAACCTCCTCTTTGGTTGAAGTTTTTGAACCTTTGGTTGTTCCTTTGGTAGTAGTTTTGGCCTTGATTGTAGTTGTTAGGCCTTTGGAAATTCCCTTGATTGTAGTTGTTAGGCTTTTGAGAATTTCCTTGATTGTATTGGTTTTGGCCTTGGCTTCCTTGCCCTTGAGTGTACCCTTAGTTGTAACCTTGATTGTGACCTTGATTGCCTTGACTTCCTTGGTTGTAACCTTAACTCCTTTGCCCTTGATTATTTCATTGATTATTAACTTGATTTCCTTGGTAGTTTTGATTTCCACCTTGATTCCTTTGCCTTTGACTATACCCTTGGTTTCCTCCATTGAACCTCCCTTGAACATAATCAACTTCTTTAATTAAGTGCTCTTCCTCCGGTGCAAAATCTGGAGCAAAGGATTGGCAAGTAGAGGCGTCATGCCCTTCGTTTCCATAACATTCACAAACAAAGAGTTGCACAACCGGTTGGTTGACCTTTGGTTTTTGCACCTCTTCCTTTTGAGGTGGAGTAGCAGTTGGCCTCACCACCGGTTTATCTAGGGCAAGTGCTTTGATTTGAACCTCCATGCCATCCATCCTTGAGATCAACATGTAAGTGAGTTGATCAGAATCTTCCTCCTTATGTCCCCACATCTCTTTAAGTACCTTTGGAGCTTGAATGCGAGTAGAAACATAAGTATCCAGGCTCACCGCCTTAGCTTCTCTATGACCTTGTTGCCTAGACCAATCTTCGTCTTCATGGCCATCCCTAGGAAGAATTGAAGGTATCGTTCAGGAAAGAGTGATCTCAAGTCCCCTCCCGCCGCTTGATTGATCATCTTTGTTTCCTCTAGCAAAGGTCTCCGCAAGTTGCCACTCATTATAAGGGAAAGAGTATAGAAGAGCTTGGAACTTCTCCCAAGCTTCAAAGAATGGCTCCTCATTAATTTGCTCAAAGTTGAAGATTCTACCTCGAATCTCATCCGTCTTGTAAGACGGGAAGAATTCCTCCAAGAAGGCCTTTGCTAGATCGTCCCATGCTTGGAAGGTATTGTTTGGTTGGTTGTCGAGCCATTGCTTCGCATTCCGTTGGAGTGAGGAAGGGAAGCGCTGGAGTTGAATGGCTGCTTGCGGCACATTGTTGAATTTCATTAGACCCACTATCTAGAGAAAGCTTCGAAGATGGCTACTTGGACACTTGTGCTCGTGCTAGTGGTATGCATTTTATTGCACATTGAATATATTGGAACTTCAACTCCAATTTCCGGTTATCAATATAGAGGTAGAGCATACTTGAAGAAGTCCCTTCAAGAGTGGCTTTGAGTAGTCTCCTAGAGTTCTTTGCGGTTGTTGATCCATCCCAAAGATGTTCTCTAATTCCTGGTTTGTCCTTCAGAAGATGAATTGAGTGATGAGTGCTCCGGAGTTGTTGAAGAAGAGGATTGAATTGATGTAGAAGGCGATGGATTAGCGATGCAAGGTGGCGGTCGAGGTAGAGATGAGATGAGTTTCTTTGGTGGACGCATTGTACACTTAGATCTTCTCATGCACTATTGCAAATGGATAAGAGGAACCTACATAACAAAGCAAGCAACCAGTAACACTAAACTGGACAAAAATATAGAAATGGGGAAGCAATAAGTAAAATGGATTAGGTAGAATGTTAGAATCGATTTCTAAACTAATCTTTCAAGGGTGTGAGCTAGTCCCCGACAAAGGCGCCAAAAACTTGGTCTCTTGAGAAAGGGATTACTCCCAATTCCTAGTTAACAAGTGTCATACGAGGGTTGCTCACTAGCCTCTACTCAACTACTAGACCATAGTTCAAGCTAACAATTTGATCGAAAGAGTAGCTCTCTAGACAATCAACTAAAGCACTGAACATTATTAATGGAATTCAATTCTATTCAAGCAACCTAACTAAGTAATCAAGAGATTGAAAAGGGGGAACATAAGGAGAAGAGGGTTGCTAGATTTCGGGTGTTGTTTTCCCCTTAAATCTGGTTCACAAGAAAGATTGTATACAATGGACAAAGCTTATGGTTTGATCATCCTCTAAACATTCGTAGGAGTCCATGATAAAGTCCTGAAAATGGACTACCACTACTAACTGGAAAGTGATCAAGCCAATTGGTAGTGAACATCAAGTGTCTGACAAAATGCCTAGATGCTAAGACACACTTAAGGGCATCACAAACACCAAGAACGGGGTGCTAGTCACCTTATGACAGCCCCAAATATTCCAATCACTCAAATTGTCACTACCTAAGTGATTACCGGAATGCGCTGAAGGTGTTCGATAAAATGCCACTAAGAGAATCCTCACACTAAAGGTTGAATTGAGGTGTGTGCTTGGTCCACACACACTTTACTTCAATTGTGGACTACATACTTACTCAATTCAAGCATAATTAAGTAAATGAAAGAGTACATTTGACCTAGAACAAGCCATAGCACATTCTTAGTTGAAAAAACCATAATCCAAGCATTCTCATACCATAATCAATATCCAAAATGTATCCAACCCCTCATCATGAGGGGATCATCCTAGTACATATCAACATCCTAATCTAAAAACTAAGAATATAGCCTATCATGATTGATCTAGCTAAGGGAAGAGAGGAAAAAACCATCATCTTTAAAGGAATGGAAAGAGGGCGATGCTTGCCCCAATTTCACTCCAAGCTCTCTAAGGTGCTCTTATGTGATCTTCTAAGGCTCCAATTGATGATGGATGAGGTGCAATTTTCGAACTAGGGTTTGGTTGGGAGATAAATGGGGGTGATGAATCAATAGGAAGCCAAATAATGCTCAGTCTCTCTTCAAAATCCAACTTATATATGTCTCCCTACGTGGTCCACACGGCATCCACACGCCGTGTGGCCTATTTTCCAGCCGGGCTTTTTGATCTTCAACCACACTTTTCTCCCTCGTACAACCTCCGTTTGAGATCTGATCGGTCTCGTCGGAATATTCTCGTCGTCATCTATCCAACGGATACCTTCAAGCTCACATGCAACTTGAGAAAACGGGTCGAACATACCAAAATGGTCCGTTTGAGACAACGCTGCACGAAATCCTTGTTTCTCCCAACCAATCACATTGGTGGGTCAAAACAAGGTCAAATGAGGTGAACAAGGGGTCAAGATGGGGTCAAATTGGCAACAAATAATCATGCTATCACCCAGTAATGACGTGCTTCGAACAAGACAAATTCAAAAAATAGCACAAGTTGATATATACTTTATTAACTCTAGGGGTGGTGTAAAAAAGAATGCCTAAACTCTCCTTTTATAAGTAAGAAGAGGGCAAAAATACACAATGTAATAAGGAAAAATAGTCATTGCCTTGCAAGACAAGTAATCCTTATTGCTTAGACAAGTAATCCTTCTTGTTTAGGGATCAAGTTTTGACTAGGTCAACCTTTTCTCTCCTAGGATAAAATCGGTCAAGGAGCTCTTTATGAGGGCTTTTGGGACCTAAATAAACTACTAAAGTATGAAATAAAATAGCCCGATATAAACTATAACTAAATAGCAAATAAAGATAGGAGTCCACTTAAGCGTCAAAATTGAGTTTAGTGGGTCGTGCGCGTGTTGGGCTGTTATAGTCCTCGTCTTGGGCCTTGGATACACTCAAGGCAGCCCCTTTTTGATGGAAAATTGGGAGATTGTTAAATTAGGGGTAAAATTTCGATGTCATGTCCATATTCTTAATTTGGGTGAATGTTTGACATGAAATGGCGTATTCAAGCTATTTAGTATATTATGGGCTAGGACTTGACCTCCTCTTCATCCTTGTATTCACCATATCTCATTGCATTCACCAGATCAACCCTTGTTAATTGGTATACTATGAACCCCAACTATTCACATTGTAATGGGCTAGTACAAATACTATGACACTTGACTTAGTTCTCGTGTCCTTTGATAGGTCTTTCAACATACTGATTTTTGTGTTAGAGTTTATCACCATGCTTCAAAGTCGACCAAACTATTGATGCGGTCCGTTGATATATTCAAATCTAATAAAATATTTAAAATTATAATAGAATTAATGTTTTAAGAATCAGACTGGAGATCGAACTGGTAGAACATGGGCTTAGGGTTGATGCTTTGAGACGGACCAGACAACTTTTGAATTGAGTCCGATCAAACCGAGAGTATACATAGTAAAATTCAAAATATATCCCATGAACAAAATAGTAAAAACATAACATACATACCATTTAAAATAAAAACTTTGAAAGTACAACATAGTCAATAGAAAAATACACCAACATAGTCATACATAAAAATCCGAAATACACAAAGTTCAAACGTTTTGGTAATCATAGTTAACTCAAACTATAGCACAACAAAAGTATACTCGAGCTAAAGCATATGAAGGAAGTCGGCAAAGATGAAAACTGAAAATCATGATTGTAGGAAGGCCTAAAGTCCTAATAATCTCATGGGTAGCTCCACGTACTCCAAGTCCAAAGTCGATATGGCTTTAATCATCTTTATCATCAAAAGCTGTTGGAAGAGTCTCGATATCAGAATTTGGAGTTGGAACCTCAACTCATGTAGCCGTCGCATCATTACTCCCTAATGAAAACAATGACAGTTCCACTAAATGACAGTTCATAGTTGAAGGATAACTAATTGACACTATAAGGAAGATAGTTTTTGGCAGGGGTTATAAAGTTAGTTAACATCGGTTTAAATCGTTGCCAAAAGGTTTAACAGCGGTTTGAGATCCGCTGTTAAACAGACCAATGCTAAACCATTTAACAACGATTTTGTGAGTTCTGCTACTAAACGGAGTTTAACAACGGAATAAAACCGCTGTTAAACTGGGCCTCATTTAACAAGGGTTTAAAATCCGCAGTTAAACTGGGCCTCGTTTAATAGGGGTTTAAATTCGCTGTTAAACTGGGATATGTTTAATGGTTGATCTAAACCGTTGTTATACTGGATCTAATCCGTTATTAAACAGAACTTACAGAAACCAAATTCTGCTTTCGTTTTCCTAATGGTTCTGTTTTCCGAATTTTAATTTCCTAATTGCTGTTTCAATCTCAACATTCACATACAACTCAAATATAACAAAAAAATGGTTATATCTTAGAACTCAAGAATTTAATTGAAACAAAGTACTTCATCCATTAGTACACAAAAAAGATCAACACGATACTAGTTGTACTTAGTGTTTAAACGAAGTCCACGAGAGTACTTAAACCTAGATAGCTAACACTAGTCCTCCCTGTCATCATCGCCGTCACTGTCCTCGGTAGAGGAACTTAGAGCATTTGATTCTTTTTGCTTTTCACTTGATCCAGTGTCATCACTAGAAGAAGCGTGTAATGTCGTCGTGCCAAACGGGTGTGCAGAAGTTGTAGCCATCAATCCACCTTGGTTACTCTCACCTTGCTCTGATTGTTGAGATGATGGTTGTGCAAACTCACTTCAGAAGCGACTGATATTTTGTCCTAATTCAGGGGGGGACATTCATATTGTTTTCCACAAGTTTCTGAATGATGCTAATTACCCTGTAGAAAATCACTGGAACTGCTCCATCGGCACACTATCAACGGATCTAGAGGTCAATGTAGACCTCTGTGAGCTAGAGCTATCAAAGACCTACACAAGAAGAACAAAATTACCTAAGTTTACCGAAATTTTGCCATAACTAATCTATAAGTACAACTACCACATACCCTTCAAACTGCAAAATCAACAAATTCTAACACATTTCTACACTATATTTCAAAGCGCATCCCACACTTACAAGCTTCATTCAACAAAAGAACTGGTCCAAGTCTATCCAAATGTGCATCATTCCAATAGATCTAAACTAAGTTCATAATGTTACCTGTGATGGCACTGGTCCAAATCCAAGACCGCGAACACGGCCAGGGTGCTCCTTACCCTGAAAGAGATGACCTACAACATCATTTGGGCTAATGGATGTATGTGTCTCAGGGTTGTTTATGTATCGGTCAACTTGTTCCTATCAACAAAGTAAAACTATTAGATAAAATCTAAGGATCAAGGAATTCACTTACCACAACTATTCTTGTCGGACTGATCGGGTATCCGCCTCCTTTCCTCTTATGAGTTTCTCGATACAACTCTCCTCGGGTAGGCTCTCTTTTCTACTCGTCCTGTTTTTTCATAACTTTAATATAAAAAACCATGATAAAGAAATAACATTATACTAAAACTTAGGATTGGTAGAAATTGATTACCATCTCTTTTGACTTTGCCAAGGAACTCTTGGACTCTGAAGTGTGGTAAATTTTTTGCTTCCCTTGATTCTCAGTGTTCTTGGAAAATAAGTCTAAAAAAACAAATAAACATTTGACAAGCAAACAGACTAACTCAAGAATATAACTAAGTCAATCGAAAATAAAAAGATTCGTACCTGAATTTCTTTCCCATCCCATAGTTGATGAAATTCTCTCATTGACTCGGGTTGACATTTTTTGATATCCTCTTGTAGTTGTCTTCCTTTGTACCCTTCTTATCGCACTTTTTATCGCAAGGTCTCTCATAACGTACTTGCGAATAGTTTTTTCATCGACATCATTTCAACAGAATTTTTGCTACAACATGATTAAGTAGCTAGTTAGAATATTAGCAATCTAGCGACAACATCTAACATTATGTAGGTATCATTACTAATAAACTATAGACTTACCCGTATGAAAATCTCGAACACGTGATCCTTCTCCACTTTGGTCACCTTATGCCAGTTTTTTGCACCAATATCGAATTTTTAATTCTTGACTAGCTTCCCATTCACTTATCGTAGGAAGCATCCCTCTTCGCGGCCAAGCACCCCATACTTGTCTAACTCCAACACCACCTCTGAGCCGTCTCGACCCAATACACTCCATCCACGAGTCCTCAAGCTCTTCTAGAAGAGGCGACCTTCTTTATCTATATTAAATTATAAAACTAAGTCAATAAATTGATACCGAAATTATATTCATTATGTAAACACTTATACTAATACATACCGATCATACAACAGTTCCATGAGTCCCTCTTCTCCTTCGAAAGACGCCTATTCTCATCACCGTTGTCATCCCCAGCAGAGCCACCACACATAGCTGCCATGGTACCTATATTCAACACAAAAATTGATAGTTGCAATTAAAATCAAATTGATATAATAACATATTCATAAATATAACATCTCGAATGCATAACAATATTACATCTTAGTTAAAATCAGCAATTACACCGGTCTTGTTAAATCTGCATTCTTAGTGACAGTAACCAAGTTTTAATGTTCAAAGGTTACAGCTTCATGATTGGAGTTTGCTATGTCTTCACCCATATTGTATACATCTATTGGCTTAAGGTGAACTGGAATACACCACCCTTTGTCTTTCATATCATCAACATAATACACCATTTTAACACCACTTGCATTAATGTATGGCTCATCATCAGCGTGTACATCTGTGTGTATAAGAGGTTGTGTGAAGTTGACTAGGATGAATCCTAGGTCATCTTTCTTCATCCTTCTGTTGGTTAGTGTATTAGCCCATTCGGATTTAAAGAATGTGACAAATCTACCACTTAAATTTCACTCCACGATATCAGACAATTTTCTATAGTATGGCACTGATCCTTGAATTAGACTATTTTCTGAAGTGCTTGCAAAACTTTGAGTGCCCATATTAGCAAAAACTCCACCATTTTGTGTTGTCATCATCTTTTCATGGTCAAGTGTGCAAAATCTAAACCCATTCACGTCGAATGCGGTATATCTCACAACTTTAATAAACCGTCCTTGAGCAAGCAATTGTAGATCATTGGAGTGTGTAGTAACTTCATCAAATATCATTTGAAATAATTCTACTTTGTTAGATTTCAGTGATACAAATACAAACATTGTTAGATGGAGTGTGTATTTAACGTGCATACTAGCCTATGAAACCAATCCACAAATTCTCGATGAAGCAATTTCTGAACTTCATTTTGAGTTATTCGCCTACTACCTCTAGGCCGTCTCTTGATCTGAAGTCTGCACTCTCTACTTGTCATAGAAAGAGCAATTAGTACAACTATTTTGAGAGTAAACTTGAGTAAAAAGTATTGAGCAGCTAACTTACTTGATAAATGGTTCTACTCCTTCAGCATTGAATAAGACATATTGATGAGCTTGTAGGCGCTTCAACTCAGTAAGCTTGAAATGTGTCACACCGCCAATTGGTTTGGCAATGGATGGAAAAACCTCGAAAGGTCCATTAGGATCTGCAACGGGATCACTAACTCAACTATCATGATTAAATTGAGTTTCAACATTTTCTTTCAGGTACAAGAAATTGAACGTGAACAGCTCATCCAGAATCCAACATTTTACAATCGAACCTTCAGGGTGTGCTTTGTTCCCAACAAACCCCTTTAACTTTCCCAAGAAGTTTTCAATAGTGTATATCCAACGGTATTGTATAGGACCCCAAGCCTAACTTCGTCGACGAAATGAAGTAGTAAATGCACCATGACAGTGAAGAATGATCGTGGGAAGATCATCTCCATATGACAAACAAGTACTGACCTTTCTTGTAACGTGTCTAGTTCTTTCTTGTTCACAACCATAGCCGACAATCCCTTCATACATGATGAGAACTCAACCAACATAGATGCAACTTGTTTAGGAAGCACATTCCTAATGCATATCGGTAGCAGTTCATGCAATAGGATGTGGGAATCATGACTTTTCAGGCCCAACATCTTACGTTGACTCAAATCCACACATCTAGATATGTTACTAGAATACCCATTGGGAACTGACACGGCCTTCAACATCTACATCATCATGTCAATCTCTTGCTTAGCCAATGTAAATATAGTTGATGGGCATTTTTCATTGGTGTTGGGCCATAAGTCTTTCTGAATTTGCATATCAACCAAGCAAGACGAGCTTTTAAGTGATAATTTCATCTGTCTTTGTCACTCAACAGTGTAAACAAGATGTTGTCACATACATTTTTCTCTATATGCATGACATCTAGATTGTGTCTGAGTAGATTGGATTCCCAATAAGGGAGATCGAAAAAAATACTTCTCTTCTTCCATTGACCGTAATCCTCCCTTGCTCTCTTCTTTCCTGTGAGAGGATCTAAACCCTTTCCAAATGTGATGTCTAACCCAACCATTTATTCCAACAATTATGACCCAGACAAAAACTTTGGTCGATCTCTTTTATCTGTGAAACCATCAAATCGAGTTTCCAACAATCTAAAACGATGGCCACGTGGTAAAAAATGACGTTTACCAATGAAACACCACTTTAGACTTTTTGGCAACCGTAGTGAGATTGCATCCACATTACACGACGGGCAAGATAGACCACTATGAGTGTTCCAACCAGATAATAATTCTAACCAAGGAAAATCAAAAATTTTCCACCGTATAGAAGCCTTCATGGTAAATCCTTCTTTCTTGAAACCATCATACGTTTCCCACAAATTTTTTAGTTCATCGATCAATGGGGCAAGGTATATGTCAATGTCATTTCCTGGCTATTTCTTTTCAGGAATGATTTTAGATAACATCAGGCTGGTTTGCTTCATATACGGCCAATGAGCAGTGTTGTGTGGAACTAGTACCACCGGCCAAGTACTATGATTACTACTCATCATACCAAATAGATTGAAGCCGTCACTAGTAATACCAAGACGAACATTTTGTGGTTCACTAGCAAACTCAGGATAGGTCTGGTCAAACATCTTCCACGCTTCAGAATCTCTCAAGTGTCTTAATATGTGATCCACTGGTTTCTCAATTGAATGCCAAGTCATATTTTGCAGCTGACTTAGGCGACAAGAATAATCGCTGCAAAAGCGGATTTAATAGAAAGTAGCGGAACACTTGAGCCGCTTTTTTCTTCTTCCCCTGACAAACAACATTCCCACACTTAGGCTTCTCATACCTAGATGTGTGATAAAACCTACAACTCTCCTCATTTAATGCACTACCCCAATATAGCATGCAGTCCTTAGGACATGCATCAATCTTAGTATATTTCATGCCTAACAATTTGATGATTTTCTTTGCTTCGTATCCTGATTTAGGAAGTCTAGCAATGTCAAGTTCTTCTCTTAGCAATTCAAGTATCATGTTCATTGCCTTGTCACTTATATGGTACATGTACTTGATGTGGTACAATCTCATCAAGAATTACAACTTAGAGAAGGTCGTTTTGTCATGTAGTGATTCTTGTCCCTGATTCAAGATTCTTAAAAACTTATTAGAAGATTCATCAACAGGGCTGGCTTCCACTTCCACAGCTGGTCCTCTTGGCTCTCCAACATTCCTAATCACCCCAAATGCATCATCTACCATATCATACATTGTATCCAACCGGTCCTCAATAGAATCTGAGATTTCAAAGGGAGTGTTTGTAGAGTTTGGTACTGGAGTTGACGTCTCCCCCACATACGACTCCCCATGAAAAACCCAAGTAGTGTAATCTCAAGGAAAGGGTCTAAGAAGCAAGTGATTATAGACCTCATCACTTGACAAGGATTTGTTGCACTCACATTTTGAGTAAGGACAAACTATATTCTTGCCATTTTCACTATGCATCAGAGCAAACTCTAAAAACTTCTTTAAACCACTACAATATTCAATGGTGTTCTGTGGAAAATGAATCCAAAACTTATCCATCACACCCTACTTTACCTATATTCAACTCATATACATTAATTACATGTATATTCATTATAATTTCTTAGATTATACATCACACTTTAATTAACATTATATAAGGGTTGTTGTAGAAACTATTGTTCCATTATATTGAAATCATACTAGCTGTTGCATAATTACATAGGATGCATCACAAATATTAATCCAATGTTGAGATCTATATTCAAATTAATTGGATTGAAACCATGCTATGCATTACATGTATCCATTAAGCACCCAATTACAATTACAAGTTAAAGAAACTCATTATTAATGTTGTTAGCTATACCTAAACTCTTAGTGTCTCTATATTGCATACAAAGCTACAATATCATCTTTGCTTTCTACTCTAAATTGTAACGTAAATAAATGGATACCAACCTGAAGTACTAGGATAAGCTACCGATCTAAACGAGTATGGAGTGCCCTGTATACAAGGTGAAAACAACATATAAGACCCTTTTAAAAATTCATAAAAGAACAAACATTCCAACTTTGAAAAATCCATACCTTCTTATAAAGTAGAATCCAATAAACCAATTTAAAGAACCCAATAACCAACTGAAAACCAGACTTGAAACACCTATAATTAATCAAAATTTGACAAATTAGGATGAAACCCCTAAAATTTCAGATTCCCCCAATTTCACAATTTTAGAGTTTTGAGGACATACCTTCAAATTGACCAATCAATCAAGTAAATGAGATGTAATTGAACTTCTTTAATCAACCCTAACCTTAAACGGCCAACACCTGTACAAATTTTCACCCAATCAATTACTTTATATGAACCCTAATTTTCTTCACCCACAAACCGAAATGAAAGGAAAATAATGAAACCAGACCACACACTTACGTGGGAGTCACCGACGAACGGCAATGGGCTGGAACCGCCAGGGGGAGGACGATTGCTAGCGGTGTTGGATTCTAGAACGGCGGGGCTACTGATTTCCAATCTGTGCAGAACGCGATTTCAAAATGAAAAAGAAAGAAGTGGGCTCGAGATTTATATATTCCGTTTAACAGCGGTTCTACAGAGAACAATCGCTGTTAAACCACCCACTCATCCAAACACGCAGTTTCACTTCCACTTAACAGCGGTTGTAAACCCCTGCTAAACGGAAACCGTTGTTAAGGTAGCCCAATTTACCGGCGGTTTCTAAACGCTGTTAAACGATCTCTATTTAGCAGGGGTTTTTCAACCCATGTTAAGCTTCCGCTGCTAGATACTATTTTTCTTGTAGTGTGAAAGGATTTCTTACCTATGTTGTAAGCGCATGTTGTAGTGGACAAACACCAAATCACTTAGCATCTTGTGTTCCAACCTATTCCTTCTCTTTGCATGTACACGCTCAAATACGCTCCAATTTCACTCACAACCAGATGATGAAGCTATTTGGATACAAAACTTTATAATAATCTTCTGTAAAATGGGAGTGTTCATACCATGAACTTGCATATAATTCTAATACATTTTCTTCTCTGTAATTTCTTTAGCCACATTAAGTAGTAAGTTGGGATTTTCAATAATGTCTATGACAAAATATTGCACAACCATTTCACTTTCTTTTCAATCATCACAATATAAAAAAGCTAGATTTAAGTAGTATACCATCTTTACCAATGTAAGATCCAAATGCTTGTCCCCGCTTGTCAATGATAAGCATGTAAGGTCGTGCTTTTACCATATCATTACCATACACCTTCATCACTGCTTTTTCCACCCTTCTATATCCCTCATAACCATATCCCAATGTCGGCATCTCATTAGAATCCACAATACGAAGCAATCTGACTATTAGTCCCACAATGAAAGAATATTCATCCTAAAATGTTTAATCTAAAATGGTTTCCTTGACAACCTTCCCAAATCCATCTTAGCAAATAGTGATTCTCTAAAAAACTCACTTACCATTAAAGCCTCCAAATCACCGCTTCGTCGTCCAATGCTATCAAGGGGAGGAGTATAGTTGCAACCCGTGTAGCACCGGACCTCATAATTAATTTCCAAATATTCCTTTTGTCGCAACTAATTCAGATTTGTCCATGTTTGTACACGAACATTGCAATCTTTGAAGGGCTGTTTGCAAGTCTACACACATATGGTAAAGTGCATATATCCTTCATCACTAGTTTAATGGTGTGAGCAACACATGGATGCCAAAATATATGCGGGTAATGGAGATTAGTCAAACTCCCCCTCCAATATAGTTTGATGTATGTTAGTGACTACCTGGACCATATTCTCAGCACCAATCCACTCAATGACACCGAAAAATAGTTTGCTCATGTGCTCACTTGTCTTTATCGTATCTTATGCATTCAAGGACTTCACAAAGGATATACCCCTAGGACTATATATGAGAAAATTCATCAAACTCCTTCGCCTGTTATTAGTCCAACCATCTTCCATAATAGTGCAACCACCATAAGTCTTCTAATGAGTTTACCCACAGTTTTTTTGGGTATAATCGGGTCACTGGTCGGTTTTAACCAACTTTCCAAACTGCTTAACCGGTATCGACGAGGCAGTCGGCTTGTGGTCTGACCGACCGGTTAGGTCCTATTCAGATAACATTGAATAAAACTATTGTGTATTGCTTAACAACATCATATGAGCGTGTAGTTAATTTGACTCGAGTCCGAGTTTTCCTTTTCCTATCCATTTTAGAAAATTATATAAAACCTATCAAATTTAGCATATCCCTCATAATGAAAGAAAACTAATTGTATCTTGGTAGTACCGACTTCAAGCCATATGGAGAGATGGTGTTAACCTTCCTCACATGTAATTGACCAAAATCCTAGAATCTTAAATTCAAATACCTTTCTGATATCTAGTTCAAGCCACATCTGTTTGAATTGGATCCTCTCGATGTTCGATCCACCCAATCTCAATCGATGACGACTCTATCCATATATTACTTTTGCACATCTTGCGCAAGCCAACCTTTCTTCGTAGCAAATACAAAGTTGGTTACCTAATGTTGACAAATCCGTCAAAACTCAAGGGAGCGAAGGAGGAATGGGTCCCGAATAAAATCCTCTGCCACAACCTCTTACCAAGTGTCTAATTTGCCCACAATATAGATAGAATTCTTAGAATTTATCATACAAGAATGTAATTGATAAACGTTTTTTAGGCGTAAAAAATAATCCGGCTAATGAATTAACCAGAGTCTAATCTCCCTAGGGTCTCTTTTAGTATCTTACTCAAAGTTGTAATTAGTACAAATCAAGGTATGAATGAGTGTGGTTTAGGTGCAACGAGGATCAATCGAACAATCAAAGTGAAAATGAAAATAGATTTAAACGAAATAGTTTGCAAGACTGCATGATATAAAGTTTTAGACACTTAAAGATGAAACGACTTAGATGTCGAATTCCCCTAAGCAATTAAAATACACAAATGATAGACAAATGCCACGATCTAAACGAAACATGACAAATTCAATAAATTTTCGCAACTCTTCTATAATCTAATCACGCCCTTTTGAGACAGCTAAGTTGCTATCTATGTAGTATCCTAGTCAACTCATAAAAGAGCCGAAGATCTGAAACCCGTTAGAGGATTTATCGATTAAGAATTGCTCACACGATAGACTAGCTCATTCGCTCCGGGCTGAGGGTTAACGTCTAACTTAGTTGTTTGATTTTGGTATTCTAGATATGCTAGCTCTCACGAGTCTAAGAAAAATCTAACAGAGATTCATTCAAGTTGATCAGGCAAGAACAAATTGAAAACGAAATCAAGCATGTATTGAAATCCATCCTACTTGCATAAATCGTCAAATGTATCAAATCATTCATTCATACGAATTAATCTAGGGTTCATCTAATCTAAGCAAGAGAAGTTTAGCTCATGGTTTCGGAATACAAATAAAAAATAGAAGAAGAGATCATTGAATCTAGGTTTACACAAGAAACTATGAAGAACCTAATTTCGCTGATCTTCCTGAGAACTTGATTTGTCGTCTTAATCCTTTTGCCGGTTCCGAGCTCCTTGAAGTTGCCTTTTTGTCTCTCTGAAATCTCCCACTACTGCTCTCAATTTCGTTTGTAAAAGTCTAGCTAGAATGGGATCCAATTGGACTTTTATATAGGCGCTTTCTTAAGACTAACAGACTATAAAAAGTGTGCCATAGATGAGCCAAGAGTGTGTCGCGCACTTTCGGTCTAAATGTCAGAGACATGAACTTTGATTAATGACCAAAAGTGTGCTATAGCCAACCGAAATTTCGGCGCACACTTTTGTTATGGCTTAGGCGCACTTTCGGTTCAACGCCTGAACTTTATGATTCTTTCATTCTTTGATGCATATAGCTCATCCTTGCACATCATACAGTTCTGAATAATACCCTGATGTTGCTGTGTACCTAAAATTAATCAAAACACTAGGAAACAACATCAAATGGACCCCGAATGGGTCCGAGACACTAAATCGATGTAGAAATTAGAAATGCATGAAAAATCCTAGACTTCTACCCAAAACTATACAAATATGCATGAAATGTCGCTTAAATGAGAACGATGAACACGGAAAATTGAGTGTCATCAGTAATCACATCTTCTCATGTTTTCATCATGCGGATGTAGGCATCTCCAGCTTGAATGAGGTGTTGAGGAGATCTTCGACGATGATCATTGTAGAAACTTTAACGATGATAGTAATCCATCTTGTCTTGTCCAACCCAATTGGATCAGTTAATGACAATAATTCAAGGAAAATGGATAGAGACTATTTTGGTGATGTCAGCTGGGGTTCAATAATAAAAAGGAATATCAAATATTAATATAAAAAGTAAGAGGCATCACTGTAGCATATATTCATGTGAATATTGGTGCCCTTTAATTTTCGAATTAGATTTCAATGTAATCCCTTCCTTTTCATTTAGCATTTATCATTTACGGTTACTATATTAATTTTAATATAAAAAAGCAAGGGGCGTCACTGTAGAATACTATTTATGTGAATAGTGGTGCCCTCATTTTTTAAATTAAATTTCATTGAGATCCATTCTATTTTAATTAGCATTTATCATTTTTGGTTACATGTTAATTAATATAAACAAGAAGGAGCATCACTATAACATACTATTAGATTTCCAAATTGGTACATCTTAATTTTCCAAATTAGATTTCAATGGGATCCCTTACATTTCAATTAGCATTTGTCGATTTTGGTTATATTACAATTTATATATAAAAAAACAATGGGTATCATTATAGCGTATTATTCATGTGAATAATGGTTCCCTTTAACTTTTCAAGTTAAATTTCAATGGAGTCCCTTCCATTTCAAATAAAAAAGCAAATGGGTGTAACATACTATTCATATGAATAGAGTTGCCCCTTAACTTTTCACATTAAATTTCAATCGAATCTCTTCCATCTCAATTAACGTTTGCCATTTTCGATTACAATAAGATTGAAATGATAACTTTTACTCTTTTTTGTCATAGATAGCTCATGGAAAGAAGGACCAAAATAACAACAAACAAAAAGACTCTCCATCATCGCAAGCCGTGAGATCGGACTCAACACGATCAGGGAGATATGAAAGAGCATGTCAGGCCACTGTATAGGCAGCTCTGTTGGCGGTGTGATTGACCACCACTACCTACAAGCGGGGGCATGGTGTTAGAAAAAAAAAGAATCTATGCAACCACTGCTCCGCGAGCAACACATCGGGTGCTCCTCCGACGTAGGTTTGATAGAACTATCTCAACATCTCCCTCGATATCAACTTTCCAAATGCCATTTATTTGCATTCTTGTTAATAATGATTTATAAAAGGTTTAATACATTGTTTCCCTTTATTAATGTTATTTATTTTAATTTTTGGAATTAAATGAAATCAATCTTGGTATATTTTCTCGAAATATAGTTTTTGGTCAACACTAGATAGAAAGCAAAGTAAACATTACTATAGTGTTGAAGCCAAAACGCTCAGTGGTGTGGATACGAGATATGAGCAACGAGGCCTATATTTTTTAGACAGATTACCAAGTTGTTACCAATTTTGTTACTAGCGATGAAGTGGACATTTTGGAGCTTGGAGTGCTACACAAGGTGTGTCGAAAGATCATTAAAGACAGACAATTTTCACAGTCTTGGTCGTTGTTCCGATAGTCTTGTGTCCATCATTATGGGTATTATGCCTCCTAATTGGTGTGAAGTGTTTGGGAATGCCATTTGTTTTTATTTGAATCATTAATAAAATTAGTAGCCTATTTTGGAAAAAGTGTTCTCTCGATAATAATAAAACTTAGGTTAACGTGAGATAAGAGATATTAGAGTGTTTGTGACATAGTGCAACCACCATAATTTGCGAGTTAGTAGAGACACTGATACCACTATAGTGATAGTTAAAAAAACCTAATTAACGAAGTAACTAGGATCTAATTCACTAGGGTTTCAAAGATGTCTTCTACTCAAAATGGTGAAAATTACTAATCAAATTAATAAAGTTTGTGGTATGAGTTACAAGATTTCTTAATTAAACTAAAAACTTTAATAATAAGAAAATAAAGATCATAAGAATGCACTTCATATGGGTTGAAAATAATTGAAATGGACCTGCTTAGATTTCGAACCCCCTTATGGTATCCAAACAAACAAACGATATTCAACTTCTTCAATTTAAGCAAAACAAGATAAACATAATTTACCGTTGCAGTTCTTCTCTATTTAGGTCATGGCCTTTCGGGTCTGCTAATTAACCAACTACTAATCCTAGAATCTCAGTACGCTCTCTCAAGCCAAGAATTTGAAATCTGTACGATGATAAGTTAAACGAGATATGCACTCGCTGCGGTCTAATCTAACCGGCTCCTTCAGAGGGTTAATGACTAACCTAGTTGATTAGTTTCAACATTCTAAGATAAACAAACTCTTTCGAGACAATGCAAATCTTACAAGATCCTATTCAAGACAGCCAGGCAAGAACAAGAATCCTATCAAAATCAATCATAAACTAAAATTCATCCAACTCAGCATAAATCGAAATAGTCAAACAATCATCCGTTCATAAAGAATCACCTAAGGTTCATCTACTATATGCAGAGAGGAGTTTAGGTACTCATAATCATGAAGAATAAATCGAAAACAACAAGGGAAGACATAAGAATCATATTCACAAGAGCAAATCTCAAAAACCTATTTTCACCAAAAACTGTCAAAGGAATCGATCCGTCAATCTTGATAACTTCGCAGTAGATCCAAGCTCATTGAAGGCGAAGTCTTCTCCTTGCTCAAAAGTCTTTGAAAAATAATGGTGGACCATTCTATTTATAGGATTCAGATTCCACATCACAATATGATTTGGTCAATAATTGTGCTAAGTCTGGTCAAATACATACTTTGAAGTATATTGACTAAGTAAGGACCAATATTTAACGAGAAATTCTGAGAAATTGGTCAAATATTGTGTCTAACCCTGGTCAAATACTTTCTCATCTGTAAGCCACAATCTTTGAGCAAGTTAGGCGCAATATTTAACTGTTTTGGCCAAAGCTGATTTCAACAAAGTTGTAGGAAATTGAACTAGCTTTCCTACTCCGCCAACCTTGCATCGATAAGACTTCCGAGGTAGGTTTTATGTCTAAAATATGAAACTGCAACGTTTTATAACCAAGTTGAGATCATGGCGCTTTTTGGCTTGCTAGGTTGTCCCCAAAGTGTCCAAATGCTTGAAATTGCTTGTCCTAGGTCCTCCATGCATGTCGTTTCACCCCGATTAATGTCTCGATGATATCGAATACCTGAAAATCTGTTAAAAACCACTCCAAAACAACATGAAATGGACCTCGACCAGGCTCAAGACATTAAACCGAGATAAAAGTTTAAAATACAAAAAACACCCTAAACTTTTACCTAAAGAGACATGATTATGCATGAAATGTTACTAAAAGGAAGGCAACAAACATGATAAATGATGATGATGCCTTAATCTTTTGTGAGTCTTCCATAGTTCAGGTGAACTTCCTTTTGGTTGCTCTTACTTGCTTTGAGAGCACAACCGGCCTTAAAGTCAATCTCTACAAGTATGTTCATTACTAGGGAGGTGAGCAATGTAGCTTTGCTTACTGAAACTTTTGAGTGTGAGCTCGCTTCTCTTCCTACTTCCTACCTGGATCTTGCTTTGGGGTGTAGAGGTTTTAACACCGGTATCTGGAACCCATATATTTCCAACATTGAAAAGGAGCTTAGGTTCCAGAAGACCAAGTTTCTTTCTTTTAGAGCTTGGTTGGTGCTTGTAAAAAACGTGTTAGCAAATTTTCTGGTCTACTTCAGTGTGGTGTTGAAAGCGTCAGCTTCTGTGGTGGAGAGATTCAGAGACGTTTCTTATGGGACGGTTCATCTAAGAATAGAAAATTGCATTGGGTGGATCGGAATATTGTTAAAACTCATAAGGACAATGGTGGCTTGGGTATTCAAGACATGAGGCTTGTTAATGAGGCTCTCTTGGGTAAATGGAGTTGGTGTTATGCGACTGAGCGGAATGCTTGGTGCAGAAAGATTATTGTGGATAAATTTACGGTTGGCATTTCAGAGTGGTATGCGCACTGGAATTTGGGTTTGACTGGTTATTTGTCTAGAGATAGATTGTCCTTCACAACTCTAGACTATAGAACGTCGGCTACATTGATCTTGGCGCGGGGGGGGGGGGGTGTTCTTTTTAGTTCGACTATTGGGTTCTTGATGTGAGTTTAGCAGTTCCTTATCCTAAAGTGGCCGTTGGGCGCTCTCTGAGAACGTCTTTGTTGCTAACTTTTTGATTCTATTAGCAAATTGACATGGATCATACCGTTGCGCTTCTCTTTGTGTAATGGAGCTTTGAGTGAGTTGCAACACCTTTTCAGCGCCTAACTAATCTGCCTTCTCTCCTGTTCATAGAGGGCCCTTCCAGCATTGTTTGGAAGGACAAAGACGATCACCGGTTCTATGTGAGGTCGTTCCGATGATTCCGCATAGCGATAAAATTTTCCGGTGTTGATGATTTCCCTGTTAAGGACATTTGGATGCACATGGTTTCGACGATACACTTCTTTTGTTGGCGGGAATTCAAGAATATAATTGGGACGATTGAAAATCTACAATGGAGGGGCTTTCAGATACCTAATCTGTGTGTTCTTTGGTATCGTAACGTGGAGATAGTCGACCACCGTTTGCTATAGTGCAGCTTCTCTTCTCGGGTTTGGAAGAAAATTAGTTCAGAATTTTCCATTATTGGACCGACACATTTCTGCTTTAGGTATCTTCTTCGGGCTTGGAAAGGAAATAACGGTTTGCCTTTTTTGTAGATGATTTCAATATCTCCCTTCACGCCATCATTTGGTCTCTTTGGTTAGAGAGAAATAATCGAATTTTTTTATATCAGCTATGTCTTCTGATTATGTCTGCTATAAATTTTTTTTTGTGATTGGGTCGTGACTTGTGGCATTCAACATCTTCCCCTCAGCTAAACAGAGGCTATGAATGAATCTTGTCTTTGATAATAGTTAGATTATTTTGGTTTCAGTCGGATTTTAGCGTCTCTGTATGTTGTTGTGGGGTTGATTTTTGGTTGTCCCACTTTATGCTTTGTTTGGGGTTCTGCACTTTTTGTTATCATTTTTGCAGGAGCAAGGTGCTGTTTCCCTTATCTTTTTTGGGTTTTGTTTCTGGAGCAATTTAAATTATACGATGTATTAGTTCCAGGATGTCCAGAATTCTAATTGGAGGAGTATTTTTGGTACTGTACAAATATTTTATTTTTTATATTTTTTTTAAGGATTTGCATTAAACCTAAACCCCTCTCTCCGCAAACGTATTTTTCTCCAATTATTCACAGCCGCTGCAATGCCAAATCACCACCTCAACTGTCAATTCTTCACCTCCAAATCGATGGAGATCAGCACCACCATATTTTCACTGCGCCGATCAAAAGCTCTTCGGCGCCAGATTCTTCTCTGCCAGATACGACGCCATAATGGCAAGACGAACAAACCTCTGAGTTTCGTTCTCCTCGCAATTCCGACGGTCACAACACCCACACTACCTCGACGACAATTTCTCTTAGTGTTGGCGGATTGTGGTGCGGTACTTCCTTGACATCAGATCCTAGATCGAGATTTTGATTCGATTAATCTACTAGAGATCGAGAGATGCGACAGAGGCATATGCTAATATACTCTTCTTTCCTTTTCCTCTGGTAGCTTAACGATTTCCGCCTCATCACTCGATATGATTTTCCTTTCTTTTAATTTATGGTCATCTTTTAATTTTTTCTCTATATGATTTTCCTTTCTTTTAATTCATAGTCATCTTTTAGTCTTTTTGAAATTTTTGGTTTAGTTAGATTTCTTAGGTAGAGGTGGAAGTTCTTGTCCTCGGGTTTCAAGTGAAAACGAATCAAAATCGTTGACGATGCTCTCTTGAAGATCGCTCTGTTTTCGAAGCAATGATTTTGGTTGCCACCGTGTCGTTCTTCTACCTTTATTGTACATGTAACTTCTAATGACCGACCGACAAAAGGAATATTCACCTTTAGTTTTTGAATTTTTTCACGATTACGGTTTGAATCCTAAACTTCAGTAGTTAGCAGTAAGGCCACCAACTTTTGAATATTGTAATGTGTGGCCTATGAACTTTCACAGGTATTGCAAATTAGTACAAAGTGTTACAAATTCAATTAAATTAATACCCAAATCGATTTTTCAATGCTTTAGACTAGGGCCTTTATATTTAATGAATTTAAAATTATAATTAATTAATGAATTTTCTTTATAACCCATTATATTTTTTTTTATAACTAGTTATATTCAAAATATAATTAATTATAATTAATTATTAATTATTAAAATATAATTGATTATATTTTAAAAATATAACTAATTATAATTATGACTAGTTATTTAAAGATATAACTGGTTATAATTTAATAAATATAACCGGTTATAAATTTTTGTCGGCAAAGTCACGAGACTCACTGGAAAAGTCGCTGACGGTCACTGGATTCTCGCCAGAGACTCACCGGAGTCTCGATGAAAAAGTCATCGGTCGATCACCGGAGTATCGTCGGAAAAGTCAACGGCCAGTCAACGAAGACGCATCGGCGGCGATGAGGTGGCAATTCCTTTTTAAATAAATAATAAATTTTATTTTTGATAAATATAAATTAATGCTTTTTGTGAAAGACTTAAATCTCTTCTTATATAAACCGTTATATCAATAAAAAAAGTAAATCTTTAGATCTAACGGTTGAGAAACATCTGAACATCTGAACATCCTGGAACTGTTGAAATCCTGGATTTCAAACTTTTACCTTTTATTTCTGGGCGGCAGTCCGGCAGCGAGCAGCTGATGGCCACCCTGCAATTGGAGGCCAGAGGCGGCGTTTGAGAGGTGAGAGTCGAGACTCGAGAGGGATTTACGATTTAGGTTTAGGGTTAGGTAGAGTAGAGTGATTCAATCTGATTTTTTGCTGTAAAAGTGGGAGATGGGCGTGGCCGAATGGGCTTTCTTCTATTTTTTCTGGGCTTCATTAAATTATTAAAACTGGGGTCTAAAACTAACATGAATTCGGTTGATGTTTGCAGTTCGGCATTTAACTGAATTTACAGAATTCCAATTGAGTCCAAATTAAGACTTGTTTTTTATTTGTACATTCCAATTTGATTTTTGATCTGACGAATTCAATTATGAATTTGATTAAATCAATAATCAAATCGAACTGTCTGGCCTAATTACATATTGGATTTTTTTCTTCATGAAATAATTAATTATAGGATTAAAACGAATGTTCTACATTGAAAAAACAATATCAATCGAAATTTAGATAAACTGATCGGTTAACAAACTCAACCACTTATCTGTCCTGAAAGCTCAAATTCCTTGTTGATTTCTTTTAACTATTTTGGTATAATTTAGTGGATCCATGGGTTTAAATATACTTACCATATTGAATATATAGCAAACTTAAAATTTAAGAAATAGAATATGAACGAGATAAGATTGATTATTCAGAAGTTGTAAGAAAAAAGAGAACAAGAAAGCAGAGAAACTCTCTGGATTATTATTAAATAGAAGAACAAGTGCAACAAAAGCAACCTCAAACAGTTCACACCACAAATACTTATTACTGACGTCGAAAGAACATAAGATGAGCATGATGACACACATTGAATTTTCAGTTGGAGGCAGCAGAGAGTATCATTCCCCTGCGACGTTTGAAGTAAGCAAACAACTCTCCACGTTCAGGAAGATTGTCTCTAATAACAGAAGCATCATTAAACCTACCAATCCAGCCATGGAAACGAGGGAACTTGAGAGGATCAAACACTTTTACTCCAGTACAGTCCTCAATAGCATCCAACCAATAACCCATCACCCCATAAGCAAGATCGACAAGGTTTACCATTTTATCACCTCCGAAATAATTAGTTCCTAACGGTCCAAAGGCATGTTCTTCCAGCACTTTCAATACCTCCAACGTCTCCCTGACTGCCTTCTCCTGCTCTTCTCCTGAAGTCCTGAATATCATGAAGGCAGATGAAAGCTTCTCCTCTGCAAATTTGATCCAGAATCTAGCCATGGCCTTCTCGTAAGGATCGGTTGGCATCAATGGGTAGGTCTCAGGGAATGACTCGTCCAAGTACTCGAGTATAATCATGGATTCGGAAATGGGTTTTCCTCCATGGATTAGGACTGGGATTTTCTTGTGGACAGGGTTGGATTGGAGGAGGAGTGAGCTTTTTTTGGAGAGGTCTTGTGGGATGTACTCATAGTCTATCCCTTTCAATTTCAGTGCCCAAATTACTCTGTAGCTGAATGGGCTAGGCCATGTTCCTAACAGTTTGATGTCTGCCATTATACTGGGGTTGAGATTACTTTGTGGTAGGTTGTGCTCTGTTTATGGTTCTGCATACGATGGTTGGATTTATAGAGATGGTATTGCTTGAACAAGAAGTTGGGGAAGCTGCTGGAGTTAATTTTATATTCTGGTCAATTAGCTAGCTAGGAAAAGGTTGAATGATTTGGAGTTTTTATCTAATTTTAATGATCGTTTAGTATTTATTTTTCCAGAGAGGTTTACTAATCATGGTCCCAGGGAAGCGTCATGCATGATGCCGGAGTTCCTGACTACTGAGCAAAGATAATTAGGCAAGTCAATGTTGCAGTTGAACTTGTTTTCTATATAATATCCACTTACGATTTAATTGACGTGAAATACATAGTATATGCCAGTAATTTTTAAGATGAGATGATAGTTTAAAAAGAGATAACCAATTCTAATCTTTCTGATAAATACTATTTTTTTAGATGAATGGGAAACAACATGATCATTGCTGTAAAATAAATTTCATATGGTCCAACATTAATAAGTCATAATGGAAGGTGTAGTCCTCGATGTAAAATTACAAAGAGTAATTGTTGTCATCAAAATATGAGTAAATTTATTTTTGAGCTCTCCTATATAATAGATTAACGAAAAGGATTCTCTGGCACCAAAAAGTACCTTTTCCCTTTAACTACTTGTATGATGTGGAAATTTTGAAAAAGCTAAGTACTTTCTTTTCATGTGTTTCTCCTACCTTAAAATTTTGTTAACTAGCTAGTGCCATTGAAATTTGATTAGACAGTGTTCCTTTTGTCTTTTTTGTGATTTATATCATCGTTTAAATATATGAGATTTTGAATATTATAATATTTAAAATATTATTATATTGAGTAAATTTATATTCGAAAAGTTAAATAAAAATTTATATTTAGTATGTGATATTTAGTGTAATATATACAATTACATTTTTGCACTCACTAAGTAATTCCAATAATTCACTCTTCGTCTTTTTGCCTCTCATTCTTCTCCGATTTTTTTCTTCAATTTCTTATCTACAAAATCCAAAACAATTTGCTGCTTCAACTAGCCAATTAACTATAAAGCTTGATCATTGAGAAGGCAAAATTAAGAAGCCAACCCTTCACCTACCACCGAGGAAGAGAATTGCAATAAAAAACCCAAATACATAGCACAAAACCCACCCCCTAAGCTAATTAATCATCGCCAAGTTCAAACCCCTGAAAAAAATTGGATACTTGAACAAGGAATGACTGATCAATTATTTGTTGAGTAGTAATAAGTCGATGCAGGACGGATATTAGGAGCTGACCAGGACGACTGTAAAGAGCAAATGTCGGTAACGGAGCAATAATATACTTCTTCTCCTTCTTTCGATCGATTTTCTTCGAACAGAGAAGGGAAGCTTCAAACAAAGGAAGGGAGAGGGTGTTAGATCTGTAAAGGGAAAGTAAAGGAGAGAGGAAAGTTTTTCGCAATTATTGTGAGTGAGGAGAGAGACTGAGCTAATGTGGCATGAAATTATAACCAACTTAGTGGTAATCTAGTCCGAACGAAGTGATATTTGTGTAGGATATTGAATTTTGCATTTTTGTAATTTAGATATCATCTAATATCGTGATATTCACACTCCGAAATACAAAAATATAACGAATATTATGATATTGGATGATATCTAATATGATATCACTAATACTAAATGAGTATATATGATTTCTTTAGGGTATAAGTCAAACATAAAAAATATTATTTCATATAAAGAGTGAGATTAAAAAGTATGTTTTATTTCATTTTTTATTTGATGATAAACAAAGTTGTCACTAAAAATAATCATAGACAATTCCATAATGTTAAGGACGATAAATTCTACAATTGTTCATTGATCAGCAAACCCAAATGATCCAACTCAATCACTCCATCTCCTGGATCCTTATACCATGGAAAATTTATTGCTTGGGCAACGAATTTGACTTTTTCTTCCCGCCTTTATCGCTTATCTTGTGCCTTTAAGATTGTGTCCATTAAACGCTCTTTTACTAGTTCTGCCTTCTGTCTCCTTTGCCTTAGGCACTACCATATCTCTTGTTGACATTTCCTCTCTCGGATCGGTTGGTGGAAATACTATCGGCCTAAAGTCCTCTGGGGTACAGACTAGCTTGCTATATTTTTTGATTAATCCTTGTTGACGCTTCACTACGCTTGACTTCCTCGATGCACGATTCAATACTCAAGTAAGCTTTAGTTTCTTCCTCACCATTTTTCGTTTTGTTTTGTTTTCATCTGAAATTATTCCGAATATTTATAGTTGAGAAAGAGATATCCAATAAATTGTAACATTAGTAAATTTGGTAATAGTTTATTATTATAAAAGGACAAAACTCAAAGATGTAAGTAAGTGAAAAGCGATATGAAAGAAAGATAAAGTTAAATTGTTAGATACAATCAAGGAAGTGGAATTCATGATTTTAATAGTAAAATCGTTTGATTTTACAATTTTAGTTAGAACCACCGAATCAGAGTTTACGCGAAATTGAAATGCCTTAGAATCACTTGAAATCACAATCAAAATCGCAGAATTTGTAGAATCTGTGATTTTACCACGATTCACGAGTCCAACACTCTGTGCTGACCGCCGGTTTTTTTTTCGATTCGAATCGGAACAAAAATCTGATTTCAATTTTAGGGGAGAAATCAGTGATGTACTGCAAAAAATCTAACCCTAGTCCCTAAATTCATTTGTCTTCCGAGAAGAAATTGTGCAATCCGCTTTCGCCCATAGCTCGTCCGATCCGGTGATCTTGGCTCAATCCTCCGTCGGTCATCGTCTTCCCCATCGGTCGTACTCATCGGTCGTCCTCGTCTCCCCCGTGGGTCGTCCCTCGTCACCTGGGTCATCCTCGTCGCCCCCGCCCAGAAGTCCCTCGTCGTCCCTCGTCTTCTCGGTTGTCCTTGTTTCCCCTGTGGGCCGTCCCTCGTCGCCTCAGTCATCCTCATCGCCCCCGCCCAGAAGTCCAGTGGTCCACTGGTCCTCGTCGTCAATCATCATCCCATCAGTCTTCAGAACCAAAACCAAAAGATATATCATACGGATCGGTCATTAGTCATCATCCCATTCCATTATGTTTCTGTTTCAGCTCCATGTTTCAATTTTCATTATGTTTATGTTTCAATATTTTCCTAGTTCCTGGACTCGAAAATTAGCTCCATGTTTCTTTATGTTTATGTTTTTGAGCCATGCTTATGATTCTTATTCAATGTTCATAGAGGATAATGTATTGATAAAAATATAAGTCTTTTGGGAATGATTATTTTGTTTAATTTGAGTTTGGATGATGAACTTATGTATTAATGATAATATGGATTTTTTAATATTTAGTATTATTAAAGAATCGTGAAATCTTACGACTTTACAATTACGATTACGATTTCAGATCACTTTTCGATCCTATGTTGACTCACTAATTTCACTACCTTGGATACAATTAACTAAAACAGACGGTTTTTTTGAAATTCCCAATTCTCATTTCTCCAAGACGATCGTACACGAGCGTACAAAGTGCCCACTCGAGATACAGACTCTACATGTCGAGCTGTATGGAGCGTGGGTCACCAAAAATATGGCAACCTCGCTCCTTCCTCACCAGCAATGGACAACGGCAAAGGGAAAACATCATTATGTGAAAAGAAAACAAGTAAAATAACACTGAAAGAGATGATGGATGAAACATTCAATCCTTATTAGAAGTTCATTATACGCTAGACCAATAGTGGCTCCGTGCCCGAACCTTCTATTCCAGGTCCTCCGACATTTTGGCCGCGGTACACAGGCCGTCGAAGGAGCGCCAGTTGGTGAGTGCGATGTTGGGGGAGCGTCGGTTGTCGCGTGCTGCGCTGTTGGATCCGGGCGCCAGTTCCCCACTTCGCGGGTTAGAGGCCGCTGGTCTCGCGGGACAGAAATCAGGGGCGAGCAGGTTGACATCGGGCAATGGCCTGACGGGGGGATCGGAGACGATGAAGGCTGCATGGTGATGATGGCGGTGGTGGCTGGAAGTTAGGGTTGCGGTTTGAAAAAAATTCCAGCTATCTCTCAGAGAGAGAGCAACTAGACAACACTGCAATAAAAAATCTATGGTGAAATTGAAAAGATGAAGAAAATTAAAGAAGGTAGAAACTATTGCGGCGGCTAGGGTTTGATTCTCATTCAGAGTCTTTTGACCGAACTTTTGTCTTATTTCTTAAGTTGAAAACAAACAAACTGTTTTTATTAGTATAAATGAGTATTTTTCATATCTGTAAATAGAATTTTTAATTGCATGGATGTCATGTAGAAAATGGTGGGTAGATAATCTTTTTATTTAAATAGTTTTGAAAAATTAGTATGGTTAGCAATTCAACTTCGGTTCAACTGTTAAACCTAATTCAAATAAATCATAGATTGGAATAGAGTGTATTGCAAATGCAAAATGAGAGTTTAACTTAACCCAGCTCTTGGTGAATTTAGTAAATTAAAATCTGGCTAAAACTAAAATGGTTAAAATATATGTTCAATTTGAAATTAATTACGTTTAAATATTTAACTGGCACGACATAATTTTAGTTGAGCCGAATTCAAAAGTGATTCTCTTTAACCAATTTTGACCAAATTCCTAGTCTTGAAAATTAGAGTGATCCTCTTGTTGAGATTGGGGAGGAACCCTACATGATGGGATGAGAGGATTTTTTGGTCTTCTTGAAGAAGGATTTCATATTAGAGCAATGATAGAAAAATAAGAGAGTTAAATTTAAAGTACGGTAAACTAAAAATGATGGACTCAAAACCCTAACTACTTAAGGGTTAGGGGGTTGCATTCGGCCCCCCTTAGCAAGTGAAAAAAATATATCAACCATTTATATGGTATGACTGGGGTTTGAACCCTCCAACATTCAACTAACAACCAGTAGACTAGCCATTTTCACTAAAGAAACTTCTTAACATAATTGGTATTTAGTTTTATTTAAACCTTCTTTTGTCTTGATATTTCAAATTCAGTTTTATTTAAACCTTCTTTTGTCTTGATATTTCAATTTCAGATTTAAAAATCTCTAAATCACTAAAAATCATAACGGAGATCTTGTCTTTTATGACGGCTTGCCCTCGGATTTAGCTTTAGGTTGTTCGGCGGACCACGAATAGAGTTGCCCACACTGTGGCGCGTCGTGCTCTTTCATATCTCGCTGGTTGTGTTGAGGCCTATCTCACAATCTTGATCGATCTGTAGCTTGTTGTGTGTTTGCTTTCTTTCTTGATTTCCCTTGTTGAGGGCTATCTATAGCAAAAAAATCACTAAAAATCATACACTTTGTCCATGATCTGCTCTACTCCTTTCAAAATATGAAATTGTATGGTTTGTCATAAGCGGTGTGCTTTGAACTATAATTTTGTAATTGTATGAAGCTTTATGATGTTGACTTTTCTGTTATATAATTGATTTTTTTATAACAAAAGGCACCCCCTTGACCAAAATCCTGGCTCCACCTCACGGTGGACTACTACAACGGAAATTGCATGGATGGATAGAGGAGCTATTTTAAAATGAAAACATGCACTTGTTACAAACGAGAATGATAATCTTATTTGAGACTCACTCTTCAATTATTAATTTTTAAATTATTGAAGACCCACTTTCATAAATGACATGAAGAAGATATGAATAACTTGAGTCGCGAGTCGCCAAAAAAGCTCTCAATAAGAGTTTCCAAACACTAGCCACCATAGCCGATCTCATTTCTTGGATCTTCTTCATTTTTCGATCTCAACTTGGATCCATGCTGTCAAGATGCCTTGTTATCTCTCATAGGAGAGCTTTGTCAGAGGCGATTATGGGCTTATGAACCCTCCAACAAACCCTAGCCACAATCCAAAATCTCACCACGACAACACAATCACTCTATCACCAACCTTCAAAATCTGGTAGCAATGCACCGGGTGCACAACCACCTGGTGCACAACAAAATCCTACAGTGAATCACGCCACCTGCCAAATCTTTGGCAGTGAGACAACGCCATCACCAACAACGGTCACTCATCTTTTCCCCGCGATGTGAGCGGCCTTCACGACCACGACACCACTACCGACCACCTACAATGAATCGCGCCACCAGCCAAATATTTGACAACTCCATCACCAACGACGATTGCTCATCTTTCCCCCGCGATGTGGGCGGCCTATGCTACCACGACACCACTATCGACCACCAACGCAACCTTAGTCAGACCTGGCACGCATCGGCAGAAACCACCGACTACGAGACCGTCGCAAACACTCCATCAAATCACCGTCCACCTATACTCATTTTGGTTTTAATTTATTTTTTCTAATCCGATGTCTTTTCCTAAACATTGTTGCTTTCATACACTCTAGTAATCACTGTTAGATGAGAACCTCGCTAGGATGTCCGCTTGTTGGAGAGAAAGGATTGAGGTGTTTGCTTTTGTAAGGACCTGCGATTTATGCAGCCTCATCAGTAAGGACTGCACCTATTGAAATCCCTGTATGCCACACGTTGCTATGATTTAATGAAATTGATGTTACCGATTTGGTAAAAAAAATATAAATATCTTATACATATAGTTCTCACTTTTGAATCGCATTAATCCGGATGATATAAAGGGGTAAAATTGTAAAACCTAATGATATAGCGATAGAAATCATTTTTAAAAATGAGAATAAATGTCATTGTCTTATGTTGATATAAACTATAGAAAGAAATTTCTTACATACTCATCGTACATCATCTTCTTTTTGTGTGTGAAAAGGGAATCAAAAGGACAAGAAAAAAGGGAAGAAGACCAGCAACCTCTTAAGTATTCACAGAAGGATGATTTCCAGGGAACTCGTCCCTTTCGTACTTCCGTCCAGTAGAATCATTTTTATAGATTTTCTAAACCTCCAACGGTGGATGAGGGAACCACCATTCCTTCCCATGTCCCATCGAATGTCCTAGCTTCTTAATTGCATATGCAGCAAAATTACTTCTCTTCTAATATGATTTAAGTCGCATCGCCAATTGCTCCAAATTAAAAATTGGGTATCTCTAATTAGAGCTTCCAATGGGTGTCTCTCAATATCCTCCGATTCAGCCAATTGAACTTCCAAAAGCGAGTCAGTCTCCACTATCACCTGGTTGTAACCCATCATCTTCACCCAGGGTAATCCATCGCTTAATGCATAAAGTTATGCATTTAGAATTAGTTGATGAACAATCCATCAAGAGAAGCCACCAATCCAAAATCCATTCTCTCCTCGTAAAACGCCCCCAATAGCTGAGCTACGATCCCAATCCAAGATGCTTCGTTCAACGTTAATCTTTACGCACCCAAACGAAGGAGTAGCCCAGCCAATCCAATCTAGAGGTGAAGCACACCTTAGGGGTTTATGGAGTGAAAACAGCCCCGTCACAAATCTCTGCACACATTGTCAGAACGTAGTCCGCGACCACACTTCTTGATTATGGTAGGCTTGATTCCTCACCTTCCAAAAGTTCCAAATAACCGCAATGAACCAGTCCCACTACCATACTCCCTGAATCTCAAAGTTGCATGGGTCACCATATTATATTGCAACCAATCCTCCAAGCTTAAACTAAATAACTCATGCAGCTGAGTTGGAAGAATGTCATGCCAAACATGTTACGTGAAATTAAAATCCCTTAAGACATGTAGACAATCCTCTTGCTGGAAAGTACATCGAGGACAAGAATCCGACGCTGGAATGTATTGGTAAGTAAGGAAACCCCTCGTAGGGAGGCTATTGCGAAGCATCAGCCAAATTAAAAAAAGCCACTTTTCTTGGAATATCAAGCCGCCAAATCCAACTCCATCGATCTTCTTCCATCGGTGATGGGTTGTGCATTTTAAACAAGTGCCAGTAAGCAGAGCTAGGTGAGTATCTACCTCTCCATTCCGGATGCCACCCTATCCGATCGGCCACGTGAGTGTGGAATGCAAGCGACAAACTTTCAATGAAACGCCTCGTATCTTCAGGAATCGGAGTCGCATATCGCTCGAGGTACCAGCTCTTATCCGTAATGATCTTGCTAACACGCCAACTATCTTCCGAAGGGGGTATATCGCTCGGAATAACATCATGCAGGGGTTGAGAATCCACCCAAATATCTCCCCACGACCTTATATTCCAGCCACCACCCACGCGCCAAGAAAACAAATGCCTCAAACACTGAAAAGCTTTAACTATACCTGTCAAATGCGGAGAATTTCCCCTACAAGGTGCATCAGTCTATAAATCACCATATTTTGCAGCAAAAGTTGAAGTCTAGAGAGATCTTCTATTAGCGAGGAGTTTCTAGACGAGTTTCCCAAGTAGGAAAATGTTTACAATCCACGCTTGTCGAATCCCCAATCCACCTTCCCGTCGTGGTATGTAGACTGTATCCCATTTCACTAAGGAGAGCCTTCTCTGCTCAACATCCCCACCCCAAAGGAAACTTCTATTAATCACATCAAGTTGCTCGCAAATTCGAGAAGGAAGCCAGGTACTTTGCATTGTATAAATTGGGATGGTCGATAAAGTAGAATCGATAACGGTTCTCTTCCCACTTTCGAAAGCAATTTCGCTTTCCAATTTGTAAGACGCTGTTGCACCCTCTCAACAATCAAGAATTAAGTGACACGCGATTGAATTAAAGGTACGCCCTAGTACCGGCCAAGATTGGACGAAAGCTAAAACCTTGTTATCCGAATAATATCATTCTTCAAAGCAATAGGAGTACCTTCAGAAATAAACATCAGGGACTTACCTGTATTAACCCGTTGACCTGAGACATATAAAATAATTTCTCTATTGCCGTACGCATAAACGCTGCCTGCAGAGCTTAGCTTTCCTAAATATTAATTAGTGAAAAAAGGTGTGGAAGATGCAGACCTAAACGGAAAACCTTCAAAGGAGACCATTTCTTTGCCTCAATATGGGAGCTAATAAGGGCTGACAACCTCTCCATGCACAACGTAAACATGTATGGAGACAACGGATCACCCTGTCAAAGACCACGGGAGGGAGCGAAATCCTCCTAATTAGCTCCATTAAAAAGCACCGAGATTCTAGCTTTAGAGACACAAAACATAGTAAGTTTTCTCTACGATTTCGGAAAGCCAAAAATCCACAGTGTATCCTCCAAAAAGTCCAATTCGATTCGGTCATATGCCTTCTCAAGATGAATCTTAGCAATCAAGCTAGCTTCTCGCCCCCTTCGCTTTCTAATGCTATGGGTAATTTCCTGAGCAACCAAGATGTTGTCTTGGGTTGATCTTCCGGGTAAAAAACTGCTCCGGTGAGGACCAATTAACTCATTCAATAATGGCCACAACCGCACAATAAGCACCTTGGTCAAACTTTTAAGCAAAACATTACAAAGCGACAGAGGTCAGAGCTGCGATAATGTCTCGGGATGGTCAACCTTGGGAATGAGAACCAAGGTTACTCTAGCCACTTCTTCCAGAAAAAATCCATAAGCATTACATCCTTGACAAAAGTGAGAACCTTATCTTTAATTTACGGCCATGTGCGTTTGTAGAAAAGTGGCAGAAAGCCGTCCGGACCTGGTGATTTGAGCGGTTTCATATTAAACACGGCTTGACGAACTTCTTCCTCCGTAACTTCTCAACAAAGTGTCGTTCTCATGTGATCATTAAGGTGGCTGACTTTTCCATCCAGGCAGAGTGATCTCGTTGGATCACTTTCACTTGTAAATAAGGTTTTAAAGTGAGAGATGGTAGGATCTTTCAAAAGACTCACATTATAGCACCAATCCCCATAACCCTATTTCAACCTCTCTATTTTATTTCGCTTTCGCCGAATACAAGATGCAGTATGGACAAAAGTCGAGCAATGGTCACCATGAAGGAGCCACTCGATTCGAGATTTATGGAGCTAGAAAATATCTTCTATATCCAAAATATGATTAAATTCCACACTTAGTTGCTTTTGAAGACATCATGCTGCCTCAGTTGGGTGACTGCTGAGGTCTCGTTCCACACCTTTAATCGTCCAAGAATAATAGCTTTTTGCTGGAAAAATTGTTGGAAAACTAAGAGCCAGAAACACTAACAGAGAGATCAAATCCAACTGATACATAATCAAACAACTAAAAGAAACTGGAACAAGAACAAAATAGAAATTAGACCAACTGTGACCGTACTCGAAGCACTATCTTTAAAGCAAACATCCGCGAATTAAGATGTGCCAATTGCAACTGAAGATAATCACAACAATCTCTTTATTTATGGTATTCAGATCCAAGAGTTGGAACTAATCTCAAGAAATAAAGATTCAGAATTAAGAAGATGAGAGAGTGAATGAATTTGATGATTTGCTTTTGGGATCATGTTGCTTATATAGCTGTAGAGTCCACAACAAACCACTGAATCAGCCTCTCTTCTTAGGATCCTCATCCTCTCAATAGATCATCATTCATGGGATATACTTTTCCTGGAAATTAGCTCCTCTTCTCAACAGATTGAGAGAACGAGTCAATTGCCTGGAAATGACATGACTTGTTACTAGCCGTTAGGCTGAGTCAGTGAGTTGCAAAGAGGAACAAAACACTGTGGAGTCATTAAGTTGCTGCGATATCGTTTTGGACATTCAGTGGATTGAATTTCCACCAACAATCCCCCCCAAAAATGCAATCACTTAAATTTCTTGAACTAATTACACTTTATGGTGGCTGATGAATCATTTCTGCGGGCAGAAGAAAATGAAAATTAGGTAAAAATTTACTCGAAATCTCAATTATCAGATCCCATTGGGGAAGCAAGTATCTAGAGAATTGAATTGTACTTGTAAGAGAGAATCTGTATTGTCCAGAAACTGTTAGTGAACCAAGTTCTTGAACTAACACTTCATAGTCATTGAGATTAAAACTCAGAAATGGAACTAGCATATTAGTTCCTCTATGAGTCATGGACTCTTAAACTTTTTCTTTCAGAATCATGGTTTTGTAGTATACTTACAGAAATCAGATCACTTCACTAGTGCCTGCTGTGATCTTGAACATCAATCATCATGTTGATTAGTTGGATCTTTTCTATCCAGAATTACATGTCATAAAGTCCAATGGACCATACCTTAACTAGGATTATAACTATGCACAATTCAGCTCTTAAATAACTGCTTCTAGGATCCATAAAGGTCAATTATAACCCCTTCTCAGGAATCCTAAATCATCTGACTCTTTCCATAGCTTAGTTTGACATGCATGCATCAAGCATGTCATGTATCCACTATGAATTTTTCAACTCATGGATCTTAGTCCCATCTCAATTATAGTATCATGAACCATTCTTTTGCATAATCCTTTCATCAAAGGATCTGCAAGGTTCTTTTCAGATTTGACATAGCTGAAGGAAACTACTCATGTTTCTAGAAGATGTGTGAGTGACTCATGTCTAATTCTGACATGCCTCATTTCCCATTGTATACCGAGCTATTGGCTACATGAATGGCATACTGGCAATCACAGAGCATTGAGATGGGCGAGGATGAATTTTCCCACTAGGGAATGTTTGATAATAAGGACCTTAACCACTCAGCTTCTTAGCTTGCAGTGTCCAGAGCTATTTACTCTAATTCCATGGTTGATCTTATAATACAGGTTACTTTGTATATTTTCAGGATATAGCAGCACTTCCAAGGGTAAAAAAAACCACTTGTAGAGCTGACATCGTCCTTACTAGTTACCTTTGCATAACTGTACCCTTCTAAGACTGATGGATGCCCAGTGTATCTAAATTCCATGTTCGAGTTTCCCTTGAGGTATCTCAAGACCCTGGTTAGAGCTATCCAATTATCTCTATTAGGGTTGCTGGTATACCTGCTTAACCTGTTAACAGCAAATGATACATCTGGTCTGGTACAGTTAGTTAAAAACATCAAGCTTCCAATGATCCTGCCATACTTGGATTGATCCAAGCTGTCCCCTAGATTCTTTTTAAGATGAAACTTAGAATCAAATGGAGTACTAACTGGACCAAAATGATTAGCAAGGAAGGAAGATAAAATCTTCTTAATGTAATGTTGCTGATTTAAGTAATAATAGAAACCAGAACTCGGTACTTTGATACCAAGAATACCATATGCTTCTCCTAAGTTTTTCATCTTGATCTTAGAAGAAAAAAATCTCTTAGTATCATTAATAACATGTAGATTAGACCTCATTATCAGCATATCATTAACATATAGACATAAGATCACCATAGAATTGTTAAAACTCTTAGAATAGACACAGGTATCTGATTCGCTAGCCTTAAAACAATAATCTGAGATAGTAGAGTTAAATTTCTCAAACCATTGTTTTGGGGATTTTTTTAGTCCATATAGAGACTTTTTAAATTTACATACCTTGTGTGCAGTTCCTGGTTGAATGTAACCAGTGGGTTGTCTCATGTAGATTTCCTCATTTAGATCTCCATTTAAGAAAGCCGTCTTCACATCCATTTGACGAAATGAGATTTTATAGATAAATGCAAGAGCAAATAATACTCTAATAGTAGAGATCTTAGTCACTGGTGTAAGTATCAAAAAAATCCAACCCTGACTTTTGAGAGAAACCTTGAGTAACAAGTCAAGCCTTATGCCTTTTAACATATGAATTTTGTCTAAGCTTCCTTTTGAATATCCTTTTTCATCCTATGACTCTGCATCCCTTAGGTAAGTCAACCAGATCTCAAGTGTGGTTTGAACAGATTAAGTCAATCTCACTATCACTGGCTTCCTTCTAGAAACTGGCTTCTACTGAGTTCATAGCTTCTTCATAGGAACATGGTTCTACTTCAGTCAGTAAAACATCATTAGAAGCATTAGTTATAAGTTCAAAAGTTTCCTTAGTGAGGAAAGAAGTGATAAAGTCATCTCCATAATCATTGTGCACTCTTTGTCTCTTGCTCCTTCTTGGTTCTTTACCACCTTCGGGTAAGTTTCCTAGATTGTTATCAGTAGGTGATGCATCCTTATTGTCTGATGATATGTGCCTGTCACCTCGAGACTTGAGAGGAAATATATTTTTCAAGAACTCTGCATCCTTGTACTCACAGATTGACTATCATCCAGTCTAAGAAAACGGTAAGCAATAGAGTTTATAGCATAACCACTAAAACAACATCAAAGGTCTTTGGACCTAGAAGAGTTCTCTTAGGATCCATTAAACTTACTTTAGCTAAACACCCCCACACTTTCAAGTATTTTAGACTAAGAGGGAATCTCTCCAAAGCTCATAAAGAGTAGCAGTCAGCTTCTTATGAGATATTGTATTAAGAATGTGAGTTGCTGACAGACGAGCTCCCCCCCCCCCCCAAGATTTGGAGGTGCTCCAGAACTAATGAGAATTGCGTTTATCATGTTTTTAACGTTCTATTCTTTCTTTCAGATTGAGAAGAATAGGGAGCAGTAGTCTCATGGATGATACTTGCTTCCTCACATGTCTGTTTAAGAAGAGTTGAGATGTACTCACCACCTCTATCTGACCCGAGTCTCTCCTTCCTAGCTGATTCTCTACTTCTGCTTTGTAAGCCAAAAACTTCTATTTAGCTTCGTCCTTGATTCTGAGTAGATAGACCTTAGTGTACCTAGAAAAGTCATCAATAAATGTTATATAGTATCTTTTCCCAACCTTGCTTTCAATTGCTTTGAAGTCATCCAAATCAGAATGAATGAGTTCAAGAAGAGCAGAAGCCGAAAATACAACAAAAGGTGATGATTTCTTAGCAAATTTAGCTTCAATACATACTAGACATTTAAGAGTATCCATATGAGAATCCAGGCTAGACAACAGATTCATTCTCTTTATTAGTTTAATGGATCTTTGATTCACGTGACATAGTCTACCCAGCAAATATCATAAGACTCAGTCAAGTAAGCAGAAGCATTAGGTTTCTCATTAATAAAAGCATCCAAGACAAACAGTCCTCCAGCTAAGTAACCTTTCCCTACAAACACTCCATTCTTCATCAAGACTAACTTATCAACTTCTAACACCAGCTTGAGTCCAGCCTTAATCAAAAGAGCAGCAAAAATTAAATTCCTCCTAAGAAAGGGTACAAACAACACATCAGACAAAGATAGTATTTTTTCAGAAGTCAAGGATAAAAGTATCTTCCCCTTTTCCAGTATAGGGGAGTTGTTAGCATTCCCCATGTAGACGACTTCACCAGTGTTTGATTCTTCCGGAGTTGAGAAGAACTCCTTGGAAAAGCATAAGTGCCTACATGCACTGGAATCAACCACCCATTCAGACTTGCTTTCCAAGATGTTTGCCTCCAACACCACAACAACATGACCTTTTCTTCTTTTCCTGTTTCTTCTTCTCCTCTTTCCACCATATGATCTTGAGGTTTTGATGTAGAACTAGGGATCTTTCTGAAGTGGCATTGATATGCACGATGTCCAATATTTCCACATACATAGCATATGTTGACTTGAGAGGGATGTTGAACATGATAAGGCTTCCTGAATGAATTTCCTCCTTCTTTCCAGCTTGGCTTCTTGTAGTTGAAACTCTTAATGATCTTCTTTCCTTTTTCAGATTCCACCAGATTAGCTTTAGCAGAATGACGTTTATGAGCAAAGTGTATGTCCTTTTGTCAATTTTCTTCTTCAATTTTCATTTGCCAACCAGCTCCTCGAGAGATAAATCCTTCTTCTTGTGTTTGAGTTTCATCTTGTAGTCATCCTAAGATTCCCAAAGTTTCTCAATTAAATCCTTCTTAACACATCTTGATACCTTCTACCAGAATTTCAGATGTGCGGTTTTCATAGATGTGCCCTTGATCCATGATTGATTTCTCCTCTTGAAGATTGTACTTTAGCCAGTTCCCAACTGCATATTTCTTCTTTCCTGCATTATCATCTCCATATTTTCTACAGAGCAGTCCCCAGATTTCTTTGGCAGACGTCTTGCAAAAGAGAAGATAAAAAATTGGATTAGTCATGTGATTCAGCATGATTCTCCTTGCAATCTTGTTGTCCTCTTCATATTTGTCAGCTTTGTCTACTAGTTGTTGAGAGGTCTTGGTGCTGGAAGACTGCACTTCTTTGTCCTTGGTTGCTGGATCCTTCTCTGATGATGTTGGAGTAACAACCGTCACTAGAGCTTCATTATTGGGGGCTGATGGATCAGAGCGCAGAACATAATCCACCTTGAGCTGTTCTAGTGTGAGAGACATCCTCTGTGACCAACGTTTGTAGTTGGTGCCATCCCAGGATTCCAAACTTGTTCATGTTAGTAATGATTCTATGATTTAAACTCATGGTCTCACAAGAGAGAAAGAGATTAACTTTTGCTTCAAAATTGTTGGAAAACTAAGAGCCAGAAACACTAACAGAGAGATCAAATCCAACTGATACAAAATCAAAAAATTAAAAGAAACTGGAACAAGAAAACAAATAGAAATCAGACCAACTGCGATCGTGCTCGAAGCATCGTCTTCGAAGCAAAATTCCCCGAATTAAGATGTACCAATTGCAACTGGAAATAATCACAACAATCTCTTGATCTATGGTATTCAGATCGAAGAGTTGGAACTAATCTTAAGAAATAGAGATTCATAATTAAGAAGATGATGGAGTGAATGAAATTGATGATTTGCTTTAGGGATCATGCTGTTTATATAGCAGTAGAGTCCTCAACAAACCACAGAAATCGGCCTCTCTTCTCAAGATCATCATCATCTCAATAGATTGTCATTCGTGGGATCTACTTTTCCTGGAAATCAGCTCCTCTTCTTAATAGATTGAGAGATTGTTGTGATTATTTCCAGGAAATTGACTCGTTACTAGCCGTTAGGCTGAGTCAGCGAGTTGCAAAGAGGAAAAAAACACAGTGGAGTCGTTAAGTAGCTGCAATGTCGTGTTGGACATTCAGTGGATTGAATTTCCACCAACAAAGATTACCGACCCTCTCTTTGTTCCAAGAAAGGGAGATATCTCGAATTTTCATGAGTGAAGCCGGAGCAGGAAGTTGACTACCCTCTAAAGACCGATTCACAAGAGTGATATATTGCTCCTCTTCAAACAACATGGCTTCAAACCTGAAAGGTCGGAGTCGAGGAATTTCCGCCACCCCTATAGTGCGAACGAGTAGAGGATAATGATCTGAAATGGTTCGGGGCAGATGGAGAATCGAAGCCTCAGGAAAGGTGTGGCGTCAACTAATATCAGCCACTCCATGATCAGGGCGTCGTTGAAGAATGCCGAAATGGGAGTCATTTTGAAACCAAGTGAATTTAGGACCCTTGAATTCCAAATCCACGAGGCCACATGCATTAAGATTCGAGGTTAGCGATAGGTAACACCCCGACCAAGAGAAGAACCACCTCTTCGCTCCGTCGGCCCTGTAATTTTGTTGAAATCCCTAATCATCATCCATGTTATGTTAATAGAATCAGAGAACGAGCAGAGTTGACTCCAAAGCGCTTGTCGTCGACTCGGGATGGGGCTTGCATAAATAGCCGAAAGCACCCAGGACTCATGTCCAGCCATTTCGACAAGAATATGAACAACTTGAAGTGTAGATGGGAGGATTGTACATCTAAGAGAACCTTCACCCTAGAGAACCCAAATACCACCCCTTCGACTATCAACGTCAACTGTAAAGAATGCGGGAAGCCGAGAGTAGGGATCATTTCAGCTGCACGATCCTTTGTTTCTAATAAAATAGTCACATCCAATTTGTGGAGTCTCTTCAAATGAACAAGGTTTCTTTGTAATCTTCTGCTTCCAGCTCCCCGAACATTCCAACATAGAATCTTAAGTCCATTAAAAATCAAGTGGAATGTGAAACACACATCAACTCAATTCATATTCCTAACGACACCCTTCTTCGCATTCGTAAAAATACCTTATTTAAAGGTAGAACAAAATTTTATTCAAAAGGAGAACAAAACCCTACTCCATCTAATGGAAAATGAGCATCCTACATCATCTTTTAGTTTAGTGTACATGTAAAATATTTTGGTTTTTGTTTGTAATTTATCTTGAAACATGTTCGGCCCATTTACAGGTAGGCCTAGCTAGCAACAGATCATATGGGCATGGTTTCAAAGAGCATGGAGTTGATATGGTCCTTTAGGCTAAGAGTTGTTTCATTATCATGACCCTTGCCTTGATCATACCCATACATCAATGGGACCATTTTGGCAGAATTATGGGCGGCCCTGGTGAAAGCCGGCGGAAGCTTTATTGTCGGAGATAGACATTCGTCGTTGAATTGCTTCCACGTTTCTTCGATCATTTGTATAACATGTCCCCTTGCACTAAGCAATGACGACCCGTGATGCTCCTTCATATAGCAATCCACGTATGATCCATCATCACCACAGTGTTCCTCATTCTGTCAATGGAATATAATTAAAAATTTAGGAATAAAAAATAATATTCATCCTAAAACCCCACAAGAGAATGAATGGTTTAGTACTATGTACCGTAGATGATAGATCGTCGCATAGCCGGAGAATTTTGGCGATTGAAGAAATGACGGGAGGGTTATTGCCGTTAACGAGGTCAAGGTTTGTTGGTGTTAGGCCATCACCCAAAAGGAAGAAGAGGTGAAGTAGAACTAGTTGGACACCAGAACTCACAATTCCGTTTTGCAAGTAGTCTTCCGACTTTGGAAGCTCTCCTGATTTCAACCACTTGGCTTCCACTAGAAATGCTTTCAACAGTTTCGCCCACTTAATTGGCATAGAAACGTATACGTTCGTACGTACGTACTAATATCAGATAAGATAATTCTATTTATGTGTTCAATGAATTGGAAAGTCAATAGTAATAGTAAAGTAGTATGAAGTAGAGAGAGAACGTACTGCTTGTTGTAGGTAGTGTATTGGGTTATATCCTTTTCGTTCGTAGAGTTTGCATGCAAATTGATGAGTAACTTCATCAAGTGCCATAAAGCATTTCCTCATGTATTCGGGTAATTGCTCTGTCGCTGTGATGTCCCATCTACAAGCATGCACCCACGACTCATTCTCAATCAATTAAGTATATAATATTGGCAGTATAAAATCGTATTTTAGAGATCAATTTAGTATTATATAAAATTATGATGATTAACATTATTTCTTTAGACTAGGTTGTTTATTTTTTAAAATTGGGAGGAAATTTAGATTTTGTGGTTTTAAGAGATTTAGTTAAACTATCACGTTTGAATATAAAAATGAATTGTGACCCCAATTGATTTGAAAGGTGATTTCAAAATTATTTTACGGATTAGAGATTTGTCAAATCTCAACTAAATAATTTAAGTAAAAAATGACCAAATTACCTTGTTGAATTTAGGAGAATTGGATAACTTAGAGGTATATTAGTCATTTACAAAATTAAATATTTTTGTATTTCCAAAACTCTACTAAACAAATGAGGTATTTACAAAACCATTTGCATATTTAAAATCTTTTGCTATTTGAAACCATTTTCAATCAAATCACAAAATCAAATGAATCGTTAATCTCATGAGCTAATAGTAAATTACTGTAATGATGACCTGTCAACAGTTTGAGTGAAGAGAATGAGTTGATCCAGGGAGCCATAGACATCAAAAATATCGTCTATGAGGTAGACAAAGGAAATAGGTTTGGCGAGCTCCACTCTTTCTTCTGACAGCTTTGGATCCGTCAAGGTAGCCAACGGCCACATGTACCACTTCACTGGTTCATTCCTCGCAAACTCTAAATCTTCTGCCAACCCTAGCTCCTTCCACCACCTGCTTAATTATAATCATTTTAACGGAAGAATAATATATATATAGAAGACAGTAGTGCCTTAATTGTACATAGTTACTTGGAAACAAGGGTAACTTCTTGGCGGTGGATGGACTGATTAATGTTGAAGTCCAATTTCATAAGGTCCGTAAGTAGTGTTGTGTTGTTGTACCAGCAGCTGGTTGTGCCTTCCAAATTGTTGAGAAAGTTTTTAACGTGAAATCTGGGTAAGCTTCTATGACAAGGATGTCTGAAGGTGTAATTAATAATAAAATGATGGGTTGAAAATTGGAGCATCATCATCATGTTGGCACTAAATTCCCCAGCCTCATGCATAATGGCTTCACCTGTCGTGCCCCAGAATGATGCTTCGTATAGTTCCATCAATCCTCTCATGTTGTTATATTCACTAAACTTTTTTTCCTTCCCGTTTCGAAATTTCTCAAACACATCTGCACAACACAGGACAATATAGACAAATAACACTCAAAATCTCATCCAAATCTAAAAACAAACAGAGAATAATTATTTCCAAACAGTGTTGTCCATATATATATGTATACCTGATGAGATGGGAAAACCTTGTTGTCTTAACAATCGGAAGCGCAATGATGTATGGAAAAGATCATCATCGCTGCAGGAATTTGGGGTTGCCATACGAGAGTAGTGATGCTTCAAAACAGTGGATATTTCTTCATGGAAGTGGAGGTCCAGCCCCAAGCGTTGGAGGGCATCGATCATTAACAAGATATCAATGGAGTACTTGTCTTCTTCTTCCATTTGCTTGAATATAAGCCTTGCTTCCGCCAGTCTCTGACTATGCGTCTCCGTCATGCTGCTCATCTTATCCTGCAAAATCACCCACAAAGCCTTGATTTTAATTAGGCTAAATCCCCTTAGATGTCAAGAATCATTCGGAAAATATCTTTACGGCATTGTACTTTTTGTTAGAAGTTGGCGTCAAATGTTATTGAAACTTAATCCGAATTATCAAAAAATTTATTTTCTTGCCACATCGCACTACCGTTGGACGGAACGAGTCAGCTTTTTGCTTATGTGAAAAATAAATATAAAATAAAAAAATATAAGTTTAAATTTTATTTTTCTTCCATCTCCTCCTTCCATCTTCTGATTCTTTTCCATCCTTCTTCTATCTCCTCCTTCCACTCTCTGTCTGAATCTCTCCGACAGATTCGGCCCCTGCCGCTCCCACAAGGCCACACCTTCCTTCTTCCCCCACCGCCACGATTATTATTATTACCGTTCCCTTCTTCAACCTCCACTTCATCTCCCTCGGGCACCGTCACGATCAGTTCCCCATCCATGAAAGCAGCCCTGGCCAGCTCGGGTCGGGTCGAATCCGGAAGCCTGAACCTCCACATATCCAACTCCAAATCATCCAACGACGGCAATTCGAAGTACCCGTTGGGTCGAATCACGATTTTGGTAACCCCGGGATGGGTTTCGATAGTGTGCCTCCGCCACGAACCGGAAGCAATCAGTGCTTTCCTCCACCGGCACGTACGTCAGCATCGACCGGAACGGTAGTTCCCGCACTCGATTGAAGATTTGGGGCAGCCTTCTCAGCTTCTTGTTTCCGTCGCCGCCGGAGGAGGACAACTCTCCGCCACTGTCTCCTCTCTGATTGTTGACGCCACCGTGGTCTACATAGTACTGGATTTTGACGTTGTTCCTCCTTTTGGGCATTGGATGAAACTTCATGGTGGTGGTGGTTATTCCCTGGCTTATTGGGACACTACAATTGATGCCGTCTCCGGAGACGGATAAGGATAGGGCGGCGATAACCAAGAAACGGAGAAGAGAAACTTTCGCGATGCGAGACTGGGAAATCTGGGGGATGAGTCGTTAGAAGAAGATTTCTGATTTGCAAAGGGGGGATCGAGTTAGCGTACATAAAATTGGGGATGAAAAAAAATGAATGTTTACTTCTGTGGCTTCCTTTATGGCTATGGCGATTGTGTGGTGGGAAAACCTGCCGGAGAAGGAGAGATGGAGGGATCGGAAATCAAGCGGAAGGAGGTTGTGGTGGTTGTTTTGTCTATGTGGGTTTTGGAGAAGAAGATGAAGAAGAAGGAAGAGGTGGAGGAAGAGAGATAGTGGAGAGGGGTTTACCGTTGGCTCAATCATCTCTTCGTGTTTTGCACTGAAGAAGAAAGGGAGAATCAGAACTCCACGGATTGGGAAGGAGATTGCGATTCAGCACTTAAACATATTTTTCATTTTTATTTATTTTTCACGTTTTGCTGACTTATCCAACTTCGATAAGTCGATTTGACACTTTGGTCAGCAAAAAATAATTTTTTGACCATTGAAACTAAGTTTCAATAATATTTAGAGATTTAGCCTTTTAATTATTAGATTTTTTGACAACAGTGAGTCGATCTCTGAGCGGCAAATTAGTTTGAGGGGATATCCCATTTAATTTATCGGCATATAGACGAGTGTTCTGCATCTTCCGTACAACTATTACACCAGTTGAGTACAAATATGGCAAAGAATAAGTTCGGAGAAACATAATAACATCAAACTGCCCAATTTCCTCATGTAATTTTTTACTTAGATAATTTCCGACCATAAAAAGAAATATAAAAAATAAAAACATTTTAAACATTAATTCAGATAATTGAAATTCGCCTTTACATAATTTGATAGATATATACCAATTTTTCTTGTGGCTATAAATATATAAACAGTTAATAACATCATTTTATTTTTAATTTCAGTTAATTAAATCTAGCGACTGACATTGAATATTTAAAACAGTTTCTTTCTGTAAACTAAAGTATTATAATTTATCCCATCTACATCGTAAAGAGATGCTGTTTTTTTTACAAATCAGATGATTTTCATTCATAGAGCAAATAATTTGGGATTTACAACTAGCACAACTAGGAGGCACTTCCTATAAGACAACAAGGGAGAAGTATATAACTGAAACTAGTTAGAGTATTGCATCCTCAATCTCTACGATCGTGATGAGCTCTCGACTCGACGCATAAATTAAAGTGAACTCTACCCCCTACACAATGGAACACATAAGAAACTACTAAAGTTTGCAACAAAACTAGCAACTAAGAGACCGTAAGGGCTACTCCTTGAAATAGAAAAGCTAATGGAAGGGGGGACGGGGTAGCTGGCCATTCTTTCACCAAGATGGATAGGTCGGTAATCTATCCAAGCTTAGCTCATTACATGGATGAGCGAGTCGCTTCACGCCGACTCGCCTGTTCATTTAGCCCCTGGGTGATTGTCTTCTTTGGATATTTCGATGCTCTTGTACTGTCTCCATCACCCTCTTGGTCATCTTCTAATAGTCTTCCATTGGCACTACGTTTGCGAGCACCACTAGCTTCATGCATCATCGTGTCATCCCCATTGCAACGTAAGCCCATTGACCTGTATGTTTTGAGCGTCGGTCGAGTCGCTGTTTTCCCTTTATCCCTACAGTAAGGATACCAGTGGAGGTGTAGGTCAGTGTATCGTCCTTCTATTTGCAAGGTTGCCTTTGTATCTCCTCCTCTATCCCTGATTCACTGAGCCATTTAGCTGTGACTCGATCTTGCTCTGATTCCTCTTTGACCCGTAAGAAATCTCTCGATTTCCGAAAAATTTTATCAGCCGGAATTGTAAATATCAAATCATAGAACTTCTCTGTATATCCTTCAATCCCGCAGATGTAACAGAACGTTTGAAGACATTCATATTTAAATTTTCACGACACACTAGAAGCTTCATGTAGACCGACCTTTTTAGCTCTTCGAAGAGGTACACGAATATCAAAGTTTACTCGAATTCGCATATATGCTTTAGCTGCAGAATTCTTGTGCCGATTCTGGTCGTACTCTTGGAACTGTCTAGCGAAGCTGCCTAGAGATTTGGCTACCTCCGCCAAGAAATAACCCCGCGAAAGATCATGGATCTGTAAACCAGAAAGGGACATGATACAACTCCACTTTTTTGGGTCCTCACCAGTAACGAGCTCATGTAGAATCATTAGGCTTCCATGATAGTGCCATGGACCTTCGTTCAGGATTCTTCGTATATCCATCACGTGTCGAAATCGGAACAAGTATCGGCCCCTTTTAGATCCTCCATTACCATCATTTGACCAGCCTTCCAACTGATAGCCATGGTGCATCTCATAGCCTGGAAGTTTATCGGTTTGACACCAAGGAATGATCCGACCAAGCACATAGGATAAGCGTGCAACGACGGTTGCGGTGTGAACTTCGTCAGCGGGGAGTCTTCATCGTCGCTCTCTGATAATGTCAATCGCTGGACTTGGACAACAATCAACTTGTCAACGGTCATCTCCACCGATTCCATAGGGACCATCGCTGAGGATGGTGACTGGAGCAGCGCTGATGACGGAGTCGGGGTAGCCGTCTTAGCCCCAGATCACTGTTGTCGTAGAACAGTTAGCCTCATCGCTGCTCGGCTGCTTAGTGTCGCCGACATCAGTCTTCCTCCCCTCGGTCATCGCGCCGAGCTCCCCTACTCCTACCTTCGATCCAGCTTGCTTCGACATGTTGATTCCATGATGAATCTCACAAGGAAACGAAGACCGGATGGAATCAGTAGCGAGATCTCAAAGGAGACGAAAACCTAGCTAGGGAGAGAGAACGGCCGCAAAATTCGAAGAAAAAAAATTCTGAGAAAATTTTTTTGTTTTGTTTTTTTACTTAAAAAGATGTTGTTAATAATACATCTAAAGAATTATTTAGTAAAATCTAATTGTGTTTACACTATTACATTAAAACTTTTAATAATTAACTCATTCAACAATTTCTAACGCCTTTCTAACCACATACATTCCAACATCTTTTTAAGGGTTACAACAGGAAATATGTCATGGAAAATTTGAAGTATATTTTAAGTGTTAGAAAACTATAAGAAAATAGTATAATAAACATGAGAGACTATCAAATGGTCATAAAAAGTACATTGGACTAGTATAAAGATTCTAATGATTTTTGAATTGTTATTTTAATTAAAGAGTGGTGTTTCTAAAAGTCAACGAGATAGTTCACAAAGGAATCTCAACTGCAAAATAGTATCTTCAAAAAGTGAACGCGATAACCCACAAAGAGATGTCCAAACAAACAAAACACGCAAAGTATGTATATTTTCATTAAAATGATTAGTGGTAATGAAATAAAAAAGACAAAAGGGTAAAAGGGAGAGGATGTAAAAATGGTAAAAGGGTGAAATAAAGAGGAGGTGCATTGTAACCATGGTTGTGTAAAACCAAATTTTTGTGATGTAATAGGAAGATAGTAACCTCTTTTTATTATTGGATATTAAATAATTAAATACATAAGGATATGTACTGTTTATTATTGTTCTTTATAAATATAATGCGAAATTTACTATTCAAAATATTATATACAACGAGTATTATTTGAATTTGAAATTTTAATTGATGAGTAATGGATATCAACTATCCTAACCCGAACTTAACGGTTGTCAAGTCTACCTCAATTTTAATTTTCTCTCTAGATCTCTTTATACAATTTTTCGGGTATGGATACAGTATGGCATTACTACCCGAAAGGTCATATACGACGGGCATTACTCGAACCCGAAACTAAAATTGGTTGATAACAGATATCAACTATCTGAACTAACATGTATGGATATGGTATGACATTTACTATCCGAAATGTTATATACATCGGGTACTATCCAAACCCGAAACTAAATGGATGTGTAACGAATATCAACTATGTAAACCTGAACCCGACCGTTGTCAAGCCTACCTCAATTTTAATTGGCCTATGGATCTATTTATACAAATTTTTTAAAATAATTTTCCAACAAGTGTTGCTTACTTTAACATTAAAGAAATTAAACATCTATGTAAATATTACAATTATATTCTTTTACATTATATTTGTTACATTCATATATTTACATTAATATGCTACATAATTACTTTTTATTACTTTATCTCGTGATGCGGAATACCATACCAACTTTAATTTCAAAATTCTGCTACATAATTGGATATTTTTTGTGCGCAGAAATTGGAGTTGATTCCGCAGTATATTCCTCACATCATACCATAGTCCGAGAAAAATGAATATGTATATTCATATCAGTTGACAACAACATATCCACAAGAGTACAGGAAACATTAAACTATATATATGAAAGCAGAGTAACAGAGTAGACAACAACAACAATAACAATATTGCATGAAAAACAAACAACAACGATAACAATAGAAAGAAACAGAACAGAACAGTACATAAGTGCTTTCATTAGAGTAAATTAAAAGAGATGGACAGGACACGTAGAGGAGAGTTACTTAATTTCGAAGTTAGGGAAACGATAGCCTTACAGTAATGTGGGGAGTAGTAATCGACTGGTTCAGCGACATGTATCCTTTGAGATCAGTACGTAGTAATCGACTGCAGCGTATTACGACTAAGTTTACCTGAATAACGACTGTGTTAACTTAGGAAACAAAGTGGAGGTGATGGATCTCCCATTTATAATATGTCTTCTTCCTTCCTTCTAAGGACGAGGAATCAACACGTAGTGTGCGTGTACTCTTATTTCTCCATCTTTCAAGATAAGATATTTGGGCTAGGGTGTGTGGGACAATTTTATACATTAAAAAATAATGTTGAACTCTTAAACATTAAATTTCAACTCTCAAATATTAGATCATAAAATCATATTTTTAATTATACTTCAAACTCTAACTTTTGATCATAAATCTAAATTAATCGATTATATATACCAGAGTTTTTTCCTATTATATTCAAAAGTTAAAAATTCTTATAAGATAACCTCAAATTAAACACCTAATTAATAGTTTAGGCAGGGGAGCTCCAGCTGGTCGCATTGTGAGTTACGGATACGACTGTATCGTCTGTGAGCAACGTAACCATCACTATATATGAGAGCCACAGTTGCAATAATGGATTCAGGCCATCAGATTCCATGGTGCCGTGCGTACTATTTAACAAACAGCCAAATATTGGGTTGTTATAGGGAAATAGAATGATGACCCCCATCACCCAAATATACCGGTCCTAGATAGATAGATAGATAGATCAATGACAATACATATGCATGTCGCCTATTCATTCTGGTTTAGCCGATAATTTCCAATCTATAACTATTAGGTAGTGTCGAACGTGGAGTGTCTTGTACATATACAGCGGAATCAGGATTTAATTCGAATGGAGTGTTTGATCTTAAATCAGAACGGCTATATATAGATATATATGATGTATGATTTTTCCTCAATCTAAGAGCCATCCATGTGGTACATTACCTCATGTTGAGTTATGAAGCCATTTTGAATGTATCAGATGTTGGGTTATGAAGCCTAATAAACGGAGGCTTATGGCCTTGGCCTAGTTAGTTTGCTTAATTAGAAAAGAATTAGGATTAATTTTGTCTATTTTGTGTAGGATTAGGATTAATCTTGTCTATTCCATATACGATTAGGATTAATCTTGTACCTTCTTATAAATAACCTAATTCTGTCATTATAATTTGTATCACAACAAAAGTAGTCGATATCTTGGTTTGGCAGCGCCCTAGACGTACTCTTCTCGCGAAGGGGAACTGGGTTAATAAATTTCGGTGTTTTGTATTCTTAGTTTTTTTCCGGTTCGTGATTGCGTTTCATTCTCTACAACTGATATCATACCTCCGGTTCGGATTGGGGATCAGACGAAACTTACGATGGACGGAAAATTACCGGTGGAGAAATTCAATGGAGTCAATTTCAAGTTCTGGAAGATGCAGATCGAGGATTACTTGTACGGTATAGAACTTCACTAACTATTAGGAGGAATGAAACTGGAGGACACGACGGACGAAGATTGGAAGCTTATAGACAGGAAAGGGACGAGAGTGGTGCGATTATCGTAGGAAGATCGCGTTATAAACGCAAAAGGTGATATCGATGAAGTAGATGTTGGATCTGTTATATGGGATTTAAGAGAAGTTGCCTATATCAAATAAAGTTCATCCGATGTGACGGCTGTTTAATCTGCAGATGGGAGAAGACACGGATGTTGGTGATCACTTGGATGAGTTCTCTGTTGCAATATCGAAGTTGAGTTCTGACGATATCAATTTTGACGATGAAGTCAAAGATGGAGTACAACTGTTACAGCTGTTAGTGCTTCAGCAGGTAAAGTGAAGTTGAAAATGATGAAGTCAAAGATTTGATTTCGAGTGAATCAATTTGGAGGAAGGACATTTCAGGCTCAAGTTCAGGTTCAGCTTTAAAGACGGATGCACTACAAGGAAAATAGTTTCTAGCAGCGGAATTTTAACAGGGGTTTATAAATCCTTGTTAATCGGTAGCTGATTGACAGCAGAAAAGAATCACAACTAAAACCTTAGCGTTTAACAGGGTTTTAAAACCCCTCTTAAATTGGAGTTGGTTAACGACATACTATAACCGCCGTTAAACATAAGTTAGTTGGAAGGGTTTTAAAACCGTTGTTAAACTTTGACTACACGGTGCGTTTCAATTAGTTTGGTCGTTTAACAATAGTTTAGGCCAGAACCGCTGCTAAACGGATAGTATAAAATCGTGTGCACTTACTCTTCTTCCTCACTTCACGATTTTGTAGAAACTGATTTAAAAACAGTCAGCAGCAGCAGCCAGTGGTAGTCCCTCATCGCCGGCTTCATCTCGGCCGTCTTTGGCGACCGTGGGTGAATTACCTCCCACTTTTTTTATTCGGTCTATATGTGAGATAGATAGACTCAAATTAGGATTTGAGTTTTAGTTATTGCTTTTTTTGGGATAATGCATAGGTCTTGATCGTCATTGATTCACAGTTGCTTAGAGAAGATTAGACTCACATCCTATACTTATTTGCTTGTTCAATTGGTAAGTATATTCATTAAATTGTAAAATTGTCCATTTGGGGGAATTTGTAATGTTAGGGTTTTGATCCTAATTTATTGAAATTGACTGATGGACGATTAATGTGAAGCCTTTTGAAGTTTGATTTCAGTTTAAATTTGAAAAATGATGCCTTGTCATTTTTGCATAGAAAGGAATATCGACGTACATTAGACATTTAGTTGATGCTCTTAGCTTGTTCTCTTATCACATGATTTCTCATTTGGTGCAAACATGGTTTGTTTAATTTATAGTCGAGGGAAGACGTAAAAAGATTTGGGATAACACGTGCGATAAGGAGGGTATAAAGGAGGACAACTATAAGTCGATTCAAAAAAATGTCAATCTGAGTCAATGGGAGAATTTCATCAACTATAGGATGGGAAAGGAAATTCAGGTACGAGTCTGTGTATTTTTTGTTTTAGATTGTTTTAGTTTTAATCTCGAGTTAGTTTTTAGCTTGTTAAATGTTTTTTTTTTGTTTTTAGACTTCTTCATCCAAGAACACTGAGAATCAAGGAAAGCAAAAAATTTACCACACCTTTGGGTCCAAGAGTTTCATGGCAAAGTCAAAAGAGATGGTAATCAATTTTTACCTACCCTGAGTTTTAGTATCGTGATATTTCTTTATTAGGGTTGTTATATTAAAGTTAAGAAAAAAAACATGAGAAGGAGTTGAAAAGAGAGCATACTAGGGGAGAGTTGTATCGAGAAACTCATAAGAGGAAAGGACTCGGATACTAATAGCATGACTATTGGTAGTCGTTTCGACCCCACCTTGAATAGTTTTTGTTCCAGTTTTACTATAACGTTCTAAAAAATTTGTGGCAAGCAAATTAAAAATATGTCGCAGGCAATGCTGTTACAAAGCTAGAAAAGCATGCAACATTTATTGCGCCACAACGCTAGCTTTGTCTGCACGTCACAGGGCGTTGTCGCATGCACCATGTGTGACTAAGCTTGTCGCAGGCTGAGTGCGACAAAGCCCGTGCGAGGAGCTTATCGCGTGCCTCCCTATGAGAAAGCGCCTGCGATAAGCTTGTCGCACGTGTGTCTGTGACGAAACGCCTGCGAAGAGCTTGTCGCACGCGCGTCTGCGACAAAACTACTGCACCATTTTTGACACGCGTCTAATGTCGATTGACTCTAATCCTACAGCTCTATTGTCCCGAACTTACAGTTCGTAGGCATTTTCAGTTATGAAGTTTATTGATTTCGTGCAATCGAAATAAACTGGAAATAGAACTATTCTGAATTATTATTATTATAACACCATATGTCCAACAATAAGAGAACGAACAAAGTATTTTAACAACACTAAAACAAAACAACAAGTGTATCATATCATACATCAACAACACAAAGTACTACAACATTCATAAGGCTAATCTATGCTACAACTACTACAACATTTTCACGGAGGAGTATCATCTTGACGAGGTATGTCCGGGGTGGGAATCTGCACATAAAAAATAAGAGAAATTAGATGTCTTAAACATAGTTTCAAAAGCAATCAAATAGTAAATAGTACTCACACTGTTTAACATTCGAACAAGGTCACCAAAACCATCACCTTCTTCCAATGAGGAAATTTAGCCATTGGGTTGACTTCGTTGTTGTGTGGTTATACAATTGTGGTGGATTCAGATTGAATGGAGTACCTGGAATAGTGCCGGAAGTAGAAGAAGAATAACAAGAGGCTGTAGGAGACAGGGTCAGAACTAACGATGGCTGGCCAACAGTTAGATTAGACAAAACAAAGGAAGAAGAAGTACCAAACTACTGGCTCATCATGGAGTACATCGTCAACACCTATTGAGTGATCAACCCCAACTGCTGTGACATTCTCTCAAATCTTCTCGAGATGGTGGAGAAGGTTGAGTAGCAGCATTCGAAGAGAAAATACCATACATAGAGGCAGAAGGAGCTGATGAGGATGACGAACAAGCGCCAGCCCCACCAAATAACTTAAAAACAAAACAAACAACACTTCAATTCAGCAACTAATAAAGGTCTAATTCAACTAACCTATCAAGATAAAAATAAGTATTGATGTTGTATATTACAATCGAAGGAGTGAACCCCAAACCCATCATCCCAACATGCCCTTGATGCTTAGGCTTATTGAGTGCTTGAGCCAACGAATCATTAGGTCCAACCTCAGTGGGAGCGCCATCACGCTCTAGCTGCAGTATGGACTCCTACAAATCATAATAAAAACAATTATTTACACTAGCTATATCTCCTATTCTCGAGCTATATATTCTCAAAACTAGTTATATTACCGCCATAAGTCTTGCATGCTCTGACTTGTAGCTTCCATTCGGCCACTAAAAGAACTTGATGAACATCTGCCCTCTCAAAGGTGGCTTACCCGTCTTTACAATTGTTTCTTCAATGTATCGATCCCAATGCCTTCGTCCTCCTCTATAATTTTCCAATTGGAGTGCTTGATTTTCCTTGTTTCTATCAACTAACCTCTATAAAATAAAAGCTAGTCAAATCAGTATTTCTAAAGACAATATATAACTACAATTTAGTGCATATTTGTTTAATACTTGGAACCCCTCGCCGTATACTCGCTCCAAGTATGTTACCCAATCAACCATTGGACAACCCCTCAGAGGAATATTCATAATCCACAAGGGTGAGAGGTCATTCATTTCTGCATGCCTCAACTTCTCCCTCCAAATCCTGAGCCTTGACTTCCCCCAAAGTCGACCAACATTATTGTCCCAATACTTTCGAGCTTCAACCATCTCATTAAGCTCGATATGGAAACTGGTCTGTAACAATAATACAACATTAGACAGTATCATGTGGAATAACATTTGTAACTTATGACAACACACACTACTTACCAACACAAACTGCTCCCAAGCTCGGGTATTCACCTTTGGCGACATCCTCTTCCAATCGATTGGAGAGATCGGATAATAGGCATAATTCCTGGAACACTCGCCTATATACGATCCCATAAAGGAGTGAAGATCACCGACAAGTCTAACACCTTGATTCTTCATCTGGGTCTCTAAATCCTGATCATCCTAATCCTCTAAGTGCTCTTCCTCATTATGATCAGCCATGTCTTAAAAGAAGCCAACATCCACAAATGAGGCAAATATGATAGCATTGATAAATATAGAAGAAACCAACATGAACTTCAACTCTCGTTTGATGTGTTGTATTTTGTACACACCTTTTCTCGTTATAAACTATATTTTTTGTATCGAAATTTATTGAAATTAGGATTTTTTAGTACATGTTTGGTTCTCTTGCCCCCCGGGCCGTGTTACGGTGTTTGGTATGTTTTTGGTACATTTCAGGTGTCATATGACGTTTAGAGATGAACCAAGACATGTTGGCGAGGTCGGAACAACTAAAAACGTTCAATTTGGGAAGAAAACACCACTATTTAGTATTTTGAGCATAACTCATCGCTCGGAAGTCCAATTGACGCAAGGTCAGCGGGGTTGGAAAGATAATTCGACTGTCTACAACTTTTATGTTGACGCTATGTCAAATTCCCTATAGGTAATGAACCCGGAGTATTCCAAAAGGAACACGCTGTCTCCGTCCTATGGAATTACTCGAGAAATTTACACGGGCGGAATACAGCCGGGAACACGGCGTGTCCCACCCCCATACGGGTTTTCCAGTCCTTTTCCTTCTCCAACTTGGCCCAGAAGCATATAAATATTCCCGAGACCCCCTATGTACGGGACATTCCAGACATATTTTCGAGTTCTTAGAGAGAGAAAGAGTTCCAGAGAACGATTGAAGCTAGAGAACATCAATGTTTGGAGAAAGATCGAAGATCGGCGACAGGATTGAGAATTGTCGACGGAATATATTTTGTTTCCGGGTTATTCTCCTTCCTTCTTCCCTTCTTGATTCCTGAACCATGAGTAGCTAAAATTTTCGTGTTGTTCAGATGAGATGAAGCTTAAGTCAAGCTTTTGTATGGATGATGGGGTTTTAACCCCTTTATTTGTTATCGAGGTTATTTAGACTTATGATGCGTTCTTCCTAAAACCAAAATTGTGATTCAATTTCGTCTGGCCGTATTGATTGAATCATCGACATTGATTTGTGGGTCCGAGAGGAACATATAGTGATAGGTCGATTAGGAGGACCCCTAGATTATTCGTTAGCTCGAGAGAGGAACGAATCGTTTAGGCGTTTTGCACCATTTATCGTTGTGGCATTTCATCGAATACCTTTAGTGCATTTTATTTAGTTGTAGATTAGCTCGAGAGAGGAGTCTACGGATGAGCACTTAGAGGCACGAGAGCGATCTAAGACTACCATAGGAAATTTCCAAGCCATTATAACCTGAACTATTGAGATAACTTGTCGTTCATCCATGCATTGCTAGCTTTAGTGGATTCGATTCCGAGAAACCTTCATTCCATATTTGAAACTCAATCTCTTGCATTTGTTTTCCTTTGATTTTTACTTCTTGAATATAATTAGTTACTAAAAACATTCACAACAACAATCATAAACTATTACTTGGTCTAGTTAGTTAATCGATTTGAGTAATAGAAGTAAAAAGACCCTAGGGAAATTTACGATCCCATTAGAGAAATCTAGTGGTTATTTGATAGCAGGTGAAAGTCCCGTCATCAAATTGGCGCCGTTGCCGGGGAATTTTTCTAATTGCGGGAAAATTTTGATTGTTAGTTATTTCTTCATTCATCTTATCATTACTTCTCCTCCCACATTTCCATATTACATGGTTTTGTTGTTTCTTGTGGCTAGCTACAAAGGGGACAACTTCATACGCTCACCTTGGACCAAAGTCTCGCAAGAAGCTAGTGTTAGAGTTTCCTTTCGACCATCCTCCAACTGTTGCAAGCGAAGAGAAGGAAAAAGAGGAAGTCGAGATGGAGGTGGTAAACAACAATGAGGATGGGGATAATAACAATGACAACCACAACAACAACAACAACAACGATAACCACCACAATAACCATAAAAACAACAACCATAATCACGAGGACAGGAACCATGTCAACTACAATAATGCACAGTTTCTTCTAATTCCTCTCGAACGAGCTGCCTCGATCATCAATCTCCAACTAGGCGAGATCAAGCTTATCAAACTCCAGTGCCCCTAATTAATCTCATTCAATAAAGGGCATTTTGTTGGAGGACCGGATGAAGACCCAAATGCTCATCTCAAGGATTTCGTTCGTCTAGCTTAGACGAATAACGTAAGAGGAGTGCATATCGACGACCTCAAACTCAGTCTATTCCCCTTTTCTCTAAAAGGGGAAGCACTTGAGTGGTTGGATGGCATCAAGCAGGGCACTTTACTACTTAGGATGGCTTGGCTACTGACTTTCTAGAGGAATTCTTCTCTCTGTCTAGAACAGAAGCATTGAAGCTAGAATTGCTCAGTTCAAAAGTCCTTCTAATGAGACTTTTTATGATGCTTGGCACAGGTTCCAGAGTCTCCTCTGTTCCTGCCCTAACCCTGACTTGGATGTGCACACCAAGTTTAAGACCTTCATCAGGGACTTGGACTATCACAAACAAAAGGACTTCAGTATGTCTATTCCAGGATATCTTCTAGATCTGACACCAACTTAGGCCCTTGAAGCTTACAGAGCCTATGCTCAGAAGACGAGGACCCTTATTCTTACAAATCTAGTTCACATTTAGCTGAATGTTCCTGGGAATCAAGTTCAACAAATGAGGTCTAAATCAGTGGTAGGTGAAGAAATCTCGTCTACTATTGAGTTTCAACAAGCTCAATTGCTTGATGAGTTGCAATTGCTAACTAAGAAGATGGAAGGTTTAGAGCTAGCTCAGAAAAGCAACCAGTGGACCAACAAGCCTGCAAATGCAGCTCCAGCTTGTGTGTATGCTTGCAGAGGATGTGGAGGAACTAATCATGATATCTCAATCTGTATGACAGATTGTGAGCTAGGAGTGCATCAAGAGCAGGTTGATTATATGGGTGGGAAGAACCCGAATAATTATAAGCTAAGAGGACAGCAAGGACAGAATAACTATAGAGCTCAAGGTAATTACCAACAGCAAAATCAGCAGGGGTATGTTAATGAGAGCTATGGTGAAAAGGAAAAAATCACCTATTCATCTAACCAGGGACCCCCAGGTTTTCCACCTCAGCAATAACAGTCCTCCATGGACCTATTCTTGAGAAGTTTATAGAAATTCAAGCATAAAATCAAGATCATTTCAATCAAATAGATGCAACACTCAAGGCCTCAGAGAACAAACTTAATAACCTTGTCATAGACAAGAAAAATGGGATGCCAAGTACAACTATCCCAAATCCAAAACATGGGTAGTTCGCAGGAGCTGTGACACTACGGAATGGTAAGGAACTTCCCAACGGTCCGATGAAACCAGTAGCAGTGGAGACATATGAGAAGGTTATTCCTTTGAATCACAAACAGATCATCCCAGACTCACCTTATACGCCTAGAGTGCCATACTCCGCTGCATTGAACAGGTAGAAGATGAAAAAGGAGGATTTTGAGAAGTTCCTTGACATGATCAACAACCAGAGGTTGGGCATTCCACTATTAGAAGTTTTGCTCAAGATGCCCAATTATGCAAAATTTATGAAGGAGATCCTATCCAACAAGAGGAAATTATGAGATGCAACATCTGCTATAATGGTTAAGGAACTCAGAGTAGTGATTTTGAAAGAGAGAGTAGAAGACCAAGAACCTAAAGAGACACTCAACCCTCTACCAAAACATAGTCCACAAAAGATGATGGCTTAACAAAAGAAAGAAGTAGCATCAATGTCCTTCAACATAATGAGGACGACAGATCATGAGCCCATAGTGGTGAAGAAGAGCTCTGACCCAGGAAGTTTCACTTTACCTTGTTATATTGGTGATCGTCACATTGATAGTGCTTTAGCAGATTTCGATGCTAGTGTTAGTGTCATTCCTTACGCCTTATTCAAACGTTTTGACTTGCCTACTTTACGTCCCACTATGATGCATATTTAACTAGTTGATCAAACCACCAGTCATCCTAGGGGAATTGCTGAGAATGTCATTGTTCGAGTAGGAATGTGTAGATTTGAAGTAGATTCTATGGTAATAGACATTGTTGAGAACGCCCAACATCCTATCCTCCTTGGTCGGCCATTCCTACCTACTACTGATGTAACCATTAATGTGAGAATTGGACTACTAACCTTAAGGACAGAGGAAGATGAGATCATATTTGAGATGTCTAGCCCCGCCTCCAACAACTCATCACTAGCTAGGTCTCTTTTGAATGATCTTAATTTTGCTTCAGTTGGACTGTTATTACTAATCCTACTCCACCAGACATTGCTTTACAAGTGCAGGTACCAGCAGCTGATGAAGAACTCATGAAAGCAGTGGCGATGGTCCCAAAGAAGGGCATCAAAAAGAGGGAGGTACTACAACAAAAGGATGACTCTAGGACTTTCACTTTAGAAGTCAAAAAGGATGAATGATTCGAGCAGTTTGAAGTCACCAATGTCAGAAGTGATGGCATAGTGGAACTTCTTCATGCTGGAAAGAGAAAGTGGCTGCTTCGGAGTGGAGCAGATAACCTATATGTAAAAAGCAATGATACTAGCCTTAAAGAAATTCTGAGTTGGGTTTCCCCAACTTAATCATCCAAGTATCGTCTAGCTCAAAGGCGTAAAAGAAAGAGCAATTCTCGAGAGGCAACCCGAGCTTTGAGTCTTTCTCTTTTATTTATTTTTGCTAATGTCATGTGGTTGAAATATTGCGTCTATTTTCTTTTCATATACCTGTGGTTTGATGTAACAGATTGGCATTAGCCTATCATCTCTTGTTTCTTTTGTTTCTATGTGGCTGTAGAACTCTAATCTTATCCAGATGATGTCCCGATCTCATACACCGACTGACAAAAGTTTTAATCCTCGTCCAGACTCTACATGTGCTGAATATCGCGATCTCCAAGATACTACCATATTTTCTAGCGCCATCTCACTTGATTGTTTGGTCTATTGAGGAAAATATCCTGTTTAAGTGTGGGGTGAATTAGCGTGCTTCTTAATTGATGGGTACATAACTTGTGAGTAATATTGCTGAATTTCTTTCCTTACTTTTTGAAACCCCTGTTGAGTTTAGTTTCTGGATGTTAGTGAATGCATGTTTTGTGTTCTCATTCTATTTGTGGATGTCTTGGATGTAAGGATGTAATTTTTGAACCACATGTTGTGTTTTCAACATTAGTCTACTAGAGAGTCATATATATATGTTAAAAATGAATTATTACCTTCCACTGTTTTATTCTAAGTTGTCATAGAGTATATGTGTATCCACCCAACGAATTTCCTTAGGTTGTTATGAGGCATAAAACATGCGGGAGGAGTTCAAATAAGGCTGCTAAGTAAAAAATGTCATGGAGTTTTGGTTGCAATGAAACACGTAGGGAGGCCCTAGTGGTTTGCCGTCTTCCCTACCTTTATAAGGCTTGGGGCGTGGGCCGGAGACTGATTACTTCCGAGTCCGGCTGAAGTTGTGATTAATTCTCCCATTCCAAAAAAGTAGATATCTAAAAGAGTAATAAAGAAAGAAAAGCAAAGAAAGAAATGAAAAGCAACATTGAAATACTCAAGCTTTGTTTTTAGTAATCTGTAGAGTTAGATAGTCAAGTAAGCAACTCAAAATAAGAGGGAGGTGCTAGCATAACTTGAGTACTATTCAAAATTGAAGCACCTCCTCCCTCAGGACGAAGAGAAATCTCGGCCAGGATGAGTCGTTGATCGGGTACTTCCACTGGCCACTAGAAGATATACGTGTTTGGGGGATATGGATACACTCTGGTGGTTGGGTGTCAAATCATTTACACATATGCATGAGTCTATATTATACTAATTCAAGGTATTCAGCGTCCCATGCCTAATTGTGTGGTTTGTTGATTGACTTGCATTCTTGAACACCATGATAGAATTAAGGGCCTTAGCTTTATCTTCCGATCACAATATGTTGAGTTCATTATAGAGAGCGATTAGTAAATTTGCTTCAGGACAAGCAAGCATTTAATTGTGGGTGATTTGATGTGCTGTGTTTTTGACACACCTTTTCTCGCTATATACTATATTTTTGTGTGTCAAAATTTATTCAAATTACGATTTTGAGTACATGTTTGGTTCTCTTGCACCCGGGGGTCGTGTTATGGTGTTTGGTATGTTTTTGGTATATTTAAGGTATCATATAACGTTAAAAGATGAAGCAAGACATGACGGGGAGGCCGGAACAACTAAAAACGTTAGATATGGGAAGAAAACGTCACTATTTAGTATTTTCAGCAGAACTCATCGCTCGGAAGTCCAATTGATGCAAGGTCAGCGGGGTTACATAATTTGACTGTCTACAACTTTTATGTTGACGCTATGGTCAATTCCTTATAATTAATAAACATGGAGTGTTCCAAAAGGCACATAGTGTCTCCCTCCTCTGGAATTGCTCGAGAAATTTACAGGGGCGGAATACGGCGTATCCCACCCCAGACGGGTTTTCTAGTCCTTTTCTTTCTCCAACTTGGCCCAGAAGCTTATAAATACCCCCGGGACCCCCTATGGATGGGATATCTATCATGGTAGACATATTTTTGAGTTCTTACAGAGAGAAAGACTTCCAGAGATCGATTGAAGTGAGAGAACATCAACGTTTGGAGGAGCGAAGATCGGCGACATGATTGAGAATTGTCGACGAAACATGTTTTGTTTTCGGGCTATTCACCTTTCTTCTTCCTTTCTTGATTCCCGAACCATGAGTAGCTAAAATTTTCATGTTGTTCGGATGAGATGAAGCTTTAGTCAAGCTTTTGTATGGATGATGGGGTTTAAACCCCTTTATTTGTTATCGAGGTTATTCAGACTTATGATGCGTTCTTCCTAAAACCTAAATTCTGATTCAATTTCGTATGGTCGTCTTGATTGAATTATCGTTATTGATTTTGGGTTCGAGAGGCATATAGATTGATAGGTCGCTTAGGAAGAACCCTAGATTATTTGTTAGCTTTTTGCATTGTTTATTTTTGTGACATTTCATCGAACACCTTTAGTGCGTTTGTTTAGGTGTAGATTAGCTCGAGAGAGGAGTCTACGGTTAAGCGAAATAGCTCGAGAGAGGGATATAAGAGTACCATAAAAAATTTCCAAGCCATTTAATAATTGAGATAACTTGTCGTTCATCCATGCATTGCTAGCTTTAGTGGATTGGATTCTGAGAAACCATCATTCCATATTTGAAACTCAATGTCTTACATTTGTTTTCCTTTGATTTGAACTTCTAGAATATAATTGGTTACTAAAAACATTCACAAAAACAATCAAAAACTATCACTTAGTCTAGTTAGTTAATCGATTTGAGTAATAGAAGTAGAAAGACCCTAGGGAAATTAACAATCCCATTAGAGCAATCTAGTGGTTATTTGATAGCGGGTGAAAGTCCCGTCATCAAATTGATACCAATGCCGGGGATTTAGGGTGCATATACCTGAACTTATTCCTTTTCAGAATCAATTACACCACTCCCAACAATTTGCATGTCTGGAATGTTATCAGTTACAGGTACATATTATTGAGCTAGCGCTAAATAGTACTCATGAGATATAGCACCATCATCACCCATCTCATAGTTGTGTCTTCGCTTGCAATGCACTAGAATGCACCATTCTAGATCACATGTGTCATCAACATAATAACCATTTTTGCATTGCTCGCACTAATATATGGCTCATCCTCTATTATGGTGCCAAAGTCACACAAATGATTGAAGTTGACCACTTTTATTCCTAATGAATTTTTCCTTTCCGTGTTGGAGAAAACGCATCAGCCCACTTACACTTAAATAGTGTGATTGTTCGAGTGTAGTAATCTAGCTCTTCCATTTCTAATAACTTACCGTAAAACCAAATGTCATTGTGGATTGGACGGTTATCAGAAGCGCTTGAGACACTGTCAATGCCAAATTTAGCCGCCACACCACTATTTTGAGTCTTCAAAATTTGCTCACAATCGATCGTTCCAAAGCTATACCCATTTATATCATAAGTAGTGTGTCGTCTAGCACGCACTTGAGGCCCTCTTGCCAACATCATCAAATCATCACCATAGTTTTTTTATGGATCCAAAATCTGATGAAATGACAATGATCGCTTGGTCATTATAACATTGCTAAGAAACTAGCTCAATGTCTAATGTTAAGTAACTAGCTCATTGTTATGAAGCCAAGACTTGTACCTTGTTTTGGAACCAACTCAAAATCTTTTTGTGTACGGCTTTGTTAATAGCAGTCTTGCTGGCACGCCTTCCACCCATGGTTCTCCTAGTCGCTGCTTCATACTCTCTGCATATTAATAGTGATAAGGTGTGAACACTAAAAATATTAGACATACACGATGGCTATTGTGGCTTTTATATACCTCAAGTAAGGCTCAACTATTGGACAGTTCACAAGAACATATTGATGTGCTTGTATCCACTCCATATCTGATAGTTTAAAAGCTTCACCCTTCCTAAAAGGAGCTCCATTCCAAAATGGAATTGATGAATCTTCATCTATCTCGGGATCTGTAACTACACGCTTATCCCGATTGTATCTTGTCCCAACCCTTGAGATGTATTTTGTTACTATAGAAACTTTTCACCTTCCCCAAGAACATATACATATAAAGGTAATGTATGGTGAATACCCACAAGTCCTAGAAAACAATTGCTAAGAAAAGATGAAGATTTTTATTCTGGATATACCGCTTAATCGGATACATCCATTGGTATTGAACAGGTCTGCCAAGTCTAACTTAATCCACCAGATGGAGAACTAGATAGACCATTACTGTGAAGAATGACGGCGAGAAGATCATCTCCATATGACATAACGAGAGAACGAAACTCTCTTACAATTTATCGTGGGTTGAAATTTTGATAATTGGAGAACACAACTCCTTAAAATAAGACCCAAATTCAACCAACACCCTTGAGACCGATATAGGAAGCACATTCCTTATCGCTAGGGTCAACAAGTCATGCAGAAGCATATGATTGTTGTGACTTTTCAACCCAAGCATTCGACGATTTTTCAAGTCCACACACCTAGAGATATTACTAGCATATCTATTAGGAAATGACATCCCCTTCAATGATTCAAAACTATATCAATTTTCTTCTTATCCAATGTAAATGAAGCAACAAGATAAGTTTCATCATCTGGTAGTGGCCACAACTCTTTTCTTATCTTCATTGCTCTCAAGTCTTCTGTTGATGCTAAATGGTCTTCCTTTTGTGTTTGTCGTCCAGTAAGGTGAAAAAAATATTATCGCACACGTTCTTCTCAATGTACATCAAATCAAGATTATGACGTAGTAGATTAAACTCCCAATACGGAAGCTTGAAGAAAATGCTTTTTCTTCTTCCATTATGGTGCTGACCTTGCTGGTTTCTCTTGTGTCTTACCAAATGTTACATCCAACTCTGCCACTTGTCCTAAAATATCTATGCATGAAAATATCTTTGGTGGATCTTGTTTTTCCACTTTACCATTGAATTTGCTTTTTTGCAATCGAAACTTATGACCTCTCGAAAGAAACCTTCAACTTCCCATGAAACAGGTTTTTCATGAGGCAATCAGTTTCACCTTATCTGCGTCATAACTACAGGTTGGAAAAGAGCGTGCAGTATACGTATTCCATCGCGATAAGTTGCATAAACTAGGATAGTAACTTATAGTCCACATGAGGGATGCTCTTAATGTGACTGTCTCTTTCTTGACCTGCATCATACGCATCAACCCCGTTCCATAAAGCATTCAACTCTTTAATCAATGGTTGAAGGAATAAATCTAAGTTTTACCAAGCATCTTAGGTCCTGGAACTATACCAGACAACATCAAACCGGTTTCCTTCATACACAACCAAGGTGGAGTGTTATATGGAATTAGCAAAAACGGCCAAGTATATGACTTGTGCTCATAGTTCCAAACGGATTGAAACCATCAGTTGCTAGCCCAAGACGTACATTTCGGGACTCGTTAGCAATATCAGGATACTTCCTATCAAAACTTTTCCATGCTTCTGCATCTCGAGGATGTCTATCCATTCCATCTCCACTTCCTTCAGTTGCATGCCAAACCAGTTCTTCGGCATTTTGAGCCAGATATAACCTTTTCAGTCATGGAATTAAAAGAAAATATTAAAATATTTTCTCAGGTCGAGGCTTTGTCTTCTTAGCAGTATTGTTGTCGACATCCTTGTATCGCGATGCCCCACAAATTCTACACATATTTGCTTCACTTTCTTCCCCATTGTACAACAAACAATCATTCTGGCACACATCGATCTTCTTATATGTCGAACCAAGACTTTGAAGTGTTTTTTCGCCTCATAATTTGATGCTGGAAGTCTAGCCATAGTGAAAGCCTATCAAAGCAATTCTAGAATCTTAGACATTGCTTTGTTGCTTATCATGTGTAGATATTTGATGTAATCAAACACATCAAGAAGGCCAACTTAGTAAATTACTTGGGATAACCATCATACAAAGGGTTTTCACCATCCTTGAAAATGGAGAAGAAGTCATCGACTGGTTCTGGATTTGGTTGATCAGACATGGAAATATCCTCAAAGATCGGATATGTTTCTACTTCACCAATAGTTATAACTGCTTCAAGAGCCCGAACTCCAAACACATCATTCACCATATTCTACATCAAGTTTGGCTCAATAGGTGATGCTTGGTCAATCACTACATGAAATGGCCTCTTGCATGTTTACATATGCTTCAACAGTAACCGATGCATCCCCAAAATCCGTCGATAGCTCCCATGCCAATTCCATGTTCTGTAACTCGGAGGAAATGCCTTCGACCGTAAGTGTAGCTCCAACTCAGCGCGTGGTCGCCACTTTTTGAATTTATATTTTGGACAAGGACAGAGAATATTTACTCCATCCGGAGCATTGGATACTGCAAAGTCTAGAAATTTATTGACACCAACATGATACTCGATAATATGATGCAACTTTAGCATCCATGACTTGTCCATCTAATTATAACGATTAAGTTATATACCTAAATGATAAAAAGTCTTACTTTAAGCACATATAATTAAATATTATTCATCTATCCTAATATATAAAATTATATATGTGTATGATAATAAAACATTGCAAAGTACAATCAAGTTCTTTATTAAATTCATTAGCACAACTTGATTGTCTAATTAAATCAAATAATTTGATAAGTAATCTATCAACGACATCATATATATTTCAATAATTATATGCACATTGATAACTATCAATGACTTCAAATCCATAATCTATATTCATTTGACACAATTCATCAAATTCATTAAGATAATTCATCAAATTCAATACAACTAACATGTTTAGATATAAAATAGTACCTACCTCAAGGATGTAGAATGAGATAATTTCTTGGAGCTCAAACGAGATTGACGGATCGAAAACAGACTGGACTTGATGCTCTAAATAGAAGAAGGTTGAAAAAATGAAAACAAATGAAAAATACCAATCTAAAGAATGGGATATCGTTTGCCTATATCTGCTGGAAAGGATAAAACAATACCAATAAAATACTAACCAAAAAAGGAGAGGCAGATTTTTCGAAATCAAGGCAGCTGGGTTCGACCATTGGGTTCGAAAATCAAACTTCATCGTCAATATCACTTGCTCCAAAAATAGCTCACCTTTCACAATAAAACAATCCAAAAGAATATAAATATTTATCAAAACTGAAATTGAGCAAAATATAAGTTCTTACACTTACCAAATCGAGCTCGTATGGTTTGTCATAGTGGTAGCAAAAGGAACAATGACGATTCCGATGCAAAATTGGTGGCTGCAGCAACGGCCGGAGACAAGAACGAAGAACGTTGAGAGGAATTTGGGAGAGATTTTTCGGAGAAAGAGTGTGGAATGAGGAGGGAGGGGCAGTTGAAGGGTAGTCATTCAATAGCTTGGTTGCGGGCAGGAGGGTTTGTCCCATGCTTAGCTTTGTCGTGGACTACCCGCGACAAAATTTGAATATGTTTGCTGGCGTGAAAAGTTTGTCGCGAGCAGTGGGCCTTGTCGTGGGCACCCACGACTGGCTTTGTTGGGGTCCCCGTCGCTTGCCACAAACTTAGACTTGCCTGTGACAAACCCTGTCGCATGACATGTTACCTGCAACCAATGGCTTGCGATAAATTATCAATTTTTTGTAGTGTTTCGATGATATTTTCTTGTTAGTAGCATCCCGTTTGATGGATTGGCGGTTTGAAGGATTGGCGGTTTGAACCATTATCTACACCTCTCATAGAGAGCTAGGTTTACTTCTTGTTTGGGTTTTGTGGGTTCCTTTGGATTGATGGGATTGTTCTTGTATGTGGTGATAGGATTGTGGATGCATGATGATTGATGGTATGTTTTTCTATCTTGTGGCCTAGATTGTCTGTTTCCATTTGATTCGCAGTTTTCTCGGTTTTCCCAATTTGGGTTTTCTTGTGAGATTGATTGCTGAGTGGTTTTTTGAGTGGATGTTTATGGGTGTTGCAGAAGGTTTTAGGTCATTGAGTTGATAGACCAGATCCTAAGACCCGAAATGTATCGTTACCCATGTTTCTCTCTATTTTATTGCTATGCAGTTTCCCATAGTTCTTAAGATGATTCAAAACCCAAGTAAGACCTTTTCCCCATAATCGTTCTCACTGTAGTATCATCCCTTGCCATCGAGTGATCTGTTTGCATCCTAGATTTCCTGTTTCTTTTGGTTTGTTGTTCTGTTTCATTTTATAGTCTAGGACAAACTCCTTTACAAATTTTGATTTGATTGGCCATCGAACCGAGACTGAATAGTGAAGGCCAAGTAGACCCATGAGAATTCGACCCTGAGGTTATACCTTGAGATATTTATTTGGTTCTCTAACTAAGAATTCAATGGCGCCGTTGCCGAGGAATACTTAACTTCACTAAAGGTGTAGGATTGCTCACTTAGTCTTTGTTTTCCTGTTTGTATAGATTTGATATCCTAGTTGGTTTTTGTTTCTTTTTGTGTAGTTTGCTTTTTCTGTTTCACCCCTCCTGTTGTTTGTTGTTTTGGATAGTTCAGCTTTGTTTGCTAGACAAAGTATGGATAACCGGGCACAATGCAGTTTCACTCTCCCAATCAAGACTTCTCGCTGAATCAATATGGATATCAGAATGATTATGATTGTGGTTATCGTAGTTTCAACAATAGGAGTTCAAATGATCAGCGATATTCAAATTGGCAAGGCCAATCTGGTTTTCATGGAGATTGTAAGTTTCATGGCTCGATGAATGGGAATCAAGGTCACCCCACTTCCAATAAAGATATTGTCAAGCTAACCCAAGACAATGAAGCTCGATATCTTGTCGATTTATCTATTCAAGCGGCTCGTAATGAAAGGATAGAAGCATCATTGGAAGAGCTTAGAGAGTCTATCAATGCCATCGTCGTGCAACTCAAAGAAGGAAAGGATAGTTACCTAGCTTCCCAACAAGCAACTAATTGTTCACTTGAGCCACCCTCTCCCCCTATCATGGAAACAATAAGTATTGAGGAGTTGCTGAGAGATTTTGGAGAAAAGCTTTGGACTAGATTGCTAAAGCAATCAAAGGGGATTGATTGCTTGGCAATTATAACTGGAATCCTTCAAGATGTTTTTTCGTGAATTGGAATACAAGATTGGAGCATGGCATAGGGACATTGGAGAAAGAATTAAAGTGGCGGGACAAATTAAGGATGCTAGTGCAATCGCTATGGAGTCAAAAGAGGAGAAGACCCATCGATCATCCATACTTCTCCGATGAAGATGGGGATGTTTATATGGCTAGGTTGAGAGAGAGAGAGAGAGGGTAAAATCCCTAGTCCTCCTCCTGTGGTGAAGACATTGATATTCCATCCTTCTTTTTTCAGAAGTGTAGAAGATGAGGAGCTTTGTGGAGTTACCAATGTTAGCACAACTCCATTTTTCAAAGATGCTCATGATCCACCCAAAGAGTCTAAGGTCTTAGAAGAGCCAACCACTCGAAATGGCAAGTCTACTTCTTCAAATGAAACATCCACAGACGACATCGAACCTATTACTAAGGCAACCAAAAGAAAGCGTATGGGTAGGGGGAAAAGAAAGAGGCGCCGCAAAGAATTGATGATGGTTGAGACTTGAGAAAGCCAAGCAAGTCAAGAAAAAGGAAGAAGAGCCATTGCTTAGTCCTTGGATAAAGATTGATACCACTCCTACCGGTTGTGTTGAGTTTACTCATCCGTTATGGGGAAGCATTCAAGTCATCTTCCATAATCGCATCTACTCAAAACATCAATAATAGCATGAACTACAAGGAGCTTCTTGGACGGGGTGGTGATTGCTAGTCTCCCTCCGCTTCACCACGTCAAGCTAATGACGTTAACTAAGTGCTCTCGGGAGGAAACCAAAGATTATATCCTTCTCTTTTAATTCGTGTGCATAATTCGTCTTGATAGTCCTCTACATGTCTTAAGTGTCAACCTTTGTTGCGGTTGGTATGCCATGCCAATTTGGGGTTTAGTGAATTTGGTGATTATTTGGAGTTTATATGGGTGAAAAATGATTTGAAACCATTCTGGAAATGTTTTGAGTGTTTTCTGTCTGCAGGTCCATCACGGGCGTGACGGGTTACCTATCACCGCAATGACACCTCTTTTCAAAACTCAACGTTACATTTAAAATCAAAGGCGGAAATTGGAAATTTGAAAAGCGCCCGGCTGTGACGCCGAACCTATCATGGTCGTGACGCGTGTTAAGACCAACTACATCTCCCTCCTTCTGAAACAGAAAAATCCCAAACCAGCACCACTTCTCTGCTGTCATCTTACTCCCATCTATTCTCCTCCTCTCCTCCCTCCACCTCAGTTTCACTGGCGCCGAAACTCCTCTGCCACCGGCGCCAGCCTTCTCTTCTATTCCTCTTCTTCTTCTCTTTCTCCTTTTCTTTGCTCATCCTCCTCTGTCTCACCAATCAAACAATCATCAAACACCAAACACCCAACATCACCACTTCCAGCAAATCCGACCGGCCTTTGTTTCTCCGGCCAGCCCAGCATCGCCAGAGCCTTTCTCAACCCAAAGGACCTTCCAATTCCGACCAGCCAACTCCAATTTTGATTTTCCCCCGATTTTTTGTTAATTTTCTGATTTTAGGTCGAAATTTCTATTTCTGAAATTGCATTAATTTAGTCAAAATCTTTGTGAGCATTTTTATTCAAATCTCGTCTATGATTGCCTTGGATGCTTATTGCATGTTCTGAGCTTGTCGTTCATTTGATTTTTCATGTTCTTCGAAATCGGTAGAATTTCAAAGTGTTGCCAAATTTTGCCAATCTGAAACTTTGAAGCTTCTTACTGTTTTTTTGGTGTTGCTTGTGATTATATGCATCCTCTTGTGCCAATGCTACTCCTTTTTTATCAGAATTATTGTTGTGCATTGTTCTTGAAATTTTGTCAAAATCGGCCATGTACGACTTGTTGATTTTCTGAATTTCGAGTTTGTTGTTGATGTTTTTGTTTCAATATGCTCTGGTTGGGTGATTTGGGATTCAATTTGCTGGCTTTTTTGTGATTTTGCATTGCGAATACTAGTTAACTCTCATTTAGAATAACTAGTTATTATCTTTGACTTGTCATGATTCTTGAGCTCATTTGCATTGACGTGACTTGTGTTAACTTAGGTTCTTTTGCATCCCCTTGTGTCATGCTACTCCTGCAAAGTAGTTTGAATTGAGAAATTGACCTATCTTTTTGTCACTTTGAATTGTCTAGACTTGTTTGAGAGTTGGTTGGATTGGGAAGCATTGTGCAAGATATTGTTGGATTGTGATTGTTTTGTGCTCCGAATTTCATTTGGTTGGCTTGAGTTTGCAGATGAAAGGTGAGGGTTCTTCTCAGTATCGGGGTGCAGTAGGAAAAAGAGACTTGTTTATGAGGAAGTTGAGAGGACAGCTCGAGCTGAGGTTGTTGTAGAAAAAGCTAGGGAGCAGCATATTTGCGAGGTTACCATTGCTGCAGTTGGGTCGTTATTAACCTTCGAGGATGCAATTTTTTAGAGTCGCTATCAGATTGTCAATGCGAAGAGGGTTGTGACTACCGGACTGTTTGAGTGGGCTTCTATTGATGCTTCTCCTCTCCCTGATTGGCCTTGTCAAGTGCGGCAGTTGCTTCAGCGGGAGGGCCTTTGTCAGGCTCCTTCCGTTGATGAGCCAAGTCACGAGGTAATCACCCAAGAGTTCTTCTCCACTCTTATGGAGAAACTCTACGCTGACAGAGATGACACTTTGGCTATCACCTTCTGTATGGTGGGAGAGCCTCAACAGCTGTCCTTTGATCAGTTTGTAGTTGCTTGTGGTTTCTACGATCATGCAGACACTTAGGAGGCTTGGTTTCAATAGTTGTTCATCTTTCGAGGTGATGATGCCTTGACTACTGCCAACACTTCATTCTGGACTAGAGTACGGAAGGAGGATGTGCCATTTGCTGCTAGGAGGCTCAAGGCGAGCCCTTTTAGGAATGTTCTTCACATATTTCTTCATGGAGAGTTGGCTAGGACTATCACTGCCCACCATGAGAGTCTTATTCATATACTTGCTCGGGACTTGTTCCTCCTTCGGATGATGGTTTTCAGTACACCAGAATATTTGGGTTATATAGTGGATCAGAATTTACATCTCAAGTGCGCTCCATCTTCTTCAGCTCTTCTTGGTGGAGCCTATATTGCTCGATTGGCCAGAAACTTGGGGGGTTCTTGATAGCTTCATATATATCCTGCCTACCAACCGATGATGTTGGATCCAGCTTTGCTCGTTTGCATGAAGCTTCTTCGTGTGGTGCATGTCATGGATGGTAGGGGCTTTGAGATGACTGATGATGCCTTCATCCCATGAGATTTTATGGATGAGGAGTCAGAGATGGATGCCATGGACGCCCATGTTTCCCTAGTTGTTCGATGATGACAGGCATGATGGATCTCTCACACCAAGGCTACCACCATTCGAGTAACTTGTGACTTTTCAGGACATCTAGTGTTTGATCTTTGTTTCTATTTCTCTTTCATTTGCTTTTTTGTTATTTGTGCTACTCTATTTTGCAGTTGTAGACTTTCTTCCACCCCATTAAGCACTTTTGCTTGTGGCGGTTGTTGGCCATGCTATGTCTTTTCTTATTTCCCTGTGTTTGTTTCAGGCGTTCCCCAACATTCTTCTAACTTTTGACTCATGATATTCTATTTTGGATCCTCTTTGTGGTTTGTTGCTCCCTACATCCTTTATGCTTGTTATTGACGGTACACTTTCTCCTACTCTATTATTTTCTAGTCCTATTGAGGACAATATGTGATGTTCAACAGTATTGGGGGGGGACTCTTGTGAAAGTGTGCAAAGCTTTTTGGATGTTTAGGGTCCTAGTTCATCGTGACTTTTTGTTTGGACTGAGGCTTTTGTGACTTGTATCATGCATTTCCAAACTCCCTTTCGAATTTGAATTTGTGGTTTTTGTGGATGCATACCTATTTTCTTCATACTTCTTGAGAATGAATAGGTTGTTGAGTAGATCATTTGTGGACTACCTCCCATTTTTTCGAAATTAGTTTGTTTCGAACTCACATATATGGTCGTTATGAGTTTACACATTTACTTGTTTGATGTGTATGATTGGTTTTCCTTTTCAGACTTTTCTATGTTATTATGAAGTCAAAATGGACGGGACGGATCTGAATGAGGTGCTAAAAGAAGCTAATGCACCCAAAAATGATTGTGGGGAAGGTTGTGAGTCAAACACGCGAGGCAGATTTTGATCCGCCGCCCGTATACTCGCCACATCGGGCTCTTCTTCTTAACCCTTTGAGGCGTGGATTGGGGTACTGGTGCCCGGTATTAATCGGATCCGAGCATGATCAGAATCACAACCTCCTCATTTTGAAAAAGCAGCCATGCGAAAAGGAAAAAAAAAGAGAGGAAGAAAAGCTAGTTGAAAACCAAATACAAGAGAAAGCAAAGCAGAATAAAAGAAGAGGGAGATGTTAGTAAACTTGGTGACAGTGATGTTTGAGTTATGATTAGGCATCCCCTCCCTCAAGACGAGAAAAATACCCAGCCAGGATCGTCTATCTGTCCATTTCTTCCCCTAGTACCGCAAGACTTAAGTGATTTGGAGAAACCTTTATACATTCACTTGTTTAGGTGTCTAGTCAAAATATCTATATGTTTGAGTTTGGTGTATACTTTTATAAGGGATTCGGTGTCTTGTATATGATTGAGTGGTTTGGTAATTGACTTGCAACCTTGGCATCGTGAATTAGGCTTGAAATGCTAGGCATTATTCTTCATTTCACCATGTTTCGAATTCTCTTTGAGTGTGGGGGGATTTGATAGCACGACAGCCGTTTGACCCCACCTTGAATAGTTTTCTCCAGCTTTGATGATATTTATCACAGCTATGATAGGCAAAACTGGGCAGATTTCAATTAAAAAGTCCTAATTCGAGTTTTTTTTAGGGAGAAGAGCCATGGAGATGAACTAAAACACCAATTGACAAAGGGGGAATTGCTTAGGAGACAAAGAGCACCATATGAATGAAGGTTTAAAGACAAATAGCCAAGGATTCAAAGTCTAAGGGAGGATCTACTTCCTACTTTAATGGATTAGCGGTTTGAAACATTCTCTACACCTCTCATGGAGAGCTAGGTTTTCTTCCTATTTGGGTTTGTGGATTACTTTAGATTGATAGTATTCTTATTATATATAGTGATAGAATTGTGGATGCATGATGATAGATGATGTGTTTTACTATCTTGTTTCCTCGATTGTTTATTTCCATTCGATTCGTTGTTTTCTCAGTTTTTCCTAATTTGGGTTTTCTTGTGCGATTGATTGATGAGTGGTTTGTTGAGCGGATCTTTGTGCGCGTTGCAGGTGGTTTTAGGTCGTTGAGTTCATAGACCAGATCCTAAGACTCGAAACATATCGTTACCCATGTTTCTGTTTATTCTGTTGCTGTGCAATTTCTCATAGTTCATAGGATGATTCAAAACCTAAGCAAGGCCTTTTCCCCACAGTAGTTCGCACTATAGTATTATCCCTTGCCATCGAGGGATAGGTTTGCATCCAAGATTTCATCTTTCTTTTGGTTTGTTGTTCTGCTTCATTTTATAGTCTAGGGCAAACTCCTTTACAAATTGTGATTTGACTGACTAACGAACCGAGACTGAGTAGCGAATGCCAAGTAGACCCATGAGAATTCGACCCTGAGGTTATACCTTGGGATATTTGTTTGGTTCTTTGACTAGGATCAGATACCCGGACAGCCCGACAAGAATAGTGAATATGTAATTTTTGGTTTGATTTTCTAGATCCTTAGATTTTATCTAATAGTTTCACCTTGTTGGTAGGAACAAGTTTACCGGTACATCGACAACCCAGAGACACATACAGACATTAGCCCAAATGATGTTGTAGGTCGTCTCTTTCAAGGTAAGGAGCACCTTGACCGTCTTTGCGGTCTTGGACTTGGACCAGTGCCATCACAGCAAGAATCGCGGCGGCGGCGGAGCGGCGCCGCCTCCTTCTCCTCCTCCTCACATCGATGACATCGACAGAGGTAAAAGTCCATCTCCTCTCTTTTTCGGTTCTAAAAACTAGATCCGGGCTTGTACGTCGCCGGAGGATGCCTCCGGCGAGTCCTCTAACAACATCTTTCACCTTTATTTATTTATTTGAGTTGAGTACTGGTGAGGAGGGACAAAAGGGCGAATCCACTATTAAAGGAGCGGCCGCCGGCCGGAGAGAAATAGGTAAAGATGGTCAAAAAGGGAAATGAAAACTCTGTTTTTTCTTTCATTAATCCTCAATTTCGTAAAAAATGAAAATGGACAGATCCGACTTGCTCGAGAAAATCGGAAGAAAGAGGAAAAAGTGTCGTCGGGAAGGTAAACAAAACCTATATCTTAAACTACTCTAATTTTCTGGTAGAAAGCTGCTTTGTCATCGATTAGGTTGCTAAAATGTGTATATGAATAGATGTAAATTCGGTAGTTTGGTTATTGAAATGAACTCAGCAATCTAAATGCTATGAAAACAACTCTTTGGCTTCAAAATTTGATAATTTTGCCATTTTAAATAAAATTCCAGCAACTTTTTCCAGCAAAAAGTTGTTGTCTTGCTCAATTTTGACGTCGTATTCTATGTCATTTTGTAGTTTTTGAATTCTTGGTGCAAAGGGTGCTAAAATGGCGATGAATGGTCATTTTAATCCTTTATTGTTGTGTTTTCGAGCAACCTTATTTGAGTTAAGAAGTTTGTTTCACTCATTAGTTTATACTTTATTGTTTGCTAAAATGAATCACTTACCCATTTAGTTTTGATGAATATAAGATTAGGGTAGCTTAAATGGTGATAGGAAGTATGATATATGACACTAACAAGCATATCAATATGTGTAGGAGCAAAGAATATGAATGCTATGTGAATGATTGAGAATGAGGAAGATGTTCTTGAACAACATACCGCTACTACGAAGGTTTCCATATTATATTTTCAGGTGTCCTAGGCTCTAGGACATCTAGGCTCCCTCCTTTGGCGGCTTCTACATGGGTGACGACTGATCCTTCTAAAAACCAAATAAATATCCTGAGGTATAACCTCGGAGTAGATTTCTCATGGATCTACTTGGCCTTCACTACTCAGCCTCGGTTCGCTAGTCAATCAATCACAATTTGAGAAGTTTTTACTAGACTAAAATGAAATAGAACAAGCTAAAAGAAATAGAAAATCTAGGATGAAACTAGATAACTCGATGGCTACGGATAAAACTAAGGTGAGAACGACTATGGGGAAAATTCCTTGCTTGGGTTTTGGATCATCCTAAGGACTATGGGAAACTGTACAACAACATGATCGATAGGACATGAATAATAACATGTTTTGTGTCCTTAAGATCGGGTCTATCAACACAACGACCTAGAACCACCTGCAACACTCCCTAGCAACCATTGGACAAACAACTCAACAATCAATCTCAACAGAAAACGTAAGATAGGAAACCTGAAGAAAAGCGCAAATTATATGAAATCTGGACAAAAGGGCTGGCAAGATATCAAAACATATCATCAATCATCATGCATCCACAATCCTATCATTACATACAAGAACAATCTCATAAATCCAACAAAATCCACAAAACCCAAACAAGAAGAAAACCTAGCTCTCCATGAGAGATGTAGAGAATGCTTCAAACCACCAGTCCATCAAAGTAGGAAGTAGATCCTCCCTTAGGCTTTGAATCCTTGGCTATTTGGCTTCAAATCTTAATTCTCATGGCGCTCCTAGGCTCCCAAGCAATTCCCCCTTTGTCAGTTTGTGTTTTAGTTCATCTCTATGGCTCTTCTCCCTAAAAAAACTTGATTTGAGACTTTTTAATTGAAATTTGCCCATTTTTGTGATGCGAGAATTTTCACCCGCTATCAAATACCCATTAGATTGCTCTAATGGGATCGTTAATTTTCCTAGGGTCTTTCTATTTCTATTACTCAAATTGATTTACTAACTAGACCAAGTAATAGTGTATGATTGTTTTGGAGGATGTTTTAAGTAACTAATTAATATCTAAGAATGAAAATCAAAGGAAAACAAATTTAAGAGATTGAGTTTCAAGTAGGAATGAAGGTTGCTCGGATTCGAATCCACTAAAACTAGCAATGCATGGATGAACGACAAGTTATCTTGATTATTCAGGTTATAACGGCCTGGCAATTTTCTATGATAGTCTAAGATCACTCTCGCGCCTCTAAGGATCTTTCGCTTAAGCGCATACTCCTCTCTCGAGCTAATCTACACCTAAACAAAACGCATTAAAAGTGTTCGACGAAATGCCACAACGATAAACGGTGCAAAAAGCCTAAACGATTCGCTCCTCTCTCGAGCTAACGAATAATTTAGGGTTCTTCCTAAGCGACCTATAAATCTATGTTCCTCTCGGACCCACAAATCAATGCCAATGATTCAATCAAGACAACCAGGCAAAATCGAATCAGAAATTAGGTTTTAGGAAGAATGCATCATAAGTCTGAATAACCTTGATAACAAATCAAGGGGTTAAAACCTCGTCATCCATACAAAAGCTTGACTAAAGCTTCATCTCATCCAAACAACACGAAAGGTTTAGCTATGCATGGTTCGGGAAAATAAATCACAAGATAAGAGAAGAAAAACCGGAGAAGACGACATGTTCTTTGTGGAAATCCCAGTCTTCGAATTGATGATTCTCCCTTCGCCAATTGTGCTTGATCCTCTCGCTTCAATCGTCACTCTAGAACCCTCACTCTCTCCAAGAGCTTGAAAATATATGTATAATGAAGTATATGCGGAACCCTAGCTCTCTCCAGGAGCTCACAAATATGTGTATATTAAGTATATCTCGTCCATAGGGGGTCTCGAGGTTATTTATAGGCTTCTGACCCAAGTTGGAGAAGGAAAAGGACTTGAAAACCCGTCTGAGGGTGGGACACACTGTGTTCCCGGCCGTGTTCCGCCCATGTAACTTTCTCGTGCAATTCCAGAGGTGGAGCACGCCGTGTTCCTTAATTATATAGTATTTGAACATGGCGTCAACATAAACATTGTAGCCAATAAAATCATCTTTCCAACGCCACTAACCTTGCATCAATTGGACTTTCGACCTATGACTTATGCTCAAAATACTAAATAATGATGCTTTCTTCCCAAGCCAAACATTTTGAGTTATTTCGGCCTCCCTATCATGTCTTGGTTCATCTCTAAACGTTGTATGTCACCTGAAATTTACCAAAACATACCAAACACCATAACATGGCCCCGGGGGGCAAGAGAACCAAACATGTACTCAAAACCCCGAATTTGAATACATTTCGACACACAAAAATATAATATATAATGAGAAAAAGTATGTAGAAAATACAGCGCATCAAATCACCCCACACTTATATGCTTGCTCGTCCTCAAGCAAATCTACTAATCGCTCTCTATAAAGAACACAACATATGGTGATCGGAAGACAAAGCTCAGGTCCTTAATTTTATCATGGTGTTCAGGAATGCAAGTCAATCAACAAACCACACAATTAGGCATGAGACACCAAATCCCTTTAATTAGTATAAGATTGACTCATGCATATGATATAAATGATTTGACACCTAACCATCAGAATGTATCCATATCCCCCAAACACTTATACCTTCTAGTTGCCAGCGTAAGTAACAGACCGACGACTCGTTCTAGCTGGTATTTCTCCTCCGTCCTGCAATAGGAGGTGCTTCAATTTTTTAAAGCACTCAAGTTATGCTAGCACCTACCACTTATTTTGAGTTGCTAACTTGACAATCTAACTCTACAGATTACTGAAAACAAAGCTTGAATATTTCAATGTTGCTTTTCATTTCTTTCTTTGCTTTTCTTTCTTTATTGCTCTTTTAGATAGCAGATTTTTCCGAATGGGGGAATTAATCACGACTTCAGCCAGACTCGGAAGTAACCAGTCTCCGACCCATGCCCCAAGCCTCATAAAGGTAGGGAAGACGGAAAACCACTAGGGTCACCCTACGTGTTTTGATTGCAAATAAACCCCCACGACATGTTTTACTTAGCAACCTCATTCGGACTCACGACATGTTTTACTTAGCAACCTCATTCGGACTCCTCCCGCATGTTTTAAGCTTCATAAAAACCTAGCAAA